>JAVSCE010004566.1:0-586147 GCA_032199065.1 Smutsia gigantea
GGTGGGCGGGTGCCCTGTGCTTCCAGGAGACCGCAGCTCGGTCGGGGCCACACCGTCTGCACGCTGGACATCAGAGCGCCGCGGGGGCGCAGCAGCTGAGTGGTGCCGGGAATACGCGCTGCGGAGGGTCATCCATTCGACACACGCTGAGTGTGTCAGGCACTGAATCAGGCCCCTGGGATACAGGACTGGGTTTGATCCTGCTCTTCCGGGAGCTAACTGTGAAAAAGTAATACAGTAATGTCAGTCGTATGGCCCAACATCTTCTGAGCACTAATTATCACTAAACACTTCGATGTGCTCATTTATTAGTTAATTCGGCTCTATGATGTTAGTACTAATATTATCCTCGTTTTACAGATGTGGAGGTGAGGCATCTGGAGGCTGTTTCCCAGGATCCCGGAGTTCGTGTGATAGGGAAAGAGATTCATGGGGAATCTGACTCGTTCTCAATCTTGCCTGTGATGGGCCTAGATAAGGAGAACCAGGATCTTCAGGCAGAGGCGGTATGGTGATGAATGGATTGCTAGGCCCTGTGGGCCAGCGGGCAGATGAGGCTTCCTGTGCATTCCCCGCAGGCTGCTGGGAGCTCGGGGCCCCAGGGGTGGCCCCTGACGCCACTGCAGGCAGAACTCGGGACAAGAGCCCAGGCAGAGCCGCAGCTTTTTTCCGCCCACCGGCACCGAGCTGAGGTTTGCTGAGGACTTTCGGCTCTGGGACGCCTGCAGTTCGAATCCTATGGAGAATTACAGGGGAACTGGGGGCAAATCTCCCTGATTGTGTGATTTAATTAAGGCCAGGACAGCGCCCGTGAATGACCAGGGATGCTTGGCTTCCGGGCTCAGCCTCCCACGGCCTGCCGGTGACCTGAGAGGGAGGAGAGGGCGGGCTCTGCTCTGCAGTCACTCATCCCTTCTGCAAGGCAGACCCTAGGTCACCTTTGAAAACCAACACACCCGCCCTCAGTCTTACCTGGGGTGGCTGCATTGTCATGATCAATAGTCAGAAATACATATTTGGTCTCATCCCCTTTCCTGGCACAGAACTCCCCAAACCATTGAAAATCCAGTCTTCTCACTTCCAAAGTGGTGAGAGTGACCACAGCGAAGACAGAGCCTCTGTCACTCACGTAAGCTCCTTTCACGCACACCTGGGCTGGCCAGTGAGGTGAAGCCCGGGAAGCCCCCAGGGTGCACCCGTGGGGGCTGGTGGCCAGGAGAGCTGGCCTTCTGACTGGCAGCTTGGCAGTTGTAGCCCCGTGACCTCTGCAGGGAGGAGAGGGGTGGGAGGCCGGTGCAGCGCCAGCGCCCCGTGCTGGAGTCAGTCAGGCCTGAGTCACAAAGCCTCCGCGAAGCCCCTCCGGACAGGCTGCCAGGAGGGTGGCCTGGCCCGACTCCAGGAGGACAGAGGCGCCTGTCGGGACCTGGGGGACCTCACCCTCTGTGTCTCTCTGGACAGCTCGCCATTGGTGTCCTTTGTAGTAAGCTGGTCATACTCAGCAGCTGTCCTGAGCTCTGTTAGCATTCTAGCAAATTACTGAACCTGCGGCTGTGGAGTTGGGGGCTCCTGGAAACCTCCAGTGTTAGCTGGTGTGTCAGACACAGGCGACAGCCTGGGACTTGGGGCTGCATTAGAAGGGGTCGCACAGCCCTGAACCCCTGGGATCCGGTGCTGTCTCTCGGTACTGAGTTGATCCTGGGACCCCGGCTGGTAGTAGAGAACGGCTGGGTGGGGGAGCCCCGCCCAGGTGGAGTGCAGAGAATTCTGTGAGTAGAGAAGGAAGCGGATTTCCCTCTCAGTGACCTACATTTGACAGGGGTCACTCATGGTCACCTATTAAGCTATGGGCATCTGGAAAATGGGTAGTTTCACTTATTGTGAGGTCATATTTCTGCCCCAGGAGCTGAGCTCTCAGTCCGCCACTCCCAACTTGCATTTTGTTCATTTTTCTTCCTGCCATGAACTCCCCCACTGTCATGCCCACCAATTGGATTTATCTCTATCCGTAGCTGTTTCTACAGTCTTCTGACTAGAAGAAAATGCTCTTCAGCATTTTCATGGTCAAGGAAGGAGGTCATATTTAAAGCAAGACCTGCAAGTCAAGGAGTGTTTCCTAAAAAAATCTAGGGCAGGGGAGAGAGTTTGCTTTGAGACGCGGGGCAGGAATGTCTCTGTGTTCCGGAAGCCGGTCTTGGTAGGTGCTCTGCAGGGAGCCCGAGGGGAAGGAGAGGAGTGGGAAGCAAGGCCGGCGGAGCAGGCCGAGCCATGGGGATTTGGGGTGTCGCCTAAGCACCGTGAAGACTCACGAAGGCGACATGCAGCGAACACTCCCACTCTCTTCCCGGAAACCACACGGCAGCACTTCCAGAGGGAGGCCAGGAGGCCGGAGTGGCGGCAAGGGGGAGTGTTTAGTGGGCTCTGAAGCCTCTGGGCTCTGAGCAGAGCTGTGCCTGTTATAAATGAGGCTCTGCCAAGTACCGGGTGTACCGTTTCATGACCAGCACTGTTCAGATAATGAAATGGCCTTCAAAAGAGAACTTGAACAGAAGATGTTTTAAAAGGAAGTTCTGATGGGAATAATTGTGAAAGCTGCAGATATGACTCATCTCCCACTGACTTCCTCTGGAGGTACAGGGTCAAAACAGACACAGATTTCTGGAGCGCTCGCCCCACTCTCAGCACTGCGACAAACAGTGGGGACCGCAGAAACCCTTAGGTGAGCCCTGTCCTCAAGAACGTCAAAAGGTATTAGAGAAGGGGTGGCAGAAAGAGCCCCCAGGACAGCCCCTAACGGTCAGCCAGGGTGTGCACAACCCCCGCTTGGGGTTTCTGCGGACACAGTGTGTGCAGGACCCAAACTGGCCAAGGGATGGGGATTGGGAGCGGTGGCTGGTGAAGCACAGGGGAGGCTTGGCCAAGCAAACAGGCGCAGGCAGGTGCTGGCTGGGATTGTCCTCCTGTGCTGTTAACGTCCCACAGCTCGGTCCCAGGCGCCTGGAGCAGAGCGGCCTGAGTGACCTGTCCCTGCATCCTGTGCTTTTTCCATTGGCGTTACTCTTGTGCCAATGCTGGGGGCCTTGGCGGCCAGGCCGTTTCCCAAATTTTCAGTTGTCTGACGTGGGTGGGCGCCTGCCACCCTGTCACACTGTCCCTTTGGATGCCAGCATGGATCAGGGAGAACAAGGTGGCACAAAGCTTGTACAGAGAAAACCTGGGTGCTCAGGCCGAGATGCCCGAGGGTGGGGGCCGCAATCTTCTTCTGTTCAAATGAACAGGTCGGACCCGATGGACTCCAGCCAGTGATGTCCCACCCCAACCAGTTGATCCCGCTGCCCTGGAAGTGAGGGACCCTGGCCCCTCCTGGGGCAATGCCAGTGTGTCCCACGAAATGGGGCCCGTCTGTGTCATGAGGTGTCTGACATCCAGGAGAGTGGATGGTCAGTGGGACCTGGCTTCCATGTTCTGCACCTCTGGCTGGCCTCCCAAACACACCTGTGTGTGTGTGTGTGTGTGTGTGTGTCACAGACACTCCCTAGGGAGACGAGCCCGTGGCCCGCTGAGTGGGAGAGGCCAGGTTTCTGCTTGCTGCAGCTTGTTCCTTTCTTCCAGGTTGACGAGACCTTTCCCGTTTGGAAAGCAGTCGCACGGAGTTGCCTGATGAAGTGTTGCATAAATTATTTGATTAAAAGCAGAATGTAATAAAGCCCCTTCATCTCAGGCACAGAAAACCACTTGACATTTATTTGTCCCCAGTTAATCATCCCACTTCTCCCACAGGGCCATCTGGATGGGGGATGCGGGAAGATGAAGAGCTGCGGAGCTCAGCTTGTCGGCCGCCCCCCGGCTGACACCGCCAGCCCCCCCCCCCCCGGCCTGGCTGACAGGCCCCTGGTTTGGCCCAGGTGGTGATGTCCGTGCTCTCTGGGGGAAGCCAGGCCCCTCCCCAGCTCCTGCAGGTAGGCGAATCTGGATCGGATCATTGGATCACAGCGATTCCACTCCTACTGCCTGTAATTTTGCGTTAATTCCATCCAAGGAGCTGCAAGGGGGAGCTGCCACTGGGATGGGATGTCCTGGGAGTTTCTCTCGTCCTCCAGGCGGGAAGGCTCCCTCTCTCCCTGCCTGCCTGCTGCAGTGTGTGAGGGTACAGGCTGGACACCCGGCTGCTACCTGGACAACGGAGGAACAAACGCTGACAAGCTGAGGATGGTGGGGAGAGAAAATGCAAAGAGCCTGGGTCCTTCGCACTTTGAGCCACTCATTTAAGTAAATTTGGAGCATCTCTGCTCTGGCAGCAATTAATGTGAGGGAGATAATGTGAGACTGTCTCTCAGGGCCACTATGGTTGGGTTTGGTGGGCTAAAAGCCTCGTAGCAGCTGAATGGAACTGCCTCTCCGGCAGCCACATCTCCCTTACTCTTTGGAGAGCATTTGGGAAAAGGTGCCAGAGGCACCCTCGGAGGGCAGGTCTCACACCAGGGCTTTGCGAGCCAGTCCACACGGTGACTCCCCTCCAGGGCCGGGGCAGAGCCCAAGCTGCCAGCCCAAGAGCTGAAATCAGTTTGACTTCCAATGTTCTTAACTTTCAAATTCATGTGAAACTTTCATTCTATTTACCAGAATATCTTTTTCTTTATGTAAAACTAATGTTTTTCCTGACCAGTTACTTATTTCACTCTCCTATCCTGCAAACACTCAATGTGAAGCCACGGCACACCCCCCTCCCCCCCACCCCCCAGTGATGTGCCCCAGGGAGGCCAGCAGGAGGGGACCTGCCTCCAGAGAACGGTGGGGGGGGATCGCTGTCCCAGGCATGCAGGGGGTCATGGCAGGAGGAGCGGCCTCGAGTGGATGGGGAAATTCCAGGCAGGTGGTGGGGACAGAAGCTGGTCCCAGGCCACACTGCTGCCACAGGTAAGGTCTGCGGAGGTGAAGTCCCAGGCTGCCCATGAGTCCCAGAAGGGCCGAGCCATCATAGCTGAGACCCCAGGCGACTTGCTCCCAGCCCTTGCTCGACGCCAGGGACAGCGTCTTACTTGCACTTTGTGTCACTAACCCTGGCAGGCTGTGGTTTCAATGAGACGTGACTGGGCAAATATCACTGATAAGATTTTGGAAAGTTCCTCCTGTATCCCCTACCCTCCCAAGACAGGCTTCTTTGCGGGGAGGACTCAACTTCCCTTCCATGAAGGCCCTGTAGCACGCCAGCTCGGGGTAGCCACGGACTTTGCCCGGCCAGTTCCCTGAGCGAATCCAGGGCCTGGGCCAGTGTCTGGAACATAGCGCGTGCTTCGTAACTGCTTTTGAATACTGACTTTGAAGAGATTGCATGAGGAAGACTTCAAAGGCTGCGTTAGAGTGGAGAGGAAAGTGCTTTGAGGGCAGCACATCTGAAGATACCAGCATGCAGAGGATCACAGGCAGAGGGTCTGGGGCAGATCCAGAGGGCGCCCAAGGAGGAGCTGGTGCAGGTGGGGGTGTGGGCCTGCAGGGAGCCCACGCAAGGGCTGCTGCCCAGGGACTCACAATTACGTGGGGGACAGCTCGTCTTCACAGGCGGGAGAAGCACGAGGGCCTGGGTGCGTGGTCTGGGCTGGTGGTGCCCCTGCAGCCCGGCCAGGGGGCTGAGGCTGATGGCACTGTTTTCCTTGCCCCGGCTTAACTACCCAGCACCTTTTCAGGGCACCTGTCACTTCCGAAGGGCAGGGCCCATGGTCTGACTCCTTCCTGCTAGCGGTGTGTCTTTATGCCGGTCCTGGCTGGCCTGGGGGCTTCTCCTTCTTCATTTTCCTCCATCAGCAACAAGCCAGCCTTTCTCTTTCTGGGTTCAAGACCTCCTGAGTTCTTGGGGTCTGTTCCATCGGCTCCCCCAGGGGCCCCACTGAGGGAGGGAGGAATGAAGCGGAAGGCTCTTGGCGGACTCCCTTGGCTGAGGGCATCTTGGCGCGGGTACGGTGCTCGGACGCACAAGCCCCTTTGTAAAACCAGGTTGTGCCTCGGCTTTAGCTCTTGGGGCCCTGAAGGACTGTGTGTGTGTGTGTGTGCGCGTGCGTCTGTGCGCCTGTGCGTGTGTGCTTCCACACACGCGTGTGTGTTGTGTGTGTGCGCGTGCCTGTGCGTGTGCGTGCGTGTGTGTGCTTCCGCGTGCGTGTTCGTGTGAGTTGTGTGTGTGCACGCGCGCGTGTGCGCCTGTGCATGTGCATGCGTGCGTGTGTGCTTCCACACGCGTGTGTGTTCGTGTGAGTTGCGAGTGTATGCATGCGTGCGTGTGTGTGTGTGTGATGGGGTGGACCTAGGAGAGGTGAGTGGACCAGATCATTCTTTTCTGATCATCCTGGTGCCTGACTTTTCCTCTGAGGCAGAAACAGAGAGAGAATTACCATGTCCACACTGTAGACCCTCTGTTGGCCACACAGAATCCCATGATCTCTCGCTGGTCAGGCATTTCTTCACCAATTCACCTGTCTAGGTCCTCCGTGAGCACCTACAGCACCTCTCTGCTCCTTGCAAAAAGGGCGTCTTGTGAGAATCCCATGCAACCCTTTTTAGCCCACCCTTGCTTCAGACAGGACCTCAGAGTTACAGAATCTCAGCACACGCAGATGGCTTCCCAGGACAGCGAGCATCTTTCTACAACAAGCCATTTTTGGCTGACCAGACAACTTCACAGATTTTCTAAAACTGCTATTTGATGCATTACACATAAAATCACATACACACCATGAGGTGCCAAAGCGGGACCTGAAGGGGGTCACCTGTGATGAAAAGAAGAGAAAAGCTCCGACCGGCACTCTGCGTCGGGGAGCCCAAGCAGGGACTGGACTCGGTGCCCTCGGGGGGACGGAAGGAGACGGCCCGTCGGTCCTGCCTCCTCTGGGCTGGACAGGCGCAGAGCTTCCTTCAGCCCCGCAGAACGGCAGAGCACCACACCTGCAGCCCGCGGCCTGGCTGAGGCCGCCTCCCCCGTGTGACCGTGGGACGCAGTGAGACCTGGGCCAGGCGCCAGGTCGGGCCAGAGGACCTGGGCTGCCGGGCGGCTGGGATTTGCAGGAGAGGGTGACACAGGGGTGACACATGGAGGAAAGGACGCCATGCAGCTGAGCTGCTGAGGCCTGGGAGGCGCTCTGCCCTGGCGACCCCGCAGTGAGTGGCCAATGGCGGGCACCCAGCAGTGCGAATCTCTTTTCCCAGTCTCCTCCTGGCAAACATCAGAGGAATGAAAGGAAAAGGCCAGAGAATCTCCACTTGCCTCCCACCACGTGGTGTCATTCTGTTATTTTCATATAGTCTCCTCCTGAACTCAGTGTTTAGTCTGCACG
The DNA here is from genome assembly GCA_032199065.1 of Smutsia gigantea. Lineage (NCBI taxonomy): Eukaryota > Metazoa > Chordata > Mammalia > Pholidota > Manidae > Smutsia > Smutsia gigantea. Next base: position 7,320 of record JAVSCE010004566.1, read on the forward strand.
ATGGACGACCTAAAGGTGTAAGGGGCGGAGCCCTGTGTTTAACGCTTCTGGTCAGTCAGGGCGGAGGAGGTGCTGTCACGCGAGTAACACAGTTCCGGAGGTTTGGTGAAGGAGCCTGCCCCTCCGGCGCTCTGGTGTCCGTTCCGGCGCTTTAGCGCCTGCCCTGTGCTGAGGGCCTCGCCGAGACTGCGTAGTAAGCTCCGCCTCGGCCTGGAGACGGTCGCCCCTTCTGGATGTGGGTGCGGCACGGTACCTGAGACTTACTCTTCGTAGTGCTTCATGTTTTCCCCAACCTTTTTGAAAAATTAAACCTGCAGAAAAGTGACAAGAACAGCACAGAAAACAGCTCTCTGAGTAACTGGCCGCTAACAGCCGCCACACTTGCTCCGCCCCTTTCTCCGCACACACGTGCACGTGCGCACAGGTGTCTTTTGGTGAGGTGATTCAATGCTTATTATCCTTAATGTCGTAACACGTCCTCAAGGATGTTATCCTACATAACAGCAATACAAATGTCACATTCAGGGAATCTAGCCCTGAAAACATAGTATTACCTAGTAGGTAGACCCAATTCAAATGTCTCCCCGTTGTCTCAGTAATATTTTTGAATGTTATCATTTTTTTTCAGTCTGAGAAGGAATTCGAGAATTATTCATCCCATTAGCTGTCCTGGTTTTGTTGTTTTTGTTTTTTTAAGCTAGAACAGTTTCCAAGCCTTAACAAAGTTCTCATCACCCTGGTATTTTTGAAGAGTCCCAGCCATTTGTTTTGTGCGGTGTCCCTCGATCTGGATCCATTTGATTGTTTCCTCCTGCCTGGATCCAGCGTTTTTGGCAGGAACACTTTATACGGGCCACTACGTCCTTCTCACTCGATCAGTCCCACCAGGAGGCACAAGGTCGCACCGAGCCCCAAGGTCACGCAGAGCCCCAAGGTCACACAGAGCCCCAAGGTCACGCAGAACCCCAAGGTCGCACCGAGCCCCAAGGTCACGCAGAGCCCCAAGGTCACACAGAGCCCCAAGGTCACGCAGAGCCCCAGCATCAGTGCTGTTGCCTTTCTTTTCTGTTTTTAGTAAATAAGCCATTTGTGAAGCAGTATTTTGAAGTTGTTCACCGCTAGTGATTTCTCATATCCTCATCTTTGTTAACGCAACCAATGTTTAATCAGTTACCTCCTTCGGAACAGTTCTGGTCTCTTCATCCAATTAGTCCGATATTCGCAGTTCTTGGGGGTCCAAATCTAACCTCAGTAATGGTGGGACCTGGTGGACCGGTCACCTTTCTTGGCCCGAGACTTGGTTGTGATGTTCTCAGTGCAGCGCTCTCGCTCAGTGTAGGTCCCCTCAGAGGCCGGGGCTGACTTCTGCCCGTGGAGGTTCCACCTCCTGCCCTCCTGGTGGCTTGACTCTGCCTGGAGCTGTGGGCTCAGCCCGCCTACCTCACTGCCCTCCCAGACGTGCTACCCTCACTGTGGACAGGCTCTTAAGTCACGCCTCTTTCTCTGTTAACAGGGTTTATATAAAGACCCTAAGGGTGCAGTCCTGCAGCAGAGTCCAGGGGGCCGTGGGCAAGAAAGGCCTACCTCCAGGAGACCTGTGGCTGTGGCTTTTGTCTAATGGAGCAAATTATAGATGGATACCCAAAGAGTGGTTTCTGCGGTGATTCCTTATTCCCGCTGCCCCCAAATAGGAGGCCCTGCTGAACGTAGATGTGTGAGCTTGCTCACTTTCGGTTAACTAGAAACAAGGATATTCCTAGAGAAAAAGAGTGGTTGGAAATGTGACCTTGTTGGGAGGATCAGTCTTACTCCAAAGCCAAACTCAGTGAGTTTATACCGAACGTGGTGTTGACTGCCAGGCTGTGGTACAAACGGCAGGAAGAAGGCTGGGTGCCGCGTGAACACTTCAGCACCTCTCCTGGTAGCCTTTGGGTCACTCAGCTTCTGTGGAGCAGGTGATGAGAACCGTCTTGGGCTGGTTTGTGTCCCGCCCCAAATTCATGCCTTGAAGCCCTAACCCCCAGTACCTCAGAATGTGATTTATTTGGCGATAACCCCTTTAAAGAAGTGATTAGATAAGAACAAAGCCATTAGGGTGGGCCCTGATCCAATCCAAATGGCGTCCTTATAAGAAGAGGAGAACTGGATACCTAAAGAGATGCCAGGTGCACAGCCCCAGAGGAGAGACCCTGAGCGGGCACAGAAAGAAGGCAGCCACCTGCAGGTCCAGGAGGAGGGGCTTAGAAGGAGCCACTTTGACACTGACTTCTCTATTGGTATCAATGTCCCAGTGACACCTTGATATTGACCTCTCTACTTCACACATGCTTTTGAAACACAAATAATCTTCCTTACAAGGAATTAGAAATGCTCACATGGAAAAGTATAAAATATTGCACATGTAATTAAACATATTGGCATCAACTTTAAATAGGATGTGAAACACACAGTTGGCTTTTAAAATCTGTCTTTAAACAGGCAAAACACTTGTATTGTCTAACACCAGTGGCTAGAGGAAGAAGGAACTGGGGCAAGTGTTTGGCCTCTGAACGTAGACTCTATCTAGCTAGACCAAGACGGGCATCAGATGTCAGGCGAGCAGAAGGATTCTTCTTGATGAAAGGGTTCTTGGAGATGTTCTGACTTAACCCTCCGCACTGCAGATGAGGGTCCTGCGTCTGCCTCTCAGGTTCCTGCGGAGCCTGCAAAGCAGAATCAGCCATCACCGGAGCCCAGCATTTGCATTTGTGCTACAAGGCAGCTGAGTTTCAAAGCTGAGCATTTAAAATGTCAAATTCTGAGGTTAATTGACTAAGAGTTTGAGGTGCTACCAGGTGCCTGCCTCACCATGGAGGACAGCATTTCCCAACATCTGCATCAGAAGCTTCTGGGCTGCTTGTTAAAAACAGAACAAAACAAAACAGGTTTGCAGGGTGTGGCCCAGACCTAAGGTATCTGAGCTCTGGAAGAGGGACGAGGTGTCTATGTCCTAACAAGCGTCCCACTGATTTTATTCCTACTCGCCCAGAACAAGTGCAGATTTCAGCACGTGCCTCTTGCGGGCGGTTCTCTGCCGCCACCCCTCCTTCCTCCGGTCCCCAGCCCCGTCCTCTCTGGCCAGTGCCCCGCTCACCAGTGCCCTGCTCACGGCCCTCCCGCTGCAGGGGGCTTTCCCACCCCATGCTCCTCCTCAGCTTCCCACTGCTGAAGCATTTCTCCTGTTCCTCTTCACTTCCTTTCTCCTTGCTGCTCTTCTGGGTTCTTATCTTGCTCTTTTTTATTTCCTCTCTCCCTTGCTCTGCCTCCCTGCCCCCGCCAGCCCATCCCGAGTGGTCTGGAGCCCGGACAGCCAGGCAGCACGGAAGGGGAGCGGGACTCCAGCTCGTGGAGCGCAGTTCCAATCAGAGAGGGCAATTCAGGGCACATCTGGGGAGGCCCCGAGGCTGGGTGGGGAGGGTCTGCCCAGCTGCAAGGGGTGGGGAGGGAGGCAGGGAAGGCTGGACTCCGGGCACAGGAAGCCCCGAGAGGAAGTGCCCAGGGGCCCCAGGCAGGGCAGGACAGGCCAGGGCAAGGTGCTTCTCAGTGTCCTGGCGATGGGTGCAGGCAAACTGACAGCACCTGAGCTCAGGTGTGCACTGTATAGACGCTTCCCGCTGCTTCCGCTACCTGCCCACAGGGGTTTGCGTCCTCATTTGTCAGACCTGAGACTTTGTGGGAAAGCAGTGAATGCATCTCATAGCTGAGAAGCCGCAGCAGACAAGAAGGAGGCTTTCCCAGGCGCCCTCACTCACAAAGCGTGGAAGGCCGGCTTCTGACCGGAAGGCCAGCCTGGGCTTGTGCCTCGCTGAGTGGGTCTTGCTTATCCCGTCCGATCTGACAGCCGGCCGGCAAACACTGGCCTGAGCAGTGCCGGTGCGTGCGCCCTGGGCGGCTGTTAGCACCGTGGGGGAACAGGCTCACAGGGGCCACATGTCTGCACTCACTTCCCATTCACGGTCGGCCCGGGTCTGGCATTTGGGACCTCTCACAAGGAGGTCTTTGTGTTGGAGCACCTGCGTCCCATCGGGTGTGGCTGGGCTCCTGGGAGTCCGGGGAAGCGCCGAGATGACCAAGGGGGAGCCTGTGGCCCTCGCCTCTGCCTGCTGCCAGGGGGTGTGACATGTTCCATGGACTCCACAGACTTGGCTTCCGTGCCCGCCTGCCTTTCTGTGTGGCCCCAGGCATCTCCCCTCAGAGGGCTGCACCCCTAAAGAACACCCCTGGTGGTATGGGCCCCTGCTCTCCCCGCCCCCACTCTCCTGGGCTGGGAACTGGCTGGCATTTCTGCCAGAAGCTGTGCTAGAGTCGGAATGCGGGTGTCTCCGGCCCTTGCCAGCTGCCTGCGTGTGAGCCCTGCACGTCCCGCTTGGCCCCTGCATCCATGGTGCTCCTCCACCCTGCCCGGCTCCCCTGCCCTTCACCCCTGCTTGCCTGGTCTCCTCGCTTCCTCTCTGCTTGAAGCGCCTGGCTGCTTCCCCTTTGTCAATCCTCCAGTCAAGGCCCCATGGAAAACAGCTCTCAGGAGCTCTGCCTGCCGGCCCTGCTCCCCACCCTCCCCACCTCTCCTCCACTCCCGCACACGCCCCGCCACTGCGCTTCTCGCCTCATTCACCAGTGACACCTGCGCCTCCCAGGGCTGGGCTGTGTGCTCCAAAGGTCCTCGGGCACCCCCAAGGCCTGCCTCAGGGCTTTAGTCCTGGCCTCCCAGGAGCGGCTGCGATTTACTTCCACAGGTTGTCCACAACCTCAATGCTCTTGCCCCAGCCCCAAAGATAAGCCCCTGGGAAGGGGACCTTTGGGAAAATTAATCTGCATCACCCCCTGCATAGAGCCCCAGGCTTAAGGCTCCGACACCAGCAGGATTCTGAGGTGACAGAGACTCTCTCCAGACAGAGGGGCCCTTAGTGATGGGGCAGCTTTCAGCCCTCAGCTTCACCGCTTTGGGATCGCGTCTGGTCTGCCCCTGCACCTTGCCGACCGCCGTCCTAGGGCAGGTCCTCTGCAGCACTGAGCCAAGCTCCCTGGTTCGTTCCTCACGCCCCGACAGTAACGGGCCACTGTTCGTCTTCCCTGCATGGGCTCCGTGAGGACAAGATGCTGGCTTCCCTCTGCACTAGCTCTTCAGCACGAGCACAGCCCCTGCCCCGGTGTTTATGGAGAGATTGCAGGAGTGAGTGAGTTCCCCCGCCACCAGGTCTGTGCGTCGGGCTCTGGTGAGCGACGGGACACAGAGAAACAGGGCCGGGCTTTCTTTTCAACAGGCCGGGAGGCAGCTCCCACCACACAGAGAGGGAAAGCCTGACCTGGCGGGACACAGGGGACCTGGGGGTGGAGGACTGTCCGGGACCGGGGCAGGAGGTCCTGACAGCCAGCACAAGTCTGCCAGGCAGAGGGCTGGGGAAGGCCGGGGGGCCGGGCTGGGTGCCAGGGAGGTGATGAGCTCTGGGCCGACATGCCGGCTCCCAGATCAGCGGCTGAGCGCTCCATGTCCTCCCCAGGCCCTCCCATGGAGTGCACGCCCCCAGGAAGCCACTGAGGCCAGGGAGCCGTGCTGAGTCCACAGCTACAGGAGGAGGTGGGCCCAGCAGGAGACACAGGCTGCGGTTCCTGAAAGAAGGCAGAGGACCAGCTCCAGGAGCTCCTTCAAGCCTGGAGGTCTCTGGCTCAGAGCCCCCAGAGGTGTCCTCTCGGGGGGCCTGCCCTCCCTCCTTCCCACGGGCGTCAAGTGCCTGTTACGGGTGGGGCTGTTCTAGTCGTGGGAAATGCAACCTTGAGCAGAGCGGTCCAGGCCACATTCTCACAGAGCTCCGCTCGGGGTGTGTGGGGTGGACGGTCTGTGAAGCAAAATCAAACGCAGACGTACACTGAGTGTCAGTAGTGAAAAAGTAACGTGGGAAAATGGGCGGGAGGACATGGGAGGCGAGCGTGGGGCATGTGCTGAGAGCAGGTCAGAGACGTCCCTGCGAGTGACACGAGCAGACACCTGACGGAGCGGGGCAGGGAGCGTGTGTTTCGGGTCATCCGTGAGGGGCTGCAGCCTAAGTAGGTTCTGGTCCAGGGGCAGAAGGGGCTGCAAAGATCTCCAGTTACGAATGACAGAGACGTCGACTATATATGTAATGTGGCATATAAAACGTCCTCCTTGGGGTAGGGGTGCAGCCCAGAACAGGCTGGGTGGTGACTGTGCCCCTTGAGACCTGGGTGACAGGAAACAGAAAGAGCCCTGGACCAGGCGCTGGAAACCACAGAGTCGGAGACTTTCCAGCCAGTGCCGGCAGGGCCAGGGACCACGGTGGAATGGCTGCCCCTGGGGAGGGGAAGATTGAGTGTTCTGCCAACATGTGCATGAAATGCAAGCGCAGCTGGAGAAGAGTAAGGGAAGTGCCATCGTTCGCACATCTGAAGCATGTAGTTTGCAACTAAGCCTTGATGTTGACTAGGGAGCATACAGGTATGCAGTTCTCTGGGAGAGTTGCCAGCTAACAATCCATTTTCACTCTTGTCCTCTGAAGGCAGAAAATGTGGTAAATTCTCCTCTGCTGAAAAAAGCGTGAGAACTTCCTCAGGCGTGTGGTTCAAAGAGGGAGACTGATTTCCTTCTTGCTTTTCTGCAGCTGTAATTTATGCCTCATCTGACTCCACAGCTCTGCTGGTCTTGTGTCTTTGCAGTCCCAGCACACGGTCCCGTGTGACGCTCTCTGTTAATGTCTTCATCCCCACAGGAACTTCTAAGCCTGGTGTTTTGGAACAAGGCACAAAGGAACCTTCAGGGTTGGAACAGAGTGTGGCTGGGGAGACAGGTGGGGTGTAGGAAGACAACTTAGCCAAGATGGACCTGGCTCTGCCACTCACTGGCCGTGGAATCTCCGTAAAGTCACGTCACCTTTCCAAGGCTCAGCTTTCCTCGTACTTCCGGAGGCTGCAAGTCTGAAGTCACTGGGCCAGCTGCTTCTGAGGCCGCTCCTTGCACGCAGATGGATGCCCCTTGGTCTGCATCCTAGTTTCTTCTTGTAAGGACACCATGTGTTGTATTAGAGCCCACCCATGTGATCTTGTTTGCTACCCCTATAAAGGCCCTGTCTCCAAATGCATCGTATTCTGAGATACTGGGGCCAGGCCTTTAACCTATGAATCTGGGAGGCCCAGTCCGGCCCCTAGCAGGTGGTGAAAGAAAGGACTCAGCTCACAGGAGACACTCAGCGGCTGTTGCTCTCTGCTGCGTCTGTGGGGTGCAGTAGGACACTCAGCCACTGACGACGTCAGCTCTGTGACCCTCTGGGGTCACCTGTGGGCAGATGGCTTGGTGGCAACATAATGAATATAGGAGATTTAATAGACCCAGAACATTTAATTCGGCTGACACTCTGGATGTTTGAATCTGGACCAAACTCGTCATTTCTCTGAATCAGTTCCTCACAATCCCAGCTGCCAGGGTGGACGTCAGAACAGTAACAAAGCCCCAGCTCCGAGGTGCCCAGGCCATCGCTTGGCTTCCCTCTGTGTGCCGCAGGTATTTCTCTAACCGGACAGGGAGCTTGGGACAAAGTGCCCGGCTCTGGACAGAGGGGAGGTTCGCTCCCCTGCTGCCTCACCTCCGGGTTCTCCGTTGTGAGCGCACATTGCCACAGGCGGTAAAGAACCCAGGCGTGCTTAGGTGGCTTTCTTAGGTGACCGGGTGGGTGTGGGGAAACTGGAGGGGTTCCTTCTATTTTAACTCGTGTTGTGTGGAAATCAGGGACTGAGCCCTGAGGCCTCCTCTCAGGCTTCCCCAAATTTTCTCCTAAAAAGGCACAGAATGCTCCATCTCCCTGGGAACCAGCAGGCTTTGGAAGCTCCCTTGCTGACAGAATCCTCTGGAAGGCAAAGCCAGGTGCCGTGCTGGCTTCGCGTCCCAGGTGCCTGGCTGTCCTGGTGTCCAACAAATAGCTAGTGCTCAGTGTTTGCTGAATGGATGCTAACCTGCCCTGTTCCCAGCTGATGGCCTTTAAAAGTAGTAGAGCTCTGTCTCTCAGGCTTTCATAGTTTCCAGAACCATCTCCATCTCCATAGAGACACTGTCTTGGTGAGGGCTTCCCTCGGCTGCCAGGGACCCATGGGGATGGGAGGGCTTCTTGGAAGAGGGTAATTCCAGTTTGCGTGCCTGGCAGGAAGCTGTGGGGACAAGAGCTGGCCTGCCGTTGCTTGGTGATCTCGCTTCTTTCAGAGCCAGCTTTTGAGTTCTATTTTTGTTTCCTTTGTCCCCTGAGGCCTCACCCATCCAAATGCTCTTGTTAACGAAGCCCAGAACGTGAGTCGAGTGGCCACTCTGGATCCACAGGGCTTGCCTGCTCTGGGTTGATGAAAGCCAGTGTTTGGAGTAAACCACAAAGTCACTTCTCCTGCTTGGCAAGACTGGCTGGAGACTGAGTGGGTGAACGCACCTGAAGGATGTGGTGGCCAGCCCGCTCGTGCAGGTCTGACAGCAGTGGCGTCAGGCGCCAGGACTGCCGGGTGGGTCCACGGTGTCACAAGGAGAGTTAAAGGAAAATTTGGTTTCTCTGTGGTAGCAAGCAAGTAGCACTGTGTTTTTATTTTTAGAAAGCCTCATTTGGTTGCATGATTTCCCCTCAGTGGTCATATTGACTTTCCTGAGTAGGCAGCTGGTCATTTAAATTACGCTATTTGTCCGTACAGGGAAACCATATTTTTTCCAGAAAGTCAGCTTAACTGAGGCAATGTTTAGGCACTAAGGTAGTGTCATTTCCTGGCACGCACTATGTGCAGATTATTGCAGGTGGATGGGGTGGCCTGGCTCGGGTGCTTTTGTCCTGAAGAGGGAGATGGTGGCAGGGATGAGAGCCACCTGGGAGGGCACGTTTCACTCCTTGCTCCTAACGAGGTGTAGTGTTAACAGCTACTTTGCTTTTGACGCATTAATGCCCCCCAGTTGCTCAGTGGAAAATCCATTTTCCGATTATGCCAATTGGGCTCTCGTTAGCAGTGAGTTTCTCACCTGCCTCAGACCAAGTCAGAAACTAGGGGGGCTTGAGCTCGAGTATCTCTGCCCAAAAGTATTCCAGACAGGTGGTCATATGGCCCGAGCTGGGAATTCTAGACAGGGATCTCCCATCCCTTAGGACAGTCATTCTCTCTGCTCTGCTCATTTGATGCTGCTGATTATTGGAAAGTTTGTCCTTGTCAGAGAATCCTTTGCTTCTCTTCACACTTCAGTCACTGGTCTGGCCGAGCCATCTGTCCTGTCAACAAGACAGTAAGTGTAGCTGTGGACACACCCGCGCGGGAGCAGGAACTTGCTAAGGTATGAGACAGCTTGTCTGGCAGAACACGAGCGGTCTCCCTGCCAGCTTCCTCTTCCGTACATTTACCACACACATTTTATTCCTTGTCTCACAAGGAAGAGAGAAGGAGATCATTTCAGAAAAGGAGAACAGACTGAGGAGTCAGGGCTCAGGGACCTACTATTTCTTTAGGAAGCAGCTTTGGACCTGGAAGATATTCTATTCCTCCAGAGTCACAGGTCAGATGTAAAATCCTGGATGAGCAAACTGGATCATTGTAGACCCAGCGAGTTTGGAGAGCAGGTGAGACCAGGCTGGGTAGAGGTGACAGAGGTCAGAGTGACAGGAGCTCAGATGACCAGGAATCAGGCATGAGGAGCAGGTCATAGAACCCCTGTCCACAGGACTAAGGTGGGTCAAGGGTCACAGAACCCCTGTCCACAGAACCAGGTGGGTCAGGGGTCACAGAACCCATGCCCACAGGACCAGGTGGGTCAGGGGTCACAGAACCCATGCCCACAGGACCAGGTGGGTCAGGGGTCACAGAACCCATGTCCACAGGACCAGGTGGGTCAGGGGTCACACAACCCATGCCCACAGGACTGAGGTGGGTCAAGGGTCACAGAACCCCTGTCCACAGGACCAGGTGGGTCAGGGGTCACAGAACCCATGTCCACAGGACCAGGTGGGTCAGGGGTCACAGAACCCATGTCCACAGGACTGGGGGAGAAGGAATTTATCCACTGGTTTCCATCCCCCATCTATCAAAGGCTCATCCATAGCTCTAAGTTCCCTGGACTGTGGGCCATGCACACTTGGGCTCCGTGTGGGTCCTGCAAGCGCCCTGTGCCTCGTGGTCAACAGGACAGGAGGCAAGAGGCACTTGGCGCAGGCATGAGATGAGGTGCTGTCATGCTTTGTCCTCGGGATGGCCAGAAGCCAGGCAGAGCCTGCCACATGGGGCCGCCAAAACAAGGCTCAGTGAGTCTGAGAGGACCTGAAATGGCACAGAAGAGTCTCCGACACGACACCCTTAAAGCAATTTTGGAAAAACAAAACATTGTCTCGCATTATAAGGTTGATACCTAATTTTTTTCACTTTCAGCCTATCATAAATGTCGATTAACATTTTAAAACAAAATTGGGTTCTGATTCCAGGTATGGTGAGCTAAGACCCTACTTACTGGGTGACCACTCTTCCCCCTCCACATGGAAAACACTGCGCACTCTAGGCCGGACACAAGAAAGGGCCCTGTGAAGGTGCTGGCAGCAAACAGACACAGACAGACTGGAGGGAAGACCACCAGGCTCGGAGAGGGGGCCCAGGGCCACACACGTAGGTCCTGTCTCTGCAGCTGCTAGCCTGGGGCTGAGAACAGCCAGCTCGGGGCAGCAGCCCCGGTGACAGAACTTTCCAGCTGGAGAAGAGAAGTCCTGGGACTGCAAATACCAAGGAGAATGGAGAAATACTGAGAGGGAACGAACCAGATGGGGGCCCCAGAGGCTGTTTACCCTGGTCTCTAACCAGCTCGGATGTACTGGGGCAGAACAGACTCAGAGCGGCCAGCTGATGGCAAAAAAGGTCTGAGAAGAGGCAGAGGTGCCATTTAGGAAACAGTCGGCCATTCAAGCCCAGCAGAGGAAACCACCTGCTACAACGCAGGAAAACAGTCCTTGGAGAGAAACAGCAAGTCCAGCTCTCCCAAGTCCAGCATTCCTGATGTCCGGCATGGAAACCCAAGTTGTCTGCCACATGAGGAACCACGGAAATAATGTATGGTCTCGAGAGAAAGGAACTCGAAGTGGATCAGACCCCATGATTAAGGCAACAAACAGGCAATGATTTTAAAGTAGCTGTGATATAACCAGGCTCAGCAAAATAAAACAGAGCATGTTCCTAATGAAGGGAAAAATGCCAGGAAATACAAAGTTATTATATCATTTTTACTCTATCCATTTGACTTTTAATATCATACTGAGGCCAGGTAAGGGACAGTCCCGGGGAGCGGAGGGTGGCTGGAGTGGAGGTTGGGGCGGATAGCCGGCTGCATGAGGACAGCGGGCATTGGGTGGCGGGTCTGGATGCTGGCGGGACTTCCTGACTGGAGGCAGACTCTCCCTGCCCCAGGCTTTGCCTCTGGCCGGGCCTTCTTCAATGGCCGCCCTCTGCCCTCTACCCCAATCCCCGATCCAGGTGGCTAAGGGCTACGCCTCTCCCCTCAGTTCTTGTAAACACTTGTTAAAACGTGTGCATATTTTCACAGAGCGCCTTTCTCCTCTTTTGTTTTGTGCTTACCAGAGACATTCTCTCTCTGCGCATAGGCTTTTTCTTTTATAGTTATTAAAAAGTCAGCTTTTGACTTTTGCATCTCATTCATTCTTCCTTTGTGTCCTTTGCAACCTTATCATGAAGGTTTATTGTGTATGAATGTACTAACACGCTTAAAATGAGAAAAACCAGTGTAGCATGGCCCACTACGATGAGAAATTGGGTAGATACGATAAGAATGAAGACAGAGCAATCTTACTTAATTTCAACAGTTTATGTGATGAAAAGCTTCAGAGCCTCTTTGAAGAGTTCCTTTTTCTGATTCTCATTTATTCTTCATGGCAGTAGATTTGTGTCTTATTGGATTTGCCCAAAGTATCCTCTAGCTTTTTACCCAACTGAAGCTAAGGCAGGATTTCAAATTCATACATCTATTCACTCCATACATGTCCATTGAACATCTCCTATGTCCTGGGCACTTTGCTGGGCACTGGGGGTGTGATGACGGAAGGGAGGGTGCCCCTGGCTCTCATGACACATATGATCCAGCAGGGGAGACATTTGTGGGCAGATAATCATTCACATGTCACAAATAATTATATAATTACAACTGGGATGTGTTATAAGTGATGATATGGGGTATTGTTGTATAGTAGGGCTGCTTCTTTCTGCCTTGTCTCCTTATACTTACTTGCTAAGGAAGCCTGTGAAAAATATTGGAAGGGAATCAAATTGCTGAGTATTTGAAAAGATGCTACAATTTAAATCTTTCAAGTAAGTGCTTTAAATGACAAGTAGAGGTGGCCCTAGGTTAGTGACTAGATCACTCATTTGTAACAAGCAACATTTAAAAAAAGTTTTAGTGACTTTTAATCCACATATAACCTACATCGGGAAAAATATGGCTATCATGTGTCTAGGACCGCACGATTCTTCACAAACCAGGCTCACCTGCGTAAGCAGACCCTGGCTCAGGACACGGCGTTATTAGAACCGCAGCAGCTCACCTGTGCCCCCTCTCATTCGCCCAATTCAATTTACAAGAGGCCGCTATCTGGAGCACGTGCCTTGTACTAACCTCAATGCAAAGTCTTTTACAGCCCTCATACCATAGGAGAACAGTGTTTTTTTCCCTCTCACATACGTTAAATTATTTCCTGGGAATCTGACACCAGCCACTTAATTAGCAAACCCTTTTCAGATAGCAGGGAAGTGTCCTTCAGTCCAGTGTGGATAGGGCCCTTGCAATTCTGCATTCCTGGAGATTTTCCACAAGCACAGGGAGTTTCCATGGTGGGGAGGCCTTGGGGCCCATGGGCACGAGCAGGGGCGTGGGCTGCTCCTCTGGCTGCTGGCCAAGATTCCTTAACTTGCGGCTTGGCAGCCCCTCCTTCCCCAAGAGGAACCTGGGCTCGTGTAGCTCCCTTCCCTCCCCGCAAAGTCCTTGGAGCTCCCCAGGTGTGACCTGAAACCCGCCCCACCCGGAGGGCAGGGGGACCGGAAAGAGGCAGCCACTCCGGCGGTAGGGCAGGTGGGCGCTCAGGGGAAGCACCTGAGGCTTGTCCGGCCCCACAGGACGGGGCATCCGCTCTGCTTATGCAGAGGCCTCACCTGGGCCCTGAACCTGCCCGCAGGGCTCGGCGCCGCTTCGCCATCTCAAGGCTGTGCCCTGGGGGAGCCCTGGGAGCTGGGAAGGCCAGGGCACCCACACTGCAAGGCCAGGGAGTGGTGGCCTGGCTCCAGGGTCACCGGCGGTCGTCTTCTGGAGGATGTCCCCCCAACCCCGCTAAGACTGACTTGCTAGTTTCTCTGAAGAGTAAAGGCCATTCTAAGGTGAGTACTTCTTAGACACTGTAATCCCTCCCAACTCTGAACTCTGAAGGACTCTGCCTCTGGTATTTGGGGCACCATCTTGGAATTCTGGGCCTGTGGCAGCAGACGACAGGTGGCGTGGGAAGGAGTCTGGCTGGGAAAAGAACCTGAAGGACTCTGGGAGAAACAGACAGAAAAGTCACCTAACCCCAGATAGCTCTGGCCTTCGGGGAACAGCAGGGAGCAAGCCTGCCTCGGGCGCCGGTGAAGGGGGACCCAGCACGGGTTCCATCCAGGAGATACCAAAAATCTCAGTATAAAAACAAACGCATGAACAGACAGGAAGACCGCCTTTAACTGGTCCAGGCAGAGTTTCAAAGTCCCCAAATAATTCTCCTCTTTGTGAGCGGCATCGAAATCCCAGAAGCAACGGCTCTGCCCGGGCCGTGCGGTCTTGAGCGTGGACTCATTTCCCGCTGCCCCCCACTCTCTGCATCGTGCAGGCTGCGTCCTTCTCTCCCCTCCTCCAACCTCCCCCCAGCCTCGCTTTCCTCCCATCGGGGGAACACCACATCCTCCCTCCCTCTGCTGAGAGCCTTGAGTCCCCAGCACATGTTCCCTGTGTTCTCTGCTTCCCACCCTCTGCACCTCAGCTCGCAGGCTGCTTGTGGGGTCCTCCTGTCCCAGAACACGAAGCTCAAGCCGTTCCCTGTACTTCTCCAGGGCGGGGTTCCCTCGGGAACCTCATCTCACCCCATAATCTTGCTTTGCACATTTATTACAAGTTTTCACACACAAAAGCAGAGAGAATAGAATAATGGTTCTCTACTAAACCCTTCATCCAGAGTAAAATTTTATCATCGTTTTGAAATACGTTATTACTTTTTCATTTCCTCTTCTTTTCTTTTTTTTTTTTACAGTAGTTAAAAGCAAACTCCATCATTGTCTCGAAAGTCCCTTTCTTTGTACGGCTGGCTTCAGTCAGGGTTCCCAGAGGGCCGGCAGTACACCTGGCTGCCCCGTCCCTTCGCATCTCCCTTCAGCTTCCTGCCGTGCGGCTGCCCTGCTGTGTCTTCTGTTCCCTAGAAATCAGACCCAAAGGCTTGGTTAGCTTCAGGACCCGCTGCCCTCTGACCTCTGGTTTATGACCCATGTCGTGCGCAGAGGGTGGGGACCCCTCATCCCCTGTGTCCTCCCTGCTCTGCCGGCCCTCCCGTCATCGCTCTGTGCGCGCAGCAAAGGGCCTGCGTGGTTGTCTCTACCTATTCGTGAGCACGTCCCCCGACTCTTATCCATGGCCTCTGCCCCTGCCATGGACAGAAATCATTTTTTTTCAGGATCGCTAACCTTTAACAACAAAACCCAGGGGCCTCCAGTTGGCATCACAGCTGGCGATCAGTATCACCAGGTGCCCGCTGCCGTTTGCCGCCTTCAAACAGTTTGTGAAATGCTTTCCCCGGCTCCTGGCCTTCCTAGTCTCCCTTTTCGCCTTTGGGCTCTTCAGTGACACTTCTTTCCTTGTCTGTGACACGGAGGACTCGTTGCTTTTATTCCTCCCACCAATCCACGTCCATGACGGTTTAAGAAGCACTGTTCTTTCCACGCTGCTGCAGGCGCCCAAGGGCTTCGCTGATCCCCTGGCCTGTGACGGCCTCATGCCGTGTCTGAGCTTACGTCTCACTGTTTCTCACACCTGTAGCCCTGAGCAGCTCCACCAAACTGCAAGCCCAGGTCTCCTTTGTCTCCAACTGATGCATAAGTGGTTGGAGTTCAACCAGTTTCAGTCACATTGTCATTTTCCCTTCAAATGAGCCACTTCTTCTAACATCCTTGTATGACTTCTGCTTGGAGGTTGTCTTGTATTTTGCGGTCGGTTTCCCATGGGTACAGCTCATCGGCCTTGCTGTTCTCTAGCTTGTAAACCTCGAGACGTTACTCAGATTGGAGGCCCAGCTTCGGCTGGGCCAGGAGGGGTGTTTGCAAATTAATATAAAAAGGAAAGAGTGATTAGAAGCCTCTGTTGTTTCCCATCTGACATAATTTTCATTCTGCCTGAAAGGTGTGTATGTGTATATATATATACTTTTTTTCCCCCCACTGACTCTTTAAGATCGACTATTTTGGTTGTTCCAGGTGGGAAGCCAAGTCTGCCACTCCATCTTGCTCCAAAGGACCCCCCACCCCAACTGTATTTTGAGGAACCCTAGTATCCTATCAGTCATGGCTATTCCATAAAGATAAATTTCCATCATTAACCAAGCTAGGGATTATTAGGCATATAAAGTGAAGATGTTTCCCCAAGCTTACTTGATCAAAGAATTTGCTTATGTCCCCTTCACTTTTATTTATGGAATATTTATGAGCAATCGCCATGGAGC
The DNA here is from genome assembly GCA_032199065.1 of Smutsia gigantea. Classification (NCBI taxonomy): domain Eukaryota; kingdom Metazoa; phylum Chordata; class Mammalia; order Pholidota; family Manidae; genus Smutsia; species Smutsia gigantea. Next base: position 23,096 of record JAVSCE010004566.1, read on the forward strand.
ATACTGAGGGGATCCCGTCCTAGAGCAACTTTTTCAAGTTTTTCTATTTTAAGATTATGTTTCAGAATGAAGGATTTTTTTCCCTCACAATCAAGGGTAACAACATTTATACAGATTCATATAAACATTCATTTATATGAATTTAGTTAAGAATCTTTATTTCAGAAATGACTTTGATTCAGTGAGTACTCTCATTTTGCATGTGCACTGATACGTGTAATACAAAGAAAAATAAGTCTTTATCTCCCTGAGGATATCTTGGAGTCAGTGCATGAATAGCAACCCTATGAGGAGAAGCATTGAGTACCACTGAGCTGTAGCCTGCGCCTCTGGGGAAGACATCCATCTTCTCACACTGGAGGACTTTACTTCCACTGGGAGAGTGCGGGAAACCTCCCCAGCTTTGAGGTAATCTTATGTGATGGTGTGTTCGGAAGTGAAGCTGCTGGGGTGTATGGGAGGTCGGTTCCAGGAGAGATAGGAAGCACGTGGCCCAGCGCCGCACAGCAGGGCATGTGAAGGCACGCGCAACAGGTCAGTTCCGGCTGGATCCTAAGGTGTCGTGGGAAAGTCAGGCTTGCTGGCGAGAAAGTTCACCATGAAGTCTCGGAGGATTTTGAAAGCCTGCTGATGGGACCCCCTTGCAGGCTTCTGGGCAAGAGAGTGAGAAGATTAGCGCAGCGCCTTGAGAGAAGTGGGAGGGCGGACGGGAGGGGACAGGTAAGGAGTCCCGTTAAGGGGCTAATATCGAAGAGATCGTGATCCCGAACCAGTGTAGTGACCATGGGAAAGGATGGGGATTGGAAATACTTTTAGGGATGTTTCTTCAGCAGTCTCCACAGCGTGTGGAAACAGAGTAAAAGGGTGAAAGAATTTGAACGTAATAGCAAATATTTGCTGCTCACTGAGGAGCGGTCTGAGGGCTCTCTGAGTCAGTCTGCAGCCTCACACCTGCTCTTCTATGGCTAATAGTCGGCTCAGAGTTAGTGCGTGAAACCGAGTTCCTGATGTTTCTCCCCAGATCTGCAGCTCGCTGTCTTTCCATCTCAGATACTGGGAAATCCCTCCACCCAGTTCCCAGGCCAGGATTCATCCTCGACTCCCCTTCTCACATCTCCCTTCTCAGCTGTAAGCTCTGCCACGGCCTCTGCCCACTCCGTTCCTTCTCAGGAACTTGGAGGAGGGATTGGAACCACAAACTGTTCCAAGGTGCGACCTCCAGAGGCCCTTTGCCCCCTGGGTACACCACAGTCTACCTGGGAACCTTCTCTGCACACATGCCTCTGCTGAGGCACATTCGCTCCCCGCCTTTCCAGCTCTGGCTCAGCTCTGTGCGAGGCAGCAGTACAAAACTCTAGGTGCCAGGTCAAAGGAAAGTGGGCCTGACCTCGCAGCCCATGGGGGCGATGCGGCTGAAAACAGGCAGGCGGGGTGGCAGGCTGCCCGCAATGGCCGCGCACGGGGCCCCTTTCCCGGGCCCTGCTGCTCCCCGTGGCGCTGAGGCTCCGGAAGTCAGACTGCCCGTCCGAGGGCCAGGTGCAGACCAGGCTGAGGAATCGCTCTGGCAGCTGCCAAATGTGCCCACGCGGATGGACCCCTAGGACGGTCATGAGTCACGCTGATTTCTGGCTGTGCTGCATTTGAATCTTTGGAGGTGGACCGTCTGCAAATCTGTTTTTGTTCCCAGCTCTTGGGTAGTTTTCTGTGACCGCAACGACTCTTCCAGGGACTGGAGTTTGGACCCCCTGCTCTTCTCACTCCCTTTACAATTACTTCTATGTCCTCCTGGCAGCTGGTTGGTGTGAACTAAATCCTAAACACAAATAATCTTGTCCTGTGTGAGATGGAGGTGGGGCTTTCCTGTAGTTGCTGAAAATCTGTCTGGTACAGATGATGTGGCCCTCAGGTGTACACTGTGGAGCCACCCAGAAAGGGCCCCCAGCCTCCACTATCCCAGCGTGGCCCCTCCACTTCTTCTCTGTGAGTGGGATTAAGGGGTGTGCAGGGGGAGTGACTGCTCTGGGAGGATGAGCTGACAGGGAGCCTTAAACACGGCTCTGGGACGCGACCAGGGCAGTTGCAGCAATTAGCGTTTCATCAGGAAAGTGCAAAGTGTCGTTTGAGAGGTTACTTCAGTAGGTGGCCTGGGGAGAGAGTGACACTTTAAAATCATGTTCCAGTAACAACAGAGGGTCAGCAGCTGGCATCTTGGGGGTTGGGGTAAGTCTGGCCGACTGCAGGGTATGGGGAGAAACTGCCGTCCAGGGTACTCAGGTCTGCGGCTTGGGCTCCTAAGTCCTCCACCTTCCTCCATCCGGATGGCGCTCACCGTCGCTCCCGAGTGGGGCGTCTGACAGTACAGGTGTGGGTCTGCTCTCATTGCCTGCTCGCCTCAGCGGTGCCTCGGTTAACCTCTGCGGGAGGGGTCACCACGTCCCTAGCATTCACCCCTTCAGTTCGGTCTTACTGTGTGGTGGGTGAGAACACATCTGCTCATCCTATGGACTGTGAACTTGAGGGCAGGACCCTGTTTCATACTGATTTGCTGATTCATTCTAGGTGCATTGATTGGGCATTTCCTGCAGCCATGGCACAATGCTCTGTGGCCTTTGGAGCCAAACTAGTAAAACCATGGGACAGGGAAGGGGTGAGGGGGTGACGACACCACTAGCTGACACATTAAACTTACCTGCAAGTTTGAGTCACATGATCCTCACTCTAGCCCTATGAGGTAGTTCCTTTATTAGGGTATTTTACAGTGAGAAACGGAGACACAAAGAGGTTGAGAGCAGTCAGTGTCCCGAAAGAGGCAGGAAACAAAGTAATTTCTGCCTGGCCCCCCAGCGGAAGCTGGCCTTCGGGAGAGTTGAAAGATGAGAACCTTTAGAAATCGAACACTTAAGCTGGGAGATCCTACTGATCATGCAGCAGGGACTAAGAATTTTTTTAATGTTCTGTAAATGGTGATATGATACCAAGAAGTTCACCCACCCTCCCTTGCTATTTCCATAAGGTCCTCAGTTAAAATGCCCCTCAGGTATGTTATAAATAGCTTTCTGCCTCTGATGGGCTCTGAGACATGCAGTCGAAGCGTCGCCCAGTGGGCAGATCTGCAGGGCGAGGACGCCGTTGTTAGAGGGGGGTCCTTACTCCCTGCTGTGTTCTGGATTGTGCTCCGGGATGGGGACTGGAAAACGCGGGGAGGGGGCATAGAAGAGAGATTCCTGTGCAGGGCGGGAGCTTTGTTTTGTTCTGTGCTATATCTCAATGTTTTTATTTATTCATATTTTTTTAACATTGAGGTTCATACAATAAAATGAACCAGTCTCCCTGCACAGCCTGGTGTCACTTGTTCCTAAACAGTGTCTGCCTCATAGTGCGTGTTGGATGGAGATTTGCTGAATGACTAAGGGACGGAGAAGAAGCGCAGATAAAGCATGGGGCAAAATATGCATAGAAGGCACTCGTAGTCACAGGTGAGGCTGAATGGAGGGACAGTTACTTAGAGGACCCACTAGGGCAGAAAATAGAGTAGAAGCAATAACAACAAAAATCCTGAACAAATGAACAGAGGGTGGGGAAGCCAGACCAGCTTGGCCTCGTGGGCCGGGCCTGTCCGATCTGGGGGGATGGGGCACGTTCTTCTGGCACAGAGCCTCTTTTCAGATGCCCCTACCCCATCCATTTCAGTGGTTCACGTGGAAATGTCACCACGGCTCAGGAGGCTGGGCTAACTAGCAGAGGACTTGCAACGGGACAGCAGAAGGCCAGGTGCGGGTTTCCTCAAAGTCCTGGCGCTCTTTGGTTTCTCTTTATTATGGACAGGGTCAGGCACTTCATGTCACCACTGTGTTTCTTTGCTAATTGGGTCTAGTTTTGCTGTTTGACCTAACATGCCAGTGAGGGGAGCGCATTTGCCATGGGGCATCGGCCACACGCATGGGGGGCACGTCTGCAGGCTGAACGAGCCTTCCTGCTCTCCCTTGGCGCCCGGCATGGGGAGCGCTCTCTAGAGCAGCTCCCCAGGTGAGCACGTATCCATCTAGAAAGCCCTGCTGCGGGGTGTCATTTTGGCTCTCAGAAGGAGCTAATGGCCCTGCCCCCTTTGCCATCTGTTTCTTGGGCGATTCCGTGTACTGTTACATGAACATGAGTGAGTGAATGAGCCCAGAAACCTTACCTTTCTCCTTTCTCTTCGTGGTAGCTCTAGGACTTTGCGCGGCCCCGAGCCGGCAGCCACGGTGTTCATAGCATGTCGGGGAGGCCCAGGAGCTGCATCTGTGCTGAGTTCTACCCTTTGTCGTCCCCTCTCCTTGATGTCATGGTCACAGGTATTAGAATTAGGAGAACAGTGCAGAGACCCTCCATCAGCATGGAACCCCCCCGTACAGTGGGCTTTGTGGTCTGAACATCTGCAGGGCTGAGGCACTGAGCACCTCACAATGCTGAATGATGCGTTTGGCCCGCGGCCACCTCAGGTTGTTTGCAAAGTGTTCTTCTATGTTGAGCTAAACATTTCATCCCTGTATTGGTTCCATTTCTCTCCTCTCCCCCTTACACTAGGAACTGTTTAAAATAAGATCGATCACCCTCCCTTGGACCATCCTCAACTATTTGAAAAGAACTGTCACGTCCTCTTAACAGACACGTCCATGCAGACTGGACCATTCTATGCTGCATCAGACGCCAACAGGCTCTGCTCGCCCGGGGTTTGTAGGTGACCTGTCTTCCAGGGCTTTCCACTTTCCACTTTAACTTCCAGCCAGTCATCTATGACCTATTGCTCAGAGCTGGTACTAGGGTACCGAGAAGGCCAAAGTCATAGGCACGATCCGTCTTCACACTTCCGAGCCTCCTGGATGCCAGGGCTGCGCCAGCGGCCAAGAGCTGGCAGGGCCTGTGCCCAGCTGGCTCCTGCGGGAGAAGAACGTCTCACCCAGAGCTGCTCCGAGAGCCTGGTTGTCTGCTGCATGTCTTGGCCACGGCAGCACAAAGCGCTTTCTCAAGACCCGGGCTTGGATAAAGGACAGTTTATCTCTTGTTGGTCTTTTTAACTGAGTTGAGCTGTAGTGAATGTCCAGAGTGGGTGCAGTGGGGAGGCCCAGGTGACGTTCAGGCTTAACAGTCAGGCAGCCATCAAGGGCGCCGCGGGGAGGTGTGTGAGGCTGGGTGGCAAAGCCCGGGGGACCCTGGACGGTGGGAGGGGCTGGACAGCATCCTGGTGGCTTCCAGAACTCGCTGAAAGAGCTGAGCTTGGGGACCCTTCCCTTTGGGAAGAATGCTCCCATGGCGTGCAGGGCTGGCAAGCGGTCTGTGGCGCTGCCTGCGGGTGAGCAAACAGCGTTGAGTCTGTGCCACCTGTGAGCTGGGATGATGGGGAGTGGAGGGACCTCGCCGTCTGCCCTCCCCTCAGTGTCCATGGTAGATGCACACGCCCGTGTCCGACCGGGAAACGCTTCCAGAGAAGCCTCTGGGTGGGGTCTGCCTGCAACACCCGGGGGGCCCAGGGAGGGCGCCATTTCTCCCGCTCTGGTTTTCCTTTCCCAGATCCCCCTTGCTGCCCTGATTTTATTTTCAGGAATATTCTGCAGCTGATAACACATTCTCAGCTTAGAGACATATACAAGGAGGACCCTTGAAAGACGAAATGGAGTGACAGGAACAAAACAGAAGGAATTCGAAGTAGATGAAAGGAGGCTGAGGGCCCTGACTGGAGGCCATTTGATGAGCAGAGAGCACAGAGGAGTCATGAGTTAGTGGTGGGGGCCGGCCCCGCACCTGGGACGGCAGGCTGGCTGGGAGGCTGCAGGGGGCGCTCTGGTCTTGTCCCGGCACCTGGCCGACAGTGCAGGGACAGGCTTACAGTACCCCCAAATCCTCACAGGGAGGCCCCATGTGGTGGGAGGGGCCACGGCCAATTATCAGCGACCCCCTGTCCGTCATCCGCTGTGCTCCGTGGCGCATCGGGTGAAAGAGCACAGCGGGTGCGGCCCGCCAGGGGCCCAGGGCGCAGGCTGCGGAGCCTCATACATGCAAAGGGAGGTACTGAGAATCAGGAGTGGGAACTGGGGCTTGTTCTCCAGCGAACCCTAGTGCAAAGCCTGGGGCCTTGTGCAGAGTAGGCAAGCAAGAAATATTTGTTTGAGGGAAGCAATGAAGGATTACTCAACATATAATCATTTGATTTTTTTTTTTTTGCTGTTTGAAATTTTGAAAAGAAAATCCATTTAGAGATCCATCATCTCATAGTATACAACAAAATAAATTCTAGGTTAATTAAAATTTTAAACTAAAAGAATTAAGTCTTAAAAAACTAGAAACATGGAAGATTATTTATTTGATACAAAGATTTTCTAAGCTTAAGGCAGTGCTTGGAATTATAAAGGAATAGATTAATTGATTTAACTAATTAAAAAATTAAAAGCTTCAGTAATAACATAAAGAAAAATGAAAGGTAAACTTGGAATAGTATTTGAAAAATATTTGTGAGGTTTTAGGGAACTTATAATTAATATGCCTTTCTTGCCCTGTCAAGTTTGGAACCAGGTTACGAGTAGACACAGAAATCAGACTGATAGAAGTCCAAATAGCACCTCATTGGTGATAAAAAATAGATTACGCCTGTGTTTAGATCTGAGGCTGCAGCAGAGTTCCTAATACTTTACCCCAGAAATGAAGTTGCCTCGTCTCCGGCAGGGCCGTGGTTACTTTATTTCAAGGTGGACAGCAGGTGGATAAGAGAGGGAGACAGAGAGACGCAGCAGCAGAGAGAGGAGCAAAGAATGAGGAGAGAATCTCCTGTTCCTCCTCTAGGTGGTTCTGCGGCAGGGGAGTCAAGGGGTGGAAGGAAGCGAGGGCGTTTCCCCAGGGCAGCAGTTCCTACGTTTTGGTGCCCTGGGGCCACATCGACAGCTTGGTGAAGAACATGGGCTCTTTTTTCAGAATCATGTTCTTAAATTCATTCAGTAGAATACGTAAAATTACAAAGGAAACCAATTACATTGAAATTCAGTTATAAAATCATTTAAAAACATTTGTGGCATTGTAAATAGGGGTTTTATTTATTTCTACTAACCTCTACTTGAAATTGGGATTCCTTCTACTCTAGACGTAAGCCGTCAGCCACATGAACATTAACATCTGTGGCTGCCACCAGTAGAGATCACAGACATTTCATATCACGTTGTGTATTTGAAAATATGATTTACACTCATCACTACATCAAAAATATAGCAATTATTAGATCTGCCTAGATCATGATATTTAATGGGCTAATTAGTATAACAGCCTCATTCAAATCAACAGGAACTACCCCGAGGGATGGATGGGCTGAGGGTGTGATGAATAGACAATGATAAAAATTTGAAGAAAAATTCAACTTCAAAGTAAGCAGAAATTAAATATTTTTGGCTTATTAAATTGGTCAGGAAAAAACGTGCCAACACTTCCCAGGTCCGCCGAGGAGCCGGGACAGGAGTGCTCTCGCTGCTGTTGGATTTAAAGGTTGGTACAGGGGTTCTGGAAAACAGATCTTAAAGCATTTACATTTTTTTAATCAGTAACTCATTAAGCCAACTTAAATTATTACCTTTTAATGGCTGTAAGATTTTTCTTATACAATGAAGACTAGCCAAATTTTTTTTATTAAGGTATTATTGATATACAGTCTTATGAAGGTTTCACATGAAAACACAATGTGGTGACTACATTTGCCCATATTATCAGGTCACCACCCACACCCCAATGCAGTCATGGCCCATCAGTGTAGTAAGATGCCACAGAGTCACTGTTTGCCTTCTCTGTGCTACACTGTCTTCCCCGTGACCCCCGCACCATGTGTACAAAACATAATACCCCTCAATCCCCTTCTCCCTCCCCACCCGTCCTCCCACATCCCCTCCCCTTTGGTAACCCCTAGTCCCTTCTTAGAGTCTGTGAATCTGCTGCTGTTTTGTTCCTTCTGTTTTGCTTCTTTGTTATACTCCACAAATGAGGGAAATCATTTGGCACTTGTCTTTCTGCTCCTGGCTTCTTTCACTGAGCATAATATCCTCCAGCTCCATCCATGTTGTTGCAAATGGCAGGGTTTGTTTCTTTCTTATGGGAAGACTAGCCAAATTTTAAAGGGTCCACCGGGTCAGACATACCTACAGCTCCCTCATTACTAACAAACCCGATATTTCCCAGTTCCAGAACCAGGAGCATAATAAACCCGCCCATCCCGTCATACACGCTCGAGCCTCACGGGGGTCACGGTGTGTGCACATGTCTGGGGGGATGCACGCTGCCTAGGAGAGCGTGCATCTAGGTGTGATGGCTGACTTTGTGCGGCAGCTTGATTGGGGTTAGGCCCAGAGCAGGGGTAAGACGTTATTTCTGGGTGTGTCCGTGAGGGTGTGCCCAGAGAGATCAGCCTTTAGATGGGTGATCAGTAGACTGAGTAAAGCAGGCAGTCCTCAGCAGGGTGGTGGGCCTCACCCCACAGGCCCCCGGCCTGGAGGAACAGAAGGCGGAGGAAGGCCGAATGCGCCCTCCCCCACCCCCAGTCACGGATGCTCTGGCTCTGGGGCATGCAGTCGCAGTCGGGGCTCACACAGCCCCTGACTCAGGCCTTCCAGCTCGCACTGGGCCGCGCGGATGCCCTGGTTCTACAGCTTGTAGTCAGCGGATCGTGGGACCTCTCGGCCTTCATGACCATGCGAGCCAATGCCTAGAATAAAGCTTTACATGCATATATATAATATTAATATATATTATTAAATGATAAATATATATTATTATACTAATATCATGTGTATGTATACATAAAATCGCCTATTGGTTCTGTTTCTCTGGAGAGCCCTGACTAATACATCGGGCATGGATGATTTGGCACAATGATTAGTGGCCTATATTCAGTCTTTGCTCAGGTTGTGTTTCTATTTTTACTATTATCTTTGTTTTTCTCTTGGCTTTCCTGCCACCTGTAAGTCTTCTGCTCTGATCTCAGCACCACTGTCCCATTCACTTAGTGAGTATTTCCTGATCACCTACTATGCGCCAGGAATTGTGCTAGGAATTAGCGACTCAGTGGTGAACAGAACAGACCTCACTGATGTCCCCACAGAGCTCACGGTCTGTTGCAGGGGTTGGCAAACTACAGCCCCTGGGCCAAACCCAGCCTGCCAGCTGTTTCTGTACAACCTGCTGACCAAGGATGGCTTTACGTTTTAGGATGCCATAAAAATCAAAAGCATATTTCATGATGTACAGATTACACAAAGCTCAAACTTTGGTGTCCATCACGGAGGCTCTCTCGGCGCCCACCACACTGACTCGTGCATTCTCTGGCTGCTTTCACACAGCCGCAGAGCTGAGTCATTGCCACGGTCGGTGCCCAACTGCGCGGCCAAGACCTGCCGTGATTACTGTCTGCCCTTTTGCAGAAGAAGTTTGCAGATTTCTGGATAAGTGGGATAGAAAAGAAACAACCAGTCAATCAATGGGTGAAATAGTCACAGATGGCAGGAAGTGACATGAAGGGGCTAGAGGCCAAGGGGGCTGCCGGGAGCAGGTGCACGAGGACAGATGGTGAGAGAAGCCCGGGAAGGGGGCCTGAAGCTGCGGTGGGAAGGTGAGGCGGGCGGTTCTGCTCCAGGCGGCCGGCTCCGGCCGTGAGCACACCGGGAGGGCTGTGGCAAGCCGTCACAGCGGGAGAGAACTGAGGGGAACTGATGCAGAAGAGCAGGGGCTCCACCGGTGAGTCTGAGGCCAGGGGATGCCTCAGTTTGAGTTTCCCTGTCAAAGATCGCTGCTCTGTGGGGAACGGACTGTGAGGAGGAAGAGCAGGGGAAGGTGCTCAGGAAGTCCTGCTGCGGTCTCCCCTCAGGCCTCCTCCCACACCTTTCTCCCAGGAACATGCCCTACGATCGGCAGCCTGAACCCGCCGGGATGCAGCACGGCAGGGTCTTGCGATGTGTGTCAATTAGGTTTTGAAAATCAGTTATCCACATGGTTTAGAGCAACTGGCAAAAAATTTCTGAAGAGATATGTGTAGGATGTCAAAATCTACTTTATTAAGGACTCATTGAAGAATTTTTTTTTGTTAAAAATACAGTTTTCAACTGTGGTGCAATGGAAATAAACAGTGTTGTCAGGCACTACGACTGGTGGCGGCCACTTTTACCTCCCAGCAAGGGGTGTGTCGCACACAGCCCCAGAGCAGATGGGCCGCACGGGGCAGGAGCATGAGGTCGAAACTGAGAGCCGACCATCTGCACCCAGGAAGGTAACGTGACCTGCAGTTGATGCGATCGGGGAGATGGAGTGTGGAGAGGGTCAGACAGGGGCTGAGACATGGCTGTGCATGCCAGGAGGAATTCTCGGAGGAGGAGGAGGACTTTGAGAAACTCTGGCATCTACTTTTTCTCTTATTTTTTGCAATGTTGCCACATTCAAAGTTTCCGTTTTCTCAGAACTTCAGTGAAACTCTTACACCGGCACTCAGACTTGGGTTGGTGGTTTTCTGGAAGTAACTGGGGAGCCACCTTATGAAGTGTAAGTACAGAACATCAGTTGTGTGTATGGGGTGGCCAGGAGATCTACGAAATGAAGTAGTTTGGTGAAAGCAGAAATTCAGAGCCAGGTTGGCCAGGAGCAAATTTCTCTAAGAAACGTAAGACTCCTGAGGAAGACCAGGCAAGACAACAGATCTCCCAGCACAGACAATAGGGGTTTTAAGGCAGTTTAGTCACCGGACAGCTTTAGGGCACTGTGGCCCCGGCTTACATGCGGGTCACACGTCATCTTGCTCTGGCTCTCCTGTGGTCAAGTGCGTTCACGTCAGAGGCCAGGAAGGGCAGCCAGAGACGGCTTACATGGCATCCAGAGGCACTGGCCTAGGCAGGAATAGAACCCCGGTGTTCCTCTGGCCTCTGGGGCCCTTGAGGAGCCTGTCTTCTGGCTACCTGGTAGCGGAGAGCCAAGGTCAAAGAGAGTCAGAGAAGAACAAAGTAAGTATTTACAGAGAAACACAATCCGGTGTGTATAGGAAGTATTTGCTTCCTCGTATATTTTGCCCTTTCAGAATCTCAGGTTTCCCTAAAGGAAATGGTTCTGTTTTTGGACAAAACCATACATGGGCCAGATTCTGTGGGGCTTCCGTCAGGAGGCACCTCTCCCCACTCCACCCTGGGCCTCATGCACCCCCTCGGAAGGTACAGAGCCAACCGCAGCCTGAGCGTCTGTGATGCGTGCTCATCCGGGCACCTGGTGCCCTGTGGAAGGCCACCCTAGCAGCAGGATGGAGGGAGGTGGTGTTTAACTGAAGGAGAATTGGGCAGCTTGTTACCGAGGACCCACCTGGGCAGGAACCTGCACAGATCTGCATGACACAAGGAACATGAGGTGTTTAGTCAATTTGGGGAGAAGTTCTTCTGCTTTTAGAATCTTGCGGTTCAGGAGGTAGCACATCTCCTGCTCCCTGAGAAAATAAAACAGGTCTGGGGAAGCTGCACATGCATTCAGACAGCCATCAGAGTCCGCAGCTGCTGGGTGAGGCTGCAAAGAGGAGACTGTAAGGCTGGAGGAGGACGGGAGAGGAAGTGACCTCAGGGAGGGCTCTATGACTGTGACGCTCACCCAGTTTGTACACTCTGTGTCTTTTATCATTCCTATTTTATTCTACATTAATGTCCCTCATGATTAAAATTTCATGTGTTTATCATAGACAATTCAAAAGGAAAGAAAGAAGGAATTAAAAACGGCCCATTGTCCTATTACCCAGATGTAGCCAATGAACATTTTGCTATTTTTCCATCTAAATACACACATTTTTACTTAACAGGGACAATTCTATTTGAAAGCTTACTTTTTTAAATTTCATACTTTATCCTTGAACTTTTTCCCCCGTAATTAGGCAGTCTCATATGACACAGTTCTTACTGGCTATGTAATATTTTGTTGCATTGATGTGCTATTATTTATTTTAGCAAACTCTCATTTCCTCCCCAAGATCTGTCTCCTGGTCTCGTAATCCAGTTAAACCCAGGCTTTTAAAGCCACCGTCAGGGCCCCAGCAGTCAGCAATAGATGGTTTGTGCTGTTCCTTCCCAAGAACTTTCACTGCTAGAGATTGACCACCACATTCTATTTCCACTGTTCCTTCAGTGGCCCCTCTTGAGGCTCTTCCAGGGCACAGGAGCTGCAGCCGGGTGGCTGGAGTCAGGGCGGCTTTGCCATGAAAGGAGTTCCAAAGGCCAGCTTGAGAGCAACATTAAACCCTCTCTTACAGGCTAAAGCAAAGGATGCCAGCCCGACTCTCAGGGTTGTTTGGAAAGGCGAGGCGAATGGCACATTTGAGAACTGAACACGGCGTTTGTTTAAGGTGGGCGGCTTCAGCTGCCTAGGAAACAGGCTTTGAATATGTGCTTCCTGGAATTCTTTAGGCTTTGCTCCTGAAAGGGTTCCTAGTGTTCCTGATAAAGGATTCTTATTATTTGACATTTGCAGGCAACCTAGTTTGGGCAACATTCCGTTCAGTTCTTTACGTTGTGAGCTCTCGTGCAGCCGTGGGTGTCCTCAGCGCCAGGTCACCATCCCACCTGCGGCCCTCTCCGCCTCTCCCCTCCCCAGTCCCGCCTCTCCCTTTCCCCCATCCTGCTGCACTCCCATCTACTGACCTTGTGTGCAGGATGCCACTTAGGAGGCTGAACGCCATGTGCGGGAGGCAGGTGCTGTATTAGAAGAGAAACAAGTGCCCCCATGGTTGAATGTTAACCGTGAAACAGAACCCATGGCCCAAACTTCCAAGACCTTTGCACTAAAAGAAGCAACAGTAAGCCTACCTTGTTCTGTCCGGTCACCCAGCTCTAAGGCATAGAACACAAAAGGGATGACAGGAGATGTCTAAGAAGAGCAGCTTCAGCCTTAATTCATCCACTTGTTTGTTCACTAAATCTTAATTAAACATTTGTTTCAGTATTGTTCACCTGTGAGAAGCCAAGTAATGGTGGGATACACTTTAGTTAAATGAGGTAATGTATTGAAGTGCCCAGTAAAGCTAAGGCCACACTGTAGATATTTTATACAAATTAATAATAGCTAACATATCCTGAGCTTTCTCTTTGCCAGGCATTATTCTAAGCATTATATAAATAATAACACACTTAATCATTAAAACAACCTTTTGAAGTAAGTTACCCCAACTTTACAGATGAGGTTAATTAACCTGTCCAATATCATTTGCTTGACTTTTCTTCTTATCTTTATATAGTGTGTACCTCAGGAGTTCTGCCTGTCTCAGCAAAGATTAGCTGAGCATATGAACAGACTGGGGAGGCAGAACTACTATAGAAAGATTTGGACTGTGTATTTCATTAGGAAAGGTAAGTGGGGGAGACAGAGCTGTGATCCTAAGAGTGTTTCATTCCAAAGAGGCTTCCCACCATTAGTGCCAAAGCGGATCCACTGGCTCACCATGCTGGCCGGCAGAAGCAAGTGGACGCAGGCAGCCATAGCGGTCTGGCCTGGGGAGACACCGGGGCACTCTGTCGCTGTGTCATCTCTCTCTGTCTCTCTGTCTCTCTCTCTCACACACACACACTCAGAGTTCCTGCATTCAAGAATCTTGAAATCTTTTGTGGATGCAAATCATAGGTAATTGAACAAACTTACAGGATAATACAAAACAACGATTGCTTTACCATGTTAAATGTTGCAGGGATATAAAAGTGTTTTTTCCTAAAGAATTTTGTGAGCTTGCCAGGAAGATAAGGCAAGTATGCAAGTCACTATAAATAGCTGTCATTGTGCCGTGAACTCTGAAAGCGGGGGCCTTGGACTCTCACTCATGGTTGTGTTCTAGGTCCTCGCTGCCTCAGTTGGAGGTGGTACATACTTAGCAGACACTGAATAATAGAGGTTGGATCAGTGAGTAAGGGCCAGTGGGCTTGGGGAAGCTGCAGAACATAAATGTAAGAGCCCCAGCATTCATTACCTGCCTCTGTGAAACAACTCCCGCATTTAGCAAGTTAGGAAGCCTCAGGTGGCTTAGCTGGGTCCGGGCGCAAGGCCTCCATGCGACTGCTCTCCCGCTGTTGGCTGGGGCTGTGCCTTCTGAAGGCCCTGGAGGGCCACCGTGGAGGCTGGCTGCCGCAGGCCCTGCAGTTGTACTGTTTGGGCTCATATCTCAGAGACAAGTTGGCAAACACTTAGAGAATAATGAAATGCAGCTCATTATTTCACAGGCACGAGGCTTATTAATTGTTTCCTGGTAAACTGAATGATATTTTAAATGTATTCAGGGAGTTTTCTGTACAGAGAAAGAGTATTTTAAATTATTTTTGCAGCAAATGAGCATCTCTTAATTTATTATTAAATCACAATTTTGGTATTTGTTTATACAGAGTGTTCCGTATAATTGTCTCCATTCCCCAGTTTCTTGGAACGCCTCAGAGCAGTAGGTAAGGAGCTAAGAATGACACCAAGACCTGGGAGTCCTGGGGAACACGGCAGGAAAGTGTCCAGCAGGGTCAGGGTCCGGGCTTGAGTTGTATCTGCAGGAGCTGACTACTTTCAGGCAAGTTACTAAGCTGCCTAAAACTTAGGGGGACCAATTACACTGCTCCATGGGGTGGCTACGAGGCCTAATGGGAAGCATATGGCGCCTTGCCTTGAGCACCATGAGATAGCAAAAAAGCTTATCTATGTATCATCTGTCTTCACTAAAAATATGTTTATTAAATTTTTAAATAATTAATTCAGAAAACCTGTGTTGGAGCTTGGATTGTGCCGGATGACAGATGGGCCCATTAGAATCCAGGATCTCTTGTTGGGGCACATCTATGAAAAAACTGTTCTCTCTCCACCTCGTGCGTGTGTCTAAATTTATTGAAAATGTGTAATTTGGAAGCTGGTTGTGTGTCTGCATCATTAGTAATTTTGGGGATTCGGACTGGTTTGTTTTGCCCGTGCATGTGAGTCATCTGCTGCAGTGTCTCAGCGCTCTGCCCAGTCACGTGCCGGCCCCGCCTAGGGCACAGCTCATCTGTCGCTTGGTCATGTCAAGGAAACAACAGCCGATGGTTCAATGACAACAGGTTAATCGGTAACAGTGCATCGCGATGGTGTTATAATTAATACTTTATTACATCTTTTATATAAGATGTGCAAATTTCATATTCACGACAAGGCATCATCGCTCCTGTTGTTGGATATTGCTAGAGATTGCTAGTCAAACGTGATCATCCTCTTTAAGCTTTTGGATCTATTTAATTGAAGCAGAGCCTAAATCTGTCAGGGTTGTTGTTAAAACTGATGCTGAGACTGATATGAAAGTGTAAATGTCATTCATAACCCCTGAATTAAAAATTTTGTGTTCATCCATAGAGCAACATTGTGCTTACCGGTTGCCATTGTACATTCAACTTCCTACAAAGAAATATAGAGGGAGTTTTCAAACTAAAGGAATATTCTTTCGAAATGTTTTGTGCAGCAAATGACCATCTTCTGATCCATCTCTCCTATAAATCTTTTATATGTACTGAATTTCCTTTGAAACAATTCTCTACCATAAAAGCAGTTGAAAAACCCTGATTCAGAGTACCAACTCTGTGAGAACAGTCAGAGAAAAGATTGGAAAGGCAGGAGAGGTCTTATGTATCATAGATTGATCTTAGAAGCTATAAGAAGAACCAGATACAGGAAATAGATGCAGAATGCAATCAGACACTTAAGATCCATAAAAAATATGGTCCTGCCAGAGAGGAGGGACATGCAAAGAAGTCTGTGGAGTCACACGACCTATATTTAATTGAACCAGTTGAGTGATAAATCAACTTGGACTGGCATATGGAATTTTTTCCACCTTAATCAGGCAATAAAGTAAAATAGGTCATTGCATAATTAAGTAAAGACATAGTTAGAAATTTGAGAGTGTAGTTGTGAAAACAACTCAGTTTGAGGCAAATGGATTGGATCTCCAGTTGGCTGAGCACATTATAAACAGGACTCCGCAAGGCTTTCAAAGAAGTGTGGCTCTGGATATGGGCAGTTCCAGAGCTCACCTGCCAGCCAAAATCACTGGTCGATGATAATCAACCTCTTTGAGTTGAGAACTTTCTGTAGTGCGCTTGTGAACCCTAGTTCATTTAAATGGTATTTCTGTGTCTCTTGTGAACTGTGTTTTTCTACCCTGAAAAAAATTCTACAATATGTATAGATGAGATGCTCTTTTCTATCCATCAGGATGGGCAAAAATTCATAAGCTTGACAATACATTACATTAAGCAGGCATTTCATACATTCTTGGTGAGAATGTAAAATGTTTTTTTGTTCATGTCAGCATTTATCCTTTGATCATAGGATTTGCCTTGAAGATGTGCTTCTAACGATAAAACTGTATATGCAAAAGGTTACTGCAGCATTGTTTATATTGCAAAATTTTGGAACTACCTGAACATTCCCGTATTGGGGATTGGTTGAGTACATGGTGGTACACTCACCATAATGGAATGCTATATAGGCGTAAAAAACAATACGACAGGTCTCTACAAACTGGAATTGAGTGATTACAAGAGATATTGTTCAATGAAAAACAGCAAAATACCAAAGAATGTATAAATACAGTAAGTTACCCTTTGTGTAAGAAAGAGGAGGAAATAAGAAACTCTATGCATTTATTAGTTTATCTTTCCCAAAAGAAATACAGGAAGAATAAACCAGAAACCAAGAAGTGGACTATTTACAAGGGGTGTTGAAAGGGAAATGAGATGAAGGGATTGGGGAGTGATGGCACAAGATCATTCTTAAAGAATATCTTTCTGTATATTTTTGCCTTTTCTAAGCAGGTTTATGTGCTACCTAGCCTAACACCGAAAGCAAGCTGAAACATGGGAACCTGAAGGTGTTTCAGACGATCGATCACATGACCACGCAGAATGGGAAGACGGCAGAGCAAGTGAGTGGAGTTAAGGATCCTGTGAACATGACATTTGACTAGAGACCCTCCGTCTCGGGCTGCAGAGCAAAGAAAGCAAACCCTGAACTCTGCTGAGTGGATTTCTTTCTATAGTTCTGTGGACAAAGAAATTCTGGAACTACTTTAGATGTATTAGACGATTAAGCAAATGAGTAAATGTATGTAATTCGTGGGGCTGAGGCATCACATGGTGGAGAAGGGACATACATGGAATGGGATTAGGCAAGAAAAACCCTGCAGGGATGATTTGTATTTAACGTTCAATATGATCTGTGTGAACTCATTATTCCAAATTATGTATGCATGTGTAAATATACACACACTCACACGTATGCACACATTTGTATAGTATATGTATATATGTAAACATATTTTCTAGCATTGTCTGAGGAAGGATCTAGAAGCGAAATCACCCCTCTAGCACCCCAGAAGCAGTGAGCTCCCCTTGGCTTCTAAATACCATTCCCCAGTGAAAAGGAGCCGGGGTTCCGAGAGGAACAGTGACTCTGAGGGCTGGCACTGGGCAGGTGGAAAACAAGCCTGGGATATTTTGTTATTTAGGATTTTGCTTCAGCTGCCTTAGTAGAGAGACCTGAAATATTCATGGAAATGGGTTAATGATAGTAAAAATTCATTTCTCCTCCATCTGCCCTGGAGTCCACAATCGTCAGGAAGCCAGGCTCCTTCTGCATTGTTGCTCTGCCATCCTCAAACTGCATCACCCATTTTGTGGTCCGAGGTGGCTGCTCCAGCTCCTACCATCACGTCTGTATTCCAGCCCATGGGAAGAGAGAAAAGGGGAGGAATGATACTTAAACAGTAACTATGAGACAATGTGATCAGAACCACAGAAGATGCAGATCCACAGCACACTGGGCTGTGTCGGGCTGGAGCCTCCTTGATCGGAGCTCCGTTCTGTCCTCCTCTCTTGCCTGCTCTTCTCTGTCTTGACAAAGGACTGGCCCTTGCAGGCTGCACCTCCCAGGTTCCCCTGAGTTCCGTGTGGATTCAGTCAGCGGGAAACACACTGGAGACCGGTAGGCAGGAGAAAGGGAGAAACAGGTATTTCTTCCCCTCTGTCTCTGTCCTGCGCAGTGACTCCCAGGATGACTGTGGGAGGCTCCAGCTCCCACGGGCCCATGGGCTGCACAGCGCCATCCAGTCTTCGGGTGGCAGTGGCTTCTTGCTGTGGCTAATCTCTGGGCTGCTTCACTCTCCTGCCTCGGTTTTAGCTCCTCCACCGCCTGGGGTCAAGTCCTTGTATTAAAATCCCCCAGCTGTGAGTAAAGGGGTCAGACCCTGGGCCCTACAGGAGGGTCTCTCTATCTAGGGGAGAATTCATAGAGGAAGCAAAGTTTGTACTGGATCTTCAAGGTTTGCTGATGATTTTCATTAATTCCAACTTGATTTTTCTGGACTCTGGGTGTAGAGGACACAAGGGGAGAAAGGGTGTGGGGCTCAGACCACCCAGCACAGGATTAGTGGGACCCAGGGATGTGGTTTGCAGTTGCTTTTCCTGCAGGGTTTCTCCACTGCGACAGGGTTGACATCCTGGACCAGGTAGCTCTTAGCTGGGGTACTGTCTTGTGAAATATAGGATGTTTAGCTGCGTGCTCAGCCCCCAACCACTCGATGCCACAGACACCCCCACCCTGCCTGAGTGAGGGTGACCAGAAAGCCTGCAGACATCGCCAGATGCCCCTAGGTAGGCCGGGAGTGGCAGCTGTGGGTAAATCACTCCAGTTCACAACACCTGTTCTCTGTTGATGGCTCCGTATCCTCGCATGATACTGGAAAACCTTTTAATGCTAAAGGTCAGAAGGTCATTACCTTCCAGAAAAGGCAGTTGCTACCCAGCGGCTCTCCTTCACCTCCTCTTCCCCCACTGCGAGTGTGCCTTCATTCCTGATAAACACTGTCTGCTGGAGGACAATGATCCCTTTGTCTGCAAGGGAGTGTCCGGGCCAAACCTTTGTTTTCTTGCCAGGAAGCGGGTGAGATGGGAGATGGGGCGTCATTGACCTGTTACAATATTAGTTCTTTTCTGATTTCTGAGATGAAAGTTTCAGAGCTCTGAAGGATGTTTAATTTTATCCTTTGTGATCAACCTTTCCGTCATAAGACAAACTCTCTGCTCCTCCCACCCGAATGCACACCTGTCCTGGGCTCCCAGACAATAAAGCAACAAGGGAGAATCCCACTTCTTTCTGAGAACAAACAACGCTTCTGTCACGATCACCTTCCCGTCAAGGGCTGCGCCCGCGAGTCAGACCTTTCCTGGGCACGCCAGCCTGTTTGGTTCATCTTCACAGCACACCCTGCAATGCAGAGATGGCTTTTCTTATTTTATAGCTGAAGAGACAACTAGCCTGGAGAAATACAGCCAGTGTGGTGACGACGTCAAAACTTCTCCTGCCCGTCAAAGAGAACAGCCGCACCTCCCCAGATTCTCAGCTCTAACTTTTTACATACATCATCTTCATCGTACTTGCAGCTTAAATATCACGGGACTTCAGAGAAGCTGTGAGCTGTCTGGTGTGGTTGATGGAAACTTCGTAAGGAATTAGGGGGTGAGCTGGTCCCCGAGGGTGATGTGGATTCGAGAGTTGTAGCTATGCTATTTCTGGAGATGGTAAAGGATGGTTCATTTCATGCAGGAAACATGAGCAAAGCCGCAGAGTCAGGAACAAGAGAGTGTATGGGGCCAGAGGGAACAGTGTACCATGCCAGGAACAGAGGACTCGTGGCGGGAGGGAGAGGCGTGGGCGGCTGTGTCGGTGGGATCAGATTATGCAGAGCCTGGAGACCCAGACGGGGGTGGGGTATCATGAAGCGGTCACTGAGAGGAGTTGGCAGTCTGCAAGCAGACGACATGGCACGTCCGAGGTGCCACTTCCTCAGGAAAGCCTCGTCCAGTCCCCTGATGCTTGTCCCTGGGAGTCGGTCCTGCGCCCTGGGGCTTCCCTCGAGCACGGCCTTGCAGGAGCAGGGGCTCATCCAGGAGACAGCCCTGCCATCGCCATCCTGGTGTCCCCAAGGCCTGGCCCATGGGAAGCCCTCAGTGACTGGACTGGGTATTGAGTGAGGGACGCTGACAGAAAGCCATGTGCCCCTCGGACTCCTCAGTGCCTCCTGAAGGTGGATTCCTCGGAGAAGAGGCCGCTGGACGTGCCGGATCACAGCTGTTGAATGCGGGCATGTGCACAGGTGGAACCTCAAGAGCCTCGAGAGCACAGGTAGGGGGAGAGGGCCTGGGGAACCCCCAGACTGTGGGGAACAGGAAACATGGATGTGCTCAAAGTGTATTGGAGAAGAGCGGCCGTCGTCGCGTGTCCTGAAATGCGGGGCTTCAGCTGGTGGGAGGCAGTCAGGCAGCACCATTGCTACAAGTAACATCCACTCCTCTTCCGTAGGAAATGAAATAGTCAATTGTTAATCTGAAAAACTGAAATATGTTCTCCCAAATGCTTCCCTCTTCCTGCATCCTCCACCCCCACCCATTCACTTGGGCATGTGGACATGTCGCCACCAAATGAGTCAGTCAGATAGGAACATTAGTCTACTTGAGCAGATGTCACTTCAAAAAAAAACAACATTGCACCATTACCCAGAGCTTACCAGTGATGTCTGTCATGTGGCGATGGCGCTGGTACAAAGAAAAGGGGTAATTTTGGTGAATTCAAAGGAGATAAGATTACTGTAATTATAGGGGGCTACTTCTAAATAATCTCAGAAAAAAGAAAGGCTGTTTTGTATCATGTTGAGTTACAGGGAGGAGGAGATAGGAAGCCTGCCGAGGAGGTGGGCACTGGAGGGGAGGAGGGGGAGACAGTGCTGTTTCTGGTGGTGTTCTTGTGGCGGACTCCACCCCATCTCGAGCCGAACACCATCCTACAAAATCTCTGACGGCCACTGGTGGAACCTTCCAGAAAGCTTGGTCAGAACAAACAACGCTCTCTCCTCTCAGGCTGCCTAGATCCAGCCCTCTTTCTAGGCCATGCTCACATCCTTTCCCTTCTGTGAAGCCATGCCTTGCCACGCCAGCCTCAGAGCTGTTTACCCGCCGAGAGGCAGTGCCAGTCATAGGACAATTCATTCAGATGAGTTCCATGACTTCCGTGTTGAGGAAACAGTATCTTCTGTTATTATTTACTCTTCCCTGTGTTCCCGTCTGCATTCCTTAGCCAGGCTGGCATCTCCTTGAAGGAGGCATGGTGGTGAAGTCCACCAGGCTCCAAGTCCCAGGTCCCCCGATGCCCCTTAGGCCTGTTTTCCACTGAAACAAGCCACTTCAAAGTGTAATGAATACATCTGTGAAAATACCCAGAGCACCTGTATTGTGTCCCTTCCTCCCCCTCCCTCTGCTTAGATTGCATTCTTTGTTAACTAATCATGCCCATCATTTTTTAGCCTAGGTAGGTGGGGAACCAGAAGTTTCACTGTCTGTCTTGGAGCGGCTGTGCCAAACGGATGCGAAATGATGACAGGGAGGGGTGCTGGTAGAGTTTTTAAATCATCAAAACTAAGAATATCCATTAGTTGGGAAATTATTACATCTACACTGAGAAAACTAGTGCACCAGTTAAAAATAATGAACTAGCTTTATAAGTACTGACATAGAAAATGTGTCTCTGGTACATTCAATGAGGAGACCAAATGGCAGAACATGATATATGGAGTTATGTTTTTGTTAAAATACATGGAAAACTCTGAGGCAGGGTACACACCAATTGATTTTATCGGTTATATATGTGGAAGGGGAGAGTGGAGAAGGTGGAGGGGCACCTATCCTTTTTTTCTTTGGGAACTTGTGTTGGGAGTTTTGGCAATAAGCACAGCTTCTTCTGTGATTCAAATGACATGAGCAGAGACATGAGTTGTCGGAAGCAGGGTCCTCATCCACACGTTGGCTGCAGGCCTAGCCCCTGGGCTGCATCCTGGAAGACCACCACACACAGGCCAGCCATGCTCCGGTCCCCTCTCCGGTGGCTGAGCCCATCCTCACAGCCCGGACCCCATTAGCCCCTCACGCAGCCCTTTGCCTTCGTTTCTTGTCTGGTAAGCGAAGTCCTGCTCCAACACCCAGATCCAAATGGCCCAGCCAGATGTCTGGGAAGCCCTGTTGCCTCCACAGATCTGCCTCCCTGACACACAGCCCTGGGCTGGTGTGCTGCGTCAGGAAGGTGTACAGCCCACACAGAGCCGTTGCTCGAGGCCTTCTGCATCAGCCTCCCCCACAAGCCTGGGCTTTGGAGGATCTTCCACCTTCCTCCTGGAGCACCAGCCCACTTGCCAGAGCCCTTCATCTGCCTTGTTCATACCTGTCCTGTTTTGGACTGGACGGCTCGCCCCAGCTCCATCCTGAGGCTGGCTTCTGTGCAGGGACAGATCTTCTACACAGAAGGCGGCCACGGTCTGCCCTGACCTGTTGCTGCAGCCCTACGTTGTCTGTAAACAACCAGGTTTGTTTTCAAATTCTGGCTCTACCGCTTGTGAGGCATGTGCTCTCAGTTCCATCATCAATGGAAACAAATGCAGTAACAGTATCCCCTCTCAGGATCGAAGTGGGTGGGCATTAACACGAGAATCTGCATGTGAGAGAGTGACACGTGGTTGGCGTTCAGTAAATGCTGGTCTCTTCCACCCGATGGGCTGTGAGCTAGCTGGTGCCTAGAGGAGCTGATGTTTACAGGAGGACAATATCTGTGCACCTGTAGTAATTTAGTGCTGGTTGGGACCTCAAATAAGATGAAAGACAGAAATGGGCAGGACAGATTTGGTTTGCATTTTTGATATCCCAGTTTTATTCTGTTTCAGATTTAGAAAATAAATACATCCTGTTCAAATCTATATATTGTTTAAATCCATAAAACTCCAAATCTTTAATGTAGGTGGTGATGCAGGACAAGGAAAATGCCTTTTTTTCAGAATTAATATTGCTTTATTTCACTTGATTTTTGGATCATATGAATCTTTTTAATCCCTTCCTTCTTTATCACACTCACTCACTCACTCACTCACTCACTCACTCACTCACTCCTTAATATATTGCCAAAAGCAAATTCACTACTTTTTTATTGAACCAGTGCCTCTATCCAGTGATCTCTAAACCAAAAGGAGTGACTGTCTTTGATAAAGAAAAGCCTGTACAGTTTTCTCCTATCATGTTTTAAGGAACAAACTAGCCAGAGCCTGACTGCACAGGGCCTCAGTAAGAGGAATGGCATCAGGGCAGCAGTCACTGCCTGAGAAGGGACAGTTTCCCCTTGAGCAGGAAGCCAGGTTGACACCATTGGAAGAGTGGTCCCAGTTCTGCTGCTAATTCTATGGCCTTGGGCAAGTCATATCACCTCTAGGAGCTTTAGTTTTCCACCTATAAAACGAAGCATTTGGTGTAAATGAATTCTAGGATCTCCTCTTCCAGCTCAGAAATCAGTTCCTTGAATACAGAAGTGGTAAGGTATTAAAAGTCCACTGCCTGGGACAACACGGAAGGCCAGAGGAGCTAGCCTGAGGTGCTGACACAGTGGCTTGACATGGGTCTGAAAAGCAAAGAGAAGAGTCCTCTGGAACCTGAGAATGGGTAATTCAGGTATGGGGAGATACTGATTCAAATAGAACAATGCGCGGCTGGTAGGGGATGCTTCATCATCATCTCTGTGTTAGCCTTTGATCTCTGCTGTCGTGGAACCCAACCAGTCTCACGGGTTGCGTCTGAGGGTGAGTCACTGACATGCCGATAAAGGGTGAAGTCCCCAGGGTGATGAATACGGAAGCGGCCACATGGAAATAGGGTGACTGGGAAAAACGCATGACTCCACCCGAGTTGGGGCAGCGATCGCGGGTGGTGACGAGGCATCCACCAAGCAAAGGAAAGTCAGGAAAGATAATTTTCAGAACATGATGTAAAGGCTGCAGATCTTTTCCTGGGGCTTGGGGGGGTCACAGACCACATGAAACACATGGTGGCTGCCCAGTGCTCACCGTGACGGCAGTTCTGCTGAGAAGTGGGCGTGTGTTTGTTCTTTGTTTTCTTTCCTACTGAGTAGGGCGGCATTTCCACTAGCAAGGTCTTCCTACCTCCCGGCAGAACTCAGTACATTCTCAGTTGAATCTGATCTTTAGAAAGTTGTTTCTTCTATGGTCTTAAATACAGATCTCACTTCATCTAATCAAGGGTCATTGATTTATTTCTGAGACCACAGAGGCTGGAGCTCTGAGTCTCTCTGACTTTGTGGACAGCTGACATGCATTTTGGGCATCTTCTCTCCATCCCTCACCGCTGGCTCCCCTCGGTGGTCTGACCTCCCCGTCCCGCAGCCTCCTCTAATCAGGGCAGCCTTAGCTGGAGCTGGCCACCTGCACAGCCCCGGGTTCCCTTTGTTCTGTCTCCGTGTCTGCCCCAGGCTCCCTGCGGAGGTTGCATTTCCCTGTTTGGCTCCTTCATCACATAATAAATTTATACGCCTGCACAGTTGATGGCTTCAGCCTCCAGGTCGTGCAGGCAAGGCCCACATCTCAATCCTTGAGGTAGGCAGATTTGCTGGGGGAGCTGGTGAGGCCTAAGTGCCACCTCCATCATTTGCAGGTTGAAAATGTCAGTTGCCCGCTGTTGTTTTCTTGGCAAGTTCACGGACACATGTAGCACTGGTGCCACCAAGCAAGTCTCATCGGATGCCTGCTCTTTAACGTTTCCAGGACTCGTCTGGCTGTGTCGGTTCACACAACAGCCACAGGAGAAATCTGATGTAGTATTAGGCCCTGGGCGAAAACTCAGAATACCTTATTAAAGGCAAATTTTTTACATTACACAGTTTAGTAGGAAGACCATGGATCTGGAATCATGAGAACTGGGTTCAAATTTTAATTCTGCCATTTACTGTTCAGGGACCTATGGATGAAGTTAGATAATAGTGTGGAAATGTCTGGAACAGTCAATGATTTCTGGTGATGCAGTCAGCCATCAGTGATGACGCTTACTTACCCTCCTTCCTGGGAAGCAATACTGCATTATATTTTCTGCGACTCCTTGGAAACCTCAAAGCATCTTGTTTCCATGCCTTCATTTGAAATATGATTTCCTGGCTAAAAATATATCCAGGACATTTCCCTCTTTGTGCTTTTCCTTAGCAGTGCAATCAGTGGCCTGGCCCCCTTGGTGTGATTGTTCTTCTCTGAGCGCGCACTCGGTCCGGACCCCACGGCACACGTCACCAGCGCCTGCACTTAGGCATCTGTGTCCCTCTCATGACTGAACTGACTGCAGAGGAATAAGCAGAAGGTCAGCTGGCACCTGGCTGAGGCTGAGTGGGGGTGCCGGATCACTGGCAGCAAATGCCCCTTTGGGATGATGTTGAGAATCTCCAGGAAGACAAAAAAAAAAAAGCCGGAATAGATTTTAGTTTTTATTTAATATTTTTGTGGTCAAATGAGGATTCGTTTCACATAGGCCTCACACCCTGTGCTGCGGTACTTTACAAATGCCTTGCGGAAAATAAGGTAGGGGTCTGAACACAACTGAGCCCATATGACCATGATTCCATACTCGCTACATGTAACAAAAGAGCACCTAATGCACCTCTCACGGGACACTGGACTGGATTCTGGCTCCTCTCTGCCAGGTGGTATAATGCAGTAGTCAGAGAGAACTCTCTAGAACCAGGGTCACTGAGTTCAGATGCTGGCTTGGCCGCTTCTCTGCTGCATGTCTGACGTTGCTTAAGTGATGCATTTGCTCTGTGTCTCAGTTGCCTCAGATGTAAAATGAAATTAATGACACGACTTACTTCACAGGGTGGCTGTAAGGATCAGGTGAAACAATATGTGTTAGAGACTTTCCATGGTGTCTGGTGCATATTCAGTGTTACACACAGACTGCTGTGGTGAGCAGACTTAGGAGCTCCGGCGAATCACCTAGACTCTGAAGGAGTCCCGAGCTTCCGTTCTGCTGTGGAGCGCCTCTGATTGCTGAGCAGCTCTCTTTATTCGTTAATTTCTTATCGTTCTTATCCTTATTCATTAATATAAGCCATACTACTGATAATTTGGAATGATCCAGGCACTGTTCCAGGTGGACAGAGGCAGATGAGTCTAGCAATGTTCGTGCTTTCAGGGTTTAGAATCTCTTTCTGTAAATTCCATGTGCCTGTCCAAGTTCTGGCCCCTGGAAGCATGTGGAATGCATTTGCTGTCTGTTCTGCACGGCCGCAGCCCTTCATGTGAGGGTGGTTCTAACTCTGCAGCTTCGTTTATTCTGATCAAACCGGTGCAATGATTTCAGCTGCTCCTGATACGGTGGGTGATTTCCAGCCGTGTTCATGGAAGCCTGCCAGGAGCCGCGGCAGGAAGGCGTGAGCCACGGGAGCTTTACCCAAGGCAGCCATGGGGCTCCCGTCCTGTTCTCGGCAGCCCTCCAGGTTCTGCCCGACTTCACGTCTGACCTCCTGCTCCTGCCCTAGAGTCAGCCCCCTCACCTTGTTCCTCTAACAGGACTACATCCCGGTCGCTCCCCGGGCCCCTTCTGCTCCCGCTGCTTGCTACCATCCCGCCGCTGGGACCCCATGCGGATTGGACCCTAACTGGGCCCCACCCAGCCCACAACCTAGGGGGCTTAAATCACTGCACGTTCTCATTTGGTATAAATGCTTTATTTACACTGCCCCCAACTCCTTGACCTCTGAGCTAGCCTTTCTCAGAATAGGCAGAGGAACAAGATAAGCAAGCCCCATCTGAGTGAGTCCAGACAGCCTAGAGTGTAGGATGTGCCAATATTTTATGTATCACACACACACGGGTGGCCAAGTCAGCCATGACACCATGCTTTCTTATCACTTAGAATTTTCATTTTCGCTTACTGAAGGAGCTCTTTAGACTTATTTAGCCATAGGCTTTTTTAATCCCATGTCTCTCTTGTGCATGAATAACAACCAAGCCCCATTGTGTCTCAGAAGCTTACTCTCTAACGATTCACATTTCTATATCCACAAAGCGCTTCAAAAAACAACATAGGTGGTGGGTTAGGTGGAGCTCCTGGGCCTCTGGCTTTTGTCTAGGTCTCCATCAGCCCAGGGCTGATCTTTTCTAGATTCTCAGCCTCCAGGGTCATGGTGCCGAGAAACATTTCTTTTTCAGGCAAAGGTGGATTTATCTGTCGTTATCAAAGCCTAGAATTCAGGGCTCCTGACTTGCCCAGCCTCTTCCTTCTATGATATTACAGAATTTATCATATGAACAGGTGATCAAAGAATAACTATGTAGCCACAAAATCTAGGAAGATGTATGAAAAAGTCATGCCAAGCATCTCACTAATTTAAAAAAGTTATTTTTGATTATTACGGTTGTTGCATTTTTAAAATTTGTTATTTGCCTTATTGTCTCTTTCTTAGTAAATATTCACTGTTCTACCTCTATAATTTTTATTCATGATTTTTAAAGTTTTCTGTGTATTTTTCCTAGAGAGGGGGTCTGCAAGTTGCACAAACCAAGAGGCCAGCGAGGCCCGGACTTGCCTCATTCTCAGCTCCTTTGTCCTTGCTCTCTCCAGCTCTCTCTCACTCTCTGAGACCACAAAAACCAGTCAATGTGCCATTCACGTCATTACTGTCATAGGTAGTTGGAGCCAGACAATGTCGCCACTAGGCTCAGGAAACTCCAGGAGAAACACGGGCAAGAGTGGAAGACACATGGTCTGAGTCCAGCTGATAACAGAGGTTCGGAAAAACAGACAAGTGAGTTGTCTGGTGGAAGGAATGGTGGGACTTGTTATGGGTCAGCTTGGCATCTCTCTACACATTAGTCCCAACCTCAGAATGGTGCTGGAAGGCAGATATTTCCGTTTCTAAAAGAAGGAGACCGAGACTCAGAGAAGTGTAGTAACTTGCCCGAGGTCACACAGATTGGTGGTCCAAGCAGGATTCAAATCTGGCTTCCTCTGACTCATAACCTCTTTCTCCTTCTTCTAAGGAAATCCTCTGCTTCAGGAAGACCAACAGCTTCCCGTCCATCCTCACGCTCTTTCCCCTGATACTGACGCAGGCAAGTTGTCGGTACAGCCACTTGGGATTCTGTGGTATCTTTATTGACACATTTCCCCCCTTACTTTAATATCACAAATGGAATGGCACAGATGAATGAAACAGTTTTTGATTGGAAGTAGAATGACTCAAACAGCTTCTGCCATGTGTCCTGAGCGCCGGGCCTGCTGGGTCCTCACTGGCGCTGGACTAATTCTTAATTCCCCTGCAGTTGCAGAAGGAGAACTTGTGTGGCCACGCTCTGCCTCTGGCTACTTGCTTTCCGCAGGAAGGGCATCTACAGAATCTTCAGGGGGATGAGGAAAGGGCACCCGAACTCCTCAGTGCCAAGTCCTGCTGAGAGGACTTCTGTGCTGGATCCAAGAGCCTGTTACTCACGAGGCCTGGATCTTTCCGGTCTAGAGATACGAGTGATCCTTGGCTGAAGTCAGTACGCCAAAAAACCCCTAAGAAGTTATTCTGAATGTCATTCCGAAGGCCTCCCATGGCCACACAAGAAAAGTCAAGCACTGAGATCATACGAGGAAGATGCAAACACAATATGAAACAGTAAAACCTCCCCATAGATCTGGTTTTGTCTGACCCACCTCTGAGGTGTGGCGTTGGGAGCATGTGCCCCCGGGAAGGGAGTCCAGCCAGAAGGTGACTTGTGACTCTTGGGTTCACGCCGGCCTAGCACTCTTGCTGCCATTACCCCCATGCGAGGGCTTGCCTGCCTTCTGCGTGTGTGCATTTAGAATGCACTCATTTACTGGCGGAGGCGCTTGCCATTCAAGTGAGCACCTACTGTGTGCTGGGATCTGTGTAGAAACTGGAAACACAGTGCTAAGTGGAAACAGCACACTTGTTACAATCAACAAGCCTACAGTTTAATAAAGGAAAAACAGGGGGAAAAGAATCCAGAGAAATAATTATCTAGTTCCTGAGTGTTTTGGAGAAAATGACAGCCAGGCTTTGAGAGTGTCTAACGTGGATTGACTCTGGTCGGCAAAGCTGGAGTAGACGGCCCTGGAGATGATGCCTGAGCTGAGATTTGGGAACCAGGTACTGCTTCGCAGACCCTCAGGCTGGGGGAGGAATTGCGACGCTGTTTGACAAGGCGCTGGGGGAGTGCCGAGCATCTGGGCAGTCAGCAGGGAGCGCGCTTGGTTCATGCTTTGGCCAAGGGAGGGGCCGTGTGGGACACAGCCTCGTCCCAGGGACTGGGCCCTTTCTGCAGATCGTGTCCTGGCCCCGGGTCTGGCTCAGCTCAGCCAGTAGCCCAGCTCCTCTGGTTGGTTTGCACCGTCAGTCAGCTGGCCAGTCTCCTCCCGCCAGTCCCGGGCTTCATCCCTAATGGGGGGCTCTCCGCCTCTTCGCTCTCCCCTCGCACCACCTCACCACGCTAGCCTCCTCTGCTGCCATGGCCGTCCCAGGCTGCCCTCGCCCTCCTGCCGTTGGCTTGTGCCATCTCCCTCGGTCACCCCGTGACACAAGAACAGCGATAAGAATTGCCCTGGTCATGTGCTCCCTCTGCACAGACACGGTCATTCTATGTGTTTTTTCCACCACATACTAAAATATGGAGTTGAATCACTTTTATGTTGAGATTTGTCCAAATCCATCCTCCTGTGGGTTTTCTTTACCTGGGAAATAGGTGCTCTCAGAGGTTTTAATAAAACAACTGTTTTTGCCCTTATCGTGTTTCTCTCGGGCTGGGAGAGGTGTGACATATAAGCTGAAAGTAAATTTAACAGAAAACTTAGCTTTTGTCTCCAGCGACATTAATTCAGTCTTCTTGCAAACGGTAAGGACACTGGCGGCCTTTGTTTCTGCAGCCCCAGCCTCCAGGGCAGTGTGACACGCTGAGACCTCTGGAAACAGTGCTGTAAAACAGAGTTGTGTAGCATTTACTTTAGAGTCTTCCCTCGCTGAATTTCACATGACCTCACAGGCATTATGCTGCAGCTGATGTCAAACCTGTTTGCTGAAAAAATGGGGACCGAAGAATATTTAGTGTTGTGACTTGGGACCCCAGGGCCTGTGGGTCAGCAGGCGGGGTGCATTACGCAAGGCCAGGAGATTCAGAACAATAGTGGCTGAGAAGTCAAGGTCCACACTGTTCCTTTGGCCACATGATGGGACAGGGGCCCGACATACTGGAGAAGTAGGGGCAGGAGGAGATGAAGGGGGAGGAGGGAAAGGAGGCCACGAGAAACCCTGGGACCTTGGAGCTGTGCACAGATTGGCACCCACAGACCTCCTTCCTCTCCACCCTGCAGGTTTGCTTTTTCCCAGTAACTGGAGAACGTGCTTTTATCCTGGATCGCAAAGAGCCACACCTGAAACATAACTCCCCGTGTGCGCGTACTCCCAGGTTGCTGTGTGGCGCGGGCCCCTGCAGCTAGAGCCCGCGGCTGGCGCTGACCCGGGAGTGGCACAGACCCAGGGCTCGTGTGGGCGCGCAGATGCGAAGGAAGATTCTGTTTTCACCCCTAAGGTTAAGCTCAGAAAAAAACAAAAAAGGATTGAATCCTTGTATTTAATCTGTCTTTCTCAAACACTTACCTTGTGATTTTAGAAAATCAGACGGCATAGTGTTTATTTAAGACTGAAGATCCAAACCAGCTATCAGGCCTCAGAGAACAAATGCCACAAATCCTCTTGTTTGTAACTGAAGATAAATGTTACATCATCGAAATAACAGTTTTTCGTATTCCTTCCTCTCCTGCCCACCCACGTGCTCACGTTCTTGAACGACAGTAGAGCACCTGGGACACTCTGGCCAAATGCGTGTTGCCCATTCTCGGACAGAAATCCTGTCCTAAATACGGACTCTTGGACACGCATCCTCGGCCCCTCGGGACTCGGCCCCTGCCCTCTCTGTTTCCCCTCCTGCTGCATTTCCCCCTTTGTTTCCCCGAGGCGCTGAGCACCCTGGGATCCCGCCAGGCTCTGGCCCTCGAGCTGCTGCTTCTGCCCCAAGCATGTTCTTCGTCCCGTTCATCCTCAGCTTGCCTTTTTGCAAACCCCTGCTTCCTCCTTGAGCAGCTTGGCCAGAGCACGATCGTCCTTGAGAGCCTCCCGGAGAGTCCCTCCTCTGGAAACCTTTCAGATGTCTGCATCTCATGGCTAGCTCTTGTCTCATGGAGCCCCGCTGGGTACAGGTGGGGAGTGTGTGCGCATTTTAGTGGTTTCCCCCATATATCATGATAACAAAGGACGGGGGAGGGGAGCAGGTTCCATTCACCCCTGCTTCCCCAGCTCCCAGAGTAGTTTTTACACAGAGATAATTAATAACAGCGCCCTGTGTGCATGAAAGGAAGAGCAGCCTCCTAGTCTCCTGGCCGCGTCCCTGCCTGGTTCTGGTGCTGGAAGGCCATGCCTCCCTCAAGGGGTCCTTCTCCCCTCTGCTATGAGCCTCCAGCCTTCCATTCTTTCTCTGTCCTCTGTTCTGCCCTGGATGCCATAGAGACTCAAAGTAGATAGCTAAGTGCAAACTGATAGCAGCAGACAGTCCGGAAAGCCCACAAGCCCAGTAACTCTCTCCTCACCATCAATAAAGCTAACTGACCGACAGGGTTGAGAGCCTCCAAATACTACTTTGCTCACACCACCCTCGGCCGAGTCCGGGAGGCTGTAGCGATTTTGGTTGGAGCTGAGGGACTCACTGGTGCCGGCTCAGTCCAGATCAGGCATATTTTAGCTCCTTTAAGGCTTTTCTGTGCTGGTTCATACTTGGTAGAAGGCTTTCTCAATATTTTTTCATAGCCTTTTCCACTGCATGTTATTAGTATTCAGTCTTGACCAAGGCTGACTTCTTTATATCAAAGGTCAAATTTGTGAAATTCAAATACCATTATATACATATTAATGGTCAACAATAGCTTGTGACTAAGTCCCAGCTTATTAGGTGAGAAGTTAAAGGCATTATTTGATTGGTGCCTGAGGCTCATTAATTCATTTCCCTGCTCTCGGCTTCTCCCCGGTGCACGTGAAATCTGCACGAGACCAATAGTCCGCAGCAAACTTGAGGCTTCTTTATCTCTGGATCTGTGGAAATCAGTGACAGTGAGATTCGGTGGGAAAAGAACTGATTGATCACCTTTTTTAAAATATCCTCTGAGTCCCCTGACTTCTGTGAATCCTTTCAGATGTCCTAAGGAAAGGAAGAGAAAGGTACATAGGTTTCTCTTTGTCATTTCTAAGTAAACCATGTTGCGCTACTGAGTCTGGAGGCTGTGGTCCCCTTGGGCTTCCTACGGGTGACAGACATCGGATGCTGTGTGGAGAGCAGACTCCCAGCGCCAGTGGGCCGGGCTGCAGTGCAGACGGCCCCCTTGGTGTGTGCTGGCAGCAGCGAGGACCAGGGCCACAGCTGGTGCTGCAGACGGCTTGCAGCTCCCAGTGCCTCGCAAGCATTCTCTCTCATCCGGGCTGTGAACTATTAGTTCTGAAATATTATCATCCCATTTCACAGATGAAGAGGCTGAGACTTATACTGGCTAAGTAATATGTGTGAGACTGCACAGGTAATGCATGTCAGGACCTGGACTCACACTCCATCTGTCCATCTGTCCGCATCCGCCAGCCCTACTCCTCCCAAGGCCACTGTCCGGGACCCTGCCTCACCATGACGTCCTTCTCCAGTCTCAGGATTCCCGAGTGGTGGGAGGTGGCCCTGAGTGGTCGGGGCAGAGGACGTGCTAGGAGAGCCATGTTTACTCAATAGATCAAATAAAGATGGTCCTTTGCACAAGACTTAACACAGTGTTACTTTAAGGAGGAAGTGTGTCATAAAGGCACAAAATACCAGTTGGTGTAGAGACTCAGATCGCACATTTTTTTTCCCCAGTCACCTAAAGGACAGCACGGCCAGGTTTTAGTGCTGTTCTAACACACAGTTTCGTGGTATTTGTATCATGAGGCCATCCTGAGACTCGCTACATTTCTGTGAGATGTTTGGTGTCCTGTGATTAATCAGTTAAATCCTTCGGCATTCCTATAGGTTTTCCTTGTATGTTCTGTAGTTTTTACTGCTAGAACAGTTCTCTGTATCTTACGACAGTTACAAAATGTTTCTCTTTTCTTTAAACAAAGAAATGCTGCGGGATGCGGGACGTTGAGTCTCAACTGGAGGAGTTGCTAGCTTCTGTGTGTGACACTGTGATTCTGACTTGGGTGCCTGGATTTTCCCCTGTAACTGGGCCGCCTCAATACTCAGATGCAGCCTCAAAAGGTGGTGGTGGGACTTGACTATGCGCTTTGCTTCTGTTACTTGGTTTCACGGGATTTGGCAGCTGGGAACCGCAAGGCTCAGAGCAGGGTGGTGACTTGCACAAGCTGGGATTCTGACTCGGATTTCAAGCCTTGCATCGAGAATGGTGCTTTTTATCATGTCAGAGCTCTGTTCCCTGTTTTCCAATGGATATGACTCATCTTATTTCTCTCTGCACAAGTCAGTGAATGGGTTAAGGTATCTTTAAAAAACAGCTACATGAATACAAATCAGATTTTGCCTCATTATGCTGCTATTCCCAGCATTTATCTCCAACATGACATTGGGCTCGTCAGGCTCATTATTTGAGCTCAGTAATTGTGAGCAGCTTGCTTAAGGTTCTAAGCGGAGAATGGATTAGGAGGTGGCTCAGGTCCTCGGTCCCTCCGATCCCCATAATTATCCCTCTGAGTAATTGCTTTGTACCCTTTGGTGGAGGAAAACAAGAGACAAATTGAAATAAACTATTTGTGTAAATGATTGTGAGTTTTTAAAAAGGTTTATTTTTAACGTAGAGCTTTGGGAAAGAGCACGTTTAAGAAAATCGTCTGAACTGGGGCCCACGTTTAACTGAACTGAAAATCTGTCCAGCTGGGCAGTACTTTCTTTAAGACCGAGTCAGAACTCCTGCCCTTTCTCTGTCCTTCCCACCGCCCCACAGGATCCGATGCTGCTGGCAAGTGCCCAGCGGTGGTGCCGGGAGAGGGGCCAAGATCAGGAAGCCGAGGCAGGCTCCTTCCTGGACCCACCCCTGGGCCGCCAGCGGTGAGTGGGGCCCATCTCCGAACACAGGTGCAAGGTGCTGTGTGGTTCGGCAAATGACACAGTGGCATGCACCCCAAAACAGCCCTTGCTTCTCCACGGTAAGAGTTCTGGCTAACTCTTTCCTTTTGCACATAAACTTGATGTCAATACGGTTTGGGTGTATTTGCTTGATTAATTAATGCATATTAATGAAGCCAGGTCCCCACTTGGGCCACCTAGCCTTTTGTTTTCTGTACTACCTGACTGCACTCCTGAATCTTGCAAAGCCAGGGCCAGATCACCAGGCTGGCCAGCTGAGAGACTCTCGGAGGCCTTGCCATTCATTCCACTCCCCTCTCTGGCCAAGGAACACAGTTGATCTGCCGGCCAGTGGTGGGCCTCTCCTTGAATATGAAGAGTACATGTCTTCAGAAGGAATTTCTTTGCTTCTCTGGATCTCTGTAAAGTTTACAGAAATAGTCATCTTAGCTAAAGTGTGAAGTGCATGACATCTGTGCCCTCAACCCCGAGGCAGTAATTGCACACGTAACCTGGAGATGCATCATTGCACGCCTGCCTTTATTTTCCATGGAGCCCTGCCACCTGGAGGCAGTGCGCGTGGAGAGGGGACTTCGGACCTGCAGAGTACAGGTGCTGTTTGGCGGCTAAAGCGCCTTGGTCTGAATTCTGGCCCCACCCCTTCGTTAGCCATGAAAACTTGGGCAAGACAGTTATCTCTTCACTTTTGTAAGGCTTCATCTTCATTATGTAGTCAGTGCCTGCCTCATAGGGTTGCTTTAGAACTGTTCAAAGATAAACTGAGGCAAATGAAAAATTTTGAGTTTATCTGAGCAAAAATCCACTCAAGTTGGGCAGTATGCAACGTAGCAGATAGAAAGGCACTCTGAGAAGCTGTACAAAATGCAAGCCTTTTCTAGGCGGAAGGGTGCAGGAACACACAGGGACTGGGCAGAAGGCACGCTGGGTGCTGCAGTCACTCTCCCACAGGGGGTGGCCCGGGCTCCGTGGGCAGACGACCTCACCCGCGCTGGGCAGGCGACTCCTGATGGGGGGCCCGGGATTCCAGCTCCGGGAGAGCTGACTCTGTAACTGAGTTAAGTCTCAGTTTGGGGATGACGGGCTTAGCATGAGTGACTCCATCTGGGCCTGCTGTCTTGTTTTTAGTGATGAAGCAAGATGATCTATGCAAAAGCATTCAACATGGTGTTTTAAACACGTTTCATATGTTAATTGCCATCGTACAGAAGGGAAAATAAGGGTACGATAGACGAAATAATTTATGAAATGACATTTTGATGCTAGAACTGGATTGATGAAATATTAAACAGAGTTTGTGTAAAGGTTAACTTTCTGCTGTTGGGAGGCAGTTGAGATCATTGATTAAATAAATAATGTATTTAATGTGGGAGAAACAAATAGCAAAGAAGAGCCCAAATCATTAAATTTTCACCTTTATTAACAACTTGCTGGTAAGAACCACCCGACCAACCAGTCTCCATAGTTTTCTCTGGTAAAGAAAGAGTCCTTGGTTCCTAATGGACCCTTGACCACCTGGAGGCCCGTGGTGCACCTCTTACTTGCTCAGAACCAAAGTTCCATTGCAAAGAAGGGATAAGACATCTTAGCTCACTGGGTTCTCATGAGGCCTGAGTAGAATTATGCACGTGAAATACTTCCTTATCCACAAAATGTTTTAAAATGTAAAGTATTATTACAATTAGTTTACATGGTGGAAGAGTTAAAAGACAAAGAAATCGCCTAAATCCTTGAAAACAGTTCAAGGAGTGACTAATACCCAGATCCGTATTATTGTTTGTAGATCTATATTATTGTTCTGGATCCATATTATTGTTCTATTTTTAGATCCGTATTGTTGCTCTCCTGTGGGACAGACGGGCGAAGCAGGCTCGCCCGGAATCTCACTGAGGGCGCCTCCCTCATACCACTCCCGGCCCTCATGGGCCACGTATGTCAGAGCATCTCATAGGCCGAGGAAGGACTGACTCCTCTTTGGGTATCTTGGTCTCTTTTCAGGGAAAGAGTCTTTTTTCTTAGAGGAGCATTTCTTGGTGTGGAAGTTATATGCCTGGCTGGGGAAAAAGTCCATTTGCAAAGAGAGTCTTACAAAGAAAACCTTGAATCAGATGGTAGGTACTGTTCCTGCGGGTTCGTTAATGAAAACACAGGCAGTGTGGCTGCGGGTCCTCAGGGGACTGGTTTGTGATGGTGGGTGGAGCTGAATGTTGCTCAACTTGAGCTGGAAAGGTTCTTGCATCTCTGGTAAGACTTTTCCTGTTTCCAAATGAGAAAACTGAGGCCTGGAGCGTGTTACACCTCCCACTTTCCTATCCAGCTTCTTCTCTCGCCGCATCTCAGGTTTTATCTTATGTTTTAGCTACACAATATTATTTCTCTTTTGGTCTTTGCAGTGCTGTTTGCATGCTCACACCTCAGGGCTTTTGCACATGTCATTTCTATGTCTTGAACCATCTCTATCTCTCCCCCTGCCATTTCATGTGACTATAACCTCGTCTATAGGGATTGTTATTGATACACTTGTAATCGACCCATCTGTCTTCTTCACCAGATTCCAAGTCAGAAGAGAAGTACCATTTCACCACTGCATGTTCCCCATTAGACTGCTCTGCTCTGCCAGGTCCCCACACCATTTCACATGTTCAGTTAGTATTTGTAGAATGAAAACCTAAATGAAGGCATACCACTACTTTCATTTTGAATGTTTTAGTCTCTCATGGCCATTGTTATAGACTACAAGTGCTTACAATCCTTATATGATATGTAAGGGCCTAGAATCCTTAAGCCTTCCATCAATGATAATGTAAAACAACTCGTAATTTCCTATTTAAATCTGAGCAAAGACTCAGAAACTACACTGCCTTTCGTGTTCAGCAAAGTAACATCTCAAAGATATGATGAAAAATGGAAGAAATTATGGAAATTTTGGATTCCTGTGGGAAGAAGGAAGACTCATTTTTGGGAACAGCTCCAGCCAAATGAAGGGAATCGAATCCTGGCATCGGGGGAGATGCCTGACTGGAGAGAATCACTGGAGTAAATATCAGTCGAGAAGGGTCAGCTGATGCAGAAACACCCTACCTGCAGGCTTCAGAGCCGGGCCGGGCACTGGCCAGCATATGGAAGGAGCCTTCTTTGTAGCTGGGGCACAGCCCTGGGGAGCAGGCAGACACCTGGAATCGCTCTTTGTTTTTTGGTGGGTGACCTCCCAAGTTCCTCACCATGAAGTCACACACAGGTTTGGTCCTTAATTACCTCATGCCCTCGGGTATGACCTGCAGACCCTTTTGTGAGTAGAGGATTGTATGTTTGGAACAAGTGGCGACAGCAGTATGGAAACTGGTCTTGGGTGGGAGGCGCAGGTGGGGGAAGGTTGCCTTGCAGACGTAGGGTGGCCCCATGCAGGTTTGCAACATGGTTGAGAAGGTATTTCCATGCAAGAGGGACTTTTATTTCTTATTTATTTTATTTTTAAAAATATATCCACATTATTAAATGCTCATCCCAACTAGTGTAGTTACAATCTGTCAACATAGATGTTATAGAACCAGACTATGTTCTCTATGCTGTGCTTTCATCCCCATGACTGATTTATATAATGACTGAGATTTTGTGCCTCTTTATCCCCTTACCCTCCTCACCACCCCACCTCAGCCCTCCCCACCCAATGGGAACACCAGTCACTTCTCAGTGTCTGTGAGTCTATCGCTGTTTGTTCTTTTTTTTTTTTTTTTTTGGTTTTAGTCTTTAGATTCCACATATAAATGAAATCATATGGTGTTTGTCTTTCTCCGCCTGGCTTATTTCACTGAGCATAATAACCTCTAGGATCATCCATTTTGTTGCAAATGGCAAGTTTTCCTTTTTTTTTTTTATGACTGAATAGCATTCCATTGTGTGTATATACCACCTCTTCTTTATCCATTCATCTACTGATGGACACTTAGGTTGCTTCCATTTCTTGGCTATTGTAAATAATGCAGCAATAAACATAGGGGTGCATATGTCTTTTTGAATCAGAGATTCTGTTTTCCTCAGGTAAATTCCCAGAAGTGGAATTGCTTGGTCGAATGGTATTTCTATTTTCAGTTTTTTGAGGAACCTCTTTTCTACTTTCCATACTGGCTGCACCAATTTACATTCCCACCAACACTGTAGGGGGATCCCTATTCTCCACATCCTCACCAACTCTTGTTATTTCTTGTCTTTTGCATAGTGGCTATTCTGATTGGTATGAGGTGATATCTCATTGTGGTTCTGATTTGCATTTCCCTAATGATCAGTGATGTGGAACATCTTTTCAAGTATCTGTTGGCCATCTTTGTTTCTTCTTTGGAAAAATGTCTATACAATTCCTTTGCCCATTTTTTAATTTCTTTATTTGTTTTTTTGGTATTGAGTCATATGAATTCTTTATGTATTTTGGGTGTTAGCCCCTTATTGGATAGATCATTTGAGAATATGTTCTTCCATACCATAGGTTGCCTTTTTTGTTTTGTTGATGGTTTCATTGGCAATACAGAAGTTTTTCAGTTTGACATAAAGTCCCACTTGTTTATTTTTTCTTTTGTTTCCCTAGCCCTGGGAGATGTATCCAGAAAAAAATTGCTCATGCTCATGTTCAAGAAATTTTTCTTCTAAGAGATTTATGGTTTCATGTCATATTTAGGTCTTTAATCCATGTGGCGTTTACTTTTGTTTATGGGGTTAGAGAGTATTCCAGTTTCATTCTCTTGCATATAGCTGCCCTGTTTTCGCAACACCTGTTATTGATGAGACTGTCTCTCTGCCATTGTATATTCATGGTTCCTTTGTCATATATTAATTGACTATATATGCATGGGTTTATTTATGGGCTCTCTATTTGGTTCTGTTGATCTATGGATCTGTTCTTGTGCCAGTACCATACTTTTAAAATCTCTGTAGCTTTGTATTATAGCTTGAAATCAGGGAGTGTGACACCCCCAGTTTTTTTCTTCTTTCTCAAGATGGCTTTGGCTATTCAGGGTCTTTTGTGGTTTCATATAGATTTTAGAAATATTTGCTCTAGTTCATTGAAAAATGCATTGGTATTTTGATAGGGATTGCATTGAATCTATAAATTGCTTTGGGCAGGATTGACATTATGACATTATGAATTCTTCCTATCTATGAGCATGGGATAGACTTCAATTTATTTGTGTCTTCTCCAACTTTTTTCATCAGTGTCTTATAGTTTTCAAAGTACAGGTCTTTCACCACATTGGTTAGGTTTATTCCTAGGTATTTTATTCTTTTTGATAAAATTGTAAATAGAACTGTTTCCTTAATTTCTCTTTCTGCTATTTCATTATTATATATGAATGTAATAGATGTCTATACATTGATTTGTTATCCTGAACCTTTTCTGCATCCTTTTATTAGTTCTAATACTGTTATGGTAGAGTCTTTAGGATTTTCTATATATATATCATGTCATCTGTAAATAGTGAGTTTTACTTCTTTCTTACCGATTTGGATGCCTTTTGTTTCTTTTTCTTGTTTGATCGCTATGGCTTGGACCTCCAGTACTCTGTTGAATAAAAATGGTTAGAGTAAGTATCATTGTCTTGTTCCTGATCTTAGAGGAAAAGCTTTCAGCTTTTTGCTGTTGAGTATGATGTTAGTTGGGGTTTTGTGTAACTGTTTTTAATACTCCTATTGTCCTGCCACAAATTGGAATGTTCCCAAAGGCAGATATTCTCAGCAGGATGGTGTTGTCTCAACCATCTCTGAATCCTACAGACCTCACACAGAGCCTAGCATAAAGCAGGCTCTCAGTGAGGAATATTTTTGAATGAATAAGTGGGAGGTAGACACAACTAAATATTTTAGGTGTTTTAGTGTATGCATGTCTTGTTCACATGTACATTCTTATAACTCAACAACATAGAAAAGAACGGCTGGCTTCCTGCACCTAGCTGCCTGGGCAGTGTGTTCTTCTAGCGTCCAACGGGGCAGGTAACTAGTAGAGTCTGGTAAGGCCTGAGCTCCAATGGCACTTCTATTGCTTATTAACTGTGTGACCTCAGGCAAGTCATCATCTTTCAAAAGAGTCCAGCAATACTACTTACATCTTAAGATGGCTCTCAGGAGTAGCTGAGCTTATGCATGGCACTATGCTGGTACACAGTATGCACTCAGTCATTTTTAGCAATAGTAACAACCAACCCTTACTGAGTACTGCTATTATTTGTGTGTGTATGTATATATGTGTGTGTTTATATGTATGCATGTATGTATTTATGTGTAGTGTGTCTCTATCTATAACTATCTATATAAAGACATATCCTCAAAACCATCTTGAGAGAAAGGTACCACTAATACATGTTTACAGATGGAGAAAGTAACACAGAGATGTTTAATAACCTGCCCCAAGTCATATGACAGTAAGTGTCCAAGCCAGGATTAGAACCTCTGAGCCTGCCATTATTAGGCCCATGCCTCCTGTTGTGCCTCTGCTGTCATTATTTGGCTTTAAGGGGTGTGGGGGGAGTTCTTCCTCAGGTGCACTGGTTTCATCACATTCTGCATGAGGCCGTGTTGTCACCTGGCTGCTTTAATCAGCAAAACTTTCCCACTCAAGTGTTACTTTTACCATCCCCCTTCATGTAACCTAGAAGCCTAGAAATTCTGTTTAATTACTGCAGTTATTACAGGAGGTCACAGAACTGAAAGCAAATAAAGCCAGAAAAGGGAAGAGGCATAAAACCCCCGCAGACTCAGGTTTGCCTCCCTGTGTTATCTTGGGGGGGCCCCTGTAAAGCGTTATCGTGCTGCTGTGTTTATGGAACTCGTCTCAGCTCGGTTTTATCACACTGTTTTCCTTACTGAAAACCAAACCATAGGCAAGAATGTCTTTTGAGTTAGGAAAAGTTCATCAATGAAATATTGACAAATGAGGTGGGGGAGGATTCAGCGAGGTATAT
This sequence comes from Smutsia gigantea, assembly GCA_032199065.1. Taxonomy (NCBI): domain Eukaryota; kingdom Metazoa; phylum Chordata; class Mammalia; order Pholidota; family Manidae; genus Smutsia; species Smutsia gigantea. The sequence goes on from JAVSCE010004566.1 coordinate 64,091, forward strand.
TTCAGCCATGGGTTGGCAAATATTTATTTTTAACAGATTAAATATTAGCACATTGATCTGTGCTAAGGGAACCACCTACTGCTGTTTCTTCTGAAGTGGCCCCATTATTGGAGTCAGAGAGGCACTTTCACTGCCAGGCCCCCCAACTGTCCCTTACTTAGGGGGAAGCAAGAAGTACCAGCAGAGAGCCTTCAGCGTGTGTGGCGTGGATAGAGAGCCAGTGTCTGTTGCCCCTGTGGGGCTGGGGCCACGGGCAGAGGGTCATACTGGCGTCTCTCTGCTGCGTCACTTCTGCCTTAGACTGGCCAGCTGCTCCCAGGGCAGGAAGCTACGGGCGTTTGTGGGTGCTGAATAGGGGAGATGAGGAAAGGGAGGGCTGGGAAGCTGAATGTGATGATGGGGGTGTCATAAAGGGCAGCTACTCTGATTGATGTTACCATGTCTCCCAGCATCAGTTGAAGGCCTGGCGTTGGGGCGAGGAAGCTCAGGGGCAGCATGCCCAGGGGAACCATATGTAGTAGTGAGCCCCTGCCGCACCTACCCGATGTGGGCTCCTGGGCCCTGTGCTGAGGGTCCTGGCGCACTGGCGCTCCCGGCAGAGATGAGCGGACACCGCTCCAAGACGCCCTGAGGTCCCCGCGGCAGCAGAAAGAGCAACAGTGAAGGCGGTGTAAGCAGCCCTGAATCAGCCCCCGAGAGCCCCTGTGCGGCCCTCACAGCCCCTGTGGGTCAGTCCTGAGAATATATGTGACTGGGCCGCAGAAGAAAGGAAAAACTAAATTTAGGACATCATCAAGCCAGTTTGATGAGTAATATTTGCCTAGAGCTCTGACCCCTTTGCAAGAAGCATGAAACCCAAGGGTAAGTTATTAGGACAGCGCACCATGCAGGGAGCTGGCTCGCAGGGCTCTGAGATAATCCAGAAGCTGAGCTCCTGTGTCAAAAGAACAAGCTAGCTATTGAGAAGACTTTCGTAATTTATTTAGAAAAGATCTCCTGCCTAAGCAAAGGACCACGTTTTCCTTGTTAGAGGTGAGCAAACACTCAAGTTCATGGCCGTGAGACCAGGTAATTAATAGAATGTTAACTCATTATGCCTGAGACCCAATCCTCCAGGGCAGAGTGGGAGGAGGGGAGTGAAAAGCCACTTAGGTGAGAGGCAGGCTTCTCGGCCCAGCAGGGAACCACTCTCGTTTCCTCTCTTTGCTTTAAGTTTACGTAGCAATAAACAGCATATCATACACTTGTTATTAAAGCTGACTGCTTTGAGAACCACAGAGTTAAAAAGGATGGATAGTAACGTCCCGTGTGTAGATGAAGTGACTGGACTCAGGCTCTCATGCTGCAACGAGTGTCCCATCTCCTCGTCTCCCTGGAATCTAGCCTCTTCCTCTCAAGTTAGGATTCCTTCAAACTCTGGGCAAAGTGGGAGGAGGCGGACTGACCATTAGCAGGAGCCCCCCAAGTTACGTCAGACTGGCCCCCGGGACGCTCCCGCTGGTTTGGGGGCTCCCTGCACAGGGGAGGCACGGGTGGTCACGCTCGGGGTTTAGAGCAGGTAGAATACTGATTGTTGGTGGTATTACGTGTGGAGCACGTACTGCTCCGCGAAGAACTTGTCACCTATTATCCTCACAATAATCTATGAAACTGCTATCATTACAACTCTTTTTCCAGACGAGGCAGTTTCCCAAGGCCATGCCTAGACCTGTCTCCATGGGCTTCATGGTTGATATCTGGTCATTATCTGCGCTCTCCATCCTGTTCCTCTGAGTCTGAATGAATTGGCGAGAACGAATGCAGTGGAGAATGAGCCCAGGTTCCGAGCCGGGCCCTGAGTTTCATTCCTGAACTGTGCTGAGGATTAGCTGTGGATCTAGGGCCCTTCTACTCATCCACACTGACCGCAGAATCTGACTCCTCACACCCCGGGGATGAGATTCTAGTCAACTCTGCTCTGTTAGATCCAAGAGGGTCACTTTCTAAAGTCCGAAGACATCTTTGGGCTTGTGAAGCTCTGGAGGACCATGCTAGGCACCTCAGAAAAACTAAGTTCCCAAGACTGGATTTATTCAGTGCTGGAGCCCTGCTGGATCCCTGGGACACCACATCACAGGTCCGCAGTGGCTCTGACCTCCAGGGTTCAGCGCCCCCCGGGCAGTGCTAGAGCCGGTTGGCGCTGGCAACAGCGAGCAGCATCGCCCGAGCCCATCTGTGGTGGCTTTTGGCCGCTTAAAAATTGCTTTTGCAGGTCACAGGGGTTCACTGACCCTCACAACACCCTCTGGGGTAAGTGCCAGCGTTCTCATTCTGTGGATGAAGAAAGTAAATCCAGAAAGTGGTGTGTCTCGACTAAACTCTAAACACGGATGGGTGAGCACCTGGGCCCTGACCCCCGCCTTCTGACTCTGACCCTCAGCGCACTTCCTTTGCCCCGTGGCCTCCCTGTGGCCTTGGGCGACTCAGCCGAGCGCTACGCTTCCATCTGCAAAAGGTCAGTGGTGTGGTGTCTCAGAACCGAGGCGCTCCTGGGTGTCTCCGGAGTACCTGGCACGAAGTAGAGACTCAAAATCACCATGATTCCCGTTCTCCATGTTTGAAACCTTTGTATATTCTTTTTCTCTTGGGAAATTTACAACTTAGTCATTCCAGTCTATCTAAATACCATGCAAATGAAAACCCAATATTCTTAAGTTTGCCTATGGCAAGAATTTTCTTGTCAGTGAAGAGCAAGATGAAGATAAATCAGAAATTTGAAAAATCGTCAGCTTGATTCATCAGAACAATCCGGAGCCCCAGAGATGCAGCTTTCTCGCCATTCAAGGCTCTTCATTCCGTTAGCCTCCAAATCTCATTTCCCATCTTTTAAACTCAGCTTTAAAGAGTGAACTCACAAATGAGATAATGTATTAGCCAGGCTGCCCCTTCGGGCATTAAGTTCCGACATGTAAATTCTAAGGGAGACTCAAGCGTTGGGAAATCTATATTCAGCACATACAGCTGTCTGCACTGAGGTGTTGCTATTCTCAGTTTACAGTGTCATAAGTAAAGACTAGTGCCAAACGATAAGTCTCTAGGCTAGATTTTCCAGTTTTTTATGTTACTATTAATGCACATTTTTATGTTAGCCACCATTATTATTTTTCATACCGGAAGCTCGGTGCCCTGCATTTCCCCACCTCACTTTCACAACTGGGGGGGCATAATGGGGGCTTTGGTTGGCATCTTTGTTAATGTTAACATTCTTATTTTTGTTACGGCTGTTTTTTTCCTCCAGCTCTAGTCGTCCATGGTGTTGGAGAAGGAAAGCCGAACCATTTTTTGTTGACCTGTTATGTGTGGACAGCTTTTTGCATCATCACAGTTAATCCGCTCGGCCTGCAGAGGAGCGGGCAGAGCTGCACAGCGCCAACACCAGAGTCTGTTCTGCCTTCGTCCTACTACCTCCTGGAACCCTTTATGCTCTGTCAGGACCTGTGGTGGAGCTGAGAAAGGGGAGAGGTTTGTAAGCAATGTCAAGATCTTACCAACAATCTTGTCTCAAAGGAGAAGAGCAGGAGCACGTTGGCAGGAGGTTCTCTAGTTGGGAAAGGCAGGAGGGCGCAGGGGGAGGAAGGTGGACTGCAAATGGGACCCCTGCCTCTGAGGCCCGGCTCCATCACCATATCCCTTTGGGTCTTCGGGTGAATTCTAAACTCTCTGAGCCTCAGCACCCCTTACATTAAAACAGAGATTGGGTATATAAATCTCCAACTTCTCTTCCAGCACAAGTCTTCTCATGTGACTCTAGTTATGATCAAAGAATTCAGGCTTACAAACAGTTATGCCATGTACACTAGGGTTTTAAGAGCTCAGTTTTGGTAATATTCAGGAATGGATTTAACAAAAAGTAGGAATGATGGCAGGTGGGTTGCTGAAGCCCTCCTGTAGCCTCTCCTCAGACAAGGGGGTTGGCGGTTTGCCAGATAAAGTTTATTTTGTAGCAGCCAAAGGAACAGGATGGGTCTGGTGGCTTGGAAGGTGCAGCCACGTTGGGATCCTGGCTTCCACAGGGGGTCAGATACAGTGCCGCGGGCACAGCCTTGAAGCTGAGCTGGGAGTCATAAAGCTGTGGTCATTGCCTAGGTGATGAGCTGAGGTCCTTATCCTACAGGTTGCTCCTGCCCAGTGACCTAGTAATGGCATGGATAGCTTTGGCTCCTGGAAGACAGAGGAGGGAATGATCGCTTCGTGGTTAAGATGCTGGAGGTCCCCCCATCGGGGTAACTGGGAGGGCAGAAGGAGATGCAGAGCCCGGTGCAGCTGGCAAGAGATGAGCTGGCAGCTCCAACTCAGAAGCTTTCTGGGCCTAATCCGGATTGTCTAGGCGCTAAAGAAATGTGCGGTTATGCAGATGAGGTGTAGATGAAGATTTTCAGTTCTTTCCAGTTTTTCTTTATTTGAGTGCATTTAGATCAATGGCAATGAAGGTAATGACCAAACTGGTTATAAACTTGCTTTTTTCAAACAGTGATTTCAGAGTCTGGTCTGAAGAGGGTAACCGGTCCCTTCAAAAGAATGTGCTTGCCTTTGGGCAGTTCGCTGACTTAAGGTCTCTACAAAAGTAATGTTATAAAATGTGTGAAGTAGCAGCTGGGTCTGGGATTTCTTTCGGCACCAGCTGCCTCCCCTGGTTCATCACAAGGAAGCCATGTTCGCCTTGAACTCGATAAGCGTGAAGTACAGCTGTCCTACTTAAGTGTCATTTTCAGTCCTTGAAGTGCTTTATGAAGCATCCCATGGGGCATAAATATCATCCATCAACTGAGGATAATGCAAAGGCCAAATGCAGCTCCGTAGCTGCTCTGTGGACAAGTCCAAGCGCAGTGTCAACCTCTCTCTCTGCCTGCTCACACGTACCAACCATAAAATAATTTGCACATAAAATAGTATTTTCCAAACTTCTCCGATACCCCCAGGAAGGTCTGCCTATGGGTAAGGGAACTGCTAAGTGTTGCATGGACACTGGGGGCTTTGGTTTAGCGTCTTTGTTAATGTTGACACTCTTATCCTTGTCACACCTGTTTTTCCCACTCCAGACCAGTTAATATTTGTGCATAATCTATCTTTGCTAATCTGCCTAGCTAAGAGCTTTGGCCATGTTTTGCCTGGTATATTTAAAAACTGAGACTTGTCATCGGGAACTCATGCAGCATTTGTTCTCACACCTGTTTCCGTCACATAAGATGATGAAGCAGGATCTTGGAGCTTGAGAATTGCTCTTTAGCTATTTAAAAATCACAACGAAATATACAAAGAACTCATGCACCTTAACAAACAGAAAGCAAATAATCCAATTAAGAAATGGGCAGAGGACATGAATAGACACTTCTCCAAAGAAGAAATTCAGATGGCCAACAGGCACATGAAAAGATGCTCCATCGCTAATCATCAGAGAAATGCAGATTAAAACCACAATGAGATATCACCTCACACCAGTGAGGATGGCCAACATCCAAAACACAAACAACAACAAATGTTGGTGAGGATGTGGAGAAAGGGAACCCTCCTACACTGCTGGTGGGAATGCAAATTAGTTCAACCATTGTGGAAAGCAGTAGGAGGTTCCTCAAAAAACTCAAAATAGAAATACCATTTGACCCAGGAATTCCACTCCTAGGAATTTACCCTAAGAATGCAGCAGCCCAATTTGAAAAGGACAGATGCACCCCTATATTTATTGCAGCACTATTTACAATAGCCAAGAAATGGAAGCAACCTAAGTGTCCATCAGTAGATGAATGGATAAAGAAGAGGTGGTACATATACACAATGGAATATTATTCAGCCATAAGAAGAAAACAAATCCTACCATTTGCAACAACATGGATGGAGCTAGAGTGTATTATGCTCAGTGAAATAAGCCAAGCCGAAAAAGACAAGTATCAAATGATTTCACTCATATGTGGAGTATAAGAACAAAGAAAAAAACTGAAGAACAAAACAGCAGCAGACTCACAGAACCCAAGAACGGACTAATAGTTACCAAAGGGAAAGGGACTGGGGAAAATGGGCGGGAAGGGAGGGATAAGAGGGAAAAAGGGGCATTATATTAGCAGATGTAATGTTGGGGGGGCACGGGGAGGGCAGTACAACTCAGAGAAGACAAGTAGTGATTCTATAGCATCTCACTACGCTGATGGACAGTGACTGTAATGGGGTTGGTGGGGCGGACCTGATGAAGGGGTAGTTTAATAATCGTAATATTGCACATGTAATTGTAAATTAATGATAATAAAATAAATTATATTAAAAAAAATAAATAAATAAAAATCACAACGTTCTCTCCCTCTCTCCCTCCCTTCCGGCGACTCCCACCACAGTATTGAGCAGGTGTGTCTGGTGGGGTTAGCCAGCAAGGCCTGGAGAGTCAGAGACAAATCATCTCCAAATCTCTGCCTTCAAGGAATGCAGAATCTAAGAGAGTTAGATCTAAATAAATAACTGTGCAGGCCACTGTCAGCTGTCATCCTGTCCATTAAAATTCAAATGAGATCCATTCCAACCCATCCCTAACCCAGAAGCACCAATAGCCTGAGCCCTTCCCAACCTTTCCCGAAGAGAGGAAGGCAGGGCAGGTGGGAGGCTGGCCAGGACTGGGCTCACCCTCTCTCTTTCTTCGCTTCTGGCTGCACCTTGCTGTTGCATACATGCTGTTCCATACCTGATGTTCCTGCCCGAGCTGTGCCACGTGACCCTCTGCCGCCTGAGAACTTCACACACAGGACATCTGTTTGAGTCGTAGACCCCACTGTGAGTGTGGCGATGGGGTTTCACACAGTCCCTTACTCGCCCCCTCCCTTCGCACACACCATGCTTCCCCATTGTTCAGCTCTCCACCCTGTAGCACAGAAGAGAGACGCTTTGTGGAATCGCTGGAAGTGAGGGATGAAATGAAGCAGGAGGGGAGAGCAGGCACTGTCCAGACTGGGGGCACCTGCAGGGCAGCGAGGCGGCTTCCTTTCCTATAGTCAGGCCAAACCCTTGTACGTCTGTGCTATCAAAGAGCTGCAGGGACTGAAATTCTCTCCTCTTCTTTCCCCTCTGGCCCCTGTAAAGGGAAGGGAACGTTGTAAAGGTTCATTGACATTGAAACATGTCACTTCTTTTAGAAAGCCATCATGGTCATTTACAATTTGCAATTAACCCTTTACACAAGTTACATTACAATGACCCTGCATAGCTGTTTCATAGTACGTCCTGGCCGGCCTCACATCCAGCTGCTGTACTCTCCTGCAGTGGGCACTGGCTTCTTTACTTCCCTCTGAAACCATGACTCTAAAAAGTAAATAACAGCAATGCTCCACATCACAGGGTCAGGCTTCAAAGGCTACTGGAAAATTCACTCCTAAATAAAATGTAGATAATATTGAATAGTACATAATCCTATCATTGTAAAAACACTGCATTGTTGAGTCAGCCAATAAATACTCATTCACTTCTTGACAATAGTCAAAGTAATGTTAAGTTAAAAGAGTCTTGTTTCATAGGAATTAACATTCTTAAAGAAACCTGTTTTCTGAAGTTAATCTTCTTATAGATCAAAATGACAATTAAAAAGTCAGAGGAGAGAAACTGAGAACTGGGTTGCTTGCATTACCAGTTCTCTAATATCCATACAGTGAGGGCCATTTGAGAAAGCCGTGGCAACGGAAATGCACGCGATTTCCTAGTCTTATTTTAGCCTTCAGATTCAAACCCTTTCTAGAACTGATGGAGGGCCCAGCACTGCACTCACGGTTGCCTTTTCACATAGTCCTGGCTTACCCCGTAAGTGCAAATATTTTCATCACTAAAATGGCCAAACTGAAGAAAATTAAGGTCTTAGGAATACATCTTATTAAAGTTGATTGTAATTCCAAGTTATGGTATGTTATTTCTGAAGATGGCCATCACCTGTTCCTTCCTTCTCTGCACCTACATGCCATTTCCACATCAAGAGATGACGTCAGATTTCCCTTCCTTTGAATTTGGGCTGGCCATAAGTTTTTGCTTGACCAGTAGACTAAGGGAGAAATGAAATCGCAGCATGTCCAAGGGCCATCACCGCCTTGCAGCCCCCGGCACCGTGGAATGATCCTCCTGGTTTGCCCTTGGAATCCAGCTGCAGTGTTGTGGGACGGACGTCCAAACGCATTGAAAGACCTCATGCAGAAGCTCCAGGAAACCCTGTGGTCTGAATTCCAGCCAACACTGGCCATGTGACTCAGCTGTCTTGGCTGTTGATCCCATTTGAGTCTTTGGACGCCCCCGGCCCACCAGACATCTGATAGGCCCGCACGGGAGACCGTGAGCGGGAACCATCCAGCGGAGCAGCAGCAGATAATAAATGGTTGTTTTCAGCCACTCAGTTCTAGGATGGTTTGCAATGGAGTGATAAATAAGAACAGAAATAAAAATGTTTGAAAATTAACTTGTCCTTTTTTTTAAAACTCTTTGCATAGTCTTTCTGAGCCAAGGCCTTTGCTAGGTGCTAGGGATTCAAAGATGAATGAGATACAAGACGTAAGGCGGGATATGTTCGGATGATTTAACATCTAGATGGGGTGAGAGATAAATGAACAGAAGAATATTGCGCAGTACTGGTAAGTGCTGTTCTGAAAAGGTGTGAATTCTGTGGGATCACATAGCCTTGGGAAAATAAGACTTTGGGAAGGTGATGAGCAAAGGGAGAATTGAGGGGTTCAGGTAGAGGGACTCACCTGAGCCCTAGCACGGGGAGCAGACGGCATGTGGAGCCTGCCTGGAGCTGCAAATAGTTCAGGAAGGCTGTGGGGGCCAAGTGGCCAGACTGCGGTTGGAAGTGTGTGCTGCAGCGCCCTGGTGCGCTGCTAAAGGGGCGTGGGTGTTACTCCTCTGTGTCAAACGCTTGCCGTGCTGGCCCATTTAGTTTTTTTTAATTTATTTTTTATTTTTTATTAAGGTATTATTGATATACACTCTTATGAAGGTTTCACATGAAAAAACAATGTGGTGACTACGTTTACCCATATTATCAAGTCCATACCCATACCCCAGTGCAGTCACTGCCCATCAGTGTAGTAAGATGCACAGATTCACTATTTGCCTTCTCTGTGCTACACTGCCTTCCCCGTGACCCCCCACACCATGTGTGCTAAACATAATACCCCTCAATCCCCTTCTCCCTCCCTCCCCACCTGCCCTCCTACACCCCTCCCCTTTGGTAACCACTAGTCTCTTCTTGGAGTCTCTGAGTCTGCTGCTATTTTGTTCTTTCAGTTTTGCTGCATTGTTGTACTCCACAAATGAAGGAAATCACTTGGCACTTGTCTTTCTCTGCCTGGCTTATTTCACTGAGCATAATATCCTCCAGCTCCATCCATGTTGTTGCAAATGGTAGGATTTGTTTCTTTCTTATGGCTGAATAATATTCCATTGTGTATATGTACCACCTCTTCTTTATCCATTCATCTACTGATGGACACTTAGGCTGCTTCCATATCTTGGTTATTGTTAATAGTGCTGCAATAAACATAGGGGTGCCTATGTCTTTTTGAATCTGAGAAGTTGTATTCTTTGGGTAAATTCCAAGGAGTGGCATTCCCAGGTCAAATGGTATTTCTAATTTTAGTTTTTTGAGGAACCTCCATATTGCTTTCCACATGGTTGAACTAGCTTACATTCTCACCAGCAGTGTAGGAGGGTTCCCCTTTCTCCACATCCTCGCCAGCATTTGTTGTTCTTAGTCTTTTGGATGTTGGCCATCCTTACTGGTGTGAGGTGATATCTCATTGTGGTTTTAATTTGCATTTCCCTGAGGATTAGTGATGTGGAGCATCTTTTCATGTGTCTGTTGGTCATCTGAATTTCTTCTTTGAAGAAGTGTCTGTTCATATCCTCTGCCCATTTTTTAATCGGGTTATTTGCTTTATGGGTGTTGAGGTGTGTAAGTTCTTTATATATTTTGGATGTTAACCCCTTGTCGGATATGTCATTTACAAATATATTCTCCCATAATGTAGGACGCCTTTTTGTTCTGTTGATGGTGTCTTTTTTTTCAAGTACAATTTTTTAATAAAGATAATTACAAAAGATGGAAAAATCAGCTCAGAAAGGCCAATTACTTTTTCACTAGATCAGCTCTTTGACATAATAATTCACATCCAATTTTAAATACTATCACATAAAGCATGGTGGAGGAAAAGAAATTTTGCTTCATAATTAGAAAACTCAGAATAAAACTTTCCAAGAAAAACAAAAACAAAAAGCCATTTTGAAAATAAATACAGTTCATGCCAAAGGAGTAGAAACTTTTAGTTTGATGTAGTCCCATGAGTTAATTTTTGGCTTTTGTTTCCCTCGCTCAAGGACATGCGTTCAGGAAGAAGTTGCTCATGCTTATTTATATTCAGGACATTTTTGCCTATGTTTTATAGTTTCATGACTTACATTCAAGTCCTTGATCCATTTCAAGTTTACTTTTGTGTATGGGGTTAAACAATAATCCAGTTTCATTTTCTTGCATGTAGCTGTCCAGTTTTGCTAACACCAGCTGTTGAAGAGGCTGTCATTTCCCCATTGTATGTCCATGGATCCTTTATTATATATCAATTGACCATACATGCCTGGGTTTATATCAGGGCTCTCTAGTCTGTTCCATTGGTCTATGGGTCTGTTCTTGTGCCAGTACCAAATTGTCTTGAGTACTGTGGCTTTGTAGTAAAGTTTGAAGTTGGGGAGCATAATCCCCCCAGCTTTTTTCTTCCTTCTCAGGATTGCTTTGGCTATTTGGGGTCTTTTGTGGTTCCATATGAATTTTAGAATGATTTTCTCTTGTTCGTTGAAGAATGCTGCTGGTATTTTGATAGGAATTGCATTGAATCTGTAGGTTTCTTTAGGCAGGATGGCCATTTTGACAATATTAATTCTTCCTATCCATGAGCATGGGTTGTGTTTCCATTTATTGGTATCTTCTTTAATTTCTCTCATGAGTGTCTTGTAGTTTTCAGAGTATAGGTCTTTCACTTCCTTGGTTAGGTATATTCCTAGGTATTTTATTCTTTTTGATGCAACTGTGAATGGAATTGTTTTCCTGATTTCTCTCTCTGCTAGTTCATTGTTAGTGTATAGGAATGCCACAGATTTCTGCATATTAATTTTGTACCCCGCAACTTTGCTGAATTCAGATATTAGATCTAGTAGTTTTGGAGTGGATTCTTTAGGGTTTTTTATGTACAATATCATGTCATCTGCAAACAGGGACAGTTTAACTTCTTCCTTGCCAGTCTGGATGCCTTTTATTTCTTTGTGTTGTCTAATTGCCATGGCTAGGACCTCCAGTACTATGTTGAATAGAAGTGGGGAGAGTGGGCATCCTTGTCTTGTTCCCAATCTTAAAGAAAAAGCTTACAGCTTCTCGCTGTTAAGTATAATGCTGGCTGTGGGTTTGTCATATATGGCCTTTATTCTGTTGAGGTACTTGCCCTCTATACCCATTTTGTTGAGAGTTTTTATCATAAATGGATGTTGAATTTTGTCAAATGCTTTTTCAGCATCTATGGAGATGATCATGTGGTTTTTGTCCTTCTTTTTGTTGATGTCGTGGATGATGTTGATGGATTTTCGAATATTGTACCATCCTTGCATCCCTGGAATAAATCCTACTTGATCATGATGGATGATCTTTTTCATGTATTTTTGAATTCGGTTTGCTAATATTTTGTTGAGTATTTTTACATCTATGTTCATCTGGGATATTGGTCTGTAATTTTCTTTTTTTGTGGTGTCTTTGCCTGGTTTTGGTATTAGAGTGATGCTGGCCTCATAGAATGAGTTTGGAAGTATTCTGTCTTCTTCTACTTCTTGGAAAACTTTAAGGAGGGTGGGTATTAGGTCTTCACTAAATGTTTGATAAAATTAAGTGGTGAAGCCATCTGGTCCAGGCATTTTGTTCTTAGGTAAGTTTTTGGTTACCAGTTCAATTTCATTGCTGGTAATTGGTCTGTTGAGATTTTCTGTTTCTTTCTGGGTCAGCCTTGGAAGGTTGTATTTTTCTAGAGAGTTGTCCATTTCTTCTAGGTTATCCAGTTTGTTAGCATATATTTTTTCATAGTATTCTCTAATAATTCTTTGTATTTCTGTGGTGTCTGTAGTGATTTTTCCTTTCTCATTTCGGATTCTCTTCACGTGAATAGACTCTTTTTCTTGATAAGGTTGGCTAGGGGTTTATCTATTTTGTTGATTTTCTCAAAGAACCAGCTCTTGCTTTCATTGATTCTTTCCATTCTTTTATTCTTCTTGATTTTATTTATTTCTGCTCTAATCTTTATTATGTCCCTCCTTCTACTGACTTTGGGCCTCATTTGTTCTTCTTTTTCTAGTTTCGTTAATTGTGAGTTTAGACTACTCATATGGGATTGTTCTTCTTTCCTGAGGTAGGCTTGTATTGCAATATACTTTCCTCTTAACACAGCCTTCGCTACGTCCCACAGATTTTGCAGTATTGAATTATTGTTGTCATTTGTCTCCATATATTGCTTGATCTCTGTTTTTATTTGGTCATTGATCCATTGGTTATTTAGGAGCATATTGTGAAGCTTCCATGTGTTTGTGGGATTTTTCATTTTCTTTGTGTAATTTATTTCTAGTTTCATACCTTTGTGGTCTGAGAAACTGGTTGGTACAATTTCAATCTTTCTGAATTTACCGAGGCTCTTTTTGTGGCCTAGTATATGAACTATTCTTGAAAATGTTCCATGTGCACTTGAGAAGAATGTGTATTCTGCTGCTTTTGGGTGTAGAGTTCTGTTGATGTCTGTTAGGTCCATCTGTTTTATTGTGTTGTTCAGTGCCTCTGTCTCCTTATTTATTTTCTGTCTGGTTGATCTGTCCTTCAGAGTGAGTGGAGTGTTGAAGTCTCCTAGAATGAATGCATTGCATTCTATTTCTCTTTTTAATTCTGTTAGTATTTGTTTCACATATGTAGGTGCTCCTGGGTTGGGTGCATAGATATTTATAATGGTTATATCTTGCTGTTGGATTGACCCTTTTATCATTATGCAATGTCCTTCTTTGTCTCTTATGACTTTCTTTTTTTGAAGTCTATTTTGTCTGATAAAAGTACTGCAACTCCTGCTTTTTTCTCCCTATTAGTTGCATGAAATATCTTTTCCATCTCTTCACTTTTAGTCTGTGTATGTCTTTGGGTTTAAAGTGAGTCTCTTGTAGGCAGCATATAGATGGGTCTTGTTTTTTTATCCATTCAGTGACTCCATGTCTTTTGATTGGTGCATCCAGTCCATTTACATTTAGGGTGATTATGGGTAGGTATGTACTTATTGCCATTGCAGGGTTTAGATTTGTGGCTACCAAAGGTTCAAGGTTAACTTCCTTACTATCTAAGAGCCTAACTTAACTCACTTAATATTCTATTACAAACACAATCTAAAGGTTCTTTTTTCTTCTTCTTCTTCCTTTTTCTTCCTCCTCCATTCTTTATATATTAGGTATTATATTCTGTATGCTTTGTCTATCCCTTGATTGACTTTGGAGATGATTTAATTTTGCATTTGCTTAGTAATTAGCTGTTCTACTTTCTTTACTGTGGTTTTATTACCTCTGGTGACAGCTATTAAACCATAGGAACACTTCCATCTATAGCAGTCCCTCCAAAATACACTGTAGAGATGGTTTGTGGGAGGTATATTCTCTCAGCTTTTGCTTACCTGGGAATTGTTTAATCCCTCCTTCAAATTTAAATGATAATCTTGCCAGATAAAGTATTCTTGGTTCAAGGCCCTTCTGCTTCATTGCATTAAATATATCATGCCACTCCCTTCTGGCCTGTAAGGTTTCTGCTGAGAAGTCTGATGATAGCCTGATGGGCTTTCCTTTGTATGGGATCGTATTTCTCTCTCTGGCTGCTTTTAATAGTCTGTCCTTATCCTTGATCTTTGCCATTTTAATTACTATATGTCTTGGTGTTGTCTTCCTTGGGTCCCTTGTGTTGGGAGATCTGTGCATCTCCATGGCCTGAGAGACTATCTCCTCCCCCAGATTGGGGAAGTTTTCAGCAATTACCTCATCAAAGACACTTTCTATACCTTTTCTCTCTCTTCTTCTTCTGGTACCCCTAAAATGCAAATATTGTTCCGTTTGTATTGGTCACACAGTTCTCTCACGAGATTCTTTTTTCTCTCTGTGCCTCAGCTTCTTTGTATTCCTCTTCTCTAGTTTCTATTTCATTTATTGTCTCCTCCACCATATCCAATCTGCTTTTAATACCGTCCATTGTGCTCTTCAATCATTGGATTTCCAACCTTAATTCATTCCTGAGTTCTTGAATATCTTTCCGTACCTCCATGAGCATGTTACTGATTTTTATTTTGAACTCCCTTTCAGGAAGAGTCATGAGGTCAATGTCATTTAAATCTTTCTCAGGAGTTGTATTAATAATTTTACTCTGAACCAGATTCCTTTGGTGTTTCATATTTGTATATGGCGCCCTCTAGTGCCCAGAAGATCTACTCCCTGGAGCTGCTCAGCCCCTGAAGCAATGTTGGGGGTCGCAGAGGAGTGGTATTGGTGCCTGGGGGGAGGAAAGAGCTGTTTCCTGCTACCCGACTGCTATGCCTGTCTCCACTACCTGAACTAGTGGGCTAAGCACACAAGGTATAAACCTCTACGCTTTGTGTTTGTAGTTGCTGTAGACAAATCTTCCCTCTGGCTGGCCTAATGCCAGGGTAGGGTTTGCCGGTTTGTGAGACAGGTGGGGCTGGCCGGGAGAAAGGCGCAGTAGGCTGCGTATCACAGAGGGCATCCTTGGAGCTGTGTAGGCAGCCAGGGAGCTGGAGCACCTGAAAATCGTCTAAGGAGGAAGATTTCTTTTCCTCCTTAAATATGAGAGTCTATATGGCAAAGGTCCCAACCTGCTGGGCAGAGTGCACCCGGACAATTTTGTCTGCCTGTCCTCTCTCCTGAGCAGTAAGCTCTGTGCAATCCTTGCCCCTTTAGCAGCCCTCTTGCTAAGGGCTTTCTTGTTAGGAAGTCTCTCAGACTGCCCACCTTTCTTTTGTCTCAGAGCAGCTGGATATGGATTCCTGCTTTCCACAAGCAGCTGGAATCTTAGTCTCTCCAGGAATTCAGCGTGTCTTAGCTTTCCAACCCTGTAATCACAAGATTATCATGCAAGCACCATGATATGTAGGTTTGTGGTCCTGGAGCAGATCTCCAGAGTTAGGTATTCAGCTGTCCCAGGTCTCCACTCCCTCGCTGCTCTGTTTCTCTTCCTCCCGCCAGTGAGCTGGGGTGGGGGAAGGGTTTGGTTCCTACCGGGCCACAGCCTTGGTGTGTTACCCTGTTCCGTGAGGTCTGCTCTTTTCTCCAGGTGTATGCAGTCTGGCGCAGTCCTCTTTCCTGTTGCTTTTTCAGGATTAGTTGTATTAATTATATTTTCGTATTATATGTGGTTTTAGGAGGAAGCCTGTGTCTTACCTCTCACGCTGCCTTATTTAATCCCCTCCCCCCATTTGCTTTTTATTGAATCTTATTTTCCTTCAATAATTATATAAAAATCAAACTCCTCTTGTGTTTGTATTAAAGGGTTCTGAGGACAGGTAGAGAGTCACATTATCCAACTGATAATTCAGGAAGACGGTATCACAAATAGATTGGGGGCATGGTGGAGGAGGCAAGATCACATGTGGAGAGACTATTTAGGAGTCTGTTCCAGGAATTTAGGCCTGACAGAGGAAATGAAACTGGAATGAAGGGGATGCATTCAGGATATGCTAAGCAGGTAGAACTTGGTTGCTGAGTTTGTAAAGTGGAGGAGAGGGGGAGTCCCAGATTTCTGACTTGGGCAAGTGAGTAGACCATGTGTCCCCCACAGAGGTGCGGTGAGGACAGGACGAACGGTTCTGAAGGCAGATGACACAAAACATCATCACATGACGTGGGGTGACAGGAAGCTGGCGGGCGCCCCGGGGGCTGGGAGAGGAATCTGAGTGGGAGGTGGGGATTGGGAGCTGAACGATTCATAGAAGAAGCTTGAAGCCAAAGGTGTGAACGAGCTCTGAGGAAAATGGGCAAAATGTTAATGGAGGTTAAGCCTGGAGTTTTGCAGCATGGCAGTATTTAAAGGAAAGTTAGAAGAAACCTATAATGGGGATTAGGGAAGGAGTAGACAGAGAGGCATGAGGAAGTCAAGTAAAAAGCCAAGGGTAAGAGAAGGACAAGAAGGAAAGGGGCTGGTGGCCTCAGATGCTACAGAGAGGAAACGGAAACGTGCAGTGAGGAGGACGTTCACGGTCTTGGCTGAATCAGGCTCAGTGAATTCGCGAAGGCAGAAGAGAAGACCTAGTGCATTCAGGATGGAACGTGGTGAGGAGGTGGAGTTCAATAAACAGAGACTAATCTAGAAAGTGGAAGAATATTCTGTTAATGTCTATTGATTTTTATTTTTAACTTTGGGAGCTAGTGTGATTTTAGAAGGATCATGGGCTTAAAGGCCAGACAGAGCTGGTGCTGAGTCTTGCTAACAATGTACACTAGCTGTGTGACATTTAGTAACTAACTTAACCTTTCTGAGTTGCCATTTCTTCCTCTACTATCTCCCAGAGTTAAGAGAATGAACTCATGTCAGTAAGAGATTTGACACAGACCAGATGATCAATAAGTAACTTCTTTCTGGCTTTCTGGATTGTTCTTTCTCCCCCAGCCCTGTTTACCCATGCCAATTTCTTTCAAGAGCTTGGCTGCTGACCTTTTCTATTCCCCCTAATCCACTGACTCCTCTTTATTTGTCCTGTCTCCTGCCTGCCACAACGTCGACATGAATACATCACAGCTCCCCGAAAATGCTTTGCTTTTCTAGAATTTTGACTTGCAGCGGTTTAGCTCAGAAAGATCCCAGAGAAACAGAAGTGGGAGGGGGAATTGTTTTCTACTGGATGGTTTTAAGAATGGAATCCTGGAGACAGACAGACAGAAAGTGATCAAGGAGAAGAAAACAGAGAGGACGAACACCAGAGCCCAGAGCAGACAGCGTAACAGCAGCATGCAGAGCGGGGCAGGGCCCTGTGTGCTTCCCTGAGGCTACGTGGTACCTAGTTACAGTGTCTGTGTTCTTACTGCCTTCCTGAAGTTACCTGTTTTCTGAATCCAGAAGCAAAATCTTTTAATGATTAAACTCTGATGGTCTGTCACATGATCTTCATAGTCTTCCATCAAAGTATGATCCATCTTTTAAATTTCTCCTACTTGCCAGACTTTTCACATGTTCTCTCCTGTCTAGGCCTGCAGCCAGGAAAATCTGGGGCTCTGCCGATGCTTCCAGAACAGAGAAGCACATGGCCCTCAGGTGAATGGTGTTCCTCTGGGATTGCACCACGGTTGCCCTGAGCCTGGGGGAGGCGAGGCTGGGTCTTCAGAGACCTGGGACCCTGATGTCCTCAGAGCTGCCAGACCTGAGTGGCTCCTTGGCCTTCTCCTGTTAATGGTGGTTCTGTGCAACTCTGCAGTGACTGAAGAAAACGATGTTTGTAATCTGTTTGACAAGACCCTCAAAACAAGTAGCTCATGAAAGGAGAACTATACATGGCAAGTGAACCTAGGAAAGGATGTTCCGCCTCTGGTAATGAAAGCATGCCCCTGAAAACAGCAAGGAGGAGCCGTTTGGAAAGACAGGACTCTGACAGCAAACGTGATAACCAGCGTGGGTGTGAATGTGAGGGGAGCCTGTGAGAGACCAGACCTGAGTGCAGAAGCTGGCCGTCCTGGGCAATGTGACCACGGGTGATTGTCTCTTTGCTTTTTTAGGCACGTTGGAACGCCTTCCTATCTGGCCCCACCCCTCCAATAGGCATGTGTCAGATGGGGAAAATAAAAAAGGTCAATGACCTAATATGATGTGTGCTTAAAACGTTTCAATGAACAAGAGTAAATATACACAAAAGTAGTGAGAATATGGTTATCCCTCTGAGAAGCCATCTGTAGATTCAGCAGTCAATATTTTTCCTCCCTCCCTCCATTCTTCCTTTTCTTTTTTTCTTTTCTCTTTCACCACATTATTTTAAAGCAAATCCCTATCATCATGTCATCTTAACCCTAAATACTTCCCCACATATTTCTTGTCAAAGAGACATGTTCTTACATAACCATAGTTCTATTATCATGCCTGACAAAATTAACAAAAATTCAATAATAACATCTAATTCTAAATGTGCCTAACATTTCCACAATTGTCTCAAAAAAAAAAAAGACTTTTACAATCAATTTATTTGAATCAGGACCCAAATGAGGTCCAATCATTGCATTTGATCGGAATGCCTTTTAAGTCCCTTTTAATTTGCAACCGACAGGCCCCTCCCCCCTCTTTTTCTGTTCCTCGACATGGTCAGTAAACCAGGTTGGTCGTCCTACAGACATTGTCCCGAATTCTGGATTTGTTCATTTGTTCTCCTACTGCCCTGCAAACTAAAGGTTAGACCCAAATCTTGACTAAATTCAGGTTTAACATTTCTTGGCAAGGACATTTCATGAGTGGTGCCACATATTCCTCACCGCATTCCATCATGAGGCTTGCAGCCCTGGTCGTCTCATTCAGAGACGTGCGAAAATGGCTCAGTGGGTTCACGTGGGGAAGACGGGCCTTCCACTGCGTGACTCCATCATCCCCTCTTAACGGCTTAGCGTCTCTGATGATCACTGCCCGAACCAATGATTTCATTAGTGGTTTTAAATGGTGATGCTCCGATTTTATTAAACCTTCTACATTTAACAACAATAATTCTTCTGAAAGAAAAACATTACCTTATCCACAAGGGCTTTTTTGATGATCCTGAAAGGTAGTCATACAGGACAGGGAAGATACATGCAGAGTCCCTCATTTTGTCTGCTCTAGAGTCCTAATGCAGTGACAAGACAGGAGACAAGGCGTATCCAAATGCCCAGACTGTGGTCTCTAAACAACGTTGCACAGTGAGAGGAGCTGGGGCTTCGTGGAGAAAGGGATGACTCCAAGTCTGCAGCTGGAAATGAACAAAGTAGTGATAAGCTTGGTGGTGTCAGCGAGCTGTAATAAAAAATGGGGCAGCATCACACACATGGCCAGGAGCCAGTCTGAGGGAGCTTCCGCGGCTGCTCTATGGGCACCCTGGGAACTAAAACTATACTCCATTTGATTGACTCATTGAGCATATTTTGAAAGTCTGTGAGCTCGTGGTCATACAGACAAAAAATAAAAACAGGTGATGAGCCACAGAACCAGCAGTCAGAAGGAATAAAAAGTTGGTAGCCATTGCAGCAAAGCGCCCCACCAGCTCCTCACCCGGAAATGAAGTTAGAGAGAAGGAGAAAGCAACTCAAAGAGAAAGAATGGTTGTGGTTTTAAAAGATCTGCATGGCTGCAGTGTGAAGAGAAGGTTGTAGGAAGACAAGGGTGGAAACAAGGAGACTTGCCCTGAAATGCAGGGACCACACACCCTGCCAGTCATGCAGGGATGGAAGAGCCGCTGCCGGGCTCCTGGAGCTCACATCCCTCGTGGGTAGATGGCCTTTTAACCAGACGGTTGCAATCGAGTGGGACATGTATTCCAGATACTAGGGGCAGCACCTCGGGAACACACACGACAGGATACGAAGCTAGCCTTGGGAGTGCTAATCCAGAGGAGATGACGTCTATGCTGACCCTTACAGGCTGAGTTAGAGGTAGAAAACTGTCCTGTCTCCCACCAGCTCCAGAGCCATCTGGAGCCAGATGGAGCGGAGGCAGAGCCGGCTCAGGACCTGGACCAGATTTACCTGGCAGAAGGAGGAAGGGATTGCAGAGCCCGGCAGGAAGGGACTGGGGAAGAAGGCTGAAATTTGACCCAGCCTGGCCACGTCTCTTGTGCAGTATCTGCATCTCTGTGTTAGGTGATCATTGCTTGCAGCTGGGCACAAGGTGCTTGTTGAGCGAGATGCAGGAGGACTATGAGGAGGCGTGGGGAGGCAGGGGGCAGGGCAAGGCCCAGCTGTGCTCTGTGAAGGAGGATTACGCTGTGGGACTGAGCACGCAGGGGAATTGAGGTGCTGTACCTAAGAGCTTGGATGGGCTCTGGGGTCCAGGCGGAAGCCTGAAGCAGTGGAGATGACATGAACACTGAGGATGCAACAGCCACTGACAGGCAATTAGCCGGACAGAGTGAGACACCAGCGGATGTGGGCTGGGGAGTCCGGGAAGAGGACGCCAGAGGAGCCCCTCCCAGGAGCCAGGGTCCTGCAAGCATCTCACCTCCTCCCGATGGATGGAGCGGACCTGCTGCAGGGGGTGAGTTATAGCGATGGCCCTTCACGCACAGGAGTACGGAGAGGAGTTAGAGCCCAGGGCCAAGCTGGAGCAGAGGGCTCATGCAAATATTTCTAACAGTAATTAACAATAACATTCAGGTCTGGCAGGAGTGTAGCAAACTGGTCCTTTCACATCCTACCATTGAGAGTAAATGCATGCACGCTTCCTGGAAATCAATTTAACAGAGCATTTAAGAGCCTCAAACTGTTCTTAACTTTCGGTCTAATAATTATGTCTTTGAAAAATCTTTCATAAGGAAAAAAAATCCAAAAAATGCACGAGTATATTCACAAAGTCTATCGGAGTATTATTCAGACACAATATAGAGAAAAATTGAAAACAATATACATTTCCACCAATAGGGGAATGATTATTTAAGGGTGGCATGGTTATAAATAGAATTAAGTGTTTATAAAGCTTTTAGTAACATGGGACACGTTTATTGTTTGAAATTAACTTAGAAAGTTGAAAATAAGGTGCGTGTATTTTTTAGCTTTTAAAATCATACAGAAAAGTAGCTAAAAGGAGGGAAATACAGCAAAATTATCTGTAATCTGTGTGTCTTACTTTTAGAAGCTTTATGGAGGTATAATTTATATACAATACAATTCACTCATTTAAATGTACACGTTGATGAGTTTTGACAGACGTTTTGTTTGTACCCATAACCACTACCACCATCAAGGTGCACAATATTTCAGTTGCCCCTAAGGGTTTTCTTGCGCCCTTTGCCTTCCCTCCCTGACTCCCTGGCCCTTTCCACTTGCTGTCCCTGTGGGTTGCCTTTCCTAACATGTCGTGCAAACAGAATCTATACTATGTAGGCTTCTGTGTCTGGCCTAATGCTTTGGGACTCTCTTCTGTTGTTAGCTGTATCAGGACTTTGCTCCTCCGTGTATTCCATCACACAGACATAAAATTTAGTTTTCCATTTGCCAGTTTTTGGACACTGGGGTTGTTTCAAGTTTCTTACTATCACGAATAACCACTATGAACATTTGTGTAGAGGTCATTGAACATATTTTTCATTTCTCTCAGGTAAATTTGTAGAAATAGAATTAGTAGATTATTTGGTGTTAACTTTATAAGGAAGTACAAAAATCTTTCTTCAAAGCAGTGGTACCTTTTGTGATGTGTGAGAGTTCTGGTTTGTTCCACATCCTGTCAGCACTTGCAATTGTTGTTTAATTTTAGCTATTCTAGTGGGTTCGAAGTGGTAATGATATTATTTTTCATACTAACAATGTTGAGCATGTTTTCATACACATATGCAATCTGTATATCTTCTTTGGTGAAAAGTCTATTCAGATCTTATTCCCCACCCACCCTGTGCCCCATTTACTGGGTTGTCTAGTTCTTACACTTTAAGTGCTCTTTATATATTCTGGATATGTACATTTATTTATTGAATATGTCTGTGGCAAATATTTCCCCAAGTCTGTGACTTTTCATTTTAACAGTATCCTTTCAAGAAGGAAACTTTGAAATTTTGATGAAATCAATTTATCAATTTTCTTCTTATAGTTCATGCTTTTTGGGTCCTGTTCAGAAATCTTTGCTTAACTCCAAATTACCAAATTTTCTCCTTTATCTTCTTCTAGAAATTTTATAGTTTTATCTTTTACATTTATATCTATACCCTATTTCAAATGAATTTTTGCATATTGAATGAGATAAGAGTTTTGCATGTGCCTTTTCATCATGCTGAGGATGTTGCCTCTTCTTCATTTTTTTTAATCATGTGTGGGTGTTGGATTTTATCAAACACATTTTCTGTAATAGTTGAGGTGATCATTTATTTGTCTTATCTTTTTTTAATCTATTAACATGGTAAATCACATTTATTGCTTTTTGAATATTAAAGTAACCTTGCATTCCTGAACTAAACTCCATTTTTCATGATGTGTTGTCTTTTAAATGTTTAACAATTTTATGGGCCAAAATGTTAAATATTTTTCCATCTACATTATGAAGGGCATCAATTTGTACTTTCCTTTCTCAGTATATTTTTCTGGCTTTGCTTTTAAGGTAATATTGGCCTCTTAAAATGAGTTGAGAAGTGTTCCTTCTTTTATTTTCTGTAACAGTTTGTGTAAAGTTGACATTATTTCTTCAATGTTTGGCAGAATCAAACCATGAAATCATATGAGCCTGAAGTTTTCTTTGGGGGAAGATTTTCAATTATCAGTTTAGTTTCCCTCATAGGTAAAAAGGCTGTTTACGTTATCTTTTTTGCTCTCGAGTTAGCTAGTTTGCTTTATTCAAGAATTTTTTTTCCATTTTATCTACGTTACTGAACTGATTGGCATCAAGCTGTTTATATTTCCTTATTATACTTATAATGTCTGTAGGAGCTGTAGTGATGTCTCCTCTCTCACTGCTGATACTGTCAAGTCGTACCTGTTTCCTGATCAGTTTGGCTGGAGGTTTTGTTGATTTCAATGTTTTTATCTATTTTTCTATTTTCCATTATTTCTGTTCTTTATTATTTTATTCCTTATACTTACTTTAGGTTTAATTTGCATTATTTTAATCAGAAAAAAATCAATTAAAAACCTCAAATATGACATGCAAGACACACTAAAACTGTCTCTTTTTAGTATTAAAGTAAAATGTTTCAGTTTGAATAGAGGACTAGATACTCTCTCAATCTTCAAGGACTACTAGCAGTTGAATTAAATCAAATAAGCCACTTTTTGCCTTCCTATAGAAAAACAGTTGCTGGAGAAGCACGACATGGGGGCCAGTAAAGATAATTCATTTTACTTCCTCATATCAGTGTTTGTTTGTGCTGCATATGCTCAACATCACTTATAAAACACTTTGCTTTTTCTCAGTTTAGAAAAAAAGAATGTCAGGGAACAGTCTTTATTACTCACCTCCTGAGAATATCTTGACAAACACTGGTGAACAATTGTGAAGTGCTCTGTGAATACAGCTTCCAAGCGTAATTGCCAATACGTTAATCAAGAATTCACCAAGAGCGTCCACATACTGACACGGAGAGTCTCTGATTTACCTGAGAATGATCATGCTGCATGACTGAGCTGTTGTCCTCATCACTAAAGCAGCCAGTGTTCATAGAATGTCTGTCTGTGCAGGACACCAGGCTGGCAAAGAGGCCCCCTGCCCCCAAATTATTCATATTTTCATTCGGGACCCAAAGCATACATAAAAAGATAAGTGGTCCAGGTAGTCAAAAGCTAAGTGCCAGATGAGTGGTTCAGAACTTTAGACATTCAAAGGGTCACAGGATATAAGGGCTGTGATCATACATCAGGACCTTAGGGGAGCATTTAACAAGGGAGATGAAATTTATTTTGACTTTAGAAGCCCAACAAACAGAAAAAAGGAAAAGAAGCATAAATCCATCTGGAGGGATCAGAGGAAGCAAATATGCAGAGGAAAGAGGGCTTCTAATGTACTATCAAAATAAGCAGAACAGCCCTGCTTTTTAACAGCAGAGGGGAAGATGGGAGAAAAATCATCGACCCATAATATGCATTTTATGTGAAATGTTGCATGTACTTTGCACATAATTCTGAGCTCACCATGCCTTTGTTGGGGTGTAGGGATTGTGACACTGATCTGACGGCAGAGAAAGCTGAGGCTCGTGGAGGCAAAGAGCTTGTCCAGATTCAGAATGAAGGCAGCACCTTCAGTCTTTCAACTCAACTCCAAGCCATAGTCAGATTGGCCAGAACCTGGGAAAGCAGCCTAGAGGGATTTGGTTTACTGTGTGAGCAGTGCAGGCATACTGCAGGTCTGAGTGCATGGGGCATATGCGCGTCAAGGGTGCCAGGAGGGAAGTCGGGGCAGGATTTTGTAAGATGAAGTTAGAGAGGCGATGTGGGGGCAGGGAGAAATTATGCGAGAGCTCAGGAGAAGACACTTAAGGCAGAATGGAAGCAGTGAGAATGGAATGAAAAGGTGTAAAACACTTTCCTAAGTGAATCGGAAAGATAAGGTCTCAACACCTTTTACAACATTGACATTTTGTTGATCTTAAATAAAGGGAAAAGTAGGGAGGATCTTGTCTGTACAGATAAGAAGCATGAGAGAGAAGGAAGAATAGAACATTCAAATACTTGAAGATTGAGTGACGGAGACAATGAGAGAAGCAGAGAAATCTGGCAGGGATGGGCTGGCTGGGGAAGAAAAAGAAAATGTTTAATTTGGAGGAAGTTGACTTTGAAAAGCAGGTGAAGCATCCAGGCAGAGACACCTACCCGGGCACAGGAATTAATATAGTGCTGGAATTTTCAGGTGACCATGAACGGAATATATTAAGTAGAGGTCAAAGTTAAGCATGATTCTTTTTGGAATTTTCCTATTATAGCTGATTCTTTCCAAAGGATTGATTCTTCCTTGAATCACTCCACATAATGAAAGAGAAGCCAAGCATAGTGCTTTGGAAAGGTGACGAGAAGTTTTGGAAAACTGGGCTTAGGAAGGACGGCTTTGCAACCCCAACTATAGCAGCAGCTGAAGCTGATGGAATACTTCACTGGGAGGAGTTCCCCTTCGCTGAGTGCTTACATGGTACTGGCTGATTTTCCTCTGCAGCCTCAGGTACCAACATGGACAAGCTGGGTAGGTAAAACGATGCAAGAATCTTGCAACAGAGTCGCAGAGCTGAAAAGGACCCAGAGACTACCAGACATTTGTTCTGGAGGTGAAGCAACGTGAGCCCAGGAAGAGTTTGAAAAAGAGAAAGTATATTCTTGTGAGTTTTGATGTAATCACCATCCTGTTTAGAGCCGTCAAAAAGACTGTGCCCCCTGTACACCACACGGGGTGTGTGAGTAAATTTTGAAATTGTGTTTCGTAAGGATGAGAGGATGCCTTCTTTGTCATGATACTGTCTTTGGCCCTAAGGGTACCCTTTGGAGTGACTGTGACATCACCAAGCATACGGCTTCTTCTGGTACCTTGCATGCAATCAGAGTGACCAAATTTTTCTGCTATTTTGAACAGTAGGTGATTTTCTCCAGAGCCTCACTAGTTCAGAAACATATAGCCTATTTTGAGCTATTTACACAGCTTAAGCATTTTTTCCTTTCCAGATTAGCATTTCCCAGAATGTTTTCAGCCCTGAAGAATATCTTTATTTTTGGAAAGTTCTAAAGAAAATCTGTTCAACTATTTTTGAGTTTCCAGAGTGAGAAAAATCAATGTTTTATTGTTGCTAAAAAAAAAAAGCTTAAGTACTTTTGATGTTATGGATGGCCCGATAACTAGAACCAGTCTTCCCATGGGAAGCTGTAAGTCAGCATGCTTGGAGTTTCCAGCAAAAATCAGCTCCTGCGCAGAGTAGACAATACAGGTCCTGTTTTGGTTTTCGCTTGCTGTGTAACCAGTTACCACAAACTCTGCATCTGGAGCCATGTGTATTTAGTCTCTCACAGTTGCAGCCAGCAGAATTCAGGGGCCTGTGGTCATACGGCCGAGGCCCCCATTTTCTTGCTAGCTCTCAGCCAGGGACCACTCTCAGCAGCTAGGGACTCGCCTGTCCCTGTAAACTGCTCACAACATGATGGAGAAAACTCTGCTGCTTTAAAACTGCCCTACAGGGCTCACCCGACGGGGTCAGCCCCTCCTAGGATGAGGTCAACTCATCTGCAGCTCGGATAACATCTGCAAGATAATGCCATATAATGTAATGTGATCGGGACAGCCATATCTCACCATATTTGCAGACCCTGCATGCTGAGGGGTGCACCTGGTGCCAGGATGAGGGTATCTGGGCACCAGCTTAGAATCCTGCCCACCGCAGGCCCCCAGATGAAGTTGCTTCAAATAAGCAAAAGCTGTCGTATATTATCCTATCAAGTCCTCTATCAAAATGTTAGAGTCAGATTTGGTTTCATAGCTAAATCAAACCACGGACCTGTCAGACCTCCTGTGTCCCCTCTCTGTGCCGTCACGGAGCATGAGAAAGCCCCACCATGCTTGGAGCAGCTTCCCCTCTCCCAGCCTGCATGCCCTTGCTCACTTCGGGTGCCATCCTAACTCCCGATGAGCCAGCATCTTCTACAGTGGAGGAGCAGCTAGCTAAAAAGAGAATTTGCAAGGAGTTAAGTGACTTAGATATGCTTCCATGAGTATTTGCTTTTTAAAGAGGAGCGTATGACACCCAGGGTCAGGAATTCCCTAGGATGGAGTTTCACCCTCCCAGCTCGGGAAGGGAGAGGGCAGGGGAAGGAGTCTCCTCCCAAGTAATGCTGTCCAACTCCTCCCTGGGTAAGTAGAGGCACTGAATTATGATGACTGGAGGTGTCTCTCTAAACAGGAGGGAGAGCTCAGCGCTCAGACCCTCACATCACCTTCTGTGGAGTGTCAAGGACACAGGTTGGCCAAGGAGGCAAACTACATTCCAAATAGTAGGGCTCTTCCAACAGTGGTACACATGGCCTTTTCCGGAGTGGGTTTATCATTATTCTCTTTAAAACACATTAGACATGCCGTTGGGTTCAACTTTCCATGGCTCTACTAGCCTGTAATGATAAGATTCAGGACGGCTGGCTCTGGAGTGCAGGCATGGCTTACTCTGGAGTGTTCTTAGTTAAAGAGCTAAAGGACTCTGTCAGCTCTGTACGGTCCAGCCTGGCTCACCTGAGCTCTGTGTAAGGGCTTGGGTGCATAAGTCCCCATAGAAGTAGACAGTGTTGGGATCTGACCGAGTGCATTTTCTGCATATCTTTTTGTCAAGTCAACTACCGAGTTATCTGACTGAGGTCCCCACTTTTGGGAAGCAGATCTCCTCCTATCTCTGTTTCTACCAGCAAAATGACTAAGATGCCCGTTTTCTAGACCTTACTTCAGGCAACAGCATCCAGCTTCACGGAACAAACAGCATGCCAACTGAGATGCTATTTGAGACTCGAATCGTCTTGAAAAATATTAGGATGTGTGGCTCTAGGACCAAATGCTCTGCCTTTCCCAGGTGGGGGCTAGAGTTTGACTTTCAGACCCAACCCACCTGAAGAACGCAGGTTTCTGACCATTTTCTTGAGTCTGTGTATGGTGTGCCGAGGTATTCCTATATTAAGGAATCAGCCCTTCCCGGGGGCCCCCTCCAGGCAGTCAAGCTTATTTCTCTGCGTCTGGTGACAAATTAGGAGTCGAGTTTCCATGTACCAGTTTCCATGTGGGACCCCCGACCTTTAGTTGGGAGTTGCACTTTCTGGTGGGCTGCTGGGAAAAGCGTTCATCCCTGCCGCCACTGGCAGATCTTTCTCCAATTAGAACTTAAGATCGGTGTGCCCGCCATGTGTTCCGTGTTGTGGGAGGCCGGAGAGAATCAGGACACACAGCCCTACCCCCCAGCAGCTCCCCAGCAGACCCCCTCCTGCAGCTCAGACCCCCCTGCTGCAGTGTTCTGAGGAAGGGAAGACCTTCTCCCCTCAGGCCCACTTCTCTTCATTCTCTGTCTGAATCAGAGCTGCTGCTCAAGACAGCTTCACACTCTGGCCCCATTTTACAGATAAGACGATCCATAGGTCAGAATGACACTGCTGAGTTTACCGCTGTTTGCTCATCCCAGTAAGCTGCGAGCTTTTGTTGTTAAAATAATGTTTATCACTCATTTCAGTATTCAACATTTGGCTGGAGCTCCCGGCACGAAGAGGGCATTTCATGTTCGCTCTTATTGTGGTTGGTGGTGGTGCTTCTAAATACCACTTCCAAACTCATGGTGCACGTGATCCCTGATGCCCAGGAGCTGGGGTGGTGCTGTCCGGAGAAGCCCTGGGTGACCCTTCAGTAATGCGATCAGGCAGGGACACACCCCGTTGGTGCCAGCGGCTTCCCCATCTCTCATCCCATCTGCCCGCCGGACACCTGGTGAACGTCCTCAGTGCTGCCTTGCTAGAGCAGGCCAGGACCCGAGAGTATGCAGAATTGGATCAATTTCCCTTTTGCCACCGACCCCCACGTTACCTGCCTCTGCTGGACCCAGGTCCCTGGCTGTTGGTTTAGCTCTGGTTATGTCCTCCAAGGCTGAATCACCCCGCTTCCTATTCTGCAGCCCACTTCACTTCCCCTTATTCATCCCAACCCTTCACGCAGTGAAACAGACCTTTAGAGCATGTGCGGTTTTCAGTATTCTTTTCTCTCTCTCTCTCTCTCTTTTCTTTTTTTCATTTTTGCTATTTCCCCAAAGGCAAAGGAATGAAACAGTCTATCTATCCTAATATTTTTTTGACAAAATGGGTGGATTTCTAATTCTAGGGAATTGCCTCATTTCACCCCTTCACTGCACATTCGCAATACCTGTAGGGTTCTGGGAATTTTTCCCAGTGTTTCCAGCACATTCAGTTCAGCTCAGCAAACATTTATTAAGTTCCCACTACACGTCAGCCTCGGGATTAGACTCTGGGAAGGCAGAGATGGATTAGATGATGTCTGGGCCTCTGAGGGGCTCACAGTCCAGCTGGGGAAGCAGAACAGCAAGTGCCTCCTGTTACGAAAGCGCATCTCAAGGCAGAGTGACGAAGGGGCCGCGTGAATAGGAGGCTCCGGGAGGGGCGGGGGATGGTGGCAGTCAGAGGGTGGGGGTGGGTACGAGATCAGGACACGTCGTAAAGGGCCTTGCATGCCAGAGTAAGTAGCTGGGATTTTGTCCTGCTGTTTACCCGTAAAGGTGACCTCAGAAGGGAAGATTGGATTTGTGTTAGGCTTTGAGTCTGATGTGTTGAGGTGAAATTCACATAACGCAAAACTGTTTTAAATTCCGGGGCACTTTGGGCATTCGGTATTGTGCAACCTTCCTCTCGAGTCTCAAACCCTTTCCCCCATCCCAGGAGAGCACCCACTGTCTACTAGGTTATCTCGCCTTGCTCCCCCTCCCATAATCTGCTTTCTGTCTCCATGGATCTGATTATTCTGGGAATGTACTTCACATAAAAGAAATCGCACAATAGGTGACCTTTGTATCTGACTTCTTCACCTGACACAATGTTTTCATCCAAGTTGTGTCAGGTATCAACATTTCATTCGTTTTTATGGCTGAATGTTATTCTGTTGCATGTATATGCCACAATTTATCCATCCGTCTCTGGATGGGCCTTTGGTTTATCTTCCCATCCGTTGGCTGTTTAAATAATGCTGCTATAAACACTGTGTGCAAGTCCCTGTGCAGACATATGTTTTGGGTACGCATGCAGGACCAGGATTCCTGGATCACATGACATTGCTATGTTTAATTTTTTGAGGAACTGCCGAACTGTTTTCCACTATGGCTATGCAATTTTACATGCGTGCCAGCAGTGTGCAAGGTTTCCTGTTTCTTCCCACTGTCTCCCACGCTTGCTCTTTCGTTTCTTTTATCATAGCCATCCTAGCGGGTGTGAAGTGGCATCATCTCAGTGTGGCTCGAGTTGTGCTTCCTTAATGGCCACAGGTGTTAAACATCTGCTCCTGTGCGTGTTGGCCATTTGTATATCTTCTTTGGAGAAATGTCCAGGCAACTCTTTTGCCCATGATGTGTTTTTATAAACAGTTTAATTGAGACATAATTTACAGACCACACAATTCACCCATTTAAATCGTATGATTCAGTAGTGTTAAATATTGACAGAATTTTGCAACTAGCACCCCAATCTAATTTTAGAATACTTTTATTATCCCAAAAAGAAACTCAGTAGGCTGAAGCAGTCACTCTTCATTCCATCCCCCTCCCAGGCCCTGGGGACCATTAATACACTTTCTGTCTCCATAGATTTGCCCTTTGTGGACATTTCCTGGAAGTGGAATATACCCTATGTGGGTTTTTGTGACTGGCTTCTTTCACTTACCATAATTCTTCAAGGCTCTTTCATGTTGTAGCATGATCGGTGCTTCATGCTTCTTAGCGTCAAGTAATAAACCATTGCGTGGATGTTACCTGTTGTTTATTCCTTCATCAGCTGATGGACATTGGGGTTCTTTCCACCTTGTGGCTGCTGTGAATAGTGCCGCTCTGAATGAGTGTGTGTGTGTTTGTTCAAGTCCCTGTTTTCAATTCTTCTGGGTATCTCTCCCTAGGAGCGAAATTATTGGGTCATTTGGTAACTCCATGTTTAACTTCTTGAGAACCCCCCAAACTTAAGTGGCTGCAGCATCTTATATCCCACTAGCAAATGCATGAGAGGCCCAGTTTCTACATGTCCTTAGCAATATTTGCTACCGTTCTGTTATCGTCACTGTAGAGTGTGACAGTAGTATCTTATGAGTTTGATTAACGTTTCCTTAAGGGCTCATGACGATGAGCATCTTTTCATGAGCTTATTGTATATCTTCTCTGGAGAGATGTCTACTCAGATCCACTGGCCATGTTTTCATTGAGTTATTTGTCTTTCATCACTGAGTCGTAAGAGTTCTTTGTATATTCCGACTACAAGTCACTTATCAGATGTATAATTGCCATGATTTCCCCCCATTCTGTGGAGTGTTGTTCATTTTCTTGAGGGTAATATTTGTAGCAGACATTTTTATTTTTGAAGAAGTCAAATTTATCTCTATTTTCTTTCATTACTTTTGCTTTTGGTATCATATCCAATGAAGGTTTGCCCAACCCGAGGTCACAACAATTTACTCTATGTTTTCTGTTGAGACTTTTTTAGTTTTAGCTCTTACATTTGGATCTATGGTCAATTTTTGGGTTAAGTTTTTGTCTATGGTGTCAGGAAGAGGTCCAGCTTTGATTGTGTTTGCATAAGTATGTGTCTTAGGTCTATACTGTACAGCAAAACTAATGATGACTTCAATAAAGGTTGGGCTGAGGTGCGGAGAAAAATATGAAGAATTGGAGGGGCAGCCGGGGTGGTAGGACTGAGCTTTGTGCTATCAAGGCAGTGATTCAGGGACTCACATGTGACTCAAGCCAGGCCAATGAGAAGTAATTCAAGACTTGCTGGAACTATTGGGATGGAAACTCTTGTGACAGTTGTCAGTGTGGATGAATGATGGGTGACTGAAGTCTGAAGCTGACAGTCTCTTTAAGTAGTTAGCCTCCTGGAAAGTGGGCTAGTAAAATGGGAAGGAGAGATAGCCTACAGGGAGGGACTTGCTGATCTAATCAAACACATGTGAAAATCTACCCTTGGGTTTTTCGGTTACATAAATGGCTTTGTGTTAGGTTTTCATCAATTAGAGTCAAGTTAGTGGAGAATGGTATACACCTGTACCTTTCCAAATAACCATATACACTAGAAAAAGAATGAATTTGGTATAATTTCCCGATCATCCCTTGCTCTGGAACCTTGACATGGGCTATGCTTTCTATCAGGAATGCCTTTCCTCTTATTTTCTTCATTAATACTACCTGTCCTTCGAAGATCAGCAAACACCTCAACTGTTCCCCCAGAATCTTGGCTGCGAATAGCTGGACAGGGTGGAAACTCCCCTATGACCTCCAGTGGTAGCTATCTCATTTTACCTTCATTTTCTGGCCCCTTAAATCCTGATAAACTAGTGGGCACTGATGCACTTATTCATCTTTTATTCCTAGTGCCTAGACCAGGGCATGGTACACAATAGGCAATTTGTAATGTTTGTTAAAGAAACTGATAAATGCAACAGATAATCCACACCCATTAACTTTTTATGAAGATCTAACAGTGTCCTAAATATGTGACTCCTTTCTATGTGTCTAGCTGGTCCCCACTCCCATTGTCCTGGCTTTTCAAACATGCCCACAAGAAGACACTTAGGACTCAGGAAAACAAGAAGGCATGTGGTGGCTTGGGTCAGTGTGGAAGGTAGCAAAGTGATGCTGGCCACGTGTCACACCTCCGTATTCTTGACTCGTCAGTAGGTTTTGGCATAAAGTTCCTTCTTCAGATTGGCTTTTTTAGAGCGAGAAGGCGAACGATAAAATGATCTTCTGGGGCTTAAGACATATTCAGCACCCCTGAGCTTCCTCTTCCACCCAACAATATCTCCACATTTCTGGAGTTGCTCCACGGTTTCCTTTGGAGCAGTGGGTACCTGCTTTTACTTTATTTCCTTATGAAACTTCTCAGTTCCAACCAACAGCCCTGTAATATCTGTTCTCTTAATATTTCTGAACAATTTTTAGTGTGCTCATTCTAAGCGTAATGAATGGCTGGCCTGTAAAATTTCTGACACGAAGGGCAAAGTGCTGGAGCCAGGCAAGCGGCCTCGGTTCTTCCCTCAGCTTGTTGTGTGACTTCCACGCTTCTGTTCTCTCCTCCTCACCCGAATCATGACAGGCCTGTGTGAAGGGGGCCCTAAGGTCCACGTCAGCTCCTGGATCTACAGGACACCCAGCTTTCTTAGGGGTCTCCTCACAGTATTTGTGTTCATGGACAGTGAGCAAAGGACTGTGTATGGCCTTCAGCTCTTGATTCCACGTTCCCAGAACACACGCTTTGGCAATTGCAAAGAAAACACCGGCGTTAACAAGAGTCTCTTTCTATTCAGACAGTTTGTTTCACCTTCATTTTTATCACTTGAATGTATGTAATCAGCACTTTATACACAAGTATAACAGGTCCTCACCGTGGTGGGGTGTCGCCCTATCCCCTGAAGAGATAGCAGCCCCTCACGCCAGCCCCTGGCCAATGTGGTCACTCCGTTCTCCATCCCCAAAAAGACTGTTATACTTGTGTATAAAGTGCTGATTACATACATTCAAGGTCTCTTATAAGCCTCATGCATACCATGTGAGCTAAGTTTTATTATACTTTCTGTTTTTATCACTTGAAGGTGTATGTTGTGACCATTTTGTGGAACCAAATAATCCAAGTGGGCCCTGTAATCTGCCTTATTTCTTAAAGGAAGGCAGCTAAGTACCTGGGGTCTAAAAAGACTTTTTATGGCTGGGTTTTACCTATGAGATGACATACTGACTTTTCCCCTAGTTTCAGTGGTTTAACAAATGGTATGAGTCACTCCCTAATTTCAATGGTTTAGCACTCTGTAAGGTGTATTTCTTGCTTATATCATGGTTCAGTGGGATACGGACTGGGGCTGGGAAAGGGGATGAGTGCAGGGTAGAGAGGCGGGACAGATAGTGTCCACCATGTGGCCCCACCACGGTGAGGACCTGCGTCCTCCACTGGCTCTTTCAGTTCCATCAACAGCTGAAAGAGGGAAGGCGGGAGATTGCTTTCACGGCCACTCCTGGAGATGTTATACCAACTTTTCCTCCCTCACACTGGCCACAACTCAGTCATGTGGCCCTACCTCTGCAAGAAGGCCAAAAGAGTAGTTTAACTGAGTCCTGAAGGGGAAGAGGAAATGAGCTGGGTGATCTCTGCTAGGTCATCCAGGTGAAGCAGAAATACGTACGAGGTGATGTCGACACTCTGTGAGGCTGTGCAGAAAGACACTGTTATATACATGGACTAGGAAACTAAGGGGATTGAATGGTCACTGAACCGATGATTCCGAGCTCAGAGGAGGGACGTGAGGCAGTCTCTCCTGTTTCATAGGCAAGAAAATGACAACCCTGGGAAGCAAAGCAGCCTGTTCAGAGTCACCACAAATCAACTGCTTCACTGAAACTAGAACTCCTAGGCCGGTGCGCTTTCTGGCATTCATCCCTAGAGTCACAGATGCCAGCATTCTTTGGAGAAAAGCCTACTTGGCTCTGGTTTGAGACCAAAGTTAAGATAATCAACCTTAATTCTGTTAGTGGAACTGATATAAAAGCCTTTAAAGAAGTTCTTTAGAACTCTTAAAAGTCACCGAGTGTGTAAGAGCACAGAAAGGCTTTATTTACTGAGAGATGGAGGGAGGGAGAGAGAGGAGAGCCGGTAAGAAAGAGCCGCAGGTTGATTAAAGAAATATGCTTTGGATAGTCCCCTGAACTGTTTGTCCTGATGGCTTTGGGGACCGTACGAGGAACTGCACTTCGTGTTTTCTGGCTCTAAGTAGAGCTAACCCCCCGCCCAGGGTGAAGGAGGTGGAGGCCGCCCCTGGCCCTCTGCCTCCCTGCAGTGTACCTCTCCTCACAGTCAGAGCGCCGATGGTGTCGCCCCATCCCCTGAAGAGATAGCAGCCCCTCACGCCAGCCCCTGGCCAATGTGGTCACTCCGTTCTCCATCCCCAAAAAGACTGTTATACTTGTGTATAAAGTGCTGATTACATACATTCAATGTCTCTTATAAGCCTCATGCATACCATGTGAGCTAAGTTTTATTATACCAGTTTTATAGATGAGAAAATTGAGACCAATAGATAGAACTACCAATTATTGTTTCCAGATGCTTTATATACATCATCACATCTCATACAACAACCTTGCACAGTATTGTTATATCACTTCCCTTTAAAGTATGAAGTGTCACCCACAGGGAGGTTAAATAATTTTCCCAAGATCACCAAGCTGGGAAGATGAAAAGCTAGATTTTAAATGTAGATCTCATTTATAAAAAAACCTATGTTTTCTGTGATGCCTAACGATAAGGATGATGGTTTTGATTAATTTATTATTACTTTTTTCACTTTTACTGTTACTAACTTTTTATTTCAGAGGTTTCCCAGAGAAGTATGGTGGGATTCCATGTAGGACTCCTAGGAATGCAGTGCTCTAAACCCTATGAGTGAATGTGGTAATTCAAGTTATCAGTCAGGATGCTTTCAGCTATAAGTTTTTAAAAAAACAAACAAACCCGAAGACAAATGGCATGAACAAGAAGTAGACAACAGGCTCCCTATTTTCTCTTTCAAAGAGAAGCGCAGAGACAGACAAGTTCCATAGCTGGTTTGCGTGGCAGCTCACTGATATCATCAAGGGCCAAGCCCATCCACGCGCTCACCCGCAGCAGTTTAGTTTGTCCTCGAGGGCTGGCTCTTGGTGGTGCCAGATGAGCCTTTCCTTGTAGGTGACAACATCCAGATGCAGAAAAGGAAGTCATTAAACTGTGTCCCTTTATAGCAGTGAGAGAAACATTCCCTGGCCTCCCTGTGAGCTTTCCCTTGACATCTCTTTAGCCAAAATTGTCATACGCTCATGCCTAAACTGATCGCTTCTCAAAGCCAACGGAGTTACCATACTTGACTTAAACCAATCAAGACTTAACCTTTTGTAGCATTTGTGTCCCCTGAAATAACAGGCTCTTCAGCATTTGAAAAAAATTAGAATTCTGTTGGAAAGAAGGATGAATGCCAGTACATAAGCGGGTAAGGGCAGCGTGGTGACCGCATGAGGGCACGCAGATCTAGGAGGTGAGGGGCAGAGGGGGAGCTTCTGGGCTGGCAGTGGAGGTCTCTTGCTTGCCCACGAGCCCAGCCCTGCTCTGAGATTTGGTGCAGAAATAAATCCTATAAGTGTTTGGGAAATAATTTTCACATTGTTTTAGCGTGCTATTTCGAAATGATAAAGATTTCAAGTTGGTTGATTGCAAACCATATGGGAAATAAATTCAGTCTAACTATGGGCCACTCGTGCAATTCTCCGGCAGGCATGTGGACCTCACATACCTTTAAGGTCGTTTGGCTTAGCCCTGTACCCGGCCCAATGCTTGCACAGTGTCTGATCATCCGGCCTCTGCTTCAGCCCGTCCTGGGGCAGAGGGTTCACTGCTTAGGGTCCATTCCCTTTCGGGGCAATTCTTTTTTGTTAAGAAGTTATTTCTTATTTTAAACTGATGTTGCTGTAATTGAATATATATATCTTATACATAGACACACATGTGCTGTATAGAAGCAACAGGTTTGGGACTCAGACGGCTGGAATTTGGTACCGCAGGTTTCCCAGCGGCTGGTTATAGGGTCAGGAGCACAATGGCTGACCCCCACACCCTGTGCCTCCTTTTCTGCGAGTGGCCCCTCCAGCGGCCCCTACTTAATGGGGCTCAGTGAGTTGACAAGGTAACGTCTTAGTGCCGAGATGATCGATGTTCCTATTACTGGGAAAATGAGCTGTGAGGACCTGTGAAAATAACTGGAACTCTGAGACTCAGGGCGCTCAGCCGTACCTGCCTCTCTGGTGTGTTTGAATGATTAAATGAGACCCTCGCGCGGGAAACTGAAAACAGCAGGCGCCCTATGAACTCTGTCCACTCCACCGGGTCCCCTTCTCCGGGAAGCCAGAGGGGTGAAGTCCACCAGGCTGGGGATCCCGCGTCCCTGTGGCCAGGGCTCAGGCCGGCAGCGTCTCAGGGCAGGGCTGCATCCCAGACGCCCTTTCCCTGCAGTGCACGAAATCAGCGCTCAGCACATACTTAAAATCGAGGAAACATTTCTCTGGGATTGTCTATAAGCTCTGTACTCACGGGAAGTGCCCAATAAGCATCACTATTGATGTTACTATTATGTAACAAGCTCAGATGTTTCCACGGGCGATGGGGTGGAGGCTGGCGGCGATCAACTCCTCCCGACATCCGCAGGGCCCGTGTCCTCTTCTCGCCACCGAGCTCAGCCAGCTGCGCGGGGGCCCGGCTGTCACAGGACTCCTCGCTGCTCTGCCTCACCCGGCCAGGGTCCCATTTGCAGCCCAGCTTGGGGTTCTGCAAAGTGTATTTGAAGGGGATTAACGGACGTCAAAGTTGGCTGACTGCTGCCCTGCACATGCTTGGCCCCATCGCTTGCCCTTGCCCCGATGGCCACCTAAATTTCCTATGACATACAGTGTGTGGCTCAGTGAATCGGGACCCCCATGGGTTCAACCCAAGCTCCCCCCACATCTGTCTCAAGGTAAGGATAGGGTGGCGCCTGGAGGTGTTATGGCATGAATTTAAAATACCAAAACAATCCTTCATAGCTTTTTATGGATTCATCCTCACGGATGAACCTTAAACTTGCTGGAGTTTCTGCCTTGGAGAATGTCAAGGCCGTGCCTGGTTCCTGTGACCATGTGTGCAGGCTCACTGCGGTCTCGCCGATGCCGGGGAAGTGGGCACAAGTGTGTCTGGCCTGAGGCCCGCCTTCCCAGCTCAGGAGATGCCCCTTGGAGAAGCCAGAAATTCTCAAGACTCACTGAGCTATTCTTTCTTTAGGAAGCAAGTCAAAAATCCGATGAACTGACCACTCTTGTAGCTGGGCTGGGACGTCAGTATAAACAGCCATTCCCAGGGCATGTCGGCAGGGCGGCTTCTGGTCCAGACGAGGGGAATCGTTCGCGTGTTTGTGTTTCTCAGCCACCGTCCTCCCTCGCCCCCCTTTGCTGCCCCCTCCCTGAACCCAGACTAGAGTCTGACTGGGGCTTTGTTCCGCATCTCGGGCAGGAGCTTTGGGTCAGCTGAGGTCAGTGCTCACTTTATCTCAATCAGTTTGCCCCCCCTCGGTCTCAGTGGAAAAACTTCAACAGAAACATGTTTACACACAGACGTTTTCACTGACTTGGGTCTCAGCAAAGGAGGCCAGCTCCTCACCCCAGGACCTACTTCAACTCTTTAAGCAATGTTTCATTAATTTTTTCAAAGACCTTCCACTTCATCATAAATAAATTGGCTCGCCTGCCTCTAAGACTGACTCCAGAAGATTGTGGGCTCTCAACACATGCCCTGGGGTCATCATGTGGACATGGCCTCAAGAACATTGTGAGAAGGCAGGACCGCAGAACGGGGAATGGAGGGCTGGTGGTCAGGGCTGCCCTCCTGACCGCACTGTGAGCTGTGGCCTTGGGCACATCTCTAGACCTCCACTCCTCGTCTCAGGAAATAGGGGACTGGATAGGCATTATCCTTTCTTGCTCCAAGATTTATTGATTCAAATGATAGAAACTGAGTGGAAATCTAAGACCCATATATAAATAAAGAGATAGATACTGGATTTATATTAGAACTGACAATTTTCTACATGGTTAATAAGCAAGGAGTCCTTCTTGAGTTATCAGGACTCGAGCGATGTCAGGGAGAAACAGAGACCTTTGTGCCTGTTGGAGCCAGAGGGAACCATAGGCACTTTCCAACCAAATCCATTCCTTTTATAGATGAGGGCACTGAGGGGAGCAGGGACTTGACCGGCATTGGCTGAAGAAAGCCATCCTAGGATTTCTCTTCATTACTTTCCCTTTATACCACCCTGACTCTTTAGCCACTGCTCAAAGGTATTCTTTGAAATACATGTCAGTGTTGAGTTTTAAGTAATTATAGTTTTTAAAAACTCCCACTGTTAAAAGCAATCCCAATAGGCCACTCCTTCCCTGCCCATAAAGCAATGGCAGTGTGCAGTTGACACATGGACACGCATCCCAGGGACTTTGAACAGACCCAGAGGATTTCAAATACCGCCTGTGTGAGGGTACACAAGTGCATGCCTTCATCCTTTCTGTCCTTCCGCAGGCTCCAGTCACCTGCACACCAGCCTGAAAAATACCTTCTTGCCACACCCTTCCAAAGACCACCTTTATCCAAGGTACCTGGGTAGCTGATGTCCAAATTTAATTTGGAAAAGTGACCAGTCAGGATTGTTGGCTTTGGAAAGTTTCCATGCTATATTAATACAGAGTATAGGTTTTGTTTGCACATACCTTCCCCCATTTCATCTGTTTGTAATATTCCTCAAACGGACAACTCATCGAATTTTAGCGGTAGTTGCATTACCTTCAGAGTTCACCAGTAAGTCATTATCTGTTCTTCCTGATTTATTGATAGTATCTTGTTTTCCCCACATTTGGGGTAGTGAAAAGCATCACATATGTGAATTTTTCAGGCAATCACTGTCTTTGCAGGTGCACAACCCTAGTTTTAAATCGATACTCTTTGATGGAACGTTTGATAAATACACGTTGTTCTACCACTGGCCTAGTGACAGGTCCTTTCATGTTGTCTAAGTGCCCCTGCCTCAGGACCTCGTTGCTGTATCGTCCCTAATAATGTGGTGATGTCCTCGGGGGCCACAGGCCCCCGTGAGTATTTCTGTGGCCCCTGTACCCATGGTCTGGCCCCCTCAGGTCCCACTGTAGATAATGCGGCCCTGTGCTCACCTGAGAACATGTTGCTTAGGGTTTTGAAACCAGATGACCAAATTTGTTAGAATCATGGGAAGAATGAGAGAGAAGAATCTGAGGGAGGTCTGTGGACTCGAGGGCATGCAATTTTCCTGGGCAGAGAGCTCTTTCATTTACTTTAGCAAAGACCAGGTTCTGGAAGGCACCTTTTCCAGGGCTTACATTAGTTTCTTAATGGGAACTTTGGGTCAGTTTGTTTACATTTTCCTAAATACCAAAACCTTACTTAGGTCATTGTTGGATCCAGACAAGTTATGAATTATGAATGAGTGCATAATAAGTAAGCAGAATTCCCCCCGGCACAGTGCTTTCTCGGGTGACCCAGTCCATTTCTGGGAGACAGCACACTGAGGATGTTCAGAGAACAAGTGTGGAGCCAGAGCCTTTTAGGATCCAGTTCGATCCACCACTCTTTCACTCTATGATGTGAACAATTCACTTAACGTCTGTTTTCTTCATCTGTGAATGCATAGGATAATGATACCTACCTCGCATTTTTATGAAAATTCAGTGATAATGCATGTAAGCCCCTTGGTGCAGAGCCTGGCCTATGACAGATATTAGTCCTTATCCTTCTCCCTCTTCCAAATTCCTCTCCTCTTTATCAGTTAGGACGGACCGTGCGATGAATGGCACCTACCCTTCAGGAGCTCGGCGTAGCAGAGCTTTCCTCCTCGCCTGTGTGAAGTGCAGTGGGCAGGCGAGAGGGTCTGCCCCACGCGGCCAGAGGCCCCTCTCTGCCCCTGCCCTTGGGCAGGAGCAGCTGGTGGTGGCCGTGGGCCAGATCGGCCCGCTGGCTGTTTCTGTACAGTCCCTGCGCTAAGAATGGGTTTTACTTGTTTAAATGGTTATATTTTAAATAGATGAGTACATTCACAATATCCTTGATTTTGCTTCTTGGCCCACAAAGCCTAAAATATTTACCATCTTGCTCTTTGAGAAAGTTTGTCAACCCCTTTCCGAGGGCCCTAGAGCGGACTCTCCCTCTGGATCCTCTGCTTTGAGCCATCGGAGGAAGGAAGGGAAGAATAGAGACTTTCTAAGTCACTTTTGGAAACAGTGTGCATTATCGGCCCCCAATCCCCACTTGCTTTGGCCAGAACTCAGTCAGTGGCCATCTCTAATGGCAAGGGAGGCTGGGAGATGGGGTCTAGTGTGTGCCCAGGAGGGCGGTCCTGGATTTTAGTGATCAGAAGACAGCAAAGCCATTCTACCCCAAATCAACTTCTCTGGCAACACCCCACCCCCATTCCTGCACTTTCACCTGATCCAGTCCTTCTCACCCCTAAAATCAACAGACTCACTCCTCCCCTGCCTGCGCGCCCTTTGTACTACACCTCATGGGACCACTGCCCGGACTGCCTCCTGCAGCAGCACACTGAATACTTCTCATCCGGTGTATCTCACAAGTCCCCTCCGTGTCCTCCACGGTGACTTTCACATGACAGGGCTCCTCTTCCACTTGCTCGCTGTTAGTGTTCATGCCACTCAAAGAGTGGACGTACGCTGGCTGTGCACGGCTGCTCCTTTCTGCTCCACCTCTAAGACTCACGCTCTGAGATGCTCATCGTTGACAGTTTCTTATTATTCTACACAAACCCTCGTCCCATACGCCCTCTGGTCTTTGCCTGCATCACAGGCCCCAGCATCTCTCTCTTTCCCTGCCCCACTCAGTCTTTCTCTCTCTGTCTCCTTGCTCTCTGACTAAGCCTAGACCCAACGATCAGTTATGTCAACTACTCTTTTCCTGGCACTCTAGGACCTTGAATACCACACCTGTGGCTAAAACAGTGTCACTGTGTATGTGCTCCAGTTCTGTTCCCAAGCTGGGAGTGCTGGGAAATAAAGAAAAATAAGGCACAGATGACGGTTTCCTCTAAATATTCTTGCCCTCCACCCTCGGCTGACCTCCAGATACTTAGCAATTCTTCCATTGTCTCCAACCCACAGCCTGTGCATACCTTAGTTTGCAAGATTTGCACCTTTTGTCTCTATATTTCTCCTGCCACTGACTCCCTCTTTACTGTAAATGACTTTTAATTTCTCAATATAAAAGTAATTTATACAATTCATTCATTAATGCAATGTTTATTTACTGAGAAAATATAACGTACCCTATTGTGCTTTTGATCTAATTTTTCAGGCCATCTAACATTGCTCTTGACTTCAAAATGTCTCTGCATCTTCTTACGTCATGTCCACCTTTCAACAAAAAATTACAAGCCATACTAAAAGCAAAAAACACAGTTTGGTGTACTGGATAAATAGGCCTTTGGGAAATGTGTGGTGTGCCAGGCAGGAGGGGAAGTGTTCTGTCATCCTGTGGTCAGGCCTCGGATTTTTGGTGAGCCTGTGCAAAGGGTGATGGGTCAAAAGGTGCAAACCACCCGGTATAAAATAAATGAGACCCGGGGGTGTCATGGGCAGCGTGGTGACTATGGTCGCTAATACTGTCCTGCACTTTGGGAAGTTGCTAGGAGAGTAAATCTTAACTGTTCTCATCACAACAAAAACATTTTGTGCCTATGGAGGGGAGGATGTCAACTAGATTCACTGTGGTGTTCATTTTGTGATATATGCAAATATCAAATCATTATGTTGTATGCGTGAAACTAATATCATGTCATATGCCAATTACATCTCAGTAAAAATATCTATGTACATTTAATGTAATTTAGGGTAAAATCTTTCATCTTGATATGCATTTACTAAGTTTAATTGCTTTTTCTGTACATTTTTAATTTTTTTTTTGCTTCCTTTTTTGGTAAACAAGCATTTTATTACTTCCAACTTTCCCTCCTTACTGTTACTAGTTACACTTTTTTTCTTTTCTTTTGGTGATTACCATAGACATTACACTATACACCTCTGACTAATGTAAATGAATAGTTTTACAACTGCTGTGAGAATTCAAAGACCTTAGAATGTTAACCAGTTTTAACCTTTTTCCCTTTAATGTTACTGACGGTATGATTTTAATTATTGTATATTTTAAACTCTATAGACATGATATTTATTGTTTCGTATAGTCAATATTTATGACATTCAGCCACATGTTTCCCTTTTGCACTCTTCTTCATTCCTTTTTGTATGTTCACACTTGTATCTGGGACTATATTTCTTTATCCCAAAGAACTCACTGAGTATATATTTTCATGCATATGTCCTGGACTAGGTAACCTGAGGCTAGGAGGTGACGGCAGGAGAGGAATGTAAAGGTCTTTATCTCACCTTCATCCGGGGCTCCTCCCCTGGCCTGGGATTCTGGGTCGGCAGCTGTCCTCCTCTCATGCTTTGAACGCGGCTCCCGTTGTTTCTGCTGAGAGGTCAGCTGCCAGCTTTACGGTTGCTTCTTAGAAAGTATTATGTCTTTTTCTCTGACAGCTCTGAAGACTCTATCTTTGCTTCTCAGTAGTCTTAATATGACATGCCCCTGTGCATGTGTGTGCATGTACAGGCATGTGCCCCTGTGTGCGCACAGGTGTGTGCATCTGTGCATGTGTGTGCGTGCACAGGCGTGTGCCCCTGTGAGTGTGTGTGCGTGCTTGAGTTCTCCGGGGGTTCCTTAAAGAGCGCTTTCACTGTTGCACTGAGTGGCTTTCAGTCCTGTCTCTTTGAGTAGATTCTCTAGTTTGTAAACAGATAATCTACCTAAGATGCAAATTTAACCATGTTATTACTTTTCAACTCTTTCAAGTGCATATAGGAAAAAGCCCAGGCCCCTTGTCCTAGTCTGCAAGGCCTCCAGGGCCTAACCCCACCCTGCTTCAAACCTTGTCCTTGACCAACACAAGGTAAATATCTTAATCCTCCTCCACAAACTTCCGTATTGTCTATTTTTGCTTTTGCTGTTCTCTTTGTCTGCAATAGCCTTCCGTCATCCCTACCCACACACGTCTTCATCCAGATAACCCCTATCAATCCTTCAACATTCATCATAGACACCAGGTCTTCCAGGAAGCTTCTCTGTGGCCCCTGTCTGCACCCGCATTGCAGCTCCTCCTGCTCCATATTGCAGCTGCCTTCTAGGTAAGAGCCTCCTCATTTATCCCACTGGATACTAAGCCATTCACAAGTCAGAACCAGCGACTACTCATCTTTGGATGCAAAGTGCTTAACCCAGTGCCTGTCACATCATAAGCGAATATTTGTGGAATAAGTTAGATAGAGGGCCCAATTACTAGGCTCTACTTTTTCTCCACATTCATGGAGGCCTTTCTGTGCCAGGCACTGAGCTACATGCTTTGTGCCCTTTTACCTTCCACCTCTGGAATAGGTGCTGTAATTACCCCATTGCACAGAAGAAGAAACTGAGGTTCGGAGGTTACACAATTTGCTCAGAAGTACACAGAGAGTGAATGACAAAGCTACGTTTCAAATCCAAGCTTCCATCAATCCAGAGCACAAAGGCTTACCCCCCAAAAGGTGGACAGCAGCAGCCCTGCCCAGTCCCCCCCCCTCCCAGATTTGAACTCTGATTACTGTTGTCACCAATATGAGTGTGTTTCTGGATCCTGGTAGTCTTCAGGAAAGGCTTAGCAAATCACTAAAAGAATAAATGAGAAAATAAAATGTTTACTGTATCTGAATTTAGCAGGCTTATTTTTGAGGCATCCAATATCCCCAGGGGCATTATGAGGAGTAACATAAAGAAATGTTAATTCAAATTCTCTTCAAGATCTAGGTGGGAATTAGACTCTTGGAGACAGAACCTGGACTATTTTAGGCTATTTGTGTAGGATGTTTTAAATGAATTCTTCAGACTGCTGACAACACAATTATGCCTAGTCTATAGGTAGAAAAAAGAGCAAATGTGCTAAGTTTGCTGGTCTCCCTTTTCTTAAAGGGTAATATGGACAAAGGCCTCTACATGCAAGGCCACTGTAGGCTAAAGGTCTTAGGAATCTTCCAGAGGAGTTTTTTTTGCATCCTGAGTGCTAGGTAGCTCCAAAGCCTGCCGACTCCCAGCACAGCACCTCCTTCCTGCAGGCGTTGTGTCTGCACTGTGGGGCATACAGATGCATTGCATCATCTCTTGGAGGCCTTCTCGGTGCTGAGTGGGACTGTCATCCCGGAAAGCACACGCATGGCATGTGTGATGTGCAGCTGTGCCTCAGCAGGGACACTGATTCCCGTTCTGGGCGGCCTCTGGGGCAGGCTCATCCTGCAGCCTGGAAGCACATTTCTTGGCTTCGGTGGCCGAAGGGGAGGGGCTACTGCATGGCGTCCTCCCAGCTTGTCCTAGTCCTCATAGGCCACTCCTCCCACACTCGGTTCCTCTCTGGGGCTCCACTCTCCTCAACCAGAAGGGCAGGCAATGGATAGTCAGGCGAGAGTTGGTATTGGTGAGTGAGGCCGCTTTCCCTCACGAATCTGTGAGTGCTTTAGACATGGAGAGATCCCATGCAAACAGGGAACACCACAGAGGAGGCATGATTACGTGAGGGGTAAATGTTGAGCTGCAGGGTAATGACCCACAGCTCCCTGGAATGATGCCTGAGACAGAATCTATCTGCAGAGTAGCCCTGCTAACTTAATAGAGGTTGAGAGGATTTAGAAATGGAGACTGAACCTAAAGGAAATGTGAATAAAAATAGGTTTGGGAGATTGCATTTCTGGCTTTATTTGTTGGAGG
This sequence comes from Smutsia gigantea, assembly GCA_032199065.1. Classification (NCBI taxonomy): domain Eukaryota; kingdom Metazoa; phylum Chordata; class Mammalia; order Pholidota; family Manidae; genus Smutsia; species Smutsia gigantea. Next base: position 108,959 of record JAVSCE010004566.1, read on the forward strand.
CTGTTAACTCAGTGACACCTACAGTTTACATAACCGGCTGTGTTCTGTAAAGCACTTTAATGTGTCCCTTGTCTGTGACCTCACAGTCACAACAAATAAACCTTTTGTCCAGAGGAGGTGACCGGTGTTGGTCCACTGTCCATCACCTACGCCCATGGGAGTCAGGTGAGGGGGGGCCTGAGACGTGCTCTTCTGGTTCCAAACCCTTTGTCTTTCTCCTGTGGTGCAGAAACACCATCTAACATACCTGGTGGCCTTGGAATGTGATTTTATTATGAAATCAGTGCCCTTACCCCTTAGCTATGCCTTAGACAAAAGCCTGAGTAGGGTGCGGCCAGGGGGGCTGTGCATGCTCGAGGGGCTTCTGCAGTTGGCCTGGGGTTCTTGTGTAGAATCACATAGAACCATCCCTGGGATTGCATTTAATCAAGAGATTGTTAGCGTATGTGCATCCCAGTGCCCTGAGCTGCAGATTTCCACAGAGGCGAACACCAACCCACAATTCAGCTTCCCTTTCCTCTCCCGGAGCGGTGGAGGAATCCCAGCAAAGCATCAGTGTTCTGGGCGCTGTGCTGGGCACTACTGGCGACTGAGCGGCTCACTGCAAGATCCTTGCTCCCCGGAGCCTGAAATCTAGACAAAATAAATGTATATGCAAAAAATATGTGTGATGCCAGTTCTCCTTGAAACGGCACCTCAGAGAAAGGAGAGACCATGGGAGCAAAGAGAGCGGCAGGAAGGAGGTGTCATTTAAAACAAGCCGGACACAGAGGAGGCATTACATGGATTAAAGGGGGAGGCGTATACCTCCAAATGGAGGACAGCATGAGCAAAAGCTCAGAGGCCGAGCAGCCAGGGCACGTGTGTGAGACAGCGGGAAAGCCATCCCCGCTGGGGTGGGAGGACCAGCGCCCCGTTCCAGCCCCACTGGGAGGAGAAACACACAGGTCAGGCCGAAGCAGAGGCAGGAGCGGCAGTGCTGTGGGCAGGGACTCAGGCCCTCCCGGCTGTGCCTGGTCGTTGTTCAGGATGATCTGGAGGGGCGGGCTGCCCACACTCGGGGTGGACATGGTTTTCTTCAAAGGAGGAGGACACGGAGGTAGACGAGAGGAGAAAGGATGCTCTCGGGTGGGGGATGTGAGTCTCAGTCCAGGTCCATCACCCCCAGGAAGAGGGTGTCCGCAGGTCAGCCTCCTTCCCTGTCTTTACAGGTCGGTGCCTGCCAGGGATCTTCCTTTGGGAGAAATGCTATTTCACTTCCCCTTTCCTGCTTGGCACAGACTTTGTCTTCTTATGTGGGGTTTTGTATTTTTAGCCCAGGCAGTTGCCTTGACAACCACTAGAGCTGAACATTTTGTTTCCCAAGAACAAATGTATGTTTAAATATTCAAGCCATTTTTGTGTTGTTCCAAGGGACTGAGATTTCGAGCATATTATTCAGACCATCTGAGAGAAATTGAATTTGTCTCCTTTATGTTAAGGGTTCCCAGTGTTCACACTTTTTCAGAGTTGGGATGGAAGGCAAGATCAATGCTTACATCAAATGTGATCGTCTCTTTGAGAAAGGAGAATGAGGGAGGATTTTATGGTGTTTTCCTCCCCTCCACATCTCATGGAGTGCATGAACACTCCAAACATGAAGATAAGGAGTTCATCTCTCTCCTCCCTGGGAAGGGAAGATGCAAAGAGAGGTCTCTTCTGCAGCTTTTCAGTAAAGAGAGGCCATCCCTCCTGTGTCTAACTTACCCCAGATGGTGCTGGCATGGGGAAATAGGGCTTTTGTTCATCCTTTTGACCTTTCTGTACAGTGGGGAAATTGCATTTATTAAGTCTGAGTATTCTTTCTTCCCTCAAGAATATTGCGCGCACACATTATAGGTTGTGGACTGCAAACGTGTCTCTCTGTTAGTGTCTGAGTTTCTGAAGCCCGTCCCGGCCCCCAGATGCCCTTTAAGTACAGTGATGTGTGAGAATGGATCTCCCACACATCTAACAAGGATTTCTTAACCCTGGGTCCATGAACCTGGATGGAAAAAAATTACCCTGCTATTTTTGCTAACTTCTAACTGAGATTTATCATTTTGTCCCATTATGATTACAGGTAACAAACCACAAGTCAGCAAGAGAAACTCTACCACATTACAGTTTTTGAAGAACTATATCAAAATGTTGTGCATACTCATCATTACTTTGAAATCATGGTAGTTATTAGGTATACAGTACAGCCCAATCTTGTTGCTGCTTAGATTAGTACAGAACATGTAAATATATTTACTCATATCACAGATTTTGATTTTGGTATTTTGAGAACTATTTAAATTGCTTTTCTTTGTAATAGGTTATAATTTATGCATTTAAAAACATCACTTGGAGAAAGGGGTTGATAGGTTGTCTATGCTGCCAAGGGGTCCAATGTGTATGAAAATGTAATGCTTCTGATCTGCACATCTGCACTCGGGGTTACTGTCGCTGGACCTGTGATGCGCTGTGCCCTCCGGAAGCAGTCTGACCTGCCTCCTTCAGTGTATTTAGGACTGTCACTTAAACACTGAGCTGTGTGTCTCATTAGTGGGGTTTGGACCTCATCAAGGAAGACCTGACGCCGTCGCACGCAGGTGGTCTTTCCGAAGGAGCCGCAGGTGCCGATCACCATCACCTGGGACACTTTCTGACTCTGCTCATCGCCTTTGAGAACAGTCGGCATAGTGGATGATTCAGAAACAGCCCAGGGGCATGATGACAGGAGGGATGCCTGGACGCTGCTCCAGGCTTGCCTTCTCCTCTGCTCTCCGCATGTGTGTTTGCTCCCCCGTGTTGGGACCTAACCCAAGACCTCCCTGGCTGGGATTCTGAGAAATGTGGACTTGGGGCTTCCAGCCTCTGGGAAATAGAGGCCGCCTCAGGGTGGGGAGCAGGGAGCAGGGGGTGCGGTGGGGGCAGCGCAGGGCCAGCAGCGGGCAGCCCGGCACCAGAGCCGGGGGGACGGTGGGTCAGGGTAGCTGAGCTCTGACCGCGGCTGTGTGCCTTCGGGCAACCCACACTGTCCTCTCTGGGACTCAGCTTTTGCTTTTATAACTTCACAGTGCTAAAGGTTTAATTTTTGAAGATGAAAAAATTTAAAATTTGAAATTATGGTTAAGGTCCCCTTCAGTCCCAAATCCCAGGAGTTCTGGGAATGTGGCTACATGGAACTCAACCCCTCGAGGTGAAGACTGACTTCGCCATCTGACAGCCATGATGGAGGAGCGGGTCTGTGGGGAGAACCTATCAGCCAGTGGGACAGAGAGGCCACCCAGCCCCTCCAGCGCCAGCGGGTGCACCTGCAAACCCGCCGTCGGCCGGAGCTGACCCCTTCCCTGCGGCGGAGGGCACCTGCCTATAGACCCAAAAGCAGGGAAACCAACTGTGCCAGCCACGCCTGGCGCTCCACCCGCTTAGCCTGGGAGCCCATAGCTCCTGCCGCCCCGTGGCTGCCTTCGGACACCATTGCTCACGAACCGGAGGCCTGTCTGTGCGGTGTCAGCACCCACCCTGAGGAACGCTGGGCTAACCTTGCTCACAGCCACCTTCTCCATCCACCCCCCAGTCCCCCCAAGTCTTGCCAAGTGCAGGAGAAAGCAACGCACAAATGTCTCAAATGCCCGACACGGGTGGAAACAGTGCGGACTGGACAGGAGGCCTTTTGTCGCTGCTCTCTGGGGGCACCGGCCCGAGGCTCCTAGGGCGCCCTCCCCTCTCCTCCAGGTAGTGCCCCCAGAGGGCAGAGCCCCGTGCTCAGAGCGCAGAGATCCTCGGCAGAGAGGCCTGCTGCCACCCGTCCCGCGAAGGCCGGGGCAGGAGGTTTCGAATGGCCAACATTAATTCTTGAGCAAATTCCTCCCAGAGTGAGAGGATTATGGGCCGCTGAGAGGACTGGTTTAGCAGGAGTTCTGAGTAAGGAGAGGACTTCACATCTGGTTTCATGCTTTGCAAAGGGCAGGCCTCAGTTTCCACAGCATGTCACCTTCGGCTCATGTCCTGGCATGGGGACCTCTGAGCAGACGTGGGGCAAAGTCAGAGGCCCAGACTTCCTGGCATCCTTGGCTTTACTGAGAGGAGACAAGCTGGCTGGATAGCTGAGAGAGAATGCAGTTTTGGGGAATCTCTGCTTTACACTGCCTACTTTCAGCCCCTGAGTGACTCTGAGAAAAATCAATTGAATTCATCTTTAAAAAGCTGCTATTGATCACCTCTGTGTAAAGCTTACTGCGGGAGTTACTGGAGATTCAGGGGTGAGAAGTACATGGTTTCTGGCCCCAAGATTTCGTGAGCCGACTGAAGTGAGTAACAACACATCTGAGAACTCTGATACAGCTCTGTGATGAGTGCTAAAATGTGGTTACAAACATCCTTTGTGGGAGAGAGAAGAGTTATTTCTTTCTCTGTAAATCTCTTGGAAGAGAGAAAAGTTGAGTGGACTCTGAAGAAAATGGATTTGTTTAATAAATAAGTGAGTGATGGAGAAGATTAACGAGGGAGGGACAGCATTTTATATAGAAGCCAAAACTTGATCCCAGGCCTGGAGCAGAACGGTGATGGGTATGTGTGAGACCTGTGCGGTGATCTCACCTGGATTTGCTAGGGGCTGGAGGAGATGGAATTAGTTAGAGGCCAGCCTGTGGAAGGCTGGGTTGAGTGGTTTGAAATTTATACTGTACATGGTAGGGGGTCACTGAAGGTTTGAGATCCAGGGAATGACATGGTCAGAGCTGTGTTTAGGGAACTTAGTTCTGGTGAAAGTGGGTGGACTGGAGTTGCAAACAGCATGTGGAGCACCAGCTGGGCTTGCATACCATGGAAGAAGGAGGAGGTCAGCCTGAGAAACGCCCCGAGGTAGAGTCGGCAGGACCACAGGGCTGGCTACCTGCAGGTCTCCACTCTCTACTCTAAACCATAGAGGCATAGACTTGTTTTGTGAAATATTAGAGCTCACAGAGTCTTAGAGATATGCTAACCGTTGCATATTTTACAGATAAACTGAAATGCAAGAGGTCAAGTTCCAAATCACAATGTATTTTAGCAAAAGAGCTAAATCTTCATAGTAAGTTTTCAAATCACCTGGAAAGGAGTTTCTGATTCAAACTGCATCCTTGTTTTATAAAAAGGCCAAATGAAGCATGAACAGATAACAAAGGTGCTTCCACACAGACTTCTGTGTCCCAAAAGGTTCTCCTATTACCTCATCCCTGTGCCCAGACAGTTCCGTTTTTACCCAGACATTAAAAACAACTCTCCTATCCATTTTCCTTTCCTACTCTGGCACCTACTGTTTGATGTTTGATTTCATTCTTTATTCTAGGAAATATTATGGGACCACACTTGTCACTGTGGCCCTTTTATCCAAACATCTGTCACAGTAGAATCCAGCTGAGAGAAACAGAGAAAGGGCCTCAGAGGTGAGCTGTCCAGCATGCTGAGGAAATTCAGCTAGACTGCGTCTAAAGATTCTTCGAGGCAAAATTCTATGCTGCTGTGGTCCTTGCTTAAAGCAACTCTCTCAGCCTGCCAAGGAACATGAGTTTGGCTGGAGCAGGGGCTGGCAGGTCATTCAGGTCTGACCTCTCCCAGGAGGAAGGCTTTGCTCATGGTTTCAGTGCTGAAACTTCTACTTGTGTGCCCAGCTCAGACAAGTGGAGGAGATGCAATTTCATCAGCTGCTGTGTATGGCAGGCCATGGGGACTGGAACACTTCGGCTTCTGGGAAGACAGATAAAGGAAATCTGGAAAAAAAAAATCTTTCCTGTGTTTCCAGCTTAAGAAGAACAAAAAATTGAGAGGCAAAGAAAACCAGAAAGAATGGAAATTCATGAAACTTCAAGCATGACCTTAAAAACATGGTAGAGCTTAAAGCACCAGAGTAGCCCAGAAAAGCCCTTGAAACTTATGACATACCAATAAAAATTACTATCGTTTCTATTTTTGAACACTCACTGTGTACCAGCCACTATGCTAAGTGTTTATTCTTATTTATATTTTATAAATTTAAAACTTTTTATAAATTAAAATTTTTAACTGAGGTATAACTGACAAAACTGTAAGACTTTAAAAATGTACAACATGGTGATTTGGTATAAGTGTACATTGTGACATGATTCCCTACATCAAGTTAATTAACACGTTCATCACCCCGTATACATACCTTTTTAATTTTGGTGAGAACATACAAGTTCTACTCTCTTAGCCAATTTCAATTATGCAATACAGTGCTATCAGTTATGGTCACCATGTTGTACATTAGCTCCTCTAAGTATTTCTTAATCCGCATGGCAACAGTTTTAGGTAGTTTTCAGATAAGAAAACTGAGGCTCAGAGAAGTCAAATAAATGGCCTGAAGTGGTCAGAGATGGGACGTGAGCCCCTGGCTTGGAGCACTGCACTGCCTTGCACCTGCCAGAAGCTCTGTGTCAACAAGCACAAATGAATGGACGAATGAATGAACGAATGAATGAATGAATAATGAAATGTTCCGCTCACGTAACAGAGTCTGCCTCGGGCACAGCATGGCAGAGGCATGGCACCGAAGGCTTGCCAAGCCCAGTCGATCTTTATGATTGACGCATGCTGTGTCAGCAACTCGCCTTTTCGCTAAACTTTGTTTGTAACTCCAAAATCAGCACTCATGTTTTGCAGCCATTTGTGGACACGTTCAGAGGAGAAATTTGAGTCATTGACATGCACACTTTCAGCTGAGGTCAAGCCCAGGGGCGCTCTGCCTTCTTCTTGTTTTAGTTCTCACATTGTAAGGAAGCATCCTTTTCACTATTTCGTGCCATGGCTTTTGCATTTGGGGCTTTTTTTTGGTGCTCTCACTGTCTAAAATAGCCCCAAGCATAATGCTGAGTGCCATCTAATGTTCCCTGGAACAAGAACACTCCGATGTGCCTTACAGAGAACATACATGTGTTGGCTAAGTTCACATAGGCTTGGCCAGTAGTTCGATGTTTATGAATCAACAATATGTATTAAATAAGGCATCTTTAATAGAACGTATGTAAAACAAGGTTGCATATTGATTGATTGACAAAAATACGACCAGAAGCTCACAGGCATAACCCTGTATTTCTCCTAGAAACAACAGATGAGTATTTAGTAAATTATAGTTTGCAGAGACTTTATAGAACACAGCTAAGGTGAATAACAAGAACCAACTACGCTTGTCTGGTCCCTGGACTGGACAAAACTACTATTAATAGCTACATTTAATTACCATGTCCTGTGTGTCAGGCATGGTGCCAGGGATGAGAGATACAGTGAAACAGACAGACACACACATGGCCCCTTTTCTCAAGGAGCCACTGTAAATGAAGACAGAGATGAACCTGCAGTGCTTTGGTTTTAACAGCATTCAGTGAGCTTCTGCAGGTCAGTTTTTTAGCACTGCATTATTCACAATTTAGCAAAGAAAAATCTGCTGCAGAAAGGAAGGTCGTTCTATGCAAATCCATTCTAGTCTCTAAAATAGGGAAATTCGTAGAGAAGCATTTTCCTTCCCTCTTTGTTTTCCTCCTTTATCCAGCTCTACGCTTTTCTCGGGGGACCATGGTTTCTCAACTGAGCTGTATTCAATTTTATGGCAAACTTCACTACTGCTATTCTTTGGTTATTAAAGTAAGGCAACAGAGGGGAGAAAAGCAAGTAGAAAACGGTTTCCTCTCATTTCACTCTCACTTTGTAGAGATGTACTTTGGTTCTGGTAGTAATGGGCAACACTGCTCAGGGGTCTCAGGGACGCACACCCCGGAAATGGGAAAATCTCTAGAGACACGTGTGCTCTCCTTGTTTATGTGAGCACAACAGCTCCCCTCCGCCTCGGGCTTAAAGGACATGGTGCCTCCCGGTGACAAGGTGCAGGAACAAGGGAGGGAGGAAACAAAGTGTTCCCTTAGGGGACAGAGCCTGGGACGTGGGGTGAGGAGAAGGGCGCCTGGGTAAGAACAGCCTGGCAAATCAGCCTCGGTCCCAGACCAAGAAGGGCCACTGCAGGGCCCGTCAAGAGGGCACATTCACTTCACCTCTTCTAGCGGCACTGCCCTCGTCCTGCTTTTTGTGTTCTGGAAATCTCTGTTGTTTCAAATGTGGTCCAGGGAACCATCTATTGTATGTGCAATGCTGTCCTGCTTCACAGTGCAGCTCTCCTGAGTGGGCTGGAAGGATTACCCATAGATGTTCTGATGGGAAACAGACACTTGGAAGAGAAAATTATTTTTCCAGTGCTCTCCAGCCAGTGAATAATTAGCTATGACTTAAAGCCTATAACCATCCCAGGCCACAGAGCAGTCAGAAAACACAGACAAGGAATCGTCCCTCTCTGAATACTAACTTCCTAACTGACCATGTGCTGAGGACTCAGTCCCCCTTCTTCTAAGACCAGCTGACTTGTAGGATGTCTGAAAATCCTATACTCAACTCATGTCATGGCAAACATGGTTGATTAAACCCAAAGGAAGGACATTGAAACAAAAATAGTGTCTGGAATTTAATTGCAGGAAAGAACCATTTGATTAAAAAAAATCTCTTATGCCTCGAGCAGAGATTCTATGTGAAAATATAGCTGAGCTTAGCTTTCTGTTTTAAAATAGGACACTGGCAAAGTCAGAACCCATATGTGGGAGATCTTTCACAAATGACTATTATTGTTCAAGTTAAAAGAGGTAGATCCAGTATAGGGAAGCTAGATAAAATGCAGGATGCCCAATTAACTTGGGATTTCAGATGAACAAGTAATTTTTTTAGTGTAAGGATGTGCCAAATATTCCACAGGCCAAATATTGCATGGGCCATATTATATCAAAGAATGATTTATTGTTTATCTGAGATTCAAATATAATTTAAATTTACTAGTGTCCTGTGTTTTTATTTGCTAAATCTGACAGCTCAATTCCAGTGACCTAAAATCAATAGTTAGGTGTGGACATCCAAAGTCTGAATAGTATTATAAATATAATGCCTTCCCAAAGTATATGCTTGATGAATAGCTGTACGAGCTGAATCAAGTGGAACATCTTCCCAGATAGTAAATAGATCCATTTCACAACAATTCTACAAAGCAGATTATTTACCATATGAGGAAACTCAGACAACTTACCTGAATTTTTCAGGGTCACACAGGTGACAAAGGTGATAATTACCAAAGGTCTTTCTGTCATAAAAACTCATGGTCTTTCAATACAAAAATCCAGAAACATTGAGATATCTCATTATATTAAGAGGAAAAGATTTTAAGACATCAAATTAAATTTACAATAAGGACTAGAAACAAAGCTCACTGAGCCAACTGGACGTTCACTCTGGAAACTCAGGCTAAACCAGTGGGTCAAGCAGGTGCGGTGCAGCTTTGAGAGCCCTGAGATAACTCCTTGCAAGCATTGAAGCTTATAGGCGATGCACCAAGCCAGGTGTCGCCCCAGTTCTGCTTTGAAGACGATAGTGATTCAGTTGCGGGAACTTCTTCATTCTCCAAACATAGGAAATGTGGATGAAATATGCCGACAAAAGTTACATATATTGATAAGCTCAAAAGAAGGGGAAATCCACAGGTACCAGAAATAAAAAGAACCTCGAAGTAAAGAGGTGGAATAAGAGCCCGAGGTCGTAGTGGTTCATGGAACAACTGTTCCTGGATGTAAAGTTTAGGAGATGCATATGGGCTTTTTCACGTCCACAGAGGATAGGTTATGAGCTCCAAAGCCATTTGAGATGAGCAGATGTAATGGAGTCTCCTATTTATTGCTAAGATCTTCTTAAGGCAGTACTGTCCACAGAAAAGGGATTGATTAACAAACTACACATACTTGCCTGAGGGACTGAAGAGAACCAGCTATGCACTGGCACCCTGGATGGAAAAGGGGTCAAAATTACGTATGCCGTGGCTGCAGAGTCTAAATTCACCACACCTGTGCGGTGCAAGAGCCCCAGCTCTAGAAATCAGCACGACACCGACCTGCTCTGGCAAAAACCCTGGCGCCGTGGCAGAAGCAAAGTGAAATGCCTTGCAGGTTCACCTCCACAAATCGGCACAAGAGAGTCCCCACCAAAGACACGTCCAGGAGAGAAGAATTTAGGGATAAAAATCTTAACACATGTGCATCTTGAGAAGGCCTTCGCAACAAGCGAGCAGAAAAGCAATCAGGAAGAAGAGAATGACAAAATAAATATGATGTCAAAAGATACCTATGGGAATTTTTCTAAACTAAAGAAAGATGTAAGTCCTCATATTAGAATTTCAAAAGCAATCCCAGAGAGGATAAATTTCATGCTGCAACTGCAGAGTAAGGTAAGGAAAAATAAATTTTCTAAGGTCCCAGAGAGAAAAGACAGATTACCCACAAGGAAAAATAATGACTCTTAGTCTATGTCAGTAACAATACAAGCCAGAGTAAAATGGAATAATATCCTCAAAATATTAGGCTGCTATTGAAAGGTATGGTAAAATAAAATTATTTTCATAAAAAAGAAGACTGAGTTTACTAATCACATTCACTGAAAAAAAACTACTAAAAGATACATTTCAGAAAAAGGAAAATTGTTCCAGAAGGAAGGTTAGAGATATGAAAAGCAACCAGAAGTAAAGAAATTGGTAACCAGGAGGACAAATCAAAATAATTGTTGATATATAAAGATATTATTTTGGGAAGTTTAAAAACAAGGTGGAACTAATGTAGAATACCATGAAAGTGGAAAAGGGTTAGAGTTAACACATTACAAATTTCTCATATCTCAATAAGAGATATGGAGTAAATCAGATTTTATTAGGTATCCATGCTAAAAAATAGAAACCAAACATAATATGTGTTCAAAAGAGTAGCTTAATAAAGGGGGGAAAAGAAAATTTGATAGTATATAGTACAAGAGAAAATAGTCTGATAAACAGCATAGAAAATGGAAAACACATGAAAAAGAAGTAAGTCCAGATATATCAGTAATCAAAATAAATATAAAGGAATTAAACTGACTGATAAAAGGCAGAGAATTTCAAGTTAAATGACAAGCATCCACTATTCATATCACTAAAAAGTAAGAATAGAGAAAATTCTAAAATAAAAGATGTATCAGGAAAAAAGAAATCTTAATACTGGAAAAAATTTTATTTTAAAACAACCATTAATAGTTATAAAAACAGTTATATCTAAGTGATTAAAATAATAATTCATCAGGAAAATATAACAATCATTACCTATTACCAAGAGAAACTGACAAATATTTCAAGCAAATAACAATTGGCAAAAATAAACTATCTTAATATTAGTTCTAACAGGTTGATTTAGGAAACACATATAGGACACTTTACCCATCAAACAGACAATTTAACACATACTCTCCATCTTTTAAGCTCTTTTCAAGAGCAAAGGAAGCAAGGGAAACTCAAGTCCATTCATGAGGCTCTCCTCACTTTGATAACAAAACAAGATAGGAACAGCCCAGAAAGGATAACTGAGGGCAAACTCTGATTTATAAACAAAATGCAAATTTTGTAAAACATACGGAAGTTAAACCTACCCATTTATTATTTTTAAATCCATCATGATCAAGGACAGTTTATTCCAGAAATTCAGAGATATTGACAGTAAGAAAGCCATAATGTAACTTGCCTCATTAACAGATCCAAGGAGAAAAATCAGAAAAGCAATTCAATAGATACAGAAAAGGCATGTGATATAAATTCAACCACTCTTTGTGGTTAAATACAACACTTAGCAAATAAAACTAATAGGAGTTCTTTAACTATAGAAGACTGTCTAACACATGTATAATGCGAACACCATACCCAAAACCTTAGGATATTTTCCTTTAAAGGATCTGGCAGAGATGCTCACTGAGGTTATTTCTACCCATCACTGGATTGTACAGAGAGGTCTTAGGTAATACAAAGATGCAAGAAAATACAATAGGAAGAGTAAGGATCGAGGGGGTGGGAAACAAAATTTACTATCTGTAGACAAGCTAGAAGAATAATTATTAGAGCTATCTTGTAAGTTGTAAGGTCAGTATGAGGAGATATATCTGAGGGTGCGGTGAAGGGAGTCGTTTCCAGATGTGATGTCATTTTAACAGTGTGAACACATACTCCTGTGCCAGACTGGGTTTAGTGTGGTCACCCTACAAAGTCTGCCATTGATAGATTCTCTCTTTGGTCAGAGTCCCTCCATTGACCACTGAACGGTATCTCTCCATAACACATTTCTCCCTGTTCCTTGACTTACAGATGTACACTAACAGGAAAGTCAGAATTTTTATGATTCTCTTTAAGTGACTAAGGGCAGAGACAATTTAGGACACATCTTACCTTACTGAGAAGCTTCAGGCAAAAAACCCAGAGAGGGATTTATTTGCCCAGGAGCTGCACTGAATGAATGACTGTCACAGCTTGGGTGACAGGCGGGGCTGGGGGGTGTGGAAGACATCAGGGTCCCGGGAGGGAACAGTAAATAGGAATTAAAAAACACTGGGACCTCATGACTGAGACAGAGGTGGCCCATAGAGTGGGAATATGTCTTTCCTCCTCTTGAGAGTGATTTTGTACTTTTCCTCCTAGATTTTCTTAGCTTCTTGGTGGCCTTGGGAATCTGTACCTCTGAAAGTTGCATTCAGAAGCTTGTAAGCAAATAACTTGCCCAACATTTACCAGATGTCTTACAGTTTACAAAGCAGCTTCGCATATGTGATGGCCTCAGACGCTCACACGGTGCCTGGCGGGGAGGGGTGGGCTGTTCCCACTTGGTAAGCACAGTGACATCTGGAAAGGTTAAGTGACTTTCCCCAAATTCACCCAGCTCATTTAGCAGCAGGGCCCAGATTCAAGCCCGCTGGCTGATTCCAGATTCAGTGTTCTGTCAGCCATGCATTGGTGCTCAGGGAACAGTACAATGATCAGGGATAGGTAAGTCACCAGAAGCCACCTGTGTGCAAGTGGCAGGTCTCCTGGAAGCCCCAGTCTCTGCCGAGGACAGGGGGCAGAAATTTGTCTTTGGGGTCTGTGCCACAGATTTGCCCACTTGGGTCTCTGGAATTCTAGCCTTGTCCACTGTATTTGAAATCTTGGGCAATTTGGGAAATCCCTCTGGTCTCACTTCCTCTATTCATTAAATACAGTTAATAATAATCGCCCGAATAACATCAGGATTGTTGTGAGGATAAAGGAAATAATAAAACAATGCCTCCGGAGGCTTGAAATGCAATGTAAACGAGAGAAAAGTATTACCTTGGCACTACTGACATGTTAAGTGGCGCAGCAAGCTCTGGTTTCAGTTAATGTTTGACATAAGCCTGGCGCCCCAGGTAAATCCCGAAGGAGCTGACAGGCAGGATGTGTACTTATTTTTCTAACTTGAAGAAACACAAAGACATATCCCTATAAAAATTACCCACATTTATAATATTGGAAATTGATATAAAATAAAATTTACAGTCTCCTGCTCTCCCTGCCCCACTCTACCTTCCCTCTTGCCTCTCAGAGCATGAAACAACATTGCTTTGCAAATAATAACCACACCTTGGACTCACAAAGAGCTTAGTAGTTTATGAAACCCTTTCTTGGGCACGGTCTCCTCTGGGTCTCCGGAAGCCCTTGAGACACCCTTCCAATGGACTCCGTGTTGTAGTTCAGTCGGGCAGATAGGACGATGGTCAGTCACTGGGAGTGTGCTATGAGCCGGACACGGCACAGACCATGGGGATCCAAAGCCATGTGTTCCTAAGGAATCACAGTTTAGGGAGGAGCTGAAACTGATATGCACCTGCTTCTCCATGACCCAAACCTGTGCGAAGTATAGGAAGACCATAGATGAAAGGGTGAACGAATCCTCTCCGGGCCTCATAGAACAGAGAGCTAGGAAATATTTTACAATAAAGCACAATCTTGAATGATAGTCAAATCCAGAGAAACAGAGTCTACTCAAGGTCAGGCCACTGGAAATGACTCAAACTCATATATTGTGGCCTCCAGCACATGGCTTTTTCTCCAGTACCCTGCTGCACAGTTTACGCCTTGCCATTCAAAGCAGGCAGTGTACTATGTAATGTTTAACTAGAGTTAAAGGACTTTCCTAGCTTCAAAGACATTTAGTGCAGCCAAGGGAGAACTGGATTGCCTGCACAGATTCTAAAGTTCGGGGAATTACCAGGCACTGTGAGAATGACCTTGATTAATCAGGGTGTGTCTGGTGCCCAACAGGGAAGTAAGTAAAGTTTGCTTTATAGTGTTTTCCCTCAAGCCACTCAGGATCTCTGCGCCCTCCTGCTGTCCCTGTTTCCTGGGAGGCCCCGCTGTGGTGGCAGACCCAGGGCTGGCAGGGCCAGACCTCAATGACCCGTTAGCATTGACCAGCCGGCGGCTCCTAATGGTACTTACCAGGCTGTAATGGAGTCTGTGTATGTTACCATGTGATCAAAAACTAATAATTGTCTGAGCGATTCACTGTAGCTAATGGTCAGTCCATTTGAGCACAGGATTTCCAGAAACTACAGTTCCTTATCTCAAGGAGACGCTTTCTAGAGGTGCAGTGTGGGGGCTATGCCGCCTGGGAGAGGGAAGCTTTGGTGGGTGGGGGGGTGAGAAGCCACCACCTCCATGTACACGTGCCACTGGGTCCCCAGCAGCTGTGCCCGGCTGACTTGACTGTTTTCCAGGATGGGCGACTGGCTGCTCTGGCGACTCCCTTCCTAGGACTGACGGCTTTGTTTGTCCAAGGAGGGGACGACACAAGCTGTGTCTGGCCCGGAGGGGCTTGCTCCCCTTGGCCGTGTGCCTCATCACCTGGGGGTAGGGAGGGAGATGCCTGCAAGGCCACCTCCAGTTTCCTGTGCTGTGTGCGGGGGCCAGAGAGCAGGGGGGAGCCTGTGCTGCGGGAGGTGGGTGGCTTAGAGAAGTCAGTAACAGCCCAGAAATCAGGAGAGGAGAAGCCAGCTCTAAGCATGGCTTTTGCTTCAGTCAGCAGCCCTGCTGCTTGGACAACACCAGCCCAAAGGCCCTTCCAGTGGGGCTCAGCGACCTCATGACAGTGAGGAGGGCGAAGTGGCGGCGTCTGGGGAGACAAGGAGTGTTTGTCTGGGGTGTTTGCGAAGAACCAAAAGTGTGGCCAGCCTTAGTGGATCTGCGTGCCGCCCTCATAGTCCGGGCCTTCACGTGCCCACAGAGCCTGCACGGGCCGGTGCAGGCCTGCCGAGCTCCCTGCTCCATTCCAGCACTCAGTGCGGGGCCGACACAAAATAGAAAACCCTGCTAAATATTGGGCACGACCTTCGTGACAATCTACTTGGGGTGAAATTCCATAAACCAGTTCCTTCTTTTACATTCCAAAAATCATCCAGACTTACACGTAGGCTAACAAATAGACAGATAAAACTTGCACATAGGAAAGTACTGGAAGAGAATAACCAAAATGTTAAAGATAACATCTGGGAGATGTGAATAAGTTTATTTTTCTCTGTTCAGCTTTTAACTTTCTGCCTTTTCTAACTTTCTATAACAGAAAAATAATGACAAAACCCTTAGCAGACTTTAAGAATGTAAAATCCTTTTGTGGAACCATGTATTTTTCCGAGGCAGTGACAGCTGTCTGCTGACTTCTCAGTGTTCAGGTGGGCGGGGTGTGGGTAGGCGTGATGCATGTGTGCACACGTGTGTGTGTGTGTGTGTGCATGGTTATATATGAGCACACATGTATACACATGTGTGTTGCTCCCACAGAGATGCTGACTCATTCTTTGAAAGTGCACTGTAACGCAATCAGAAAGACAGGGACTGTACTTGGCAAGGTCTTCTGGAGCGGCGGTGTCTAATTCCTCTGTGAGCAGTTGAGGAGGTGGTCCCCCTGCTCACCGATTCTCCAGCCTCATCTCCTGCAGGGCCCACCTTCCCCGGACCACCCATCATCTCCACTCTGGACTAGACTGTCTGACGCTCCCTGGAGAGGCCGCCTTGCCTGTCTCTCTGCCCTCCCAGCTGTCTACCTACCAAATGAGCCTCATTCAGGATGCAGCTCACGAAAGGGTGACGCGCCGCTGAAGCCACTTCTGCCTCCCTCTCCAACCCCACCCCCACCATATGGACCACTGACCCCCTTGTTCAGGCCATCCTCACCCTCCACGTCACTGGCCCTCCACCCTGAGCTGTCTCCCCTAGACTGTGGGGTGAGCGGCAGGTGTGAGCCTCCGCCTGCAGCCCAGGCCTCGGCACCCGCAAGGCCCTCAAGAGGTGTTTGATGAATGCAGGACCAAATCGGATGGCAGCTCGCCAGTCCCAGCGACCAGCTAATAACATACTATGACCCCAGTGGAAAGAAGGGGCATGTGGGAATGTACATTTAAAATTACAGTGGGGGTCAGAGGAAAAGAGGATCCAGCACGGCCCACTTCTGGAGATGTAAAGACGTGCCACCATGTGGATCTCCCTCTGCTTTACTTTGTTGTTTCTGTCCAGAGATGTCATCTGAGATGATGCTGTTTCTATCTTGTCTATCACAAATTCTGTGGCTGGGCGGTTAGAACACAGAAACCAGTTTCTATGCTGCCATGGGAATCCTGCCTGTAAAAAACAAAACAATGTTTCTCCTTAAGCCCATAAAAGAAAAACTGGCTTTGAGATTCTGCCTAATTTAGATGTAAGAATTAATACCAAATGCTCCAGGAGAGCTCTGAGGAGGACAGTAGTATCTTCATTCATTTAGCAAACATTTGCAAGGCACCTACCATGCGCCAGACACTGTGAAAGGCAGGGCATCTCCACCCATGGGGCCTGCAGGTCTAGCCCTCGACCCACAACCCAGTGGCAGTGCCGTAGTGGCGCTGGTTTGTCCCTGCACCGCCCTCCCAGGGGCACTGCGCCTGACCCAGCAGGAGAGGGCCCAGCACGTGACACCTCCCTGACAGGTGCGGGAGGAGAGGCTCTCCCCGTTTGCTGATTCCCTGACTGGTGAGAGATACTCCAAGCACAGGGCCTCAGAGAATAAGGTAAACAGGGCTCCCAGCACCGAGGGGGACCCAAAGATAAGGAGAGAGAGAAAAGAGGTTTTCTGGGCTGAGGAAGGGACTGCGGTGCATGGAGACAGGACATTCCAGAAATGGGAACTGCAGGGAGAGGTGGAGACAAGAGATGTGTAAAGGAAATGGAACAGGAGACAGGGACCAGAAATGGGGAGACGGAGCCTGCAGTGGAGACAAGAGTGAGAGCTGGAACTCAGACCCCGTGGGGCAGGAGGGGCAGGCGGGGAGCTGCTCCCCTGTATCCGGCCTGTGCTTCCTCTGGGGGGGGGGCCTGCTGTGGAGGCGCTTAGCCCAGCTGACGATGCCCAGCCAGCGCCCCCAGGATGCCTCCCTCCCCAGAGCCCAGGTGCTCAGTCTCCTGAGTCAGCTCGGCTGTGCCACCCTTTGGCTTCCTTCCTGAGGCTCTGAGCCTCCAGGACTGGCCACAGTTTAGGGCGAAGGTATCTCTGCCACTCCCCATCCAGTCACCTTTTCATTATCACTCAATTCCAGGAAATAAGGGAAAATGAATGCATTCTCTTGCTCATCCATTTATTTCCCAAATGGCAGCCTATCAAACTTGAGAAAAACTCTTGCTTGGCACTTAGGGCATAACGTGCCCCTGACTCCTCTCCAGTCCCGCTGCCCGCCTCTCGCCCTTTGCTCACCCCCACCAGGCTCCTTGCCGCCTCCCACGCGCACCCCGCGCTCTCCTGCATTTGGCCTTCTCACCCCTTGCTCTCCTCCTAGACTGCTCGTGAGGCAGGGATTCAGAAGGCTCTGTCCTTCGGTGTGTTCGGGCGTCTGCTCAAATGGGGTTCTCCGAGAAGCCTTCCCCGCAAGCTGCTCAAAACAGCCTTCCTCCTCGGTCTTCATGGCCATATGCTGGTCTTTCTTTCCTATTACCAGTTACTATCTAATTCCATTCATTCATTCATATTTTTGTCCTTGTCACTAGAATATTAGATCCCTACGTTGGGAGACATTCTCCATGAGTCCTCGTGTTTCTGCGTGTCAAGACCATCTTTCCCAGTACTTTGTATAGCTAATACCCCAGAAAATAGTGTCTTCCTCTGAAGTAAGGATCAGGAAAGTTACAGAATATTAGAAAAATTCAGTTTCCCTACGCCCAAGGCACTGCCTCTGTCAGGCAGCCCACAGCATGTGTAAACTGTCATCTGGTACCCCAAATCTCCATTCCCACAGGATGAAAATGGGGCAGGCTACTTTTAGCTTGCAAGCAGAGTAACAAGCTTTCCCTTAGGTAAACTCAGAGTTAATACTTGGCTGCTGGTACAGATCTTGGTAAGGCACCCCCACCCCCCAACCTGTGCTCACATCCACTTAGGTTCCTCCAGACACAGTCAGCCCCTGGAGCACAGTGGGTGGGCACCTGCCCTGAGGCATGCATCCCAGGACCCACCCAAGACTCATCTCAGTGTCCTCGTTTAGGGAAATTCCCACTCTCCAATCTCCCACTTCCCCAGGTTTGCACATGGAAAATAAATTTAGGTAATCCCCTGACTTCTACTCAAGCCTTGAAGTTTTCATTTTATTCAGGAGAAGTTATTTACAGAGAGTTTTCATTATGCAAAGGCAAGGTGAGAGTTCACAAGGTGGTTTTGGTGTCTCCCCACCCTCAGCTGCCCTGAGATCATTTGATTCCCAGGGCGTGCTGCAGCCAAAGCTAGCAAAGCCATTTGTGAGCCTGGATGACTATTTTGCCTGAATTAACCTAAGTATACTTTTAACGAGATGTAAGTATTTATTCACATTAGTACTAGAAATGCATGCAACAAGCATTATCCCCAAAGATCTTAAGTAACAGAATTTTGCTAGGTTAAGTTGTATTTTTCTCCTTCAGTTACATTATGATTTTAGAGATAATACTATTTATTCTCAGTGCTTAATGGTCTACAATTAGGAGTGATTACTGCCTCTATTTCATTCTCCAAATGTTTACTGAGCACCTATTATGTGAAAGGATCATGTCAGGCAAACAAGTATATCCTAATCAAGTTAGAACACAGTACCTGCCTTAAGTATTAACAGAATGTTAAGCATTGGTATAAACAAGGTGCTCTGAAGGTTTCAAAGAGTGGCATGGTCAGTTCTTACAGTATTGAGCTCAGGGCCTGATGTCCAGCAAGCCCTCTGTAAGTGCTTATTTAATTGAACAGGAAAGAGAGCAGATCTTATGGGGAAGATCAACAGTTCTGTGGAAAGAATGTTATTTCATATAGATCTTAAAAAACGGGTAGGCTAATGCTCAATTTCTGGAAAGAGTCCAACACTTTAGTAAATGTGTGTGGAGGTGAGGTGATGGAGTTCTCTGGCTTCGGTCCCTTTGTAGGACTTTCCCATGACTTTGTTCTCTTCTCTGCTTTGCTACAACATTGCATGTGGAGTTACATTAGGGAGTTTAGTAGTAATTGCAACTAATCAGTGAAGTTTCTTTAATCGGACCATGTTACTCATTGTTGTCTCCTGTATTGCAAAGAAATAATTTTCATGATAATTCACGCCTTTTTTACATTTTCTAAGTAAGTGGAGAGTCAAGTCCACACTAGGCAGAACTGTGAAGCCCGGAGTTTGTCATGAGTTTCTTTCCCCGGGCAACACTTACACTCTGGGCGCAGTACCTTCGTTAATATAGACCATCCTTGGGGCTCAATTCTTGAAGAGCCCACTGTCTTCTAATTCATAGCTAATTTGCTTAATAAGTAAATAGCCAAAAAACTATATTGTAATGAGTTGCTTCTCTCTGGTGTTGCATATTTAAAGACGGCAGCGGAGGCTGAACTGAAACTCATGGTCCTAAGCGGCAGCTTGAATGGTGGGACCATTCACCACGACAGGCTGGTAGTCAGGATAGCAAACTACACGCAGGCGCATAACGTGGTCTTCGTTGGGAACACAGAATAAAAGCTGAAAAGGATGCTGGAAGTCTCCTAGTCTGACAGGCTCATAGTAAAATAAGGAAACTGAGGTCTAGAGTGGTAAACACAAACAAGTGAGTAAGCAACTAAGTAAACAACAAACTCATCCAAAGTCATGAATCAAGCCAGCCTCAAAGCAGTGGCTCAAACCAAGTCACGTGAGACTAAAACTCAGTGTAAGTCATAGTTCTTAACAGTTTTGAGACTCATCACTTACCTATAGCTTTGAAATTATTTACTCTCTAAGAACTGATGGCAGACTGACGGTAAATGGGTCTTGTTATATGGAGGAAAAATCCTGAATATTAATGATGAACTAATTCATATTATAATTTTCCCTCAAGTCTCATCAAAGGGAAAGCAATTTCCATTCAGCAGAGTTGAACCACCAGTGGCCCTTAGGTAAGCGACTGGCTGGAGGTCACATGCAGCATCACAGCTTCAGCTGCGAGCAGGACCCAGACCGCCGGCCTCCTCCCTGCAGCCCGCCTCTGGAGCCCCAGCCCTTCCTCGGGGCACTTGCTCATACGATGCTCCCACCGGTGTGCAGGTTTTAACTGATGCCTGGTGTTTCTGAACGTCCTGGGGAGGCTGCTGTCTGAGCGCTAAGAGGCAGGGTCTGTCCCATTGGGCCTCCACCTGGCTAGGGGGAGTGTCCGCGGGGGTTGCTGCAGCCGGGAACCCACAGCTGGCTTGAGGCCAACGCTCCTGACCGCTACCCCTCAGCAGAGTCACAACAGGAAGCCAAACAAACCAGAGCGAAGCGGCGGACTCCAGGCCCTAAACGCTCACGGGTTTTCCATGTGGCATCGCCACCCCTTTCTAACCCTGCATTAAGGATGCCGACCTTTTCAGCCAACTCATTCTGACGACGGTGCAGCAGCAGAGCTCAAAGCCTGACAGCCAGGTGCGGGAAGCCGAGTATGTGCCTCAGCAGCGCTGGTCCACCCTCCGACCTGCACCTCCTCTACGGCCTTTCTGGGCCCCCCCTCCCCAAGCTCAGGAAACCCGCTGCCCTCACGGGGCTCCAGGCCTAACAGGCGTGTCTGTGGCCCTCTCCTTTTGTCATGGTCTTAGGTTCGGGAACACCCCAACCAATCCCCACGTAGTACAAACTCTTGAAAAGGGACCCCAGACTGCTTGGATGCTTTCTGAGATGGGGAACCTAGCCTCTGAGACAGTCCAGCAAGGATCCCTTGCATCTACGCTCTCAGGCATGGCTCAAAATAACCCTGGTTAAGTGGATCTGAGA
This sequence comes from Smutsia gigantea, assembly GCA_032199065.1. Taxonomy (NCBI): domain Eukaryota; kingdom Metazoa; phylum Chordata; class Mammalia; order Pholidota; family Manidae; genus Smutsia; species Smutsia gigantea. Next base: position 130,148 of record JAVSCE010004566.1, read on the forward strand.
GCCACGGCCTCGGCCTCCTTCTCTTCAGCTCTCCCTCCCTTCCCCGCTCATTGTCTCCGTATCTTTCCTCTAAGTGTCCCGCGGGCATCCAGCAGGTTGATCCACAAATAAATGAAAGACCCTGTGAAATGTGTTCTAGCCACCTAACCAGCAGGCCACACACCTGAAGACGAGAAAGGACACACTGAAGCTTATTTTGGGCTTAAAACGTACAAGCCGACCCAGTTTGTAAGGGCTAACTGAATTCTCTGTCTAGCCCATCCTATTTCCCCATGGCATTGCACTTTTACTGGAAGAATTACATCAGGCTGGAAACTTGAGCTTTTGGGTTGTGACCAGACTCACCTCCTACTCTCATGTGTTCTATCAGAGTTAGGTTTTTAAGGGGTGGGGGGACCTTACTTTCTCATACTGAGAGCCAAGATTTTAAACCATTTTTCAAACGTCACTGACATAATGATCACATTGACTTCCCGAGCATTGCCTGGACTGTCCCCGACTGCCTGGTGCCTTCTGTGTGTGGGTGATGCGCTCAGAGGGCGGAGCCTTGGTGTGGACTTCCCATTCCTGGGGAATAACTGGAGGTCAGCTCCTATAGGGCCATAGGGCCACCACTAACTTTATGCAACTTGGCAAAATAGTCCACCTTGGAGGAGTGCAACCCGAAGCCGTGCACCTTGGCCAGCAGAAGGAGGCTTTGTGAACAGCGAGAAGGCACTCCGTCCTCCGAATAGAGGTCTCCCTGCGCCAGGCCTGAGCTCTGGCTTTGCATGCTGAGCACAGAAGTGGTGGTTAGGCTGATACAGCTGCCACCAAAACAAGCTGAAAGTTCCCAGGGCCTTGGGACAGCGACAGTTTGCTTTCGTTCACATTAAAGTTACTCATCAACCTCCGACAGACAGGTGGGAGAAGGCAGAGGCAGAGCAGGGTGACCTGCTTCTTTATCTTTTCAGCCTAGAGATAACACACCTCACTCCTGCTAATGTTCCATCAGTAGGAAGCAGCACTTGGAGCCACCTGGGTGGCAGGGGAAGAAGGAGGTGAGAAATCTGGTTCACGTCTGGGTGGTCCCCTCTCAGGTACAAGTAGACTTCTGTGCCTCAGGAGTTCATTAAATGCCTTCTGAGCAGGTCGAGGCGCCCTTATGCTGCCTCCACCCTCATCAGGAGGCCTTGGGGCTGCTGCCGGTCAGTCTGGGAGGCTCAGCTCCACTTGCTTTTCAGAAGTCAACTGCTTTAGGCCATATGTTCATGTGAACGTGCACTTAGAAGTCAGTCGGGACAGGTGTAAAAATCTCACAAATTTCTTAGCTATTCATTGACTCAGTTTTCTAACCTATGAAATATGAAGAATTCCAGTTAAGCATAATGAATTGAAGGCTTGCCTCTGCTCCTTTCTGAAGTCCCAGTAAAATGGGTATAAAATGTGAACATGTTATAATCTGTAAGCCCGCGGGGACAGTGACAGGAGTTAGAGACACACACAAATAGACAGAGATCCGAGTGCCTTCCCGCACTGTGTCCCCTCACGTCTCCTCACCCCACTCGGCCTCCTGCACACAGGGTGGGGTCCCCGGGAGACACAGTGGGCCTTTCTGGAAGGAGCAAAGCTTGTGGCATATTCTTCCTCTTCTTCCCTGGAGGGAGAATAGAAGAAAAGCCAGATCCACTTATTTGTCAAAGAAAAGATGAGGCTGAAGCCGGGGCTGTTGGCCTGGATGTCTGGGTTCTGTGGTTTCAGGCCTTGGATGTCTGTGAAAGGCATCTTCTGGCAACAAGTAGGGAGGACGGGGTCTCAGGTGGACTAGTACACTGGTCCAGGTGGCCACAGACAGAGGGCCCAGGTCAGGACAACTTGTTGGGTTGTTAGTGACATGAGAGGTGCTGTGGACATGGCCACATACACTGTACAGGGGCCCCTGTGTCTCTCCGCTCACCCCTTTCACCCCTCTGCATCTCCTTCTCTAACCCTGCCACTTCTCCCTTCCTTCTGTGTTACCCTTTCCCTCGCCCTTTACTCCTTAAGTTTCCCCAGAATGTTTTTCTTTCTCTTGACTTACTTGTGACTTAAAGTCCCCACAATGTCATTTGTTTTACACATCAGTGTACACCAGAGCGAATGCACTTTTCTCCTAGTTTTCCCAGAAATTAGTTTGATAGCATGTTGTCATTGCTGCATATTATTTCTCCTGCCTTCCTGAGATTCCCAAGAAATATTTGAAACTTAGGAAAGACTTTTACCAGATGTACGACATGTATTCCTTTCAAAACAGCCTTTCACCAGATGTACTCTGAGAAAGTGTGCCAATGGGGGAGGGAGCTTCGCTGTCTTCAGTCAATAAACCCGCTGAAACCCTCCCAGCCCTGCCCAGCGCTGCCCTGGGTCAATGTGATCTCTTGGCTACAGTTACGTGGAGAGTCGTGGGGCGTCAGTGGGCGCCAAGGGCAGGTGGGGAGGCGGTGCCGAGCGCAGAACATCCCGTTCCTGTGTTTATGATTCATGTTCCAACACCTGCCAGGAGGACAGCGCTGATGTTCCAGGTTCCCAAGGAAGCTCTTACTAGAACCAGCAGCTGCGTCCCGATGGACAAGGGAAGAAGGACCATGATTTAGGATTTCTCTCAGTAATGAAGGGAAGAAAAATAGCTGTTTCTCAAATGCATCCTTACATTTGGATTTCTCTCTGTTTGTGCCCAAATTGATAGGATGGGAAAAAAAAGACTTGCATCAAAACTTCTTTAAACTCTCTGCCATTAAATTCTGATGTGTTCACTTTCCTTCCAAAAAGAGTAGAACAATCTGTCACGTCTTATATCCTCATGGTTTTCTATTTATTCTTTCCGTATGTATAAACTGACTGATTAACAAGCATGATCAACTAATTTGTTCTAAGGAATTGATGACAGATAATGGTTTACAATATTAACTCCTCCCAAATAATATGTTTGCATTTTTTATGGAGTCATCCATCCTCAACCCAAACCAATGCTTAAAGTGAGACATCAACCCCTTGGCAGGTCAGTGGATATGGTCTCTGTGGCCAGACTTCCTCCCCATGTGCCTCCAGACTTACCATGTGGACAGTCCCATTTTCTGTTTATAGTCAGAATCAGAGTGGCTGAGTTTTTCTCTGTCAGGATGTCTGTGGGGCACCAATCTGTCATGGAGAAGGTTTAAAAGTAGTCTGAAAGAAGTAATGAGAATAGATTTACATAGCTTAAAATTACATCAAAGCATTCTCTCTCACACTCTCACTATATATATATATATATATATATATATATATATATATATACATATATTACATATTGAGTATATAAAAATAATATATATAGTCAAAACCAGTAAAAACACTACATATATTGGATACATATATACGCATGAAATATGTCATGGAATGTTATATACTATACATACATATATATTACACACACACATTATGTCTATGGAATTTTGAATGGTTTAAGTAGGTATTTTCTTACCTCACAGTAGAGTTAAACTGGGGTAAGTACCTAGAAGAGTGGTCCTTAACCTTAGCTACACATTGATATTCCAGATATTCTCATTAATAGACTTGCGTATAGCCTAAGCCTCTAAGTTTTTAAAACTTCCCACTGATTCTTGGGTTCAGAGCAACTAGACACCCACTGGCCTGGACCCTCTTTCCACTTCCACAAGGACACTGTTGGGACTATATATCCATAATATATTCATAATAATGATGTTACACATCTACTATATGTTTCCTTATAACATTTGGAATCCTCGCTGCAAATGAAATGCATGTATTTTCATCTCCATTTAACAGAAAAGGGAAACAAGGCTCTGAGTGGTGAGTAACCTGCCCCAGGTCACATGGCTAGGAAGCGACAGAGCCTGGAGTCCAGGTGAGGTGGGTGAGCCGAAACGGGGACTGTCTGATTTCTCGGCCAGTGACCTTACCGGCTCACTATACCACAATGTCTTTTCTTCTGCAGCCCCCTCAAGGTACAAAATCAAAATTTAAAGGCTATGAAGAAAGGTGATTCTATAATAGAAAAATAACATTCTTTTTTCTTTCTTTCTTTCTTTTTTGTAATTCACATCCTTCTCATAACCTTCCTGGTGTCTGTCCAGGCCCATTGGCCTGGGGCTCACCATCGGCCCTGCTCATCCAGCACCATCTTGCACCTTGGAGATTTTTCTGGAAAGACCAACTTTGTGATCTTCATTCACACGATCAAAAGACAAATTGTCTGTATTCTTCATCCCAGCCTTACCTCCTCTTTCCTCTACCTGTTACCAACTCGTCTGACAAAAACTAAGCCACCTGACTTTCTTCTGACTTCCTGAAGCCCTGCTTTCTTGTAATTTGGGTGAGAATAGGAGGGATGGGTAAAAATAGTGGAGGGAAATATGAGGAAAACGTCTCAAAATGTTGCTCAGCAGGTGTTAGGGTTGAGCTGTGTCCCTCAAAAACAAAAACAAAAACAAAAAAGAAAAGGTGTAGTGAAGTCCCCCCTCCTAGGCCTTGAGAGTGTGACCTTATTTGGAGGCGAGGCCTTTACAGAGATAATCCATTTAAAATGAGGTCAGTAGGGCGGTCTTAACCCAGTGGGACTGGTGTCCTTGGTCTGTAGAGGGCCCTTTTCTCCCTGTATCGCGTCGCCTTCTCACTGCCTGTCTGTCTCTATGCAGACTTCCCCTTTCCATAAGGACATCTCAACCATGACACATTACATTTCTGTTGTTGAAGGTATTCAATCTGTGGTACTTTGTTAAGGCAGCCCTAGGGCGCTGGTGCGGTGCAGGAGTGCGAGGGAATCGGGCTCGGGGAGAGCAGCCAGTGCCGCTGACGTGCTCTGCTTGGAGCACAAGGCAGGGCCTGGGCCTCCAGGGGCCGCTCCTGGGTCACCGGAGGAACCGGCCTGTGGTCTGAGTCACCGGCATCCGGCTCTACACCCAGTCTGGGGACAGCTAGCCTCTCTGTTGCCATGCCAACCATGGAGGTCAGACAATTCAGATGCTCTCTTCTGCCAAAGGCCACCATGTAGGCTCTTTATCCATCACTTACTACACATAGGTTTGCCTTCTTAGTATTTCCATTCTAAAGTGGATGAGTCATATTTTCTCCTTTTCCCTGATTTCAAGATCATAGTCTACTTCTATGAGCAGGCCCACCTCCATGTATCTCGAAGAATTCGCCTTGTTAGGGCAAGTTCGCTGACTTAAGCGCGTTGGCTCTTTGCTGTGCAGAGAACGGTGCTTCTCCCTCAGGCTCGGATCCAGTAAACGCGCTTCCTTCCCCAGCTGCCCCTGCAGAGGCAGCCCTCTCTGATTCTCTCCTGCCCACCCCACCCTCCACCGTCTTCTGCCAGACCATCGCTGTGGGAGCTCAGGTGTCACACTTGAGGCTGCTTATTTTATCATTGTAATGATTACAGGGTGTCACTTATTCCTATCTAGCTGCCAAAGGGAATAGACAACACACACTCTTTGCTCTTATACCCATTAAGACAGAAGCAAGCAAGGGTATGATGGAGGGTCACGAGTGAGGCTCTCCAGGGACCCCGAGCAGCTGAGGGCCTAGCTTCGAGGAGATGGCCTAATGTTTCTGAGCTGATGAGATTTCTGTACACGGCAAGTATGATCACAGGTTGTGGCTGTATAGTTTCCAAAGAAAGGTATGTTTAATATACTTATAAACTGAGAACAGAATAGTGGGGGGCACACAGGCAGGGGAAGCTCTGCTACGGGGTCACCACAGCAGCTGGAACATCAGAGGTGATGCCGTGACGTTTCCTCTGCTTGCGTCCTTCCTGTCCCCCGTGAACGCTGGCGGCAGTCAGGACCACTTAGGCGAGATGGAGGCAGAGCAGAAGTAGTGGGAACACCCGAGCCAAAGTAATTTGATGTTTATTCCAAATAAAATACTTTTCCCCCACTCTTCTTTCTACTCAGCTATTGTTGGAAGGAGGTATAAAATTACAGAACACTCTCGAGAAGTTAGCTTGGTGCAAAGTAAAAATTGTACGTCATGGGGCTGGAGTGTGAATCTTGGCTCTGCCACTGTATTAGATTGTGTGAAATTGGGCAACTTCCTTAGCTAGTGTTTTGGGGAAGGGCTAGAGGAAGGGAATCTGTACGGACAGAGGGGGAAGTTCCCCCTCTTCTCTCCCCAAGTCCACACCCCGCACGTCTCTGAGCGCACTGGCATGATAGACCTCAACAGCCAGGTGAAATGGATGATTGTCTGTTAACAAGGGAAATTTTTCTTCAGAGGACAATTCAGGCATTTTCTGAATTTTTACCCTGCTGACTTGGAGGCAACGCCTGATGGCACCCCTATTTCTTCCTACTTCATTTTCCTCCACGGAACTTCCTCCCTCCTAATATCCTATGTACGCATGTAACTTACATATTCGTTCTCATTATTAAATGTTTTTACCTCAGCTGGACTAAATCTCCATTAGAACAGGTTTTTAAATTTTTGTTGTTGGTTTTTTGGGGAGGGGATTTTATTTTGTTTTTGTATTTGTTTTTCTGGACCCTCTCTTGCCAGGCCTGAGCTTCTCAGAAGCCATTTGGTAAACCTCTGTCCCTCCCTAAAAAAGGCACAGACCATAGCAAAATAAAACAAAATAAGATAAAAACAGACACATGCCATGCCACACATATTTTATATGACATCACCTCTAAGCCTTGCTAGATAATTGGCTTATTAACTCAATCAAGATATATGCATATAATTTTTAGAGTAACACCGTAATTAAAGTAGTAATTATGTCATCAGCGGAACTCCCCCTTCATTCACTTCACTATTTGCATGTGTCTGATGCGCTCTTGTACTGTGCTCACTGGTATTATTGAACTTCTTGACACTGGACATGTCCATTCTCAATAGCTCTTGTCTGGACCCAAGTCAGCTTTTGGGAACTTCAGACCCCAAGGCAGGCAGGTGTTTTCTAAGCACAGGAAGTGAACGAATGCTCCAGTTTCATTCGGATTCCCACACTCAGTAATACAGGAGCGCGAAGGAGAGGGAAATGCAAGGCTCATGATGAGAAAATCTCCATCCACTGAAGGTAGCCTCTGAGGCTTCTGACTGATAAATGATCTGTGTTAAGTTTGTTCTTTCAACAGGCTAGCAGGGAGTCCCCCTGAGGGGCTTGGAAAGGCACCACAGCCTGCCTGGGCTGGTGGTTTACAGTGAGAATGGGATAGGGTTTTATTTTTTTATCTTAGTTTTTTTTTTTTTTTTAGATTTCACATATAAATGAAACTGTATGGTGTCTTTCTCTGGCTTATTTCACTGAACATAATACCCTCTAGGTCCATCCATGTTGTTGCAAATGGCAGGATTTCTTTCTTTTTAAGGCTGAATGATGCTCCGTTGTGCATATGTACCACATTTTCTTTATCCATCCATCTACTGGTGGACACGGGTTGCTTCCGTATCTTGACTATTGTAAATAATGCAGCAATAAACAGGAGTGCACGTATCTTTTCAAATCAGTGATTTTGTTTTCTTGAGGTAAATTCCCAGAAGCGCAATTACTGGGTCCTATGGGATTTCTCTTCTTAGTTTTTTGAGGAGCCTCCATGCTGCTTTCCATCAGGACTGCACCCACTGACATTCCCACCAGCAGTGCAGGAGGGACCCCCTTTTCTCCACATCCTCACCAACACTTGGTATTTCTTGTTTTGGGGATTGTGGCCATTCTGACTGGTGTGAGGTGATCTCTCACTGTGATTTTGATTTGCATTTCTCTGATGATTAGCGATGTGGAGCCTCTTTTCATGTGCCTGGTGGTCATCTGATATTCTTTGGAAAAATGTCTGTTCAGGTCCTCTGCCCATTTTTCAACTGAGTTATTTATGTTTTGGTGTTGAGTTGTATGAGTTCTTTACATATTTTGGATATTAGCCTCTTACTGTATGTATCATTTAAATATATCCTCCTATACAGTAGGTTACCTTTTTGTTGTATTGATGGTTTCCTTTGCTGTGCAGAAGATTTTTGTTGGATAGAGTCCCACTTGTTTATTTTTGCTTTAGTTCAAGAGATTCCTGCCTGTTTTCTTCTAAGAGGTTTATGGTTTCATGTCTTGCATTTTGGTCTTTAATCCATTTCCAGTTTATTTTTGTGTCCCGTGAAACTGGACAGTGAGCCAGTCTCACCCCGTTGCTTGAGGCTGTTTGGTCTTCCCACACCAGGTACTGATCCAGGGACTTTAGACTTGGAGTCAGAGCTCTGGGCTTGAGGGTTGCTTCTGCCACATATGGTGGGGTGGATATCTATGTCTTCATGGGTCTAATGGGATTAGCACCACCTCCCAGAATTTTTCTGAGGGTTTAACTCTGGTAAAAATGTGAAAATGCCTCGCATTGGAACCAGTGTTATGGTAGCTGATCAGTAAACACTAGCGATACTGAGATTTCATATTTTTAATTGCATTACTTTTCAGAGCTGTGATGGCACAGGATAGATGCACTGGTTATGGACCTGGGGGAACCTTCCTCCTCTTCATACACCTGCACAGGCGTGACAGGTAGATGCTCAGAGTCAGGCGCCAAAAATCTCACATGTCCATTAATCGTCTGGATAAAGAAAAGGAATTAGCTTGCTTTTCTTGGTAAAGATGAGCTTGAAAAGCGAGTTTTATGTCTGCAAATTAAAATACAGAAAACCACAGGGAAGAAAATGATGTCTATGTGTCTCAAGTGGAAGGCATAATAAAATGAGATTTCGGGTGCCACACTGATATTATTGGGAAAGAAAATGAATATGGATATAGGACGAAGAATATGAAAGTTTTTCTGGGTGGGTGGTGATGAACCGGCAGAGCCAAAGGGGAAAGCAGTGAGAAGACCTCACGCCTGCACTTCTATTCAGTCACACAATGAGATCAGCCCCACTTCTATTTGCTACCAGAGATCCATCTGGAGGAAAACTTAGAAAGCAATCTCACTCAGAATAACATCAAATGAAAAAGAATATATTATCCTTACTCTCATTCCCCAACAAATCTGCATAGGAATTTGCAGTTTCCTTGGCAGTGGAAAGCAGTATAAGGAACAATTGTGCCTCAAAGTGTCACCTCTCTGGGGCCATTTGCATTTAACAAGGAGCTTCCAGATTAACAACTAATGCAAAACAGTAATTCAGAAGAACAGGTCTCTACTAACTGGAGAGGAGTCATGTAGGCATCCCCGGAATAAACATCTGGGGAAAAGACTGTTTAATTAGCACACTGGGATAGCTCTTCAGTAATACTGAAATTTGGAAAATATCCATAATAATTATAATCATGAAGACTGACCAGGGCTAATCGATTTATTGAATGCTTGATGTTTAAACTCACACTTCTATAGAGTACGGAGTGTCGGAATGAGGCCTTTGGTTATAGGGATTCATTATTCATTCATTCAGCAAATACCATACACCTTTGTGACAGGCCCTGCTTTAGGCTCTTAGAATACATTAGCAAACACCACCAGCAATGGGCTCTGTCCTCATCAAGCTTACATTCTCACTGGGGAGCCAGACAATATATAATAAACTGAATCATTAATTTCTACTGTACACAAGAAGAGAAATAATAGAGCAGGTGAGAGAGCTTAGATACAGAGAGGGATGGTGGGCTTGGTCATAATATAGTGATAATAAGGTGGCTGAATCAGGGTTGTTTGGGCAGGTGAGGTAATGGAGCAGGCCAAGAAACTATCTTAGGAAAGGTTCAGCAGATAGAAAAAGAAGCTTACATCCCTCAGGGAGGAGCTAACGTGTCTGCATTTCTTAGGAAAGCAAGGAGGTGAAAGCAGTCGGAACAGGGCGCACAAGGGGGGCGGGAACAGGAGGACAGTGTGCAAGGTGGTGGGCAGCAGACAGGGCGGGGCTGGTGGGCCACAGTGAGGATTCTTACAGTCACTCGGAGTGGGAGGGGAGCCCAGGCAGATTTTGGTCAGGGGAGTGACATGACCTGATGTACATTTTAGAGTATTCCTGCTACTGCTCAAAGGTAGAAGCGGTGAGGACTGTGAGGAGGTAGTCGTCCTGTGCCAGGCACTGGATGCGAGCTGCTCAGGTGGGCCGTTGCCCTGCAGGTGGTGAGAAATAGGGTCTGGATAGGTCTGGACAGCACAGTCCGCGGGGCAGCCTGATGCACTGTTTATGTGCGAAAGACCGAGAGGAGTCAAGAATGACTCCAGTTTTGGTCCTCCAAGCTGGAAGGGGAGTTGTCGAAAGTGGAATGAGGAAGGTGGCGGGTACGGCAGGTTCAAGCGCGGGCAGTGGGGAAGACCGGAAGTCCCTCCGTGGACACGCTGACCTGGAAATACCTGTTGACACGCATTAAGTCGAGTCGATAACCCCAGCTGAACTTCCAGGGCCTCCCCAGTGTGGTCTTGGGTCTCCCGCAAGGAGCAGCTCTGCTCAGCATGGTCGTGCCAGAGGAAGGGCAGGAAGTTTCCTCCCCTCTAAACCCATCTAGTTTCTGGTTTCATTCCCAGAAGAAATCTCAGTAAATAGAAGGACCGAGGGACTCAAGTATTCCCACAAAAGCATAAGCATCACTTACGATACTGTAGATACAGGTTTACCTAGAATGTGTGTGACAATCCAGGTGCTGTAAGGATGTCTTCCCTCTGCTGGAGTTGAATTCACATGCAGGTATTTACTGACCATTAAAATGCCCCAATCAGTGCCCCAAAGATCTCAGCTTTACTTTTTTTTTTTAATATTCGGTTAAACTGTTAGGCTAGTATATTCTAGGCTATTTTCCAACCACAGGATTCTCCCCACTGTGTGCTGGTAACTCAGAGGGGCCCTTGGGGAAGCTGTACCAGGAGCCAGCACACAGCTCGGTGATGGAGGCATTTGGAGATAGCAGTGGAGATAAGCAGAGCTGAATTCCACTGATAACAGTACTCTGTTTTAATAATTTTCAAAAACAGATGGAAGACCTATTACCCTGAGAATTATTTCTGCCAGAAATCGCACCTTTTAATGAGGGTTTTGGGCTCATGTGCTTTGGTTGGGTATTTGATTTGGGGTTTGTTTTTTTATTATTTAGCCCCATAAAAGAGCCCAGGATAGCCTGCATCTTGCACTACCTAATCATTGTTCATTTCCCCTATAAATTCCTAATGTCTCTAACATTGGTTAAGAGCTTCACGTAAATTGTACCTTCCTTTATATTTTTAAAAATTGAAAGTGTAAAGAGCTAGCTCCTAGAAAAACAGTGACATCGTAAAATACCTCTAGGTGTAGATGGCATTCTGCAGAGAGGTGATTAACAACAATGCGAAGGAGCGACCGAAATGCAGGGCTCGGGACCCTGAGGAACTCTTCCAGAGGCAAGAAAGAACCTGAGAAACAGCCCCAGTGATCTGCAAGCGTGCTTGATTATGCTTCTTCCTCAGGAAAAATGTTTTAGGCTGTCCCCTCAATAAATAAATGTGTATTTATTTGTAACACATGTACAATTTGTTAGGCAGGAAAATAGATATGAGTGGGGTGGAAAGAGAAAAAGGCCAGAAAGTCCACTAAAAAAAGACCCAAAATTAATCAATTAAAGCTCAAAAAGCAAAGAGCAATTTGGCCTGGAATGTTTGAATATTCCCCAGATAAAGGAAGGTGCCTCCGCAGAGCCCGTGGCTTTATTGTGCTAATCCTGCAGGCCCAGCTTACTTTCTTTACCTTTACTTCTGTGCTGTTTTTTTTCTCCTTCCGGCCCTAATTAAGTAGTCTGTAACCTAGGCAACTAATTTAGCGTGCAGGCCTAACCCTAAACAACATTGTGAAAGGCAGGAGGGATTCCATTTTAAAGACTGTACTTTAATACCTAGGAAGTTAAAAATGTAAGATTCTTAACTTACTCTTTAGCAAACAGACAATAGCTCAGCCCACCTTGGGGGCTGGACAGGCAGCCTGTTTGATCTGCTCCCAGACCGAGAGTGGGTATCCCAGGGAGAAATCAGAGCAGGCACTTCCTTGTGTCAAGTTCATTCTAAGTGTTCAAAGACCACTTAACAAATCTGCACCCCCAGCCCTTAGTCACATTCCCAAAGAATCCTTAAAAGGGGGAACCCCCAACCTTTCGGGACGCTCCTCTCTCTTAGGTCGCCTGCACTTTCCAAGTGCGTAACCTTTTAACTTTAAACTCTTTTCAACCTTTCAGGGGCGCTCCTCTCTCTGAGGTGGCCCACACTTTCTAAATATGTAACCTTTTAATCTTAAACTTTCTCTCTCCAGCCTTTCGGGCGCCTCTCCTTGCTGAGGGTGCCTGCTGCACTTCTTCTCTCTTTAAGAGACTTTAGATAAAACTTTTACTCTGCTTCACTCCTGTGTCCGCCCTTCAACTCTTTGTCGCGCCGGGGACGAGGACCGAGGAAATACACAGCGCTCCCCCAACACTATTGTCCTAATATACCATTCATCATAAAATACACATAACACAGAAATGCCATGTAAGTTAACATAAATAGCTTCCTAATAATTTCATCCTGTGCCCTAAAGCATCATCTCTGCCCCTGAAGGGCAGACCCCCACTTGGGAGACCAGTGAACGCAGCAGTCAGGTGCGGGACGGACTTACCAGCTGGAGGCAGCCTCTCCATGCGGCTCCACACATTTCAGCTCCGGGTTCCTGCCCGGCCCCACCGTCTACGACACCCCCGCTCTCTGCCCCTGTCACGGTGGTCCGCAAGCAACCCCCACAAGCGGTCAGTGTGAGACTGGAGACGAGGAGGCGTCCTGTCACTGTAAAGGGTTGGAAGGGGATAAATGCCGCAGTCCCAGCCAGCTCCCGCCAAGGTCAGACTATGCCAAGCCTTTTGTAGGGCCTTTGATTGGTTTGAATGAGAATCCATCCCTGCCAACAGCAGTATAAAAATTGCCCTTCTCAGAAGCCACGCTTTGATGTCTGCCCGGGACGTTCTGTCTTCCAGGCACGCATTTTCCCTCCCCCTTCCACCAGCGGCCGGCAGTCCCATGACTACCTGGTACGCACCCCCACCCCATGCTCATCGGTTGTTTTCCTTACAGATTTGCTCTTTCCCTCATGGAGAGAGTGTATGTGCATTTCAGTCCTTGCGTGCCCACACACATGCATTTTGTTCAAGGAAAATTGCCTTAAAGGTTGTGTTGACACCCAGAGCAGGAAATAATCACGTCTTTATTTTAAACAGATGGACGGCCTGATAAAGGCTGATCGGAGAACTGGAGCCCCGTAAGATGCACACACACACCAAGGTGTTGACAGGCCATCTCGTCCTTGGCCTGCGGGCCCTGTCGCGGCTCCTCATTCATTCTGTCCATGTTAAATGCCTCGGGTGGTGGGCGGCAGATCTGATCAGGGAGCTGGGGTCACCCCAGAGGAGGGCCGGAGACCATAGAAACAAACTGTCTGGGTGGTTTGGTCCCCAGGAAAGCGAGTAGAGCTCCTCTGTGAACACCCTTCAAGAGAAAGAACAACCCAGGCCATATATCCAGGTCTTATTTACATTCGAATACAAAAGATGATCATCTGTTGTCTTAAGCAAGTCCTGGGATCATTACCAGGTTTCAACAAAGCAACGTCCACTCTGACTCTTACCACCCGCTATGAAATGCGTCATAATGAATGTTAGATAGGCTCCTGAAACTTGTCATTTTACAGAGATGACCACTTGTGTTCTATCCCAACAGAGCATTTCAAGAAATGAGTATTATCATTGACATGTAAATTTAAATGTTAATAGATATTTTAGTTAAAAAAATAATTGAAATTTTTCCTTAACTTCAGCCGTTAGCCAGTTTTCACTCTTTCCCAAATTACAGATTCAATCAGAGCATCTTTCAAGGATAAGAAAGGAAGGAATTTAAAAAAATGTTTTAAGTTAAAAAGTATAGACTTGACTCACTCTGCTGGCACATAAGAATATTCTGGGTAGTTAGTTTAGAATCCTGGCATATACAGAAATGTATTATGTACTATTTAGTATGAGTGCCGTATGTGTGTTTAAATCTACAGCGCTCGTGTTGCAGATCTGTGAGGTTAATTATCATACATATTCTAGCTACTTGTCCTACTCACAAATGCAGAAATAAGATATATAAGGGTATGTATATATTTGTCTCCAATTCCTTTTGAAACCAAGAAAATGTTACACAGAATAGAAACTGCTTCTTAGAACTTTCGAGTTTCAACAGAACTGAAGCACGGTCTATTCCATGTGTTTAATGGCTGAGGAGCCTGGGGGAGGCTTGGGGCAGGACTCACCGCTGGCCAGTGGCGGAAACAGACTAGGAGGCGGGGCGTGGGGATGGGGCGCAACTCCTTCCCATTCTCTTTATGTCTTAACCAGAAATGGGCCTCACCGTGGCTCCCCGTTCAAGTAAAGAATGAATGAGGACATTTTAAAGTTTAGTGAAGGTTAAAGAAGTGGATTTCCTTAGTGGAACTGATTCACAACTAGTGAATGTTCAGTGCACTGAAGGGAGCTGAGCAGTGGTTTATTACAGGTATCATGGTCCCTTACTGGGCGGAGATTCACTCTAACAGTCCGATGTCCGGGCTGGTGGTACAGTCTCAGCCGTGTGCCCCACGTGCCACCAGCTTATCTAAATTAGGTGAACTATATCAAATACAAAACAAATCTGACCTCTTATTCTCCTGATAAAATTCTTCCGTGGACTTCCATTTTCTATTCAGGCCGAGAACTGCATTCCTCCACTGAGCCCTATGCACACCTCCAGCCTCACCTCTGCACTCCCTCCACCTGCAGCCTCCTCACCTGCCCCAGCCCCACTCAGGGCAGCTGGCTGGCTCCTAGGAGGCCTCCTTTGGGGCCTCCCTGCTCCTTCCCCGACATTAGGCAGGCTTCTTCTCTTTAATCCCTGCTTTTATACAGAAGCTATAGCACATTACGCTATATGCCTTTTTCTAATAATTTGTTCCGAGTTCCTTGAGAGAAGGACAATTTTACAACAAGCATAGGGTCTGAGAGATCGCAAGAACTCACTCAGTTTATGCTCAGTGAATGTTACTGGGATGAGTCAGTACAGGTAAGGTACGCAGAGCAGGGCCTGTCGTACAAAGCATGAGGAACACCAAGAAATGAACGAGTGGTTCCACTACGGTCTGCCCCAGTCCTGTGCTCTTCTGACTGGTGAACATCATGCTCCGATAGGAGTCGGATCACAGGTGGATGATCGGGGAAGTTACCAGAGGAATCGGGGAAAATTCTTATTTGGACAACTAGGAGGAATCTTTAAGAAGGGGCATATTTTTTAGGGGCCTTGTAGAGAGCGCTAAAAGCAAACTACAAAAAAATCAGACATCTCACCAAATAGTATCAGAAAAGCTCTTTCCGTCTACAAAGAAAATGGCATACTGCTATCGCTTCAAAGTAGATATTCCTAACTCCTGGGCACTCGTCTTCCCTCAGTTTATGATTTAGATTTTATTCCTGATACATCCACTAGGGGTCAAACTTTTATATACAGTGTATCTCTCTGCCCTTGTATTGCTGGCCTAGGAAAAAATTCACCTTCTTCTTGGTTTGAGTAAAAATTGCTGTTTTTCACTATGTGTGGGTTGCATCGTCAACCAACCTGCGGTCATAATTTGGGGAATAGGAACAAATCAAAGCTTTTAAAGAGAGTGATTTACCTCTTGTTCAATGTCCTGCCCCATTCGTCCTGGAAATGGGTGACTCTGGCATTGGTAATTCACAGACTATCCATTTTGTGGAACGGTTTACGTCTATTGCCATCTGAAAACGAGAGGTGGACTCAATCTTTTCTAGTTTTGGCTTACTATCTTTTCTATTTTTGTGTGTGTAGTGTTATCTGTTGTAAACTATAAATTCAGTGCATTCATGGACCTTCACTTCCCCTTGAGCTATGTTAAGATAATTTATGGATGAAAAGTTAGAATTAATATTTGCATAGTCTTTTATAGTCGATGAAGTATTTTTACAAGCATTGAGCTATCTGATCCTTGTAATACTCTAATTAGTTGGATAAGGAGAAGTGATTTTGTAACATTCATTTCATGGTTGGAGAGATGAAGCCTTCCACGGTTAAGTGACCACTTCAAGGTCACACACACAGAATGTAGCTGGGCTGGAAAGAAAGTCCTGTCCTTGGAGTCTGATAGATGTGATCTTACTCTCGTGAAATTCCTTTGCAGAATCAGTTTCTATCAATTTCAAAGGGCCTTTAAGTCACCCTAAGAAATACTTTTTATATGTATTTGTCTTCATATATCAATAAATTCTCAAAGAGAGGAGTTCAGGGGATAATCTGGTGCAATCTGCAACTTCTGAGAAGGTAAATATTTTCAAACTCATCAGAGTGACTTGTTTCCTTCTCGAAGGTTTTAAAGACCAAGATCCTAACATATTTTGGTCACACTGATCATTCTCCATGTAGAATGAAAAGCCATCCTGATTTCTGACTATTTTCTCATGTTTACACTTTTGGTGTAACAGATAACTGAAATACCAATCTTTTCTATATTTCAGAGAAGAAAACAATTCTTCTCCATTTTCCTTTTTCTCTTTTCCTTCTCCTCT
This sequence comes from Smutsia gigantea, assembly GCA_032199065.1. Classification (NCBI taxonomy): domain Eukaryota; kingdom Metazoa; phylum Chordata; class Mammalia; order Pholidota; family Manidae; genus Smutsia; species Smutsia gigantea. The sequence goes on from JAVSCE010004566.1 coordinate 146,688, forward strand.
CCTTCTCCTCATGCCAGGTCTTATGGCCAGTCTTCGCTGGCATCCTTCCTCAGCTCATTTCTACATGACCACTACGGCCTTCCTGTGGCACATGCAGCCTGACTCGAGCATAGTTTCTTATCATGTCCCCTGATGGCAGATTTCTTCTCTATGCATTGTAATCAAATTGCTTCAAGCCAGTGATATAGAGAAACATGTAGAAACCTCCAGGAGTGGGGGGAAGGGGTGTATTATATTCAGAGAAGCACAGATAAGGGCAGCAGACTTCTGTTTGGAAATAATGCAGGTAAGAAGATAGTAGAGCAAATCTTTATTGTACAAAATTAAAACAAAGATTAGGAGGGGAGACGTGGGAGGGTTCCTCTGCTTGTAAGACTAGACACGACATGGAATAATATTACTTGAATGTTTACTCTGGCAATTTAAATAGATAGACTACAAACCCTAAGGCGACCAACTAGAAAAATAGCAAATAGTCATAGATACACAATGAGATAAAATAGAATCATAAAAAATTAATTGAAGGAAGGCAGAAAAGAGAGAAAAGGGGAGGAAAGACCAATCGGGCCAAGAGCGGCCCGCGCCTCTGCTCTGGGGCGTGAGAGGCGGCCCTCCCTCCCCACCTGCCCTCTGGCCCCTCCCCTTCGACCTCCGACCTCCGTCAGCACTCGGCTCCTGGTCCAGCCTCTGCCTGACCCTTGGCTGTTCCCACCAAGCACAAGTGTGCTCTTGTTATCTTTCATTTTAAAAGCAAAATGAGAACCGTCATTAGCTGAGTGATTCCCTATAGAAAGTGTCACCGCCACACACCACCTATACACACATACATGAACACGTATTCAACCTCCCAAATCCAATCAAATACTCTTCATGATTTCCCCAAACTCGGTGAATTTGGACTTGATATCTTTGCCACACAATTTATTAAACTAATGAGCTGTGATTGAAACTAATGAAACTGAATACAAAATGGTTACTCTGTGCAAACACAGTTGACATGGATGGAGAGACCAAAATGACCCAGTTTTGAGCTCTGGCTCTGCTGCAACCTAATACCGTGGCTGTGGCTGGGTCATTTCACCCCCAAAGAGTGTTTACACCTGTAAAACGCTTTTATGAGAACTATTTGACCAGTTTCAGAACATGACGTAAGGAGTGGGTGAAGTGGTGTTTCTGCGCGAGCCAGGACGTGTCAGACCCGGTCGGTACCCAGCTGCCGCCTCGCCCCAGAGGCCGGTCCCCCTCCCTGCGCCTTTCCCCTTTCTCACAAGGGCCTAGTTTGTTTCAAGGTGGGGAGAGGCGGCACCGCCCACCCCGTGCCCACCCCGGCCTGCGGGGCGTTGAGCATCCGGCCCGGCCCGGCTGACTCACAGCTCCTAAGTGTCTCCTCATCCTCAAGGCCCAACTGAATGTCTAATATCTTCCTGAAACATTGATTTCTTTAGAGCACTGTGATCTCCACGCACTTTTTAAAAACCAGCTTCCCTGCAGTCCTTCAATCTATCAGTGCAATAGACTATAAACAAAGAAAAATAAAAGCCCTCCGCCTAGAGTGCTCACCGCGTGCACCTGGCAGAACGGCACCGTGTGGGTGTTCTCTGGGACCAGCTCTTTTGGGTCAGGTCTGTTTTCCCTCACACTGTATAACCCTGGAGGGTAAGAACTGTTTTCTTTTGAGTCATGTGAAGTACTTAACCCAGGGCTCAGTTTATGTTTGTTCCATTAATTTTGATGGTGTCAGCTGAAGGTCATAGACACCAGCCGGCTTCCTCTTCTCCCGCCTGCACACACATGTTCCCCTGCGCAGGTCTTCTCTCAGGGGCTCCTTCCCTTTCCGCCTCTATTCTGAAGGCAGGGGCTCTGCCGGTTCACACCTCCTCCACGAGGCTCTCTCAGTGCCTCGGCTCACGCCAGTGTCTCCCTTCCCGTCCTTCCAGAACTAGGCTGGGATTTTAAAAACTCACATTAGTTACTAGCTGTGGGGACGTGGACATGAATTCACATTCTCTGGGCCTTCGTTATCTGTAACTCTAAATGAAGTAACGCCCATCTCAAGGGTCCTTGTGAGGATCCAATGAGGTCATGTAGACGGCATTTCTTCCTAAACTGAACCAGGATAAACAAACAGAAGGCATAATTATCTTGGTGCGGCTCGTGTCGTAGCTGCTTGTCAGTGGATCGGGCTCTCGAACTGCTCTGAGGACGTGTGCCAGTAGAGACCACTGTATTCATCTCTGCAGCTCCCACGGCGCTGAGCAGATGTCCATGCACCCTGGAAAGTGCTGGACCGATCGTGCAGTTTGGAACCCGGCCCTCTTCCAGCAGAGCAGCTAATACCCACCGCAGCGCGTGCAATGCTATAGGTGGCCACACACACACAGTTTGCCTTGTTTATGCACCAAGAGATGATTTTCAAAGGGGAAAGAGTCATTTCCCTAGATAGATGCCACAAGTTCAAAGTCTACAGCATGAGTAACTAACACAATTCATGAAGAGAGATCATAGGAATGCAGCAAACAGCAAGTCCTAATTAAACCAGAAGACAGTCCACACCAGAGGCACACTCTGTTTTCAGGCTGAGAGCCTGTATTTTGTCATCCCACCCGGCGGTTTGGGAGCAGGACTCATGGCAGAGGGGCCGAGCCTGGAAGCCGAGCAGGATGGCAGTGCGGCTCCCGTGGAGGGCTTGGAGCTGGGGCGCTGGGTGCTTACATTCCAAGTCAGGGCCCCCTTCCAACCAGGAGGGGACTGTACGCTTAATGGGCCAACTGCCTTCCTGGACCCACAGAGGAGGGATGATGCTGGGACGCTGTTAGAATGGGTCCCCCTTATATGACTTCTTTGGACGCTCTTACCGGCCCTCCTGCTGCAGTTGGGCCCTTGACCTCTGCATTCCTGCCACCTGTGCTCATCTCTGCCCAGCACTAGCTCACTGCTGGGGACAAGAATGGCCTTGGCCCATGTCTAGCCTGTCGGGCTTTCAAGGATGTTCTGAACAGAGAAATTGAATCAGTCAGATGATATGAAGTTTGAAATTCCCATAATCCCACTAAAAGAAAATGCTGACTGAGCTACTGGCTGTGACTTTGGAGACCAGAAGGGAGTAGGGGGCTGCAAATACACACGGGAACACGGGGAGTCGTCCTTAGGGAGGTGGTCGGCCATGTGGAGGCCCTCCTCCAGGGCGAGAGATTATGGGGAGGAGAAAGGAGAGGCCGGGGAAGGGGATCAAGGGAGGGGAAGGGGCTCAAGGTGCAGATTTACTGTATGTCCACTAGGTGAGAGACTCCAGACAAGGCCTCCAATCATCCTGAGTGACAATTTCACCTTCTGTAAAAACGTCATTCATTCACTTAGTTGGCAAACAATTTTCTATTTATAAGCCAGACACTGTGCAGAGCCTTGGGGATACTGTGATAAACGCGATATACACTTTGTCTTAATATGTGTATATAATCCAGAGTGAGATAGGGGTGAATGAATATGCCGTGACAGGGGGTGACCAGCGTGGTTTTGGTGCCCTTTTGACAGGCAACCGCTCCAATCCTGGGGGATCGGGAGAGGTTTCTGGAGGAGTGACATCAAGAAGGAGACCTGAAAATTAGTTAGCAGTTATCCTGGAGAAAGGTAGCAAGGGGGAGGAAGCGAACTGGACAGAAAGGACTTGGTGAAATGTGAGGACCTGCGGGCATTTCTGTACAATTTAGGGAAGGGAAATGCAGGGAGGAGATACAGGGGCGTGAGGCTGGCTCCGGACCAGGAAGCATCTTGTAGGCTGGCTGGGGGATGCTGACTTTCATCTCAAAGAAAGTGAAAAGGTGCAGAACGGTTTGAACCCTGGGGATTCTTTTAATAGAATTGTGTTTTAGCAGTTGAATCCCTTTTTCCATGTGGAAGCTGGATTGGAAATAGGAAGGTCATTAGGACGCTGTTCATACCATCTGGATAAGGGGTGAAGATGCCCTGAATTAAAGCAGTGGGTTGTAGAGATAACAAAAAATAAATGTTTTGTTTCTAAGGCAACAAGAGGGTAGAACACAATAGCAGCTAGCATTCCTGGGTGAACACAAGTCAAGGGAAACTGGACTTCAGTGGTGAGATGGCATTTTGCTGTCAGCCTAGCAGTGAAGGGCTCAGCAACCCAACCATCCCAGTGACCTTTGGCCTCTGTAAGTTTGTCATATTTATGAGTGTGAGCATTTGCCTTAAGAACCATCAACCAGAACACCCTCAATGCTCAGCCATGAAGACTATAAACTTACCCACCTCGGCATCAACACTGCCCTCTCTCCTTCGGTGGAAAGAGAAGCTGCCCATCCCGGCACCTGACCCTCTCTGCTCTGGATCTGTGCACTCCATCTTCCTAGGAACCATTTCCCCCTCTGTCTCTCACTTATTCCGACCCTTCCCCTCACTCTGACCCTTCCCAATAGCCCTTAAATGTGCTCAAGTCTTTCGCAATGAAGCACTCAAACCCTCATCCTCCTGACAGCCTCTCTCTGTCCTCCTTTCTTCTACCAAACGTCTTGAGAGGATGGTTCGCACTCACTGCCCCCTTTTCCTCCCCTTCAGCCTCCCTCCCCAGTGTACTGTAGTCTGATTCCACTCAGAATTCCTTTTATTTACAAACTGCTTACAAACTGTTTCAAATTGAAAAATATGAAAGAGAACCAAGAATCATACAACAAGTACCCATGTAGTCAACAACTAACAATTTTTAAATGTTCACAATTTTTACAGAAATATTTTTCAAGAAATAGGCTGTTGTGAGCACTGCAGCCCTGACTCCCTTCCCTCTCTCTGCGCAGAGCAGGAGTTCCTGGGATTGAGCATGGGGCCCTCCTGTTCACAGCCCGCTCACCGCAGGTCTCAGGGCCTCGCAGTATCTGGAAGACAGCAGGTGCTCAACAAATACTGATGAATATGTGAATTGATGAGAAAGAGTAGTTTATATTTAAGCATTTTGGGGGAAATGGGGCAGGTGGCTGCTTCTCTGGGAATAGGATGGGGAAAGACAAGTCACCTCGGTGAGATGCCTTCTTGTTAAGCGGAGCAGGGCCACACACTCACCTTTGGGCCTCAGCAAGCAGCAGGACAGTCTGCGGGCATGTTGCTGGCATGGTGAGATCCAAGCTTTTGGTTAGAAAACCCAAGCTTTCTGGTCCACACGTCAGCGACCAGCAGAACACTACTTCATAAAGTAACTCATTTCGTTTCCATAGTCCTTGCTTGGAGAAAACTTCACTTTGACATCTCTTTTCAGGTATTTTTCTCTGAGTATTTTCCGTAGCAACCACTACACAGGACACACGCTCAAATGAAACAGAGGATTTTCCCTTTTCAAATAATGGTGACATGTCTCAGGAAGGGGGAACTTGAAAACATCATTTCCGTGAGAGTGGATGCATAGGGAGAAGGGTGGGGGGAGCAGGAGGGAAGGACAGAACATGAATGAGAGGTACAAGGACTGTTCTCAGTGAGGTAGAAAAAGGAAAAATTAAAGTTAGTCATAGAGCTGCCCCAATTACATTCTTGTACACATTTCACTTAAGCACATGCATGCACACACACATACACACACGGGTACACACACAGATGTACACAAGTAAGGAAAACATGCAATTGGGAGAAATCAGATTTGGGACTCAATACCTCCTCCTAAACTCTGTGTTTCAGCAAAGCATTCTTTATGCCTGCCGGTTGCTATGGAAATACTCCAAGGAACGTGTCACATGCCTTATGTCTGCCCCACAAGGGGGACACTTAGTAATACAAATCACAAATAAGCTCAAGAAGACATTAGCAAAGCGGGATTTCCCAGGCTGATTTCATTCCACGGACACAAAAACTTCTTAATGTTAAAATCTCCAAAGAGTCCAAGTAGACACAAAAAGGAATAGTTTCACTAGTGTTTTAAGTGAAAGGCTGCCTGGCATCCTAACTTAGCTTGAAAATGGTCTATGCAGCTCTGGGGACCAAAAAGCTTATTGGAAAAGAACAGGCCAGGAGACAGGAAGTCTGTTCTCTAGTATCAACTTGGCAACCCCTGTCCCTGTCTGACGAGTCAGTCCCCACCCGTGGGCCTCATTCTGTTATTTCTCTTTGTAAAAGGAGAAGAAAGCGCTAGGTGATTCCAACAGACCGTCCCGCTCGCTTGGGAGGCTGCAGGGTGTATGTGACCAGAAACATTAAAGCCGGCTTAAAAATAAAGGAAGCATAATAGGCGAAGGGGATAAAGAGGCATGAAACCTCAATCATAATATAAATCAGTTGCAGGGATGAAAGCTCAGTGTAGAGAACACAGCCAGGGGCTCTGGAACACCTTCCTGTGGTGGCAGACAGTGACTGCAGCGGTCGGGGTGGGCATTTACTAATGTATGTACCTGTCCAATCAGCATGCTGTAGACTTGGAACCAAGACTGTATATCAACTACACGTCCATTAAAAAATATCAAAAACAAAACAAACAAAAAGACTATGTGGCTGGCCAAGGTCACACACACACACACACACACACACACACAAATACAGGAAATGTATCAGGATCTTGAAATGGAAAATTCCAGAACTGGGCTTGGCTTCAGATAAGGTTTAATTTCATGCTCCAGCAATGTCACCGGGAGGACCCGGTTTTGCTATTAACTGCATCCTGAGGCTGGTAAATGCATCAGCTCAAACAATATTGTGAGGACCCAGGCTCTTCCTGCCTGTCCTCCGTGCCTGCCCAGCCGGCATCTGGGGCTGGCCAACTGCGTGGCCCCAGGAGGGCGCCCCGGCCATGAGCATCGCGTGCGGATGGTACATCCGGGCAGGCAAGACTAGTTTTCCCTCATGCTTCCTTTTTTAAAAGCAAAGCAAAATCTTCCCCTGGGTCATTGCCTCCCTCTGAACATACCTTCTCTCGTGTCTGTTGGGGCAGAATAGCAATGCTCGCCCTTATGCACCCCTGGAAGGTGAGTGGGCCCAGCGGGCTTATGAACCTGTCCAGCCTAAGAGACATGATCGTATAGTATAGATCACTTCTCTGAATTGAATCTAATACTGTATGATCACTTCTCAGTTGAAAGCTTAAAGGAGGCCTGGAGGCTGCTTACTTGAAGACTTTTATTTATCATATGTAGCCAACTCGGTGCTATGTTTTAGTTACGTTTCCACAGGGGCATGTGTGGTCAAGCTAGGAGGCTGCGTGACTGAGAAGGGTGAGGGGGAATCATAGCAAAGGAGCATTCTATGTGAGGGACCCAAAGTGGGCCAGCAGAAGCTCAGGGGTCTCCGTGAGCCTTGAGCAAAGATGCATGGGCGCAGAAGGTGGGCTGCGATGAACGGGTGGAAGATAAGGCTATAAAGGGAAATTGGGATCAGATTATAAAGCCCTGTTCTCAGCTACAGCTCTTCAGTTTTATCCAAAAGCACTTCTTTGGGAAGGTCTCAGCTTCTGTGATTAGGGTCACATCTCTCTTGTATGTGCTCACAGCACCGTGAGCCTCCCTTACATGGAGCTTATCACGTGTTATTTTGGCTTACCTGGTGACCAACTGTGTGATCCATGTTTCCCCTTTGCCAGATTATAGGCCCTGTGACCTTCTGCCTCACATACCTTTGCTTACAAGGTCTCCTCTTCTATAAGCTCCATGAGGGCGTGGACCCTGTTCATTTCACTCAACTTTGTATCCCCAGAAAGTTGTCGTATCTGTCCGTGTGGCAGGAGATGCTGACCTGCACAGCTGGGTGGCTGTGAACACTGACCAGTAACAGACCTCAGAAGGGACCAGCTCTCTTTGGGGAGGATCCCCATTTACTTACAGCAAACAGTTCAGTAAGAGGCAGATCGCCTTCATCCTATCCTGGGTTGAGATTTTGAAACTGGGTTTCGATCTCTGTGAGGTCTGATCTGGTCTGGTCTAAGCCTTCATGAGTCCCGCTAGAATTCTGGAGTGGGGTATCAGGTCCCTCTCCTTGCAGGTGGGCTCTGATCCCTGACTGCTTCTTAGTCTCTCACCTTCACAACTGGCAGGTGCCATCATGGAAGAGGGCTTTATACACGGACTCTCTTCTCAGGGCTCCCTCATCTCTAGGAACTTGGTCCCCCAAATCCTCACAGGCTTCATAGTTCTGTGACACCGCCAAACAGATGCTAGGCAATGCATTCATGCAGATTTCTTATGTGTATTTGACAGAAAGATGAGCCTGGTAAGCCGGTGAGCCATGGCTGGACTTGGAAGCTTCACAGCTAACCTTCTAGATTCAGACACACACCCAGAACCTGAGCGAGAAAATACAGGAAAAGCACCTAACACAGTATTAGGCATATGTCAAAGCACATTTCATGGTAGCCATTATTAATATCCAAGTATAAAGCATGGCCTCTGTTGAGGGATTAAACAGCCACAAGCAAGGGGAATCCATGTGTAGGAGAACATATGGGGACACACTCAAGTGCACAGGGAAGGGATCCCCTAAGGAGTGAGTGTGGTCATATTCCCCAGGACAGAAGGCCAGGAAGAAAACATTAGCACAGGTAGAGAGATATGCAGTTAGCAGGACATGCAGAAATAATAGAGATGATGACTTAGTGAATAAGGACATGGAAACATCTTCTATAAATATGTTCCACTTGCTCCAGGATGTAAAGAAAATATAACAAAGAACCAAATGAAAAATGTAGTATCTCGGGACTTCCGGGAAGATGGCGGTGTGAGCAGGGCGGCAGAAATCTCCTCCCAACACTATATTTATCTACGAAAACACAGAAAATACATCTATTCCTAAAAGAGAGACGAGAATACACAGGAAAGCGCACAGCGTGCAGCTCCACCCGAGAGGACTCGGCACCCCAAGAGGCGGGTAAGATCCGGAGCCGCGACCCGGCGGGACCCGAGCCCTCCCCCACCCCAGCGCACCGGCGGGAGGAGAGGATTCAGAGCCGGAGGGAGTGGAAGTGCACCCCGCGAAGTAGCCAGCCCCGGGGATCTGCGCGGGGAGCGCTGACCCACATTGCGCAGTGCAGCGGAGATTGGAGAGACAGAGGGGCAGGATCTGAGTGGGGAACGCGCCAGGGGGCTTGCAGCCGGCTCCCAGGAAGGAAAAAAAAAAGAAAAAAAAGCGCGCGCTTTCTTCAGCGGTCTTAAAGAGACAGGAGCCCAGCGGAGGAGCCGGATCGCCCCAGCACACTCAGCCCAGCAGGCTGGGAGTCCTGGGGAGTTTCAGACGCCTTAGCTGGCGACTGAGGAAGTGTAGCCATACTTAACACTTCTCACTGAGATCAACAGCCTCCTATTCGTTCCCACCCCTGCCAGAGCGATAAAGGACCCTGCGGAGAGGCACAGTCACAGCTGTGGAATCGTGGGGCAATAGCGCCACCTAGAGCATTCCCACAGAATCTACGTCTGGTGGGCATTTTGTTTTGTTTTGTTTTGTTTTTTGTTTTTTCTTTTCTTTCTTTCTTTCTTTTTTTCCTTTTTTTTTCTCTTTTTTTTCTTCTCTTTTTAAAGTCTTAAAGAGCCCAGCTGACATACGTGGCAACTACCAGCGACCACTTCTATAGCCATGAAAAGACAGAGGAATATGGTCCAGACTAAAATCAACCAGACAACCCCAGAGAGGGAGCCTGAAGGGATGGAAATGCACAGTCTTCCTGAAAAAGAATTCAGAACAAAAGTCATAACCATGCTGATGGACCTACAGAAAAATGTGCAAGAGCAGAGGGAGGAAGTGAGGGAAGTGAGGAAAGACAATGCAGAAATCAGACAAGTGATCGACGGGCTTAACAGCAGAATGGATGAGATGCAAGAGACTGTTAATGGAATAGAAAACAGAGAACAGGAGTACAGAGCAGCTGAGGCAGAGAGATAAAAGGATTTCTAGGAATGAAAGAATATTAAGAGAACTGTGTGACCAATCCAAACGGAACAATATTCGCATTATAGGAGTACCAGAGGAAGAAGAGAGAGAAAAAGGGATAGAAAGTGTCTTTGAAGAAATAATTGCTGAAAACTTTCCCTCGCTGGGGAAGGAAGTAGTCTCACAGTCCACCGAAGCTCCTAGATCTCCCAACACAAGGGACCCAAGGAAGACAACACCAAGACACATAATAATTAAGATGGCAAAGATCAAAGATAAAGACAGGATATTAAAGGCAGCTAGAGAGAGAAAAAAGATCACCTACAAAGGAAAACCCATCAGACTATCATCAGACTTCTCAACAGAAACCTTGCAGGCCAGAAGAGAATGGCATGATATATTTAAAGTTATGAAACAGAAGGGCCTTGAACCAAGAATATTGTATCCAGCACGATTATCATTTAAATATGATGGGGGGATTAAACAATTTCCAGATAAACGAAAGTTGAGAGAGTTTGCCTCTCATAAACCACCACTACAGGATATCTTAAATGGACTGCTCTAGATGGAAGCACACCTAACACTAAAAAGATGTCACCAGAGAAAAAAAAATCATAGCAAAGAAAGCAGACCATCCAAATACTAACTAAAGGCAAATAAAACACCTATTATAGAAAGAATGGAGGAGGAGGAATAAGAAGGGAGAGAAAGAAAGAAACATCAGACTGTGTTTACAATAACTTAACAAGAAAGTTAAGTTAGATTGTTAGATAGTAAAGAAGCAACCCTTGAACCCTTGGTAACCACGAATCTAAAGCCAGCAATGGCAATAAGTACATATCTATCAATAATCACCCTAAATGTAAATGGACTGAATGCACCAATCAAAAGACACAGAGTAACAGAATGGATAAAAAAGCAAGACCCATCTATATGCTGCCTACAAGAAACTCACCTCAAATCCAAAGATATACACAGACTAAAAGTGAAGGGATGGAAAAAGATATTTCATGCAAACAACAAAGAGAAAAAAGCAGGTGTTGCAGTACTTGTATCAGACAAAATAGACTTCAAAACGAAGAAAGTAGCAAAAGATAAAGAAGGACATTACATAATGATAAAGGGGTCAGTCCAACAAGAAGATATAACCATTATAAATATATATGCACCCAACACAGGAGCGCCAGCATATGTGAGACAAATACTAACAGAATTAAAGGAGGAAATAGACAGCAATGCATTCATCTTAGGAGACTTCAACACACCACTCACTCCAGAGGACAGATCAACCAGACAGAAAATAAGTAAAGACACAGAGGCACTGAACAACACACTAGAACAGATGGACCTAACAGACATCTACAGAACTCTACACCCAAAAGCAACAGGATACACATTCTTCTCAAGTGCACATGGAACATTTTCCAGAATAGACCACATACTAGGCCACAAAAAGAACCTCAGTAATTTCAAAAATATTGAAATCCTACCAACCAACTTCTCAGATCACCAAGGTATAAAACTAGAAATAAATTTTAGAAAGAAATCAAAAAGGCTCACAAATACATGGAGACTTAACAACACTCTCCTAATTAATCAATGGGTTAACGACCAAATCAAAACAGAAATCAAAGAATATATGGAGACTAATGACAACAACAACACAAAGCCACAACTTCTGTGGGATGCAGCAAAGGCAGTTCTAAGAGGAAAGTATATTGCAATCCAGGCCTATTTAAAGAAGGAAGAACATTCCCAAATGAATAGTCTAAAGACACAATTACTGAAATTGGAAAAAGAAGAACAAATGAGGCCCAAAGTCACCAGAAGGAGGGACATAATAAAGATTAGAGAAGAAATAAATAAAATTGAGAAGAATAAAACAATAGAAAAAAATCAATAAAACCAAGAGCTGGTTCTTTGAAAAAATAAACAAAATAGATAAACCCCTAGCCAGACTCATTAAGAGAAAAAGAGAATCTACACACATAAACACAATCAGAAATGAGAAAGGAAAAATCACGACGGACCCCACAGAAATACAAAGAATCATAAGAGAATATTATGAGAATCTATATGCTAACAAGCTGGAAAACATAGAAGAAATGGACAACTTCTTAGAAAAATACAACCTTCCAAGACTGACCAAGCAAGAAACAGAAAAACTAAACAGACCAATCACCAGTGACGAAATCGAATTGGTAATCAAAAAACTACCCAAGAACAAAACCCCCGGGCCTGATGGATTCACCTCTGAATTCTACCAGACATATAGAGAAGAAATAACACCGATTCTCCTTAAAGTTTTCCAAAAAATAGAAGAGGAGGGAATACTTCCAAACTCATTCTATGAAGCCAGCATCACTCTAATACCAAAACCGGGCAAAGACCTCACCAAAAAAGAAAATTACAGACCAATATCCCTGATGAACGTAGATGCAAAAATACTCAACAAAATATTAGCAAACCGAATTCAAAAATACATCAAGAGGATCATACACCATGATCAAGTGGGATTCATCCCAGGGATGCAAGGATGGTACAACATTCGAAAATCCATCAACATCATCCACCACATCAACAAAAAGAAGAACAAAAACCACATGATCATCTCCATAGATGCTGAAAAAGCATTTGACAAAATTCAGCATCCATTCCTGATTAAAACTCTCAACAAAATGGGTATAGATGGCAAGTACCTCAACATCATAAAGGCTATATATGACAAACCCACAGCTAACATCATACTTAACGGCGAGACGCTGAAAGCTTTTCATCTAAGATCGGGAACAAGACAGGGATGCCCACTCTCTCCACTGTTATTCAACATAGTACTGGAGGTCCTAGCCACAGCAATCAGACAAAACAAAGACATACAAGGCATCCAGATTGGTAAAGAAGAAGTCAAATTGTCACTATTTGCAGATGACATGATACTGTACATAAAAAACCCTAAAGACTCCACTCCAAAACTACTAGAACTAATATCTGAATTCAGCAAAGTTGCAGATACAAAATTAACACACAGAAATCTGTTGCTTTCCTATACACTAATGATGAACTAACAGAAAGAGAAATCAGAAAAACAATTCCATTCACAATTGCATCAAAAAGAATAAAATACCTAGGAATAAACCTAACGAAGGAAGTGAAAGACCTGTACTCTGAAAACTACAAGACACTCCTAAGAGAAATTAAAGAGGACACTAACAAATGGAAATGCATCCCATGCTCTTGGCTAGGAAGAATAAATATTGTCAAAATGGCTGTACTACCTAAAGCAATCTACAGATTCAATGCAATCCCTATCAAACTACCAACAGTTTTCTTCAATGAACTGGAACACATAATTCTAAAATTCATATGGCACCGCAAAATACCCTGAATAGCCAAATCAAACCTGAGAAAGAGGAATAAAACAGGGGGAATTACACTCCCTGACTTCAAGCTCTACTACAAAGCCACAGTAATCAAGACAATTTGGTATTGGCACAAAAACAGACCCACAGACCAGTGGAACAGAATAGAAAATCCAAACATTAACCCAAACATATACAGTCAATTAATATTTGATAAAAGTGCCTTGGATATACAATGGGGAGATGACAGCCTCTTCAGCAGCTGGTGTTGGAAAAACTGGACAGCTACATGTAAGAGAATGAAACTGGACTACTGTCTAGCCCCATACACAAAGGTAAACTCAAGGTGGATCAAAGACTTGAATGTAAGTCATGAAACCATAAAACTCTTAGAAAAAAACATAGGCAAAAATCTCCTGGACATAAACATGAGCAACTTCTTCATGAACATATCTCCCCGGGCAAGGAAACAAAAGCAAAAATGAACAAGTGGGACTATATCAAGCTGAAAAGCTTCTGTACAGCAAAGGACACCATCAGTAGAACAAAAAGACATCCTACAGTATGGGAGAATATATTCATAAAAAACGTATCTGATAAAGGGTTGACATCCAAAATATATAAAGAACTCATGCACCTTAACAAACAGAAAGCAAATAATCCAATTAAGAAATGGGCAGAGGACATGAATAGACACTTCTCCAAAGAAGAAATTCAGATGGCCAACAGGCACATGAAAAGATGCTCCACATCGCTAATCATCAGAGAAATGCAGATTAAAACCACAATGAGATATCACCTCACACCAGTGAGGATGGCCAACATCCAAAACACAAACAACAACAAATGTTGGCGAGATGTGGAGAAAAGGGAACCCTCCTACACTGCTGGTGGGACTGCAAATTAGTTCAACCATTGTGGAAAGCAGTATGGAGGTTCCTCAAAAAACTCAAAATAGAAATACCATTTGACCCAGGAATTCCACTCCTAGGAATTTACCCTAAGAATGCAGCAGCCCAATTTGAAAAGGACAGATGCACCCCTATGTTTATTGCAGCACTATTTACAATAGCCAAGAAATGGAAGCAACCTAAGTGTCCATCAGTAGATGAATGGATAAAGAAGATGTGGTACATATACAATGGAATATTATTCAGCCATAAGAAGAAAACAAATCCTACCATTTGCAACAACATGGATGGAGCTAGAGGGTATTATGCTCAGTGAAATAAGCCAAGCCGAAAAAGACAAGTATCAAATGATTTCACTCATATGTGGAATATAAGAACAAAGAAAAAAACTGAAGGAACAAAACAGCAGCAGACTCACAGAACCCAAGAACGGACTAATAGTTACCAAAGGGAAAGGGACTGGGGAAAATGGGCGGGAAGGGAGGGATAAGAGGGAAAAAGGGGCATTACGATTAGCAGATGTAATGTTGGGGGGGCACGGGGAGGGCAGTACAACTCAGAGAAGACAAGTAGTGATTCTATAGCATCTCACTACGCTGATGTGCAGTGACTGTAATGGGGTTGGTGGGGGGGACCTGATGAAGGGGTAGTTTAATAATTGTAATATTGCACATGTAATTGTAAATTAATGGTAATAAAATAAATTATATTAAAAAAAAAAAAGATTTAACACGAATTCTTCACAAACTCTTCCAAAAATCAGAAGAAGAAACACTTCCCAACTCTTTTCTGAGACCAGTATTACCCTATCCTGATGCCAAAACCAGACAAAAACATGACAAGCAGCCTACAGATCAGTTTCCCTTATGAATATAGACACAAAACATCCTCAACAAAATGCTAGCGAACTGAATCTAATAATATATCAAAGGATATATTGGTCAACTTGTGACCAAGTGGGGTTTAACCCAAGAATGCAAGGTTGGTTCAACATACAAACTCAGTCAATGTAATCCACAATATTGATAGAATAAAGGACCCAAAGCACATAATCATATCAGTAGATGCCAAAAAAGCATTTAAGAAAAATACAATACCCTTCCATGATCAAAACTCTCAAAAATTAGAAATAGAAGGAAACTTTCACAACCTGTTCAAAGGCATCTACAAAAAACACACAACTAACATCATATTTAATGGTGGAAGGCAAATGTTTTCCCTGGAAGATCAGCAACACAAGACTGCCCACTGTCACAACTTCTACTCAGTGTTGTACTGAAAGTTCTCACCAGGGCTATTAAGGCATGAAGAAAACATATAAGACTTCCAGATTAGAAAGATAAATCTATTTACAGATGTCATGAACTCATATATAGAAATTCCTAAGAATACACACACATACATTAGAATTAATTAATGAGTTCTATAAGGTTGTGGGATATAAGATCAATATATGAAAATCTGTATTTATATTATTCACTAGCAATGAATGATCCGATCCAGAAATGAAATTAAGCAAACAATTCCTTTTGTAATAGAATCTAAAAGAATACAATACTTAGGAATAAATTTAGCAAAAGACATGCAAGACTTCAGGAATAAATTTAGCAAAAGACATGCAAGACTTCAGGAATAAATTTAGCAAAAGACATGCAAGACTTCTACAATAAAAACTACAAAATACATCAAAAGAAATTAAAAACTGAAATAAATGAAAATATTCTCCCATGATCATGTATTGAAAGACACAGGATTGTTAAGATGACGTTACTCCCAAGACTGATCTTCAGATTCCATACACCAATCTCTACCAAATTCCCAGCTATTATCAGTCTAAATAATGGAATATTTTTTGGCCATTAAAAGGGATGAAGTACTGACATATGCCATGATGAAATATGCCATAATGAAAACATTTATGCTAAGTGAAAGAAGCCAGACACAAAAGGCCTCAAGCAGTATGAGTTCATTGACATGAAAGGTCCAGAATAGGTGAACCCATAGAGATAGGAAGTAGTTTCAGGGTTGCCAAGATCTGCGAGGGTGGCGATTGTTCAGCCACTACTAATGGGTACAAATTTCTTTCTGGAGCGATGAAAAAGTTCTGAAATTAGATAGTTGTGATGACTGCACAACTCTGTGAATACACTAAAGACCACCAAATCCTACATTTTTAAATGGATGAATTTTATGGTATGTGAATTTTATCTCAATGCAGTTGCTACAGTTACTGGGAATCTCTGCTGGGAATGCCCTTCATGGGTCCATTCCTGTATTGGATGGAATTTACGTCCATTCTCTCCTTCCCCTTTATGACTTTCCTCTACTAACCATGCATCTTTCTGGACTGGGGAGTCTAGACATGCTTATTCATTCACTCATTCATTCATTCATTTTCTGCATATTAACTGAATCCCAACTCTATGTCATGGGATACAGATATGAAAGAGACAGACTTGCTCCCTCTTCCTGCCCTCAGCAAGTTTACAGTCTAGCTCATACTCACGTGAAACTTAAGTCTAAATTTATGTTTTTAGTCCATCCTCTTGTAGGTAAGGGTAGGAGTGGGGGTAGAGAAACAATTAGCATTTTTCCTTGGAGCCCTTGTTTCAGGTATCTGGTAGACTCCACCCTCCTCGGTGCCTATCAAAATGTCACCTGTTGGCAGAAGGTCAATTTAAAATGTCTGTCTTTCTGGTGCTTCTTACATTTTATTTGGGGATACTTGAAAGGTGGGGAGAGGACCCTAGTACGGTACCTAGTATCGGTTGGGTACCTAGTATGTTCCAGGCAGTGATGACATTTACCCTCTCCCTGCAAGGTGGGTCACAGCAGTGGCAAAACTAAATGGCCAGTGTTGACAGAACGTTCATTATGTGCCGGATACTACCCAGGGCTTTTACGAGCATCATCTTATTCCATCCTCCCAGTGACTTTATGGTCCCTACTTTATAGACACCCTTCAGAGAGAATTGCCCAATGAAGGACACAGTTAATGAGTTCAAAAGCCAACATTTTCATGTCAGCTCCACCTGGCTCAAAAACCCTTGAGCATTCCCCTCTCCTGCACTGCCTTCAGGTTCTGCCTCCAGAATACATAAAAGCCTTACAGACCACAGGAATGAGTCTATGTTGCAGGCTTGTGGACCCTGGGGCAGGTAGAAAGAATACTGAGGGTTCAGATTTCTGGCTCCTGCACCTGCTAGTATGTGTCCTTGACTCTGTTCCCTCTTCTGGAAAATAGGTCAACAGAAATTCCAATCCAGAAGATGTTACTAGGAATAAATGGACCGACCTGTGTGAAGTGCTTAGAGCAGGTTTTGGCAATACTAGAGGATCGATATGTAATACTTGTAATCTTTCATCAAACCTCACAGACCTAATGTCAACTACAGTGGATTTATCTGATTGACTTATCAGATGTCTGACACCGAAATGGACACGTTCCAGCCCATATGCAACCCACCCCACCTCTACACAGGCAGAGAAGTTTTAGTCTCCCCATTTTACAGATTAGAAATCCACACAAGCTGAGACACAAACCAGATGTGATGTATCAGTACCACCAGCCTCCTTGTAGGCCCAGGACCCATTGCATTCCTCAGGACTTGGAATAGCTTTCTCCTCCAGAAAACTTCTCACCCCCAAAGCCTGATCACATGGCAGAATCTGAACAATCCCAGGGTGCTAGTAGTGAACTGTGACCTGGTCCAGAATTAGGGTAAGATGTTTAAGATACCTAGGACACAAAATTTAAGGTGCTCACTCTCAGGCTTATACAAGGGCAAGGCTGGCACCTGAGAATGAGTGCCTCCTCCAGTTCTGTGCCCATGTTGCCTTGCTCATGTCTCCCTCATCTTAGCCCTGACTGTATTCCCGCTCAGCAAGCACCCAGACCTGTCACAGTAAGGACAAAATATCATGGTTTGTGCTCATAGTTGATATAATTACAGTGTCTCCCAACTACAAAATGGAAAGATATTCGGGGGTGATAGGGAGTATTGAGTCCAATCAAATCCAGAGGCTGGCACTGGCCAAATTCACCAATGACGAAAGGTGGAAGACAGAGACGTTTGAAGGAAGCCAGTGGCCTCAAATTAAAATGCGACAGCACGTTGGAAACAGTAGGGAAATCCAGAAGAAGTGAGACCGGCCTAATGAAGATTAATGCCAAGCACTTGGCTTGTGAAGAAGCCACTGAGGAAGCCTTTCCAACGAGCGAGTTCTAGTTGGAGAGGAAGTTGAGAGAAGGTGCACCCTGGAGCGGAAGCAGCTGATATAATGGAATCCCTTACTCAAGGATAGGTGAAAGCTTTCTGAGAGGAAGAAGTGTTTGTAAGAAGAGAAGCAAATCCTGGGCAATGGATAATCGGGAGGGAGGTACCTTTGGCAACACCCCATGTTACTGTCAAAGCTTTGAATTAATAGATCACTCTGGAATTATCTGGGGGCACCTTTTCAATCCCAGAGTTCTTTGCAAACACTCATCAAGAATTTGCCCCCCAGGTGAAGAACTATAGATTTTCTTCTTTCTCCCTAACAGCCAAATTCATGGCTCAGCAGGAGGTCCGCCGAGCCGGTGGATTTATATTCTTTCTGAATTAACTGGAACTCTTCTGGTTGCAAGTGACAGGATAAGACTGGAGGTAGCACACACAGAAAGGAAATCTGATTAGGAGGTTACAGGGTGTCGCTTAAATGCCAAGGACAGCAAGAAGCTGAGCCTCAGGAAGGAAATATCAGCAAACAATGCAGTTCTGTAAGGAACTCAGAATGCCTTCACTCTGTCCCCTTTCTGCTGCTCACTCTATAAAAAGTCTTCTCTGCTTCTCTGTCCACCTGGTGGGAAATGGCCACCTCTGGGAGCTCCCCCATTTGAAGTCTCCCCTATTTCCAAAAGTAGCCATTTATGTCTTAGATCAGAGGCCATCCTGACCCAGTCAACCCTGGCCAGGAGGATAGATCTGAATATAGATCTGAATAGGTTCCTTCCCTTGTAAGCAAGTAGGTGGATGGAGGAAGAGGTGCACGTCCTAGAAGACAAGTCCTGGACAGACAAGCCAATAGATGTCTAATACACTTCCTCTGTGACATGCGATCTCACCCGCCATTGTATGGTAATATTGATTAAAACAAGGGCAACATGAAACAAAACAATCAAAAGTTCCCTAGAGTTGGAGACATGCTAAGTCAAATGAACCAGACACAAAAGGACAAACACTGTATGAGTCCAGTTTCAGTTGTCAGATGTGTAGAGACAGAAGGTAGAACAGTGGTGACCAGGTGCTGAGGGAGGGGACAGTGGGGAGTTACTGTTTAGTAGCTCAGAGTTTCTGTTTGGGACAATGCAAAAGTTCTAAGGAGGGATGGTGGTGATGGTTGCACAAAGCGAATGTACTTAATGCCCCGGAACCGCACACTTACAATTGGCTAAGATGGAAATTTTTACATTATGTATTTATGTTACCACAATAAATAATAACATAGCATGACATAAAATAACAAAGTAAAAAGTTAACTAGGTCACCGATGGAGGGAAGATCACAGAGATAACACAGCTGGCCTTTTGTGCATCCCCGCCACTCAGTAGGTCGTTCCCTTTGCGTGGGATGTACTTTCTCTTCTTTACTTGAGCAGCGCAGTCATTCTTCAAAACCCAGCCTATATAACCCTCCTCTCATAAGCCTTATTCCAGTACCCCAGGCAGACTTGATCACTTCCTTTCTATGTTTTATGGCAGCATATATGGCATATAATCCGGTTACTCTGTATCATGTGTCATGATCGTTTTTTATATGTATATCTCTCCCGCTGGCCCGTGGACTCCAGAGCAGACCAGTGAGGACAGTACAGAATGGCAGTTCAGAGAGCAAACCCTGGCCCCAAATCCCAGCTCCATCACTCAGCCATTGGTTGATGTCGGGCAAATCATGTTCTTTGCCTTAATCTCCTCCATTGTAAAAGCGGGGACCATTATCTTATTACCTATATGGTTGTTGTGAGGATAAATGAGGAAACCCACATAAAGCATTGTAAACTGCTTTGCAAATTGCATTGTAAGTTGCAATATAATGTAAGACACATTGTGAGTTGCCCAATAAATGTTAGCTTTCATGGTTGTCACTCACTGTCAAACATAGCATCAGGAACATGGTGACAATTCACTGTTTGTCGAATGGATAAACAAAATAAGGGAAGAAATAAGGCTGTGTGCCTATACATATAAATTGTCAGTCATGAAAACACAAATGAAAATAAGATTAAGTAGGAAAAGATACATTAGTTGCCTGTTAAACCTGATCCTGGCCTCAGCTTTGCAAAGAATATTTCCTCTCTCTGACGGTTCAGGAAACATTAGACTGAGCCCTCGTGAGGACATGGGAGAAAGTTAACTAGCCATTCCACCATAGTGCATGCGCATAAATGAGGTGCCCAGTGTCCCTTTCTGAACAGATTTTCATTCCACTTAGCTGCTATGTCCTTTGGCTGTGGAGAACAGATTGGCACTTAAATATGCACACTGCATTTAGATTTCTCCAGGGAAAGAGAGAGAGAGAGAGAGAGAGAGAGAGGCAAACACGCTGTTTATTTGCACAGTGAGGATTTAATTGTGGGAGGGGTCTGTCATCTTCAGCACTGGATCACTCACTCTGCTAGGCCACAGGGCTGCTCTAGATCCCTCCTTGAACACCTTTTATTTTGATTTGTACCCACTCTGACTTTTGAGCCCACAATGATGTCGAACAAAATGCTCATCTCTGTAGAACGGGGGCTTTGTTCTCTATCACTAACGTCCATCTTGGTGAAATGACTTACAACAGCTGCTCCAAGAAGTAAAATCTGATAGAAACAGTGTCTGCATAGATATAAACATAAACATTAGTTTCTATGGAAACAAAAGTTATAGAGTGATGGCTGGAAGATCTAAAATCCTGTATTCCAGGAATCAAATGTTAAATATATAGTAAGTGCATCCACCAGGGATCATACCACTAACTCCGCGTTCTTTTGGAGAGAACAGAACATGTATAGGATTTTGGCTAAGATGGACATCACCTAGCAGAATCAATATGAGGAGAGCAGTCTTTTCTGCCTCAAATTGAAACAATATTTATTTTCCTACTTGAAAGACTTGGGGGGATGACTTGTGCATTGATGGAATTCAGTCAACAATTATACCCATGGGCACTTTACTCTGGTCTCCAATAAAAGCTCTGAGGCCTCATCAAGGTTTAAGTCCCACACTCAAAGCAGAATGTTCCCAACATCATTGCATCTTCCCCTCCGAGGCCTTCGAATGGACCCAATTCCTGTGGCCCCAGTACCACATGCATCCCATGGAGCTGCCTGCCTCCCTATCCTCCTCCCCATTGTTTTAGGAGTCAGTATTTCTGAGGCTGAAGGACTTTGGTTTAAATGACATTGGGACCGTGGCCCCAGATAGCCCACAGGTGCTTATGCAAAGTCATCAGGTTGCACCAGGAAGAACAAAGCCATGGGTTCCATGTTATACAGGCTGAATTTCAGGTGCTCCTGCGACAGCCAATGAGGGCCATCCCATCTGTTTCAGATACTATTTCTGACTAACAAATTATCCCAAGACATAGTAGCTTGAAAGTGTCTTTTTGTTAGGTTCGCAGGCTCTATGGATCAGGACGCTAGGTGAGGTGTAGTGGGACCAGTTTGTCTCTTCTTCACGGTGTCTGGGGCCTCAAGTGGGAAGATGCAACATCTGGGGGTGACTCTTGGCTAGGAGAGTCAGTGCCTGGGGTTGGAGACATCTGGAGGTACCACATGTCTGATGGCTAATGCTGGCTGTCCACTGGGACGTCAGCAGGGACTGTCAACCAAAGCACACATGAGACCTCTCCGAGTGGCCTGGGCTTCCTCACAGCACAGCTATCTCAGGATAGTCAGATTCCCATGACAGTCAGCACTCCAAAAACAAGGGCAAGCAAGACCTATTATGACCCAGCTTGGGAAGTCAGAGAGGGTCAGCATCCCTTTCACTGTATTGCTGGTTTCAGGTGAAGTCTAAACTTACTTGATCCCTGATTTACAGAGAGGAGACATATTTTCATCTCTAAGAAAGAGGGTGAGAATTTCTAGGCACGTTTGAAATCACCACACCAAAGTTAAAAATATAATAATAAACTAAAGATGTCCTTTAAGACTTTAATAAAACAATTTCAAACTTTATGAATGTCCACACTCATCATAAGAGGGTTTAAAGGGCCCAAGTGTCCAGGTATGCAACATCCGGCATTTAGGTGGAGCACCTGAAGCCCAGTGTAAGAGTAATTACATTTGCTCTTTGGACCTCAGCTGTTCTCCCTTCATAGTCTGAGAAAATCTCGGCCGTAATAGTTACCATGGCAACAGCAACATCTGTAGCAGATCCAGCCTGGAGGATATGTAAGGAGCAGAACCTGATCAGACAGGAATGGATACCAACCCGAGTGCAAGCAGGAGACTAGAAAGCATCCTTCCAAGATCAACACCTGCCTTCCTGTCCTTTAAGAAAGCAGACAACACAGAGCTGTACAAACAGAGCTAAGGGCTTATTGGAACCAGTGGAAATTTGGCGCAAGGATTACAGAGATAGGTTAACAGGGCAGCGAGAAAGGAGAAGGTACATAGTGTTAGCAGGAGATTCTACAATATGTGGAGGATTTTAACAGCCTGTGAAACATAATGTACCACCAAGGTACTGTCGGGAGCCCTTTGTGATATGAAAATTCAACAACTACATACCACAGGCCAGCTGTGCACCAGGTCCTGTACTGGTGGCTTACATATATCATTGCATTTCATTTTCCACCACATTCCTATGAATGAGGTCTGGCAATCCCTATAAGGTAGAGAAGGAAATCAAGGCTCAAAAGAAGGGACTTAATCAAAATCAAAGCTGGGTTTCAAGCCCAGATCTTTCTGCCACCCAAACTCAGAGCAGTTTTGTCAAGCAAGGTGGCATGTCCACCGTGGATGCAGATGTAACCCAACTATTCATATAATCAAGTGCATGAAACTGCCACGTGTTTACACATGCTAGGCTTCCTTGAAAAAAGCCAAATCTGAGAGGGCATGAAAGAAAAAGGCAAGGAAACTTGTAGGCCACAGAAATGACTGGATTTTATTCTAAGAGCAAAACGGTAAACATAAGTTCATTCACTCATTCTCACATTATTTCCCAAGCTTCCACCATACACCAGGCTTATGTCAGACTCTGGAAACTAGACTGACAAAGCCCCTTCCCCTAGAAGAGGAAGGCAAAACACAAGCAAGCAGATGAAAAGTAAATACACATTCATCTTATGAAGGACCTAGAACAAGA
The DNA here is from genome assembly GCA_032199065.1 of Smutsia gigantea. Lineage (NCBI taxonomy): Eukaryota > Metazoa > Chordata > Mammalia > Pholidota > Manidae > Smutsia > Smutsia gigantea. The sequence continues at coordinate 170,132 of JAVSCE010004566.1, forward strand.
TGCTATGATGAAAAGCTCTAAGGGACGGGGAAAGGGTCCTTTTTGGATAGCATGATCAAAAATGGCTTTTCTGAAGAGATCCTTGAGCTGTGACCTGAAGAATGGAAGAGGAGCGATCTGTGCAAGCTGCTGACGGAAGAGGAAGAGGAACAAGGAGTCATCTGTACAAAGGCCCAGGAGTTATATAGGGCTTGGAATAGAGAAGGCCAGAGTTTCTGAGGCAAGTGAGAGGGAAAGGGGCATGAACTGAAGTTAGAAAGGTAGGCAGGTACCAGGGTATAGACGTCTTGCAGGTAGGGTTGCCAAATAAATTAATTACAGGGTGTCTGGTTACATTGAATATCGACTTTTTGGTATAAGTATCTCCCAAATACTGCATTGAACCTACTTATACTTTAAAAGTGCTTGTTGTTTATCTTAAATTCAAGTGTAACTGGGCGCCCTGTATTTTCATTTGCTCAATCTGGTGACCCTACATTGTAAGCCCTCGGGAATCAGTTCTAATATCAATGGGAAATCAATGAAGGCTCTAAGCAAGGAGTGACACCAACCGATTCACAGTTTTAAAAGATTACTGTGGTTGCTGGGTGGAAAATGGATTACAATGGAGCAAGAGAAGAAGCAGGATAGAATTATGAAGACATCCAGGCAAAAGATGAATAATGGCTTGGATTAGAGGGTAGATGTAGGGTTGGAGAGAAGTGAACTGATTCAGGCCATGCATTGGAGCTCGATCCAACAAAGCCTGTGATGGATGAGAACGTGTGGAAGGAGACAAACTGCAGAATCAAGGATGATATTAGCTACCAGAGCCGACTGTCATCTGCTTTTGATGCCTATGGAAGCTTCTTAGGGGTACAAATTGACTTAACAAGCAAAGAGGTGCCTTTGGTGGTCAAGACATGGTGATTTGGGGGGGTCTTTGGTGATCCCCCTTCATCTTTAGCCTTGGCCAGCACTCTACGAGTGGACCATGTACATTTTAAATCAATTATGCTTTAGAGTTCTTTGGGGGAATCCCACTTTCCATGCTGTATGTGATATTCATTCCCATTGACTCCGGTAGAAGCCAGAAATAGCAGACATTTGGGGCTCTGGATTTTTCCACTTGTCAAGCCAGTTTTGAAAGATGAGGATACTTTAAAACCTGAGCTACAATGACCTTTGCCCAGGAGAGAGACAACAGTTCATTAAGTTCTTGTGGGCTTAACTAAGAGAGACACATACAGGAGCCAAGAAGAACTTATTAGCTGAACACAGCCTGCCCTTGCCAGCACCAATCACTTCAGGGAATAGAAACTAGTAAAAGAGAGTTTGGGGGAAGAATTTGGGGAACAAATTCTAAAAATGGCAGAACCAAACAAAGAGGCACTGTATTCCTCTGGTCCGTGTGTTTCTTTCAAGACACTGTCCCTACTGTATGCCTTCACAAAAGCTGAAGAAATCATCACAACACATTTTATCATTCACCGGTGCTGAATGATTTTGGCAAGAAATCTGTGCTCCAGAATACATTATACTAACCGACAACATATTCTGAAAAATGTAGATTTTTCAAAGCCGGTAGGTGCTTATGCAACCGTGTCGGACTAAGGGACTGAGTGATTATGTCATTATATGTGTATCAAATATTTTGAAGAAATATTAAGTGATGCACAAAATAAGGTCTTGTTAATACAGGGAGTGGAAACCAGCAGCTTGGACAATCACATATTAAAAGCCGGACTGGGGGAGGCCGATTGCATTTGGGGCTCCAGAAGAAGAATTCGTGATGTTCTGGGTGGAAGGCTACATTCGGCATAAATAAATGCATTAGTTTAAACATTAGAAGTCTAAAGACTGAAACCAAGCTGCTTATCCTCTCGGCATAACTCAGGCAGCTGGAGGAAGAATATTTCAGGGGGTGGCAAGAGAGGTCAAGATGGAGTTCTCCCGGGGGGGCACGCTGCTTTTCTCGCTACTGGCGAAAATGCATGTTGACGTCAAGTTTTCATCTCAGATGCTGCCAGATTCATGGAGTGTCTTTCTCCTTAAAATTCACACAGACAGAGCACTTAGGAGGACTTGTGTGTTCAGGGAACACAAGGAGGGAGTTTATCTAGCACGTCTCCTACGGCTGCATGTTGACTTGGAGGGACAATTTTGTGAGTTTACATCTAATGGATGGCTTAAGGCAGGGCTTCTGAACCTCAGCACTATGGACATTTGGGGCCAGATGATGGTTTGTTATGGGGCTGTCCTATGCACTGTAGGATTTTAGCAGCATCCCTGGCCTCCATCCACAGGATGCTGGTAGCAGTCTGCACCCAGTGTGATAACCAAAAATGCCCCCAGACATGGCCAAGTGTTTCCTGGGGGGCACTGAGGACCCCCATTTGAGAACTACTGGATTAGATGGCACAGGAAGATTCAGGGCACTGGACTGTCAACTTGCTATCAATCATTGACTCAGAAAGTCACGCCCCAACCCCCTGATTTCACCGGCAAGCAGACAGCCCCAGAGATGTGCAGGTTTGTACTCAAGGTCACACAGGAGCCAGGGTCTCTGCCCACATTCCGCCTCGCTGGGTTTATGAGAGAAATTAAGACAGAGAAAAAGTCAAACAGCACATCACCTTATTCCTATTCATGGAAATACTTGCAGGGGGTACAGGTTTATTCGGATCTGACAACCGAGCTACTCTTCCTTGGACACCTCATAGAGGTAATCAGTCTGCCTCTGCTCCCGCTGAGAGAAGCCACGGAACTTTCTCTCCAGGGACTGAAAAGCAGGAGGATTTGGAATGCAGGCCCTCTCCGGGTTGTCTTCCTAATCAACCCAACCAACAAAAAAAGCTCCAAAACATCACGTGGGACCGAGTTAACTTGGGGAGCATCTCTCTGTGGTTTGATTTTCCCTGGTCTTGTTATCCTCGGCAACGAGAAAGCTGCCCACCCCCCACCCCCCGCCCTGGGGGTGTCTCCAGACACACTCCTTTGCTCTTTTCTCTTGGAAATATGTCCAATTGCTTCCGCCTTTAGGAAAAGGAGTATCGGTGCATGCGCCGGCGTCTCCTTGGCGCACTGCATATCTTACTGCTTTATGCCTCCGAGTCAGCATCCCCCCCACCTCCATTCTTTGTCTGGAAGGTTTTTCTGACGCGCACAGTCAAAAGCAGCATCAGGGAGAAATCGCTCCGGTGACCCACGAATCCCGTGCTTTTGTCAGATAGGCTTCTGTTTAAAGCTGGGCCCAGACTCACGGGGTGGCCGGGAATAGTGGCCATTTTCATAATCCCCAATCACAAAACCAACAAGCTTGCGTTGCGTGCTCAAGTGTGTTTGACTACTGAGCTGCCGCGCCAAAGAACAGGCCACCTCTATGGCTGGTTTTCCCTCTTTCTAACGGGCAGCAGAGGGTAAAAGGAGGATCAGATTCATGAGATCAGGGGTCCCAGACCTGTGGGTTGAGTCCTGTTAACAAAAGAGAAAACTTGATTCTCCATCCTGGATGTTTTATATAAACTAGATACTGAAAACATATAATAGTAAGCATTTTAAAATAGGGACCTTATTTCAACTTTACATTCTAAAATGATGCTGTTATGCAGGGTAATTACATAATAAATTTGTTAGGGGAATATAAAGCAATAAAAATGGTGGTAATGGTTTGTCATTTAATAGCTGAATTGTAAATGAGTTTTTCAGAATTAATGTAGCAGGTTGCTACAATTAGGAGATCATTCTTAGGGGTGTCTTTAATTTCTAAAAAAAATTTTCTGAGGTTCGGTGTCATTAATTTTCTCCTTTGAAGATGCTACACATTTAACCATTTGAAGTCAGGGGACATTGGTATTTTTTATTTCTGAGCCAAAAAAAATTTTTTTCAAAAGTATAGCAAGGACTTGTGCCTTTATTAATAATTCCAGCTAGGGAGTCAGGGTTGCATAGTGGTTAAAAATATGGGGTTACCCACTTACTGGCTATATGGTCTTGACAAGTGACTTCATCTTCCTAGGCCTCCGTATTCTTGAAATCTTATTCATGGAATGGGACTAAGAAACCAATGCACCTGATAGGGTTGGTGTTTGATTAGGGTCATTATTTCCTGTTGCTGGATTATGTCAGATGACACATGCAATAGACTTAGCCTGGTCCCTGGCTCACAGTGGGACCCTCCTCTTCATGGGATCTTCATGGCTGTTTATTCTTAAGTCTCAGCCATTATCTCCTCTTGTAATCTTACTATCTACCCAAAGAACCCCCTTCCACCAACAGTCACCCTGTTCCATGTCACTCTGTTTATTTTCTTCCAGCCAGTTGCCACTCTTATGTGAAGTGCCTCTGCTCATGAACTGGGTCACTTGTTTGTTTTGTAACTCTCCCAACTGGACCGCAAGTGCCATGAGTAGGAACATTGTGTGCCACCTTCCACCTTCCCTCCCGTATCCTCAGGACCCAAGTAGCATCTGGGCACATGGTAGACTGTCACCAAACATTTGCTGAATAAAGGGCTAATTAGAGAGCCACTGATGTTAAAGTGATTCTGTTGTATCGAGGTGTTTCGTACATTTGTGGCTCTGACTCTGTTCCCAACTGTGTACTCCTTGAGGACAGGTGCCATGCCATCTCGCCTTCCTATTTCCAAGGGAAGGAAATGAATTGGCTCTTACCCCTTAGTTCCTTTCCTTCCCCACCCACAACCCCATTTCTCTCCTTGGGACCTGGCTTCCTCTTCTTTTCTATCTCCTTGAATTTCTGCACATGGATTTTTTTGGTGATAAAAAGCAGTGGGTAAAGTCTTTTCTTGAGTCATCTGCATTTCCTTAGATGTAAGGAATCTAGCTGTAGTGGTCGTCTGTTATTTTGCCTGCCAAGCATCCATTTACTATCCCTGTGGTAACGGAGTATAGCTTTACTTAAGGGAACCATCCTTGCTCACTAGCCAGTGGTGATGGTTCCGGTGTCTACCCCACCATTCGGATCCAGAGAGAGGCACATGACCTAGGCCCGACCAATCTGTGTTTTCCATTCCCCAGGCCACAGCACAGTGTTTGGCTCAGAGATGAGCATGTGACCCAAGTCAGGATGGTGAGACTGAATTCTGTGACTTCAGGCCGACTCTCAGGAAGCAGCGCTCTCTTTCTCTGGGAGTGGCCTGGCCACTGGATGGTAAGCATGCTGCCACTGCTGGTAGTGATCACCGTGCCACCGTTAGAGAGAGCCTGTGTGGGAGTGGAACCGACAAAGAAGAAATCAGGGCAGAAAGATACTGAGAGAGAGGAGAGAATGGTGTTGTGAGAGCCACTAGATCCAGCTACACCTGAAGCCAATCTACCTGCAGACTTTTCAATTAGTGAGCCCCAATAAAAATTCATTTTTATTACTTGCCCAGTCTGAGTCATTTGCAGCCAAAGGGCTAATGTGGGAATCAAAAGCGATGCTAAGAATTCTGGAACCCACGTCTTGGTATAGTCTCATGGCTCACAGTACGAGCTTAAGCCCCTCCAGGTCTGCACATGCAACCATGTTGGGCTCTAATCATGAGAAATACCTTAAAGCAAAAGCTGGAAATATTTGGATAGAAAAGAATACTTGTTTATCTTCCAGCTCCTACACGGTGGATGTGCAATTCTAATCTCTTTTTAAAGGGCAGTTCTTTGGAACTGAATGCTGCTTAAATACCAGGCCCAGACAGCTGCCAAGGAGAATATCATCCAGTTATTATTTCTCAACAGCAGCAAAGTGGATGGATGGCTTCATGTTTTTTCATTGCCATAAAACAACGCAGACGAATGTAGATTGCTTTAACTGTGAGCGTGTACTCAGCCCTTGGGAACAATGTGAAGGAAAAAGAGGCGAGCAAACTTTGCCAAACACCTACTGTGTGTTCCAGACCCAGTGGTGGGGGTTTTATATCCTTCAGTTTACCCTAATTGGGATAAGAATCCTGGATTCAAGTGCAAGATCTGCCACTGACTGGCTGCAAGACCTTGAACAAGCCACTTAACTCCTCCAGCCTTTAGCTTCTTGGTCTGTCCCATGGGGTGATGAATATCTATCATTATCAGAGATCTGTGCCCTCACTAACGGGAGTCTACTTGAAGGCATTTTTAAGGGAAACGTAAGAAAGCATAAATACTGTGAGCTCGTTGGTGTCCCAAGAGATGGGTTTGCCAAGGACGACATGACCTTCCCTCAGTTCTTGGCCTACCGTATTTTGGCTGCTCAGTGCAGTCCTTCCTTGCTGTTGCGTGATGTCTCTGGCAAGAGCTGTAGCCACGACGTCACTCAAGCCAGGGCCCAAGTCCTGCCTCCAGCCCTGCGTATTGCCTAGCCTTGGGTGAGCCTCCGTTTCCTCCTCAGGAAAAGTGAAGGAAACATAGGTTATTAGGAGGATCAACAGAGACACTCTATTTTGAGAGCCATATATGGGGCCAGGCATATAAGTGTTCAATGACTGCTAGCAACTAATATTTTAGTTACTACTAATATTTAGTAAAAAGCAGGTGCTTTTACTGGAATATGCTGGAGAATCACTGGAAACATTGTATGGAAGTAAAATATCATCTGCACAGAGCCCCACTTTCTGTGGTCCTCTTGCTCTTAGGACCCTGTATGACCTTGGCAGATATTTTCTCCCCTCCGAGCAGCATTTTCTCAGCCATGTAATAGAGGGGAGGGGATGAGGAGGTGGAGATTAGAAATAATCTGACAGCCCCGACTTGTTATGGTTCTAAGTAATTGGAAATTAAAACATTTTTTTAAACAAAAAGTTTCTAGAGTCGAAGAAACAGCCCCTGGCTAAGCAGCGCACAATGAACTCCATGGAGTAGGACGGGGGGGCCTGTATAAGACTGAGGCATGATTTTGAAGTTTGGAAAGAAAGGAGGCCTCTGCTTTGCTTTAAATGGCCCCAAGGGCCAGTTCTCCAGGCAGACATGCAGGAAGCATGACCCACTTGCAGAAGAAAGAAGGCAAGGAAAATTAAGCACAGGAGGGATTGAGAAAAGCAGCTGAGAGCAACAGAAAGAGCAGGGGCATTGAGGGTGCCCAGCAGCAGATACCTAGTGGTCTCTGTCCTCAGCTGAGGCTTTTCCCCTCTCCCAGGTTTGCGTGCCCCTACAGCACTCGTTGCTCTGGGGGCAGCTGACCTGGGATGAAGCAGTTCTATTTTTGACCTTTGAATTTCATAAACTTAGGCAGATATGGAAGCCTACATGGTGAACATCCTCTCATCAGGAAGGAAGGAAGAGTAAGAGGAGAAGCAGAGAAGAGGTGGGTGCCTTGGGCCCTGTGAGGGGCCCTGCACTTTGCAATACTGCAGGAGCCTCGGAGAGTTCAGGGCATACCAGCCCACAGATGGACCTCAGGAAGGCAGGAGTGCCCTGCGTCTGACATGACCCAGGAGCAGGAGGACTGTCTGAGTAAGGGGTGGACAGGCCTAGAGCAGCCTCACACAACACCCTGTGCCAGCCATGAAGGTGGAGCCACAGAGTATTCCCAGGCACCCACAGGGCGTAGGATGGCAGAGAAGCCATAGGTGCTTCCCAAGAGCCCAAGCTTCTGACACAAGTGAGTCCCCTGCCAGACCACAGGTGGTGACAGGAAGATGCCCTGCAGCTGGGGCCGGATGGCAGAAGACAAGATGGAAACAGAGAACTTTAGATAATGAGGCCAACAAGTTGTATTGATGACACCACTTCCAGTGGCATTCAGGCCTGGCATTGGTTCATTCCACAGTCAGCCACATGATCGACTGGGTATGGCTAGGCTGGACACACAAGCATAGGAATGACCATGACACAGTCCGCATGGTTTATTCCCACAAGTGGCCACAGCATGATGGAGGAGACAGACATACCAAGACTGATAGGAATGGAATACCATGATAGGAATAACAAGCAGGAGGGGGAGGAAATGACAGTGTGAAAAAGAGAAATGGACACGAGATCTGCAAAGGACGGCTGTGTGTGGATTGCCAGGCACCCGGGAACCCAGGGGAGCTGGGAAGCAGATGGAAATGCACACAGATCCAATGTGCATCACCATAAAAAGCAGCAGCTGATAGGACAACCACCTATGCACAAAAAGCCAAAGTCCCTCATCCCAGACAAGAGCCCGGGCAAGATCTGAACATGCTTTGGCTGAAGTCTGACTCCCTCTGGATGTGGCCAGCTCCTGGAGTTTCCCTGGGCAGAGATGAGAACTCAACCGAACTATTAACAACATGCAATCACCATCCGCACCTCACCCCCAAGACCTCAGCTCTTTTGCATTCAACCAAAGGTGGTTTTGTTTTAACACTGGCTTGACTAGTCTCAACTGAAAATGAGCTGTATTCTGAAAGGAAAAGAAATGACCCAAGCCAGAGGGGCAGAATGACCCCAGCACCTGATGCAAGCTGTTCATTCATTCAGCTCCGTTCCCTCTGTCAGGAAGAAGTGGACTCCGAGAGGCTGGAGCTGAGAAACACGTGTGTTGGCAGGTCTGGAGGGGGAGGGGGAGAGGGGAAAGGGGAAAAGATAAGAACCTCCCGTGGACTTCCCACTCTTCCTAACAGCCAACAGGCAAAGCTTAGAAGGCTCATGTGCGTCCAGCCACAAGGTCAAGGTCAGGGAGGCCGATCAATGCCAAGGGAGGGTGTGCAGCCCGCGGAAGCCCATGTTTTCTCGAGGGGCTGGAGGAATAGGGGTCTGAAGATGCTGCCAAAGCAGTGGTCAGTTTGGACCCTGACATTTACAGAGCTGTCCGTGACCGCATTAGCCAAATCCCTTTTACCTGCATTGTTCCCAATACGATATTTAAACAGAAATGTTGTCCCTGTGGCATTTATGTCCCCGACCCTTCAGAAGCCCGTCTGTTCTCAGAGTGCCTCTCTCATGGTCGCTTCCCAAAGAAAAAGTGAAACTGTCTGTAAAAACAGAGCAAAGTAGAAGCTGGGGTCTGGGGGAAGATGGCGGCGTGAGCAGGGTGGCAGAAATCTCCTCCCAAAACTATATGTATCTATGAAAATACAGCAAATACAACTATTCCTAAAAGAGAGACCAGAATACACAGGAAAGCGCACAGCGTGCAGCTACACCTGAGAGGACTCGGCACCCAGCGAGGCAGAGCTATAAAGGGCCCTGTGGGGTGGCACGGCCACAGCTGCGGAATAGTGGAGCAACAGCACCACCTACAGCAACCCCACAGAATCTACTCCCAGTGGGCATTTTTGTTTGTTTGTTTTGTTTTTTGTTTTTTCTTCTCTTTCTTTTTTCTTTTCTTTTCTTTCTTTCGCTGTTTTTTTCTCTTTTTCTTTTAAAAGTCGTAAAGAGCCCAGCTGACATATGTGACAAGTACCAGCAACCACTTCTATAGCCATGAATAGACAAAGGAACATGGTCCAGACTAAAATCAACCAGACAACACCAGAGAGGGAGACTGAAGGGACGGAAATGCACACTTCCTGAAAAAGAATTCAGAACCAAAGTCATAACCATGCTGATAGATCTACAGAGAAATGTGCAAGAGCTGAGGGAGGAAGTGAGGGAACTGAGGAAAGACAATGCAGAAATCAGACAAGCGATCAATGGGCTTAACAGCACACTGGATGAGATGCAAGAGACTGTTAATGGAATAGAAATCAGAGAACAGGAGTACAGAGCAGCTGAGGCAGAGAGAGATAAAAGGATCTCTAGGAATGAAAGAATATTAAGAGAATTGTGTGACCAATCCAAATGAAACAATATTCGCATTACAGGAGTACCAGAGGAAGAAGAGAGAAAAAAAGGGATAGAAAGGGTCTTTGAAGAAATAATTGCTGAAAACTTTCCCACGCTGGGGAAGGAAACAGTCTCGCAGTTCATGGAAGCCCACAGATCTCCCAACACGGAAGACAACACCAAGACACATAATAATTAAAATGCCAAAGATCAAAGATAAAGACAGAGTATTAAAAGCAGCTAGAGAGAGAAAAAAGATCACCTACAAAGGAAAATCCATCAGATATCACCAGACTTCTCAACAGAAACCTTACAGGCCAGAAGACAATGGCATGATATATTTAACGTAATAAAACAGAAGGGCCTTGGACCAAGAATATTGTATCCAGCACGATTATCATTTAAATATGACGGAGGGATTAAACAATTTCCAGACAAACAAAAGTTGAGAGAGTTTGCCTCTCATAAACCACCACTACAGGACATCTTAAATGGACTGCTCTAAAGGGAAGCGCCCCTAAGGCTAAAAAGATGTGACCAGAGAAAATAAAATCATAGCAAAGGAAGCAGATCATCCAAACACTAACTAAAGGCAAAGAATAAAACACCTAGTATACAAAAATGGAAGAGGAAGAATAAGAAGGGAGAGAAATAAAGAAACATCAGACGCTGTTTACAATAACTTAACAAGAAAGTTAAGTTAGATTGTTGGAAAGTAAAGAAGCAACCCTTGAAACTTTGGTAAACACGAATCTAAAGCCAGCAATGGCAATAACTACATATCTATCAATAATCACCCTAAATGTAATGGACTGAATGCACCAATCAAAAGACACAGAGTAACAGAATGGATAAAAAAGCAAGACCCATCTATATGCTGCTTACAAGAGACTCACCCCAAACCCAAAGGTATACACAGACTAAAAGTGAAGGGATGGAAAAAGATATTTCATGCAAACAACAAAGAGAAAAAAGCAGGTGTGGCAGTACTTGTATCAGACAAAATAGACTTCAAAACGAAGAAAGTAGCAAGAGATAAAGAAGGACATTACATAATGATAAAGGGGTCAGTCCAACCAGAAGATATAACCATTAGAAATATATATGCACCCAACACAGGAGCGCAAGCATATGTGAAACAAATACTAACAGAATTAAAGGAGGAAATAGACAGCAATGCATTCATTTTAGGAGACTTCAACACACCACTCACTCCAAAGGACAGATCAACTAGACAGAGAATAAGTAAAGACACACACGCACTGAACAACACACTAGAACAGATGGACCTAACAGACATCTACAGAACTCTGCACCCAAAAGCAGCAGATACAGGTTGTTCTCAAGTGCACATGGAACATTTTCCAGAATAGACCACATACTAGGCCACAAAAAGAACCTCAGTAATTTCAAAAATATTGAAATACTACCAACCAACTTCTCAGACACAAAGGTATAAAACTAGAAATAAATTTTACAATGAAAAAAAGGCTCACAAATACATGGAGACTTAACAACATTCTCCTAATTAATCAATGGGTTAACGACCAACTTAAAACAGAAATCAAAGAATATGTGGAAACTAATGACAACAATAACACAAAGCCACAACTTCTGTGGGACGCAGCAAAGGCAGTTCTAAGAGGAAAGTATATTGCAATCCAGGCCTATTTAAAGAAGGAAAAACATTCCCAAATGAATAGTCTAAAGACACAATTACTGAAATTGGAAAAAGAAGAACAAGTGAGGCCCAAAGTCACCAGAAGGAGGGACATGATAAAGATCAGAGAAGAAATAAATAAAATTGAGAAGAATAAAACAATAGAAAAAATCAATGAAACCAAGAGCTGGTTCCTTGAAAAAATAAACAAAATAGATAAACCCCTAGACAGACTCATTAAGAAAAAAAGAGAATCTACACACATAAACAGAATCAGAAATGAGAAAGGAAAAATAACGATGGACCCCACAGAAATACAAAGAATTATAAGAGAATATTACGAGAATCTGTATGCTAACAAGCTGGAAAACCTAGAAGAAATGGACAACTTCTTAGAAAAATACAACCTTCCAAGACTGACCAAGTAAGAAACAGAAAAACTAAACAGACCAATCACCAGCAACGAAATTGAAACGGTAATCAAAAAACAAAACCCCCGGACCAGATGGATTCACCTCTGAATTCTACCAGACATATAGTGAAGAAATAACACCCATTCTCCTTAAAGCTTTCCAAAAAATAGAAGAGGAGGGAATACTTCCAAACTCATTCTATGAAGCCAGCATCACTCTAATACCAAAACCTGGCAAAGACCTCACCAAAGAAGAAAACTACAGACCAATATCCCTGATGAACGTGGTTGCAAAAATACTCAACAAAATATTAGCAAACCGAATTCAAAAATACATCAAGAGGATCATACACCATGATCAAGTGGGATTCACCCCAGGGATGCAAGGATGGTACAACATTCGAAAATCCGTCAACATCATCCACCACATCAACAAAAAGAAGAACAAAAACCACATGATCATCTCCATAGATGCTGAAAAAGCATTTGACAAAATTCAGCATCCATTCATGATTAAAACTCTCAACAAAATGGGTATAGACGGCAAGTACCTCAACATCATAAAGGCCATATATGACAAACCCACAGCTAACATCATACGTAATGGCGAGAAGCTGAAAGCTTTTCATCTAAGATCGGGAACAAGACAGGGATGCCCACTCTCTCCACTGTTATTCAACATAGTAGTGGAGGTCCTAGCCACAGCAATCAGACAAAACAAAGACATACAAGGCATCCAGATTGGTAAAGAAGAAGTCAAATTGTCACTATTTGCAGATGACATGATATTGTACATAAAAAACCCTAAGGACTCCACTCCAAAACTACTAGAACTAATATCTGAATTCAGCAAAGTTGCAGGATACAAAATTAACACACAGAAATCTGTTGCTTTCCTATACACTAATGATGAACTAACAGAAAGAGAAATCAGAAAAACAATTCCATTCACAATTGCATCAAAAAGAATAAAATACCTAGGAATAAACCTAACGAAGGAAGTGAAAGACCTGTACTCTGAAAACTACAAGACACTCCTAAGAGAAATTAAAGAGGACACTAACAAATGGAAATGCATCCCATGCTCTTGGCTAGGAAGAATAAATATTGTCAAAATGGCTATACTACCTAAAGCAATCTACAGATTCAATGCAATCCCTATCAAACTACCAATAGCTTTCTTCAATGAACTGGAACAAATAATTCTAAAATTCATATGGAACCACAAAAGACCCCGAATAGCCAAAGCAATCCTGAGAAGGAGGAATAAAACAGGGGGAATTACACTCCCTGACTTCAAGCTCTACTACAAAGCCACAGTAATCAAGACAATTTGGTATTGGCACAAAAACAGACCCACAGACCAGTGGAACAGAATAGAAAATCCAAACATTAACCCAAACATATACAGTCAATTAATATTTGATAAAGGAGCCTTGGATATACAATGGGGAGATGACAGCCTCTTCAGCAGCTGGTGTTGGAAAAACTAGACAGCTACATGTAAGAGAATGAAACTGGACTACTGTCTAGCCCCATACACAAAGGTAAACTCAAGGTGGATCAAAGACTTGAATGTAAGTCATGAAACCATAAAACTCTTAGAAAAAAACATAGGCAAAAATCTCTTGGACATAAACATGAGCAACTTCTTCATGAACATATCTCCCCGGGCAAGGGAAACAAAAGCAAAAATGAACAAGTGGGACTATATCAAGCTGAAAAGCTTCTGTACAGCAAAGGACACCATCAGTAGAACAAAAAGACATCCTACAGTATGGGAGAATATATTCATAAATGACGTATCTGATAAGGGGTTGACATCCAAAATATATAAAGAACTCACGCACCTCAACAAACAAAAAGCAAATAATCCAATTAAGAAATGGGCAGAGGACATGAATAGACACTTCTCCAAAGAAGAAATTCAGATGGCCAACAGGCACATGAAAAATGCTCCACATCGCTAATCATCAGAGAAATGCAGATTAAAACCACAATGAGATATCACCTCACACCAGTGAGGATGGCCAACATCCAAAACACAAACAACAACAAATGTTGGCGAGGATGTGGAGAAAAGGGAACCCTCCTACACTGCTGGTGGGAATGCAAATTAGTTCAACCATTGTGGAAAGCAGTATGGAGGTTCCTCAAAAAACTCAAAATAGAAATACCATTTGACCCAGGAATTCCACTCCTAGGAATTTACCCTAAGACTACAGCAGCCCAGCTTGAAAAAGACATATGCACCCCTATGTTTATCACAGCACTATTTACAATAGCCAAGAAATGGAAGCAACCTAAGTGTCCATCAGTAGATGAATGGATAAAGAAGATGTGGTACATATACACAATGGAATATTATTCAGCCATAAGAAGAAAACAAATCCTACCATTTGCAACAACATGGATGGAGCTAGAGGGTATTATGCTCAGTGAAATAAGCCAAGCCGAAAAAGACAAGTATCAAATGATTTCACTCATATGTGGAGTATAAGAACAAAGAAAAAAACTGAAGGAACAAAACAGCCGCAGACTCACAGAACCCAAGAACGGACTAATAGTTACCAAAGGGAAAGGGACTGGGGAAAATGGGCGGGAAGGGAGGGATAAGAGGGAAAAAGGGGCATTACGATTAGCAGATGTAATGTTGGGGGGGCACGGAGAGGGCAGTACAACTCAGAGAAGACAAGTAGTGATTCTATAGCATCTCACTACGCTGATGGACAGTGACTGTAATGGGGTTGGTGGCGGGGACCTGATGAAGGGGGTAGTTTAATAACCATAATATTGCACATGTAATTGTAGAATAATAATACCAAAATAAATTATTTATAAAAAACAGAACAAAGTAAACGTGGACGTTATAACCTCAGGATTAAACCAGGCCAGGTCTTTTAGTGAAATGTGAGCATTGTGATGCTGAGAAATTAAAATAGCTCTTTCCTTCTCAGAACACTGCACTCTTCCCTTGAGCCTGTGGCGTGAGATGAACCATGGGACAGTTGCAGAAGACACCAGCCGAGCCCCCAGCTTTGAACTGAGAGCTGAGACCACCCCCCACTCCGCAGGAGACCCCCACAGTCCCTGAGCGGGCTCCATCCTGTTTTTGAGTCTTGGCTTTTCTTTGAAAGTCAGGGAGAGGGAGGAAGTGTGGTTATTGAATATTCGGCTTAAATCACCCTCCAGTTAGGGGTCAGGTTACTTACTACATCCTGGGTTGGGTTATCAGAATTGACTTTTTTTGGCAAATGTACACTAAAAACTGCATTTTTTTTACGTGGATAAAAATATGCCATAAGAAGAAAGTCCTAGTTGTAGACATCAGCACATTTCAGTCAGTGTTGCAGCTAAATTTGAAAGAATGTGCACTTTTGAGATTTCTAACGTAGATGCAAATTTGTGTGAAGGACTGTACAGTGAGCTCTGTGACCCCAAGTCTTCACATAGACCTTCTCCATCAAGAGTTTCATAGACACATGAAAAAATAAATAAATGAACTCACCGCCACCCCCTTCCCCCTTCCACAGAAGGTCCCTTCCCTTTGCCGATAAGTTTTCTGCTCCCACATCAACTTCATTCACTAAGCAAGATAGAATTTTCTGCTTCTCTCTCAGAATACAGTCACAGCTCCCATCATCTCTCCCAGCGTTGCCGTGTTCTCCCCAGAGAGGTGGCTGAAACTGACATAACTCAAGGAAAATTAAGTTCTGTGTCCCATCTTCAGAGGAACAAGCCATCTGAGACCTATTTACATCCAAAATGCCTCTTGCATTACAGAGGTTTGCTTTTTACCGTGAAACTTTGGCTCAGTTGGGAGATTTGAGCAGATAAAGCTTCTTGCTGCATCTATCAAGCTCTCTTCACACTTGACCACGAACCTAACAATTAAAGGTACCAAGGGGCAGACTCTTTGAAAGACTTGCCTGCAGATCTAAATCTGTGATGTGTCCTGTTTGGAGTCCCAGATCTTGCAGTAATTCTCAGTGTTATTCGAAAGCCTGGTTTTATAAATGGCCAACAAAAGAAGAAAGGCAGACGTGTATTGATGTAGTCCACCCGTCCTTGGGCACGAGCCGTAGAATACAGTCAGCACCTACAGCGAAACAATAGAGAATGCACCCTCAGTTACCTGGACACTTAGTATGCACTGGGTAACTCATGGGGAAAATAGAGGTTTTTGTTTTCTCAGATGTAGAAGGAATGAATGAATCACAGGCCACAAACTCCAGTATGGAATAAGTCTCAAATCCCTTTATTTTCTCCTGAGCAGCATACTTTCAATTGTGACTATTCTATGCCATGGTGTAGACGGGAAATTCAAGCTTGCTGATTCTCAGAACCCCCCTCCGCCATCCCCACCCTGAAGGGTCTTTTCCTCACATCAAGGTTCTGGGAAGGCCCCATCCCCCAGTTCTTCCCCAGCTCCCCAGCATGTATGAGCTGTGAGTCACCAGACCACACTGGTTGCCATGGAGACACACATCGTCCCAGACTACTGGTCCCTTCAGGTCTGGGGCCGCTGCTCCCGCTCCACACATGGAGGCTGGGGGACGGTGGAGAGGCTGGGAGGCACCCACCCCGCTGCTTTTGTGCCCAGCACCCGTCTGGGCGGGGCCCTGCTGGGGAACAGGTGCTGGTCCCCCTCACTCTCTGAATGCTCTTCTGGTTCTGGTGCAAGAAAAGAGATTTTTATCCAAAGACAATTTCCCTCTGTCAGAGGCAATCCTTCTCCCCCCAAAACTATCCACCCCTGTGATTTTAAGCTTCGGCAAACCAAAGCCAAAACCAGAAACGTTTGGCAGGCAAGTCCAACTCTCCACCCTGCCTGGAGCCTCCCAGCTTGGAGCTTGTGGCCTGTTTGAGAAATAGAAAGAGGGAAATAGAGAAGCAACATCCAAATACATATAAAGGTCCCCTGATATTGAAAGCAGAGTGTTCCTATGAAAGCTTTGTAAGCCAAACTGGCTTAAATCAAAGAAGCAGTTACCATTAATTTGTGTGGAAAATTTTTAGACTGTTTCCAGACCCCAAAAAATAACCTCTCTTAGGCTTTTCTGATACCTTAGAACATACCTGCTAATGGATGCACAAAATAAAGCAAAGCACAGAGGCTCACAGACAGTTCACAGCTGTGGCGATGTGATGCTGAGATGCTGGGGGGCGTTCCCAGGGAAGGAGGTGGGCAGAGCCCTCTCCACGCTGGGGGTGTGCACTGCCTGTACAGCAGCGGCTGCTAAACAGAAGCTGGACACTGTTCTCACTTTTAACCTCTTTTTGTGAAAGTGGAAATCCTCTTTGGATTTCTTTCCATTAGAGAAAACAGGTACTAATGTAGGTCTTTCATAAAAGGGAAATAGTATTACAGCAAACTTTAGAAAAGCAGGGGATGCCTGTACGTACATACATATGCACATATATAAATACATATATACTCATAGAGAACTATAGATACATAGATCGGCCCCACACATGTAACAAAGTTATACATCATTGCAGGGAACAGAAACTCACTATGGCCTTCTCGAGACCATAACTAGCAGCCTTACCATGCATCTGGCACTCTCTTAGCTTAATCTCATGACTCCATTCCTTAGCTAAATATTGCACTAGACATTTTATCCACTTGCCAAGCCCTTACTTTCTCTCCAGTGCCCCCACTTAGTCAAGAGCAGGGAAAAGCATGGGCTGCTCGATCTTAAGGTGCACAAACCTACTGGCTATGGCATCATGCATGGTCCTGAGGCCACACAGGACGTGCTAGCAGCCACAAGAAGGGGGGACAGAGACTGTGATGTTGGAGAAGGGACCCGAGGGGACATGACACAGCACATGTGATGGGACATAAATGTCACATATGTCAGACAAATTGAAGAGCTAAGGAAGAGCAATGTTTTATTTTGAAAGTATATATTGAAATGACTTATTAGATATTACCAGTGCCTCAACATGTTATCCAGGAAGCTTGGAGGCAGGATGGGAAGTGTGGGCCTGGAGCCAGTGACTAGCATCCTAGACCCAGCTGTACCACAAAGGAGCCTATGCCCTTGAAGAAGCCTATCCCACAATCCGATCCTAAATTTGCTCATCTCTGAAAATAAAGGGTTGGACTAGTAGAACACCAAGCTCCCTTCAGCTTTGATGGCGTTTGGTGCATGTATTTTTTCCAATAGACAATATCGTTTAATGCCTTTTGGGGGTGATTACGGTGCCTGCTCATTATGTAACTGCAGACCTGCATGGACTGAAGCCCCCAGGCATGTCAGCCTGCCACAACTGTATCTTCGCTGTTCAATTCTATAAAAGCCAGCAGACTTTATATGTATTAAAGTTTAATAGCCCATGAGTGAGAAGGCAAGAGAAATGTGCGCAGTACCTGAGGGGTGTTTGATTCACGTTGATTCTCATATATATGATAAATAGTTCCTATGCCTGATTTTGTGATGAGGACAGGTTCTCAAAAACTCCAGCAAAGGGAGCCCATAAGGAAAACGGAAATCTTCTACCATAAAGAAAGTGCTAAAATATTCATAAATTTATCTGGAGACGCACCAGGGTAGGGAGAGAGCCAACTGTTTTCAACTGGGCCCAACATATTTACCTCCAGTGCTCTCCTACAGACCTCCCGCTGAGCAACACAGCAAGATCTTTGGATAGCAGGTCACCCAGCAGGGGCACCCAGAGCCTCCTCTGGGTCCAAGAAGATAATATGTGGATGTGTTTCTGGGTTATCCTACATGTGTGTGTACCGGTATGTGTTTGAATCTGTGTGTGTGTGTGTGTGTAGAGAAACATAAATATACACATCGGAGTGTGTAATAGCCAATTAGGAAAGCTGTGTTCTAATGTATTGCTCAGAAGTTCATTTCTTTCATAGCATTTAGAAGAGAGGTTGGCAGACTTTGTCCATAAAGGGCCAGACAGTAAATATTTCAGGTTTGTGAGTCATCAGATACTGGTTGCAATTACTCACCTGGCCGTTGCAGGGCAAAAACAGTTACAGACGGTATGTAAACACATGAGCATGCTTGCCTTCCAATAAAACTTTATTTATGGACACTGAAATTTGAATTTCATAGAATTTTCATGTGTCACCAAATATTATGCTTCTTTTGATGTTCTTTTCAACTACTCAAAAATGCAAATGCCATTCTTAGCTTGCGAGTCATATACAAACAGCCGACAGGCCAGATTTGTCTGAGGGCCGTAGTTTGCCGATACATAATTTAGCATGCCATTTCCCTCAGGAAAAAGAAAATGATTTTAGATACTGTTTGGGTTACCAGAACAGTCCACAAAGATCAATTCAATCCATAAAGAACTCCAAATACGGCATATCTAGTAAAAAAGATTTTTGGAATGTTTATGCTTAGCACTGTGCTCAAGTCTTTATATCCATTACTTCCTGTAATACTCAGAACCAACCCTATGCCGAAACAGGTTTAGAAAGTTTAAGGGACTTGCCCATCTCCGCTAAGAGGCTGCAGAGCTAGGATTTGAACCAAGGTCTTGGGACCTCAGAGCTGTGACATTCACCGCAAAGCGACACAGCCCGTGTACATCAGGGAATGATGCCTGGTAGCTAGTGAGCCCTCCATGCCCACTGTCATCATCACCATCACCATCATCATTATTACTAATTGCACTACTTCAACACGATTAAACTGCCACTTGGGATACCATTTCCTCAATCAGAGTTCCAACCTAGAATACCCCAAATATTTTCCCTTCCCTGGCTTTCAACACCCTGACAGCACCATTTTGCAAGAAGGGATGGACATTCTCCTGAGTATGTAGGATTGGCTCTAACTATCCACGCATTTGCCTCTGCCCAGGAGCAGAAGAGCCAATATTTTCCCAGTTGCTCTAAGTGGGGGAACAGAGAGTAAAAAAGTCATCCTCTGCAGCAGAGGCTGAGGAAGCCATATTTGGAACTCCTTGGGTCCATGACTAACTTATGAGCTGTCGGCAAGTCACAGATCAAAGTGTCAAGGACTTATGTTCAAGCGTGTTTTACAACCATGCACCAAGTCCTTTGGACATTTGAAATGAAGCATTTCCTCACCATCATCAGTAATATTTTAGTTTCATGCACACTACAAAGTTTGCTGAGAACAGAGAACCCTCATGATCAACCACAGGTAAAATGGAGGAACTAGACAAAGATGTAGGTGAATATGTTATGTCCTTCTTCCCATTTTTATCTCTGGGCTCCAGTCTTTTTCCAGTTTCACAGTGGCCCGTATTTTTAAATGTCTCCCTTGCTCCCTCTGTCTTTGTGGGTACCAAAAACCTCATTCCCCTGGGACTGTCTTCAGACATCAGAAAACCCCTTCATCGTAAGGTATGGGTGAGCTGATTAGATTTAAGGTATTCTCCCCCTGTCTTCTCCCAGAGAGGACCTATCTTGAAAGAGATCAACTGTCAATCAGAAGTGATTTGCTCTAGATGTAATTCGGAGCAACATGGCAGGCCACCAGGGGAGATGTCGTAGGGCAGAGTTCTTGCTAACATCTTTCTGATAATTTCATCAAATTCACCTATGACTGTCTAATCCTCCTCTTATGGTAGTTAGTAGAATTATGAACCCTAAAGCTTATAGGCCAGGACCTATTAGTTCATGAGAAATCATCCAGAAATTTAATGGATTAAAACAATTTAGCATTGTGTCTCTTGATTCTGTGGGTTGGCCAAGCCCAGCTGGATGGTCCTCTCTTGGGGCTTTCATGAAGTTGCAGTCAGATGGTGCCTGGGCCTAGAATCATCAAAAGACATGTACATTGCATAGCCAGTGCCTGAACTGGGATAGTACAACAGTGGTGTCTGGACCAGAGTCTCAATCTGTCTCCCTCCAGGTGACCTCTCAATGTGGTTAGCTTGGGCTCTTCATCCCGTGGCAACTTTGGGGTAGTCACACTTCTTACATGGTAGCTTAGGGCTCCAAGAGTACGTATTCCAAGAGATACCATATGGAAGCTGGTATGCTCTTACATGGACTTAGGAACTGGTACAACGTCATTTCCACCATATTCTATCGTTCAAGCAGTCATGGCGCCCACCCAGACTCAAGAGGAAGGGATAGAGACCCCACCTCTTGATGGAAGGAATGTCCACACAACTGCCGTAGATTGGATGAGAACTCAAGAACTTACGTTATCCAACCCCTTTATAAATGCTGTCTCCTCTGTGTTTCAGCAGCTGGCAGAGCCCAACCTGTTCCTGAAACACAGCGGGTAAAAAAGGACTCGTTGGTTTTGTGGAGCAGCCCATTTCATTGGGGGACATCTCTTGTTTCTTAGAAAATTCTTTTCACATTTAGTGGAGACCTGCCTCCCTCTAACGTCTGCCCATTTATTCTAGTTCTAGTTCTTGCAACTACAAAGAATCCTCCTCCTACCTTTCCACACAGCACTCACGGAGTTAAAGACAGCTCTTCTTACTGTGCAGAGTCTTCTTTGCTCCAAGCTACCCCTCCCCCGTTTCTTCTTCCATCTGTCAGGTGACACAGCTTATCATTCCTCCCCCAGTGTTACTTCTCTCCTCCAAAAAAGCTCCATTTTTCTTGCGTCCCTCTCACAGCCTGGTGCCAAGTACAAAACAGGCAAGTGATCAGTCAGAGGCCGGCAGACCACTTCCCTCCCATCCAGGGTACCACTTGTCTGTTAATGCACTTGTAACAAGATAATAGTTTTTGGCATATATTAATCTGCTTTCCTTTCTCATGATTCCTTGAACATTACCACCCGCCCTATTCAACAGAAGCATCCACCACCTCCAGGGGAGATTAGGATTGTTAAAACATGAATGCAAAGAGAAAAAAAGAGCCCCTGTTCAGCTTTTGACTTTCAGTTTTGGATTTTTTGGTCCACAGGGGTGGAAAAACACAGTTCTTCCCTAGAATGTATCTCCTTACCATGCACACCGAACACTTCACTTCGGACACTTCTGGTCACC
Source organism: Smutsia gigantea (assembly GCA_032199065.1). Taxonomy (NCBI): domain Eukaryota; kingdom Metazoa; phylum Chordata; class Mammalia; order Pholidota; family Manidae; genus Smutsia; species Smutsia gigantea. The sequence continues at coordinate 191,847 of JAVSCE010004566.1, forward strand.
AAATGTCGGGGGCTGGGGGTGATTCTCATGCCAGGCAATCCTGTGACCCCAGCTGTCTGTCCTACAGTTTAACTCAATTCTGACACTATCTACCTGGAGATCCCACAGGTTAAGGGCTCAGTCCCACGATACTGTCCCCCAGTCCAGATGACAAGCGTAAATAGCAGGTCCCCCAGGTGGCCCACAACCTCTGTCTGACTTGACTGAAAATGAACGGTTCCCATGACCACCTCTTGCTTTGATTTATGTACCAGAACAGGTCACAGAACTCAAGGAAACGCTCGTGTTTACCAGTTCATTAAGGGACATGATAAGGCGTACAGATGAGTAGCTACGTGAAGAGTTAGACAGGGTGGGGTCTGGGAGGGTCCAGAGTGCAGGAGCTTCTGTCCCCATGGAGTTGGGGTGTCACCCTCCCGGTCCATGGATGTGTCCACCCACCTAGAAGCTCTTTGAACCCTATGCAACTGGGATTTTATGGAGGCTTCCTCACACAGGTGTGCTCAGTCATTAACTCCATTTCTAGTCCCTGTCCCCCGTCCAGAGAATGAGGGTGGAAGCTGCTAACACCAGGCACCCCGCCATGGCTTGGTCTTTCTGGTGAGCGGCCCCCATCCAGGAGCCATAGGAGCCACCCCGAGTGGCCTCGTTAGAACAAAAGATGCTCCCAGGCTCTTGTCACTTAGGAAATTACAAGGGTTTTAGGAGCCCTTGGTGAGGGACTGAGGACAAAAACCAAATATATGATTTCTTACTGTAAATCACAGTGTCACAACAGGCTAACATTATTTCAAAATAATGGTCTCAAAATACAGACTTTGTGAGGGAGAAGACTGTTGTTGAAATTCCAGAAATCCAAGCGTGTTAGATGTATATAGCATGTGGTCCAAAGCTAGTGTCAAGAGGACAGAGGGGAGGTGGGAGGGGTTGTCCAGACAGGCTTCAGGCTGCCCTTGAGAGAGCAGGACAGGCAAAGGAGGAGCAGCAGCTCAGGGCCTGGCGTCAGGAGCGGTCAGTGGGGGCGGAGGACCTCGGGGCTCACTGCTCAGGCGCAGACTAGCCTGTTAGACACGGTCCATGGCCTACGCGGCTCTACTTGGGCAGAAGGTCACGAATGGCCAAAGAAGGTCTCTGGCCGAGTGGACCTGGGACTGCCTGATGGAGCCACATGCTCTCGTGACAGAAACAGTCAGGCCATCTGGCAGAACTAGATGGTGAACATCAGCATGGAGCCCACAGAAGGTGGGACCTCATGGCCACAGCCCACGACAGCGACCGCAGACTTCAGCAGTAGGTGACAGCTCAGCGCTCAAAAGCCCGAGACGGTGCCAGGAACACCACTGCGGCTCCCAGCCCTAGAATCCCAGGGGCCAGGGGAAGCCGACAGCTCTGAAAGGGGACATGGAGGAAGGCCCAGAGGACAGCACGGAGACGGCCTTCCCCTGCACCAGGAGGGCAGGCAGGCTCCCCTCTGCCCGGATCCCATCCCAGGAAGGGAAGCAGGGGCGGCAGGGACAGGGACCAAGTGTACGCTTACCCAAAGCAGCCTGCGTGAACGCCCACCGGCCTGCTCTCATCTGGAAGAGACTGAGCCGTCTCCCCAGGGAGAACGCAGCGTCTGTCGCCACTGCCCTCAGTGGGATGTAGGCTTCCTAAGCAAAAGACGGACATTTAAAGAAAGCCACTTTTTGTTTCCACATCTGAGTTGCAGAGTGTAAATTTCCCACCCCCTGCATAGCCCAAAACCCATTTTTGGTTGCACCCTGTCCAGCAGATCATTTACGGAAACTTCCTCTGAGCAGATCCAAACAAAGCTATCCCTCGAGCTGAGCCTCTCTCAAGCTGTGAGAGACAGAGGCAGCTGTAGGCTTTTCCCTCCCATATATCGGAGATCTCGTGAGAACACCCAGTGAAACGATCATAAAGCACTCAGTGTGTGCTCTCACCTCAGTGCCACTTGGCCGCCCGATTTTCAAGCCTCAGCATCACTGCTCCCACCAGATACTGGCACAGGAGGTGCTGGGCTGTGGAAGTTCAGGAATGATCTGTAATCAGGATCACGCTCGTGGGGACAGCCTTCCAATCTGGGAAGTGTTTCCCCCGGTGCAGGCCTTGGGAAGGCTCTCCGGGTGTGCTTAGGGGTGGGAGGGGGAAGGCGGAGAGAAATGGGAGGGGGCGAGGTGGGGTACAGCAAGGGGTCGTGGTTTTATAGACCCAGTTTGCACCCGACATGGTAACTGTAAAACTTGGGTTCATTTGCTTTCTCTTCCCCAGCCTCTTGGTATTCCTTATCTGTAGAAGATTTGATTATCATCCTTACCATTCAACTACCTGACATGTTCGACTGAACAAGAGAAGCTTTGAAACTAATAACAAAATGATATCTAAGGGGTTTATGACTTGCACGTTTTTTTTCACATATATTTTTGTCTTAAAGCATTTTCCAAGCAGTGATTTTCAAACTGTTCCCTGGATCCCAGAGGGTCCCTGGAGCCTCCCTCAGGGAGAGTGGAAGGAGGTAGAGAAGGTGCTGGGTGCACAGGGCGCCCACCTCCCATCATGATGTCAGCTGAGGCCATGCACAGCTCCTCTCGGTTTCACATGCCCCCTTCCATAGAACAGATTCCCTGGCTTAAAAAAAAGAAAGAAAGAAGTTGGAAACTCACTGATTTCAGAAAATGGTGTGAGGAAGGATGGCACTGACATGTGGACATGGCAGCCTCCCCTGTCTCTTAGAACAGCTTGCCACCTTCTTTGCTCTTCCTTTCTGCCCTGCCGACTGACTCTCTGAGCCGCTGCTCAGCTACCAGAAACAGACCTGCCCCACTACACCCTTCCAGGGCCCAGGGCCCAGGGTCCTCGATCCAAATGGCCAAAAGCACAGACCTGGCCTCACTCCTGCTGTCTCCATTCTGGCATGGCTCAGATAGGCATAGGAGAGAAGATAAAGTTCACAGGGTAGGGACATTCTGGAGGCTTCTACATTATTTCCAAAGGGTGACAATTGTCACTGGCTTAAATGAACTGCTTTCCCGGGTGAAAACATGTATTTTTTAAAAAGCTTAATTTCTCTCCTTTCTCCAAAATGAGAATCAAGTTATAACTGTGGCCTGGCACCTTGAAATCATTTCCTTTTTTTATACTTCATAGAATCCTTAATAATACAAAAATTGCCCAGAGCATTTCACACTGAGTTATGAAGTCATTAACGTTTCTGAGATAAACACAATGCCCCAGGACAAGTTATTAGACATATAGTAGTGGGGAAAAAATTAGATGCATTGAAAAAGCCCCGTGTCTAGCAACGGCAGATGGAAAAATTCACCTGTTCCTGGTTAAAGTCGGCAGAAACTGCTCTCCACATGCAATGTGCAGACTGGGTGGCCTTTTTTCAGCCAGCCGACTCAGCATATTGGATATTGGTAAAATTTTAAAGAATCAGCATCTTGATATCCCAAGGCCAGCAATCGTTCCAAACTCCCGGCTCTGCATCCTGCCTCAAGGTTCCTGGTATTTATGATATGTCGGCAACAGAACAGCTATTCCCCCACACCGTGGTCTATTCAGACCCGGAACAGATTTTACCTAGCTGTGCTGTTTGCTTTTAAATTAGCAGGAGAATCCATCATACAGGCTCTCTACTTCCCACCCCACAGCCCTTGTTTCCACCTGTCCTCACAATTAGGCTCTGGTTTCACCAGCTCCATGGAGATTTCTAAAAGGCTAGGACTTGTCATTTCTTTCCTTTGGACAAACAACTGTGGTATATTTTACCCAGAATTTTCTTTTGGGGACTTGAGTGTGCCATACCCTGAGGGTTCTCTAATTCTGCTCACACACAAGAAGCGTGGTTATGAAAGAAGCCCAGGTGGGGAGTGGTGGTTCACGCTTGCAGCAAAGCATCCTTGCCTCTGGCTGAGTCCCCAGGCAACAAAGATAAACTTTCCCAAAGTTTAAGGATGGTCTCAACAGTTCTGTTCCTTTATGTTCCCTTCCCCTTAATTGAGCTGGGTGAGAGATATCCTTCCCTAGAGCCTTTCCTTTACTGATCCATGGAAGCCTTTCCAGAAGGACTAGACAAGAACGGTAGTGTGTCCCAGGCAAGAATAACCTCCCTCTTCCCTCCTTTGGGACAGGATGCTGCTGACTCACGCTGTTTCTTTTCCCTCTGGCCTAGGCTCAACTTCGGAAGCCTTCTCAGCAAAGAATTTCCAATTGCTGAGGATGCATGATTAAAAACATATATCCTGCCTCCAGTGACATCCCTGGGAAGCAACCCAACTCCAAGTGTACACGACTCTTGAAAAGTCAGTTAACCCTGCAGTACTGTCCAAACAGTCAGGTTTCTACCTCGAGCCACTTATGTCATCCCCTAGACCCCAAACCCTCTCTCCTAGGAAGACTGACTAGTGAATAATAAGGACTCTATCCCATAGGTTCCTCAGCAAATACCTACACAATTCAAAGTCTCTGATTTGCTGAACATTTTGCCACTGCATTTGAAAGTCATTTATGAAAGAGACTGTGTCCCACATTCCTCTTTGAGCTGGCTGTGACTTCACCTTCCTAAACCCCACTGACCTCCCTCTCCATTTCACACCAGTCATGTCCTGAATCCTCCATCCTCATGCGATTCTGGTCCTCAGACTACATCTTGACTCCAGTGTCCCTCTTCCTCATTTAATGAACAGACCCTTTGTCCTCTCCAGGACTTGTCATTGCTCACTATTATTTCCATTCAGAGTCTGAATTTGCTGACCTGCTGAACTCCAGATGCCTTCGCTTTTTCCTCACCAGCATCCCAGGCTCTGTCTGCTCCCCGGCTGTTTAGAGTAACCATCCACAACCCTGGATCACCCCCATGGCCCCATCTTATTTCTGTGGAAATGATGATACTGAATGCCCTGCAAGACATTACCCAGGGGCTGGTATCCTGTATTGATTTTATGCTCTGGGAAACTGTGGTATCAAATTCATGGTGTTCTCATAGAAAAAGTGGTTCCCCAGAATGCTACTTGTACCCTATGGAAACTGTGCTCTCATGTGTTCCACATTTCCAACCTGCCTTTTGTTACAATGTGAAAAGTGATCATCTGAGGCTTACAGAACGTAGCCATCAACTGAAACCAACAGTCATCTGCTTTTCTACTGTGGGACCAAACCAGGAACCTAGATCCCTGAGGCAACTTGATGGAAATAGAATGGCATATAAATATTTGTTAAATGGAATGACCAAAGCTCTCTGGCCCAATCTAGCAATCTCTTAATGAACTTGAACTAGAACTCCCTAACTCCTGGAGCAGACTAGAGAAGGAGACAGTTGTACAGAACCTCTCCACTGGGCTTGGGTGACGTGCAGGCTCAGAGCATTGTCCTCAACCCCGTCTTGACACAGGTCACCAATAACCTGTTGTTGAGAGTGATGGAAGCTCCAACACTGAATAATGATTTTTTTCTCCATTTTAAGTCATTTGGAGTTGATTTGAGATTATCCATATATAATGTCCTCAGACTCTTTCTCACTTACCTATACCTTTGTGACAGGGAAAGAAGGGGGTACACCTGTGCAAGAGGATTGTCCAGGTGAATGTCCGTCATCACAAGTGTCTGCGGTCCTGGAGACTCCGGCACCATTTGTTTTTTCAGAGATCAAGTTGATCTACCCATTTGGAACAAATCTCTACCCAGACGTGTATGCGTTGGAGCGAGGCTCCATTGGAGGCACAGATGACCACTCTTACCATTGGGACGGACAGGTTGTTGAGTGTGAAAGCTCAAGTCTGAAGTGTCTCGGAAACGCGGAGGAGAAAAGAGCACAATAGTTTCTCCATACATTTGCAGTTAGCCACCTAGTTTCCCTCTACCTCTTTGGTACTCTGTCCCTTCCAGACTTAAGCATCTCCTGGGTACCACTCATATCCATCCACTAGACGATGAACTCAGAGAGCAGAGACCTCACCTGCCTTGTTCTCTGTCAGATCTCCAGTGTTAGTGTGGTGTTGATAAAAGTGCTGAATACATATCTGTTGGGTAAATGCATGAATATTTTCCTTATACTGATGGATGGATGTTCACAGACCTCAGACAAAAGCATTCCACAGAGCCTGAATTTTGAGGAAGCTCCCGAATCAAGACCTTTTCAATCCTTCAGGGGGCCATACTCCCTCAGGACCCCCTGAACCAATGCATACTGTTACTCTCCATTAGAACTTTTCTGTCATGATGGAAGCATTCTCTACCTGCTGTGCCCATCACGTAGCCACCAACCTCATGTGCCCCTTGAGCGCTTAGTGTGACTAAGGAAATGAGTGTTTAATTTTATTTCATTTTAATTAATACAGAGTTAAATCTATGTAGTTACCTGCGGCTAGTGGCTACCATCTTGGACAGTGAGATCTTGTCTGCTGAGAACCAACCAGCTGTTGTCTAAGTCAAGGAGTTGGGGTTCCACTTGGAGCCCTGCCCCTCTTTCTCAGTAGCCCTCACATAGTCATTGGACCTTTCTAAGCCTCCGTTCCTATAGCTTCTGGAATGAGGGTGATTATAATTCCTGTCCCCTCTGCCATACCAGGCTGGCGGGACATTGCTGAAAATGTTTTGGAAGTGCTCAAGAGCTGTTCAGTTGTTAGTTATTGTTTTCCCCACTTGTCTCAGTTGTCAGGTTCATATTTCACCCTTGCAACTTGACAACGCAAGGTTTCACTCAACGGAGCAATGCAGGGGAGGGGGACATCTAGCCCCCACTAATCTGGTGGAAGCCACGCCCTCCTGTTCAAGCTTTCTTGATTGAAAGGAATGAAAATCTATACAAACTAATCCAAGTCATAAGGGAGGGTTATCTGGCAGAAAGAGACATCTAGGAAACCAAGGGCAAGCAGTTTGGAGTGGGACAAAGGTGGCCTCAGAGTCCGGTGAGACCATGTCGAAACCTCTGCTAAGTGTCTTGCTTATTAATGACTTGGCAAAGGACCTGGGGCATCTGCGGTTTTACATCTTGCCTTACACTCAACATAAAGATAGGCTTCTAAGGAAGAACAGAACCAGAAACCATGATTTTCTACTGAGGGGCAACGGTCTAATTAGTTAGCATATTACACAAATCACCTTTCTTACATGCCTTGCTTTAGTTTATTATTCTAAAGAGGGGCATGATCAGAGGTCATAAAGGACATCACTAGAGAGAGTGTGTGTATTAAAGGAAGAAAAGGTTAGGTTAAGAGGCCCTCATGATTCAAAGCCCTAGGGTTTAGGGTGCAAAAAAGAGAAGTTCTCATTTTACAAAAATACATCAATAAACAGATCACTTATAGACTATCCCCCTTTCTTATTTAACACCAGGATGACAGTCCAAATAATTACCATCCTGTATGGTACAGGCATCCACAGACCATTCAGAATAGACTCCTGCTACCTGGAACAGGGTCCTGGGTGCCCCCTGCTGGCCAGGAATTTACCTTTCTGTTGCTACATTGGGGAAGTAGGTGGGCTTCGGGCATACTTATTTACTAAAACTTACAGAAATATTTTACTATTTTAACAAGCAAAGGACTATACCAGTGCATATGGATTGAAATCCAGTCTGGCTTAACACCAGCATTAAGTTCCACTACCTCCCCACTAAATGAAACAGTTTTTTTTACTATCAGTCTCTTGCTAAGTGGAATTGCAAATATTGCAAATGATTTATGATTTCATGAAGTCAATAAAAGTAATGTAGAAGACTTGCATGAATCATACTCCAGGCAAGTCACTGACAAATGAAGATATAGCAGAACTAGACCAGTCATAACTGAAGAAGATGATGTGAAGAAAGGTGCCTCAAAAGAGAACAATTGCTAAATGTAATGAGGTGTTCTGGATTGGATCTGGGAACAATATACAGACATCTGTGGAAAAGCTGGTGAAATCTGAATAAAGTCTATTGTTTAGTTAATAGTGACATACCAATGTTAATTTGTTAGTTCTGACTAATGTACTATAGTTATGTAATATGTTAACTTTGGAGGAAACTGGGTAAAAGGTATATGGGAACTCTGTATAATCTTTGCAACTTTTCTGTAAACATAATGTTATTCCAAAGCAAAGAGAATGACATACCAAAGGATTAAGAGAGACTCTTGGGAGGTTGTTAATAAGGCCCCCAGGCATTTTTGCAACACTTGACCTGATGGTACCACTATGAATGTCCAATGGGAAGTGAAGGGTAATAGTGTTCTAGTTTGGCAGGGGAAAAAAAAATACCAGAATTTTGTTTAATCCTTACTGGATTCATTTTTTGTTAATTCTAAGAATGATTCGCTAGTTGCAGTTATAATCTAAACTGTGTTCAATGCAAGATAGCAAATTAATTTTCATAATTTTTAGTTTCATTTTTGAAGAGGACGTCCCACTTCTAATCAATCACCCCCACTGTTTATTGGAAAATATCTGCCACCCACCTCTCACCATTAAGGGAACATATTTGAAGTCACCTTTCTGTGGTCCCAATGATATGTGGATAAGTAGACCACCCACCTCCAGTGTGAAGAAACTGGCTTCACATTCTAAGTAGGATTCTCTGCAGCTATGGGGGAGGGAGAGGGGAAAGGGAGTTTAAGAAGTCCAGAGAAGCCAAAATTGCTTTGCATAATGAAGGGATTGACAGCCCCTGGAAGGGTTGGAGTGAAATATGACATCACTTCACCTCATGGTCCCCAAGAGACCGTCAGTAAAATCTATATTTTGCATCAGTGCTTTGATGTAGACTTTGTTTTGCTTTGGGTTTTTATGGGACACGTGTTGACACTGGCCTCAAAGACGAATGCCACATGGTCCAGGTGCCTACTGGATACCCCCTGAATAAGCCCTCATGAATGAACATGGAGGAGTCCTCCTACCTTCTTCCTTTCTTAGATGAGCCTGCATCATCTAAGGTAGGGTAGCACTCTCATGCCGCTTTGTGGAGGAGAATCAGAGGGTCCAGTGGCTGCCAGGAGACAGTTTATAAGCTAGGTGATGTGATCCCCGTGAACTAGAAAAGACGTGGCCACGCAAAAGGGGTGCAGTGCAGCCAGCCCTTCTGATTTTTCAAAAGAAGCCAGGGCTCTGGACTTTTCAGTGAAACTGCCCCTGGCTTTTCTTTTATTTTTCTTTTATTTTTTTTAACACAGGGCACAGTTACCCAGTAAGTCAACTCTGCAGTCCACAGGTAGCCACTAGGTAAACCTCTAGACTGGGAAAATTTTTGAAGTTGGGCTAAACTTACATAGTAGGTTCCCACCACTTCGGAAAATAAATTTGCTCTGTCCTAATATAAGAGATCTCTACTCTTTTCCTCTTACCTATTAGCAAATTCTGGATCACAATGCACTTATCATACATAAATGTGTGTGAACCTGTATCCAAGAAAAGAGATCTAGCTTCTACTTAGGCTTTCCTCTTCTCCTCTTTCCACACTTTAAAGCCCTATTAATAATCAGATCAATAAGGAGAGGAGCTTTAGGTACAGGCCAGGTGCAAATTCTTTGCAAGAAGTTGCACTTTTCTAAGGAAGAGGCAACAGCTCCCCCGCCACAGTGTTTACTCACCTACTCAAGTGTATCAGCTAATTATCTACTTCAAAGAAATTATTTGAATGTGGCTCTCCCAAGATCCAGCTCTTTCCATAGCTCTCGACTCGTCTGTCAACAGATCTCAAGTTAAGGTTAACCATTTATCTTACGCTTCTGCGTCCCCCAAGGACAAATGAAATAGCTACAAATTAGACATTTTTTTTCCCAGACAGCAATGGCAAAGCCGAAGCCAGAACAGACACTCACCGTGATTTACGGGAATAGACAAATAAGAAAGGAGCTGATTTCTGTGACAGCAATTTGTGGACAGACAGTGTGTTCTTTCCTAGGACATATAAATGCATGTTTTTCCCATTTTCATTCAGAAAAACATGAGGTCAAGGCAAGTTCAGTTCCATGAAGTGAAGGTGAATCCTTAACTTGCATTTTCCAGAGTGTTGGTGGAATAACACCTGGGGTCAGGACACTAACCCAGAATTTACTGATGAACCAGGTAACCTTGAGTAAATCACTCAATTCTTTGTGCTTCCTCTTCAACTGCCCAAGCTTTGGAAGGTAAAGGAGATTTGCTCCAGGGAGGGCCTTGAGCCTTGTAGAAGACCTGGTGTCCATCTGGAACAGACCTAGTTGCTGTCTGAAGCTAAAGCCTCACTCCTTTTACAAGTGTTTCTGTCTTCTGTCCCTGAGTTACGGGTTCTCATCTTCCTTGATCCTTAATTTTCAACTCCACAAGAAAAAGACATCTATTTTCCTTTCCAGAGGCTGCAAAGTTAGAGAAGTGTTCGGTCTCATTTTTAAAGGCCGCCTTCTCTGCCACATGCAGATGTTTCATCTGATGATCGAGGAGCAGTCAATCAAAGCTTCCGGTTCTTTGCCTTGCCAGCCCAAGAATCAGACTTCAAGGCAGAGCCCTGCTGAGGCGGTTGCCCGCCTCCCCGATTCATCATGGGACATTTCCTCCAAAACGTAGGGACTGATGAATCACCCAGGCCCATGTGCATTTGTTCCAGAAAGCAGAGGCTCCGTGGTCTGTGTTTCGGACTCAGAGGCTTCATTCTGCTCGCTCAAGCCCTGTGAGTTCGCTGATACTCACAAACACAACGTGCACCGAAAAGAACTAGGTAATGACATCTATGAATATTCATATATATACTTCCTAGTTTAAGGGCCTAGGAAAACATAAAGGAAGCCCTTTTTTTTTCTTTATCTGCTGCTAGACATTTGTGTTTACTCACCCTGGGCAGGTGGGTGTGCTGCAAACTGAAATGCTGTGCTGGCTCACAGAGCCTCCACAGAGCACGGCTGCAGGGGCACAGCTCACGTCTGCAGTCACAGATGGCTCAGCCTGCTGGGTCCTTACATGGTCATGTGCTGGTCAGTCGCAGGATGGGGAGTCCATGCTTGTAACCAGCTCGGCGACCTTGGACATCCCTTTATCTTTCTCAGCCTCAGTTTCTCATCCTTAATGGGAACACCGTGCCATAATGTACTTTAAAAATCCTTTATCACAGAGTGAATTCGATGTGTACCAAAGTTAACATTAACCTACACCCTAGGGGCAGCTAAATAGCATTTGAGATGGTTTAATTATGAACGCACACTCCAGGGGTAGCTGCATAAGCCCTTCAACGTTTACACCAGAAGGTTTGCCTGTCAGCATCAAGGATGTTAGAAACAAATTTTTCTGGTCAGTGAAATGAATTTTTCTGGTACATTAGAAAGAGTGGAGGCTGCCACTCTTGCATTAATAAGGTGCAAGGATTTGGCCTGATCAGTAAACAGCAGCTCCTGCAGAGCAGCTCCAGGGCCCCAAGCTTCATTGGCCCCCTGGCTCTGCTCCCCAGGGGGCTTGCCCCCTGACCTGGCTGGTCCTAGAATGAGGGACTCACACCCGATTGCTGGAGGATAGAAAGTGGCAGTGTCTGCCCTCCCACGCATCAGTGACTTACTGCTCCCCTTAAAAACTGTATCAGGTCATTAAAGGTGGCCTCCTTCACCTGGATGGGGTCCCCTTTAATGCTTCCTAGCAGAACCTTTTTCATTTTGCCACAGAAATTGCTTCATACTTGCTGCACTGATTCAGGAGCAAACATATCACAGTATGATGGGTCTTGTGCAGTAGTCATTTCCACGTTAATGTGAGAGCCATCCATTTCTGCAGCATCGGGTCACTGGAGACTGCCGTACTAGGAGTGCTTCTTACATTAGAAATAAGAAAATGGGAAGTTACATGTATATGAGAGCTGCTTATGTAAACAAATAAATAAAATAAGGGATCATATTATTAGACCACCAATTAAATGAAAGGACTACCCAGGCATTGTTAGTAAGACAATTAATGGTAGGTTTTGACTCATCTTCGTACACTTTGTTGCCTATTAAGATGATGAATTGATTCTCTATGATTGGGTCTAAAAACATGTTTAATCAGACTCTGCTAGGCAAAGGACCATTATTTTGATGACTTCGTGACATGGATATTTTTACCATCCGATTTTGAAACCGGCTTTTCAAAGTTTAGAGGAAGGGAGCTCTTATCTTTTCATATAGCACCAACTGAAATCAGAAGTTTAAATAAAAATCTCATTACAAAGAGAATAATTTTGGAAAACTAACACCGCAATCTTCCTTTGATTTGGAAAATGCTTTGAATAGAGATTTCTGAACAGAGGGTTGGGGGTTACTTTTTTCCTTCTAGATTTTTCTCAGGGTATCTCAAATCCCAACAACTACAGTGTAAACAAACCACCAATTAAATTATGACTGAGGTTTCGGGGCTGTTGGACTGTTTTTGTGTTTTTTTGTTTCTTTGGACTACTCTTAAAGAAACTTCTCACAAATGTGAGAAGGAGGTAAAGTGAGTCCCCATTCATCCCAAATGACTAAGAATATGAGTAGGTAGGATCTGAACATATAAATTCATAAAAGATATGAAAGGGGAAAACTTAGGGTTCCTTATGAAATTCAGAAATACGAGTGTTTCCCTCTTCTTGCCCGGGAACATAAAAGAGACTGTTTTAGGATAAATTAAAGGAGGCCCTGTTTTAAACAACTTTTCTTTATGCAAGAGGTAGTATAGACTAAAAATTCAACTCGCTTCAGGATGAGTTTAGAAAAATCCCTAGGAATCATATCTATGTCAAAGTATTGAGGAGGAACTAAGGGCGTGCAGAGAACATCGTTTGCCCTTTGACACCCAGTCCTCCTGCCTGGACGTCAAAGCTGTTCAAAGTGCTCCCCACTCTCCACCCCGGTCTCCCCTTGAGTACCCCACCCCCAGCCCTGAGCACGATAATGTACATCTGTCTCCTTCTCAGGGACATTTTAATAAACACTGAGTCTACTAGCAAAAGATCTGCTACAATATATATTGGACCTAACTGATCACTGGTATCAGATGTTTTCCTCCCAAAAAAATGCCCCCGGGTATTTCTTAGGGTCTTGTTATTTTTTTCCAAGTTGCACATAGAAAGCCGCTCAGGCTGGTCTTCAGGGGCATACCAGCTCCACCCTGCCATACTGTACCTGGTCCCTTGGTGGCACTGACTTTGTTAACATATAGCCTTTATTCCCAGGGGGAGCGAGGTGGGAGGAGAGGTGGCCAAAGGTTAGTTCTAAAGAGCATTCTTCCCCATGTGCAACACTCCAGCTTCCCTAAAATGGCCTGTAGAGAACTGGGGGTTTTCATGTAGGCTCTGGAGACAGACTGCCCAAGGTGGAACCTCAGCTCTGTGACACGTCTGCTCCATGACCTTGGGCAGACTACTTCATGCCTTGGTGCTCACAGTAAACAGAGGATAATCACCACGCCCATTTTACAAGGTGATTGTAAAAATGAAATGAGATGATCCATATGCCAGTGTTTAGTGTTATTACCTGAATGGAGAGTTTAGTCAACCTGTATCTGTCAGTATAGCTAGAATATGCTACAGTAACAGAAGGGACAAGATCTCAGTGGCTTAAAAGAACAAAGTTTGATTGTTCATTCATGTTGCATGCCCATACCAGGAAACAGAGGTCTCTGTTCACTGAAGCCACTCAGAAAACTAGGTTAAAGAAGCATCCACTGGTATATCATGTGAGAGGGAATAAAAGAGAAAGGGACAAGTCATACTGGCTCTTGAATCTTCCACCAGAAATGAGTTGTACGTAATAGTTTTGTTCATATTCCATTGACTGAAGCAAGTCATTCCATGGCCCCACTTACGTCCACGGAGGCAGAGAAGTGTGAACCTACCGTGTGCCTGAGAGTTGGAGATCTAGAAACATTTGGTTTATGGTTCTACTGACCACCACAAGGGGCGAGCTGATATTATGACAGTGGCTCACAGGCAATGTACCTTCAGGCTTTCACAAGCAAAAATATAAAATGTCAACGATATAAAACAGTTCGGTTCTTACAGCTGAACTTGACTCTCAGTTCTCTGTCCTAGCCCAGCATAGACCACAGTAAAGCACATTTTCTCTCCTGACCCCGTTTTTTCCAACTGCAATATTCTTTCATAATACACATTGTCAAGAGCCAATCATTTTCCAGCAGTCTTAATGCAACATTTCATTCTGGTTGCATGACAGATGGGGAGAAAAGCTTCCAGGGAGAAAATGGAAACAAACTTTTTTTCTTCTGAAGCTGAAGAAATGATAGTACTCAAGAAAAATAACCCCCAGGTCCTCAGTCCTGTCAACTAATTTAATGTGAGAGCCTTTTATTTATTTATTTTTCATCCTTTAGCAGGGTGAGAGGTGCTGGAAACAGAGAACAACCCTCTCCAGTTCTAAATGGCTTCCTAAACGTTTTTTTTCTGTGATTTACGTAACAAATAACTAAAACACACAAGGAAGCTGGTAACTTCACATTTGATCTTTCCTGTAGAGAAACCTGAAGAGGAAAGGCTGCATGGAAGACTTCAGAGGCCACTAAACTGCTTTCTATTGATTTTATACTAAGATGGTTTATCACTCTTGTTGCTTTAAAAAGAAATGCAATCTGTGTCAGGGTCTAAATAGACTTTCCTAGAAAAATCCAGCCCCACTCTCCTGCACGAACAGATGTGGCGGATGTTTATCGGCTTTGGCAAATCAACTTCTGGGGAATTTTTTTTCAAGAAGCATCTTTCCTGCTGTTACCACCCCACTCCCAGAAAGGGTTGTAACTAGAGCCTGCCTTCTAGAGATTCAACTCCTTCTTGACTCTGGAATTCACCTTTAAAAACATGTTGTTCAGTCCCCTTCCTGTGAACCTGGGGAAAGCAAGGCTCTGAGACATTAGGAACTTGCTGAAGTTTGCTGTGTGACCCAGGGACAGAGTCCAGGCTCAAACCCACTCTCTGACCCCCCTGTCAGAGAATCTCAGAATCTCAGAATCGCATGCATTTTAAACTAGTGTCCTTTCCTGCATCTGGATCTTCCCCTATGAGCCAAAATGTCAGTAGCTTTATCCTGATGTTACCAAAGGAAAGCATATGATGATGTATTTTTTTTTCCTTAAGCTTCTCCATACATGCTACCTTTGGCCTATTTCCTGTCTATATTTAGAATACTGTATCTCCTGTGTTAAGAAATCCAATCAATAAAAACCCTAACCCACAAAGCTAGTAAATTGCAGAGATCTTTCATTTGTACAATGGTTCAAGATAAAGAAAGGCCTGAGTTCTAGTCTTGACTTCACCATTAATGGTTTATGTGTCCAGTTAAATATTTTTAATCTAACCATAATATGAACTCAGTTAAGCAATGCTGGCCTCCGTGTCATCTGGTAGATAAAGGGGTTGATGTAGATCATCTTTAAAAATCCTTTGAATTGGGAAGAGTTTGTAAATTGATTACATTAACCAAAACATGATTCTCTGCTACATTTTTCAAGTGTTTTTGTTTTGCAATATTTCACATTTACCAAAAAAGAAAAGAGGTAGAAAGAATAGGCAGTGAGGATCCACAAAGCCACTCAAATTAAGATCTGAAACATTAAGGACATATGTGAAGTTCCCTCTCTAACTATCACCAATTTGGGCCAGCCATCTCCTTTCCACACCACCCCACGAGTAACTAACTCCTGCCTTGAATTTGGTGCTTCCCATCTCCATGCATTTCTTTATTGTTTTACCACATATGTTTGTGTCCCTAAACAACAAATAATTCTGTTTTACATGTATTCAATATACAAGTGGACTAATATTGTATTTTTCCTTCTGTGACTTACTGTTTAGCTTGGCACTCTGTTCTAGAGCCCATCCTTGTCAGCACATTGGCTACAGTTTACTGTTCTCACTACTGCAGATCATTGGTAGGTGAATATACCAAGTTTACTTACATTCTCTTGTTGATAGAAACGAGATTGTTTCTTACTCTTCACAATTAAAACCACCCTGCTAGGAACAGTTTTTCATTGTCTATAGCAGAGAATTCCCTACAGTATTACATTGGAGAGTTGGGTGTTAAGGTATTAGCTTCTTTTATCTTATGCTATTGTTTTCCCCCACCTACGAACATGACCAATCTCTCCATTTAAGTCTAATTTTATGTCTTTGAGTAATTTTATAATTTTATCTATAACTGGCTTGCATATGTAGGATTTAATTTATTCCTAGATACTTCAGTGTTTCTGTTGCTATCATAAATGCTGTCTATGGGGATGCAATTCATTTTTGTATACTAATCTTAGAAGAGCATGCATGCTGATCTCACTTATTAATTCCAATAATTTTCCAGGGGTGTCTTGGATGTTTTCTATGTAGATAATCATATTATCATGTCATGTTAGTTTCTGTCTTACCCCTTAAACCCTCTGTTGATAACACTAGCTTCCTATCCAGTGGCCATTTCACTTCTTTCTTATTTAGCAGAATCCAAAATTATTCCCACAGCACTGTGCCCAAGTAAAAATACTCAGCCCATGAGTCTCCTTGCAGCTGGGAAAGTGGAGGTGTGTGAGAAACAGCTCTGGCCAGTGGAATGTAGGTTTCAGTCCCTGAAAGTGAAAGCTTTTCTCAAATAAAAGACCAAGTTTTAGGAGGAGAGGCTTCTGGGACTCCCTTTAAGCATGCCTATGGTGCAGACACCGACAGCACTGGCCAGAGACTGCTGCGCTCTCCTTTCTCATCTTGAGGTTTCCTGGACGACATGGAACCCCAAACTTATAAGCAGACACACTGTTATTAGGAATTCTCTGGGCAACCCTTTTTTATCTAGGACAGGATGGAACCACGTCCTTGAGAGCTCCTTCTGATGCCCCCATGATCCCTGACCCCTCAAGAATCCCAGGTGAGCCATCTCAGGTCCATCTTCCCACCTTGGGAAGGCCCGTTTCTTATCACCACTAAAAACCAGACTCCCAGATACCAAGATTGCCAACATCCTCAACTTGCCTGCATCCCCACTTGCCGCTCTGGGGTTCAGCTTCTTTATTTTTGGTCTTTGGAAATTTCCCTTACTTTTTTGCAAGCTCAGCAAAACATCTGAGAAGGGATTTGTTATATTTTGTCTAATATCTCCAGATGCTCTGTCATAGAAGAGCCTTCAGCTTGGAAATGGAAGTCTCTTCTGCTATTCATGTAGTTCATGGTTCAATTTACAAAAGTCCTGTGCGTGCACACCTGTCATGGAACACATCTATTGCACAGCAGGGGCTTCTTTCATTCAACCCATGCTTCCTTAGCACCCGACCGAGCCAGGCACTGTCTAGGATCTGGGGACACAGAGGCGAAAAAGGCAAACCAGTCCTCTACTCTCATGGAACTTACATTTCAGGGGAAGTCACACAATAAACAAGGGAACAAGATTTCAGAGAGAGAGAGTGCCAGGAAGGAAATGCAGCAGAGCAATGCCAAAGTGAATGGCACGGGAAAGAACATTAGCCAGGTTAATCAAGATATGGGGTCTGAGGCCTGAAGATCCAAAAGCCAGCCCGGTAGAGACCTGGGTGTAAAGGTTCCAGGCAAAAAGATCAGCAAATTACAAATACCCCTGAGGCTGGAAAAATACTGGCTTGTTTCTGCAGGGCTGGAGCAGAGTGGGTATATTTCTTCATTTTCTATTTTGTTTCTTCCCAGTATTGCCAGAGCCAATGGTGGGTACACCTTATTCTTCCTGCTTGAAAGGATATCTAATTTAGGCTAGGGAAGTTTTTTATTTTAATTTTTTAAGAGTAAGTTCATTAGCAGCAGCCAAAATAAGAACAGCCTGAGTCCCCTGCATCTTTATTTTTTTTTTTAAGATAACAAAGGAGAAAAGAGAATGCCTTCTTTAGTATATTCAGTTATCAAACCCCGCAGACAGGGTATTACCTGGTGGAGAGCACCGCCCAGGCAGCGGGACTGCAGACAAGGTTACATTGTTTCCTGTAAATTCTTCAGTCCAGATTCCATGATGCGGGTGGAAGGGAGCGATGGCTGTTGCTCGTCAGTGTTGAGCTGCTTTCGCTGCAGCCAAGTGGAGAGAAGCCTGGATGAATGGGGCCAAGCTGGAGAGGACATGCAAGGGGAGGTACTGTTTGATCTCGGTCTTGATGGAGGGTGAATGTTCACAGGATGGGGAGAAGCATAGGGTATCACAGATGATGGAACAGCTCGGGCAAAGAAGCAGAAAAGAGGTGGTTAACTGGGGGGGGGGGGCCAGAATTGCTGGACTCTTGGGGTTACACCCTTGGCTCCACCACTTACCAGCCTTGTAGCCTTGAGTAGCTCCCATGTCTCTGGACCCTAGATGCCAATATCCTTTTCCCATCGTAATGGGGACCTACCCCTGCTTCTCTTCTGCCCCTTGGCAGTCAGTTGCTGACCCATCACCCAGCTGGTCAATTTCCTCTAGTAAGGTGATCATGAGAACATCTCCTTCGGAAAGTCTCTGCTGCTGGCATGGAACGAGATCATTACCATAAGGTGCTTATCACACACTCATTTCTAAATCAGCCTTAGCCAGTGCTGCTGTCATTATATGTCCTGCATACATAAAATGTTTGGTGGGGAGAGGCCAGTGTTCAGGCTGGAGGATTGGTGGGGGCAGGGGAGGGGCTGGAGTCCTGCCCTCTTGCTAGCTTGCCCTCTGCCTCTCAGCCCCTACTCCTTGTTATCCAGACACAACCCCCAGAATTAGGCTGAAATTCCTCAGCCAGACAGACCCCCCCCCCCCTCAGCCCAGGGAGATGGGTGCTCTTCCCCATGCCCTGTTCCCTGGATACAGTCCCCCAGGCTCTCCTGCAGCCAAGATGCTGCCTCTACTCTCTCCAGCCATGCCTCTTTACAAGTGACATCCTCTCCTCCTAACCCTCCGTCCCTCCTCAGTCCTTACCCAGCATTCCTTCCCCATCATTTCTGCTTTGTTCACACTCCTCTGCTCCCCAGAAATATTACGTTATCCAGCAGGGGCACAGGTCATAAATTGAAATGCAAATAGATAAACATAAATCTGAATGTCCATTTACATTAAATATATCATGAGTGTAAAAATATAGGACCCCATGAGTTTCAACTCATCAACCCTACACTCTTCTGCCCCGTGGTAATCAACTTCAGACCGATCACCAAGTCAGTAGTCAGCAAACACACCGGCATTGGCACACCCAGATTCGACCTGCACTTCTTCTAATGACAGTGGGAGGCCAGTAAACAGAGTGAAAATGATACACCGTCTCCTCTTCCTTACCACTGATCGCTGTTCTCCTTGTAAAACTTTGCATAGCTCTCTGGAACGGGGGGAATCAAATTAAATTCCTGTAGAGGATTTGGGGCATCTCTATTTATGCAGCTGGTCTCAGTGCAAATCTAATATTCTGTAAAGATGCTAAACTCGGCGCAATTTGTGTGCGCACGGCACCTTGTACAAAGGCACTCAATAAATATCTGTTGGCTGATTGGTTACAAATAACAAAGCACCACTCTAGCAACTGTGTAGTGTTATCTGCCCTGAGTGTTCATGCCTTTTCTAGGTCAAGGCCTCGATATGTTAATAGAGGCCTGGCTTAAGATACTGGTGAGTCAGCCAGCCAGGGGAGTTAGGCGGAGGATTCTTAAATTATGGCACCTAAGCCACCCCTCCCGTTGCTCATGCTCAAACCCCAGGGCGGGTGATTTCCAGAGGAGGGCAGTGCAGGTATAATCCACCCAGGGACTTAGGGGAGGATTAATGGCCACCTGGAATCCTTCTCATCCCACCTTATCCCACGGGGCGCAAATGCAGCCTGACACCAGTTTCTTCTCCGCTCATTAACGTCAGAGAATTTTAAAAGGGATCCTGTTATCCCCGCCTTCCCTCCCCACTTTTCTTTTTCTTTTTTTTAATGCCACCATTCATCTTAGTGCCCTTGACCAAGATGTCTAGGATTTGGTTCAAAGCTGAGAATATGAATTATTCCTTTGGTGCCTCTAAAATACAATTTACCCTTTAGAATAGAAGTGGTGCGGAATGCTTTCAGCCCAAGTAGCAGGACAAGGGATTCTCAAAGCAGGCAGCACCTCTCCCTTCACCACCAGACTTTCACACCCTGCTAACACATCCCCTGGGAGGAGATCCTGGGCAGTTTGTTCTCTTGGAGGAGTACTGGGCTGGCTGAGCAGAGGCTTCTCTGAAGGTTGTAAGGCCCTGAGCAGAGATACCGCCAGGCAGGAGGCTGGACACCCCCTTCTCAGGGCCGGATCCAATCTCCACCCTCTGCACCCACTGCCTCCCCTTCCGGCAACTGGCTGGTCTGGTTTCCAGCCGCAAAGTGTGCCAACCTGAAGCAGCAACTTGGGGGTTGCCAGGGAAACCACTCCCTGTGTTTCCTGGTGGAAACAGTGGCAGCTGGTGTGTGGCAGCTGGGTCCGAGGGAACCAGGGCCATGTTCAAAGGGGGTTCCAACCTCCCACTGCAAAAGCTGGAGGAGAGCCCCGGGGATGCCTCCGTGCAAGACCGGGCAGGAGCATCCCACAGAAGGCTAAGCCAGATTTCTAGGAGATTTTTATATGTAATCTCCTGATTCTTAAAACTTAGTAACTAATTCAAAACCATGTTCAACCCCATGCAAGCGAAATTCAACAAGTCAGTGGGGCAGATCCAGTCTTCAGTCACCAGTTTGTAACCTTGGCCTTAGCATTCTATGAGGAAGAAGACACAACTTCCATTTTCCGATGGGGAAACTCAGCCTCAAAGTGCTCCTCGGCCCGGCCCAGGGCCACACGGCCAGTGAACGTACCCCTCGGTGCTCAGCAGGCAAATGTATCTGGGCTGCATGGATCACCTGAAACCCCTTTCCTGGATTTGGAGCTCCCAAGTGCCACAGCTGCCCATCTGGAATGACAGGAAACTCAAATTCAAGTGCCTTCTCACGGCAACTGGGCAAGACCAGTGGCTCTCAGGCTGGGCCCAACATTGGCCTCACCTGGCAGAGCTTTTAAAATGACCAATGTCTGGGCCTCATCTCCAGAAACCCTGACAGGCATTTTTTCAAAAGCTTCCCCCTGTGATTCTATTGTGTAACCAGGGGTTGACGACCCCTGAGCCAGCCGCTTGCTTAAGTGTCAAACCCAAGCTTCTGGGAATAAGAAATGTAGATGAATCAACAGCAAGGATGTTGGAGCCAGACATACCTGGGTTCAAGTTCTGGTGCTTCCCCTTCCCTTCTAAGAAGGCTTGGGAAAGAACAACAAATGCTGGCAAGGATGCAGAGAAAGGGAAGCCCTCCTACACTGCTGGTGGGAATCTGAGCTAGTTCAACCATTGTGGAAAGCAATATGGAGGTTCCTCAAAAAACTAAAAATACAAATACCATTTGACCCGGGAATCCTACTCCTTGGTATTTATCCAAAGAATACAACTTCTCAGATTGAAAAAGACATATGCACCCCTATGTTTACTGCACATTTTTTCCAATAGCCAAGATATGGAAGCAACCTAAGTGTCCATCAGTAGATGAATGGGTAAAGATGTGGTACATATACACAATGGAATACTATTCAGCCATAAGAAGGAAACAAATCCTGCCATTTGCAACAACATGGATGGAGCTGGAGGATATTATGCTCAGTGAAATAAGCCAGGCGGAGAAAGACAAGTGCCAAATGATTTCCCTCATTTGTGGAGTATAACAACGAAGCACAACTGAAGGAACAAAATAGTAGCAGACTCAGAGACTCCAAGAAGGAACTAGTGGTTACCAAAGGGGAGGGGTGTGGGAGGGCGGGTGGGGAGGGTGGGGGAAGGGGACTGAGGGGTATTATGTTTAGTACACATGATGTGGGGGAGCACAGGGAAAACAGTGTAGCACAGAGAAGGCAAACAGTGAATCTGTAGCATCTTACTACACTGATGGACCGTGACTGCATTGGGGTATGGGTGGGGACTTGATAATATGGGTAAATGTAGTAACCACATTGTTTTTTCATGTGAAACCTTTATAAGTGTGTATATCAAAAATACCTTAATAAAAAACAAGAAAAAAAAAGGTGGCTTTGGAAATCAGCTCCCCTCTCTGAGCGCCAGCTTGCTCATCTCCATAATGGGGAGAATAATAGCACCCCACTGAGGTCTCATGAAGAACAAACCTGTGGGGGGGGGGGTCTGAAGTGGTGCCTGGCATATAGTAGCACTCGATGAAAGGCAGCCTCCAGCTAGTATGTCCTCCAGCCGCAGCCACACTAATACAGGAGCAAAGAGCAGGGAACCTGGGCAGAGATGAGGGAGCTTGAATTGCACCCCTCATCACCCCGGAACACACAGCTCACATCAGTTTACAGCTGTGCCCAGTCAGCCTTGGGGCCCACAGTCAGATGGATTGAGCTGCCCCTTGGGGGGAGGGGCTTGTCTGAGGAATATCTCAAAATCTCACTCTTTGTTTCCCTATCTTTCGAGACAAAGCAAAAAGAATTTGTAGGATGAGCGACCCATGTATGTGCTCCCTTTGAAACTTTCAGCAATCAAGTCCCCTCTGCCACCATCATTCTCCAAACTCTTATAATAGATGAGATCTGAAGGAGACAGGCAATGTAGAGTAAATCATCTTAGAAATAATAATCTGGTACTCAAGGTCTCTAGAAAGATCCATAGTGGAATCTACGTTTCCATAAGCAGGTAATACCCTAAAATTAGATTAAAACTGCCATCTCTTGTCTAAATTGCCTCATCTGGTGGAAACCCCCTCCTGTTTTTTCAAGCCTTCTAACTGAGCCTCAGCTGTGATAACAGATTACTATTAGCAGTCAATCGTTCATACACAAGCCTTGAGTTACAAAACCCCAGGCCAGAACTGCACAAACCAAAATGTCGTTGCTTTGAAAATACCTAACAGGCAAGACCAGGCCTCCCTGCCCCCAATTCTGCTTCAGTGGGAGCTCCTTAGCTCTTTTTAGAGGTTATAGTTAGGAGCATGGAGGGATAATCACTAAACACCTCTCTGGTGTTGTGAGGTTGGGGCTCTGACCTGCTTGTCATAATCAACAAGTGCAGTTCCACTGTGTCTTTACCCCAAGGGCAGACTCCTCTTTCCGATCAGCAGTGGAATGGGGCACAGACCTTGCAGAGCAAATCTGCCTGGCCCAGAGTTTCATACGAGGGAAACGTGGCTGCTTTTTCTGTACCTGCAGCCTTGGCACCTACACATTTTGTTAGGAACACAGGGGACATAGTCTTTTAGCAACACCAACGTAAAACAATAGACACAAGGATCATTTAGCAGTCACTGGTAACAGTGATTGCCACAAAAAAAGATAGAATTAAGAGACCCACAGCCTCTCTGCAATGGTGGGTTGTCAGCCCTTGTTTAATTTGGTGGGAAATGCCTTCACTCCTAATAGTGCTCTAGGAAGTAGCTTTACTTTGGGAATTCATTGCATCTACATTAAAGGTGTTTTGGAAATGAGAATATTATCTGACATCCCTGATGATCTAAATGCTGTATGGGAAAGTTGGGGTTGCATGTCCTCAGTGGAGAAAAAAAGGGATCCCCATTAAGCTGGCTAGGGCTAGAAGAGCAGGTAACTCAGCCACCAGAATACAGAATTCTGTTGAATTGCACTTGATAGCCGGCTCCAAGCAGGTCTGGACTGTATCTGTCTGGTCCAGTCCTGAATCTGCAGGGCCTTACACAAGGCCAGACACACAGTAGATGTCCCGTCAGTGCCTGTTGACCATCTAGACAATTGATCTGAGCATGGGTACAAAGTAGTGGTGAGGGCACTGGACCTGCCTCATACTTCTGCTGAGCCATGACACCTACTGAGATTGGACAGTTGCCTTACAGTCAAGATTGATGTGGCCTCTGAACAATACATGTGCAAAAGCAATTAGATCAGAGAGCCCACTGTGTGCATGGTTTCCCAGCCCCTCAGGCAGTGGTGTTACATTGGTAGCTTGAAACCAGCCACCAGACAGGAGCATTGACACCAGGGAAACTGACAAATGCCACACATTACAGCTTCTTTTAGTGGCGAGGACAGTTGTGAAACATTTACAGCACACTATTAATTCATATGTACATGAAAATTACCACTTATATATGGGGGCTCAAGGAGGTATGGAGTTAGATCTTTAAAACCTCAAGCCAATCAGCTTTTGGGTGAATTTTCCTCCTCTTTCTTTTCATACTTCCCCCTGAAAGACCAAAAAACTTTTCCTCCAAGACATTTTTCTCAATTTATATTTTCTTTTACCCAAAAGGATAGTAGGTCCTTGTCAAATAAGTAATTGTGCATGTAAAACTTCCTGTGTGTACCTTCCTATTATAATTACCGTGGCCCACAGGTGACCTTGTCTCCCGTGGCTGCTCTCTCACCCTGGGTGTCCCCATCTCAAAGAAAGGGCGATGGGATTACATGAACTGCCGTGGCCGCATGTTCTCTGATGTTCTGATTCTGATCCTACTCAGAGGAGAGGTAGTTCTTAGTTCCCAGTTTTAAATATTCCATGGGACCCTTCCATGGCTGATCTGGCTTGTCGTAAAGGACAATTTGTCACAACATTCAGAGAGCAATAAATGGTAAACCATTTGGAAACTGAAAGAATCCATTCTGTGCCCTGGAGCAGCAGGTGGGGACAGGAGTTTCTTAGAGCTGCATCAGTCTATAAGTAATCCACATAGCAAAATAAAGCTACAAGTGAAATAGCACCATATAAAACAAGACCAAAAAAAAACAAACAAACAAGGCATCTGTCCTAAAAACAACGAAAACAGAACTACTATGGGCAAGTGGTAAAGCTGAAATTTTGGCTGACTGCAGCAAGGAGAAGATAGGAAAACAAAAATGAACGTGAATATTAAATTAGGCCCAACACCTGGTAACAGCATTTGCTTTTAAACTAGAACAATATGGGAGACACCTGCATTGACCCCAACCTTTATGCATTTATTAAATGGAGCTACTTTTAAAAGGTTCTTTTGTGTACCCCAACTGTCTAAGTGGAGACCAGTTAGAGAGAAAATCTTTGAAGTCACCAGACCAAAGTACAAAATCTCAAATGTCCTTAGATGCCAGTTACATGATACAAATGAGTGAAATCATCCAGGTTGGCGTAGATACAGTTTTCCATATTAAATATATTTATAATAACTTAATGTTTAAAAATATATAAAAGTAAATATAAAGAATAGTCTTTAGCTTGATGAAGAAATTTGGACTCTGCCATTTTTCTTGACTGATGTGATCTTCTTGGTATAGATTTTGTTTTCCTACTTTTTATAGGTCAAGGAAACAAACATTTTCTGCCATGAGATAAGGACAAGCATGGTGATGCTTGTCATGTGATGTTGGCCTTGGTGAGGACTATGAGGAAGAAGGGAGCTTTCCCAGCTAGAGGAGGCCGTCATTCCTTAGTGCCAGCGGACTACAGCTACGAGGGGATGGGCCCAGTGTTGTGTGTGGCCAGATCTTCCGGTTTTTCAAAGCCTCCTGAGAGCCAAATAAAAGAAGTCTATAGGGTATAGTAGTCCTCTCCCCTACACAGAGCACCAGTTTTCAACCTCCATGAGTTCCTAGACTGTGAGTTCCATGAAGACAAGGAGTGACCTTTTATGTCTTATTAATGGTCATCCCTGCCACAGGGCCTGGCATTCAGTAAGTAGTTGGTGACTGGTTGACTCCATGTCTTGTTTGGGGATTTCAGCCCCCAGGCAGGTTCACTATGGATTCAGGGAGACTAAGAAATGACAATGGAATATTCTTGGGGTAAAACTGTGTATACCTGGTTTTATTCTCATGGTGGTAGGTCGTGCACTAGAATCATGCCTGCATCCGCAGTCTGCAGGTCTGTAATCCCCCTCCGTCTCTGCCTCTGCCCAGAGCACTGGATGGAGCTCTTTATATAGTGACTCAGTCAATAACAGCTCATTGCTAATGGGTGTGGAAGCATTAGCCTAGCAATAGGCTGATTATATCACAAGTAGTGTAGCGTCAGGTGATGATCCTGATCAAAGGAACTTCCATTTTCCAGGATAGGAGATCAACAAGTGTATGAATAATAGAACTTGACCATCATAAACACCACCCCACTGGAAGAGCACAAACAACTTTGCAGATTTAACTTGAGAGCCATCAAACCAAATGTTGAGGAGGGGAGAAGTTTCCCCAGACACCAGTGCCCCTCTTGTGATAACACACTGACACTGGAAATGAAGAATCCTTTCTGATTTTCAAGTTCTACAGCTTGTGTCAACTTAAAACAACGCCCACTTTAGGTAGCCTGGAGGTGGATGATGACCATCCTCTATGTTCTGCATAGAAGGTCCAGCTCTTCACTTTGAATTGGAGGGCTTGTCACCAGTTGTTTTCAGTGTGCAGTCACAATAGGTGAAGTGCCATTTCATCATCATGTTACACAAAGCCACTGGCAAAATACAGAAGTTAAATCGACCAGCACAGAACAGCCTCACATGTCAGTGATGTGTTTGCTCCAGGAGCCACCCAACCTCCAAAGATGCAGGTACACAGCATCCCCCTTGTTTTTACTACGTGTCACTCATCTGCCCCTGAGGAGCTTAGCAGGGTTAATGTTTGTTAAGAGATCTAGGATGAGCCATCCATTGTGATAAACACAAATTGGTAATACTGGTAGAATTTTTACATGCTTTCTCAGTTGGGCTTCATTTAGTTTCTATTTCTTTTCAAATATGACACTATGCCCTGTTTCTGGGTCAGATATTTGGGAGGAAGTATTGGAGCTTCCATCTTCAGCATAAAAAAAGGTGTCAGGCAGGCACAATAGCTTGTGAACTTGAGGGTGTGTGCATGCAGGGACATGGGAGTCCTGACACCCTCTAACCCACAGTTCTCTGTATTCCAGCACCTAGCCCAGTGTACGGTCCAGAACATGCCATCTTGGCTAGGAATCTTTTTGTTGAACAGAAGTCTACTCAGACTAGCTCAAGGTAAGAGTGTGGCTTATAAAAGGCATCCAAAGTCTTATTCATGGGGAACAGGGACATAACACTCCCTCTCCTTCTTACTTCAAAATTTTCATCTTTTCTCTTCTCCTCTCACCTCCTCTTTACCTCCTCCACCCTTTCATATTGCCCTTGGCCCAAAATGGTTGCTCCAGTTCCTGTGGGATGTGATTCGAGGATACGTGATTCTTAAGCTCAAGCCTCTGCTATTAACTGGAACTCCTTTTTTGTATCTCTTAGTTTGAAAGGAATCTAATAGGTCCAAGCTGGTCCCTTTTATTTCATTATTCCAATCAGCTGAGTTGGCCTGAGCAGAGCATACCAGGGATACATGATGGGTGTGGTTGGCCCTTCTAGGGCTGGAAGTAGAGGACAGAAACATATCTATTATACAGGTATTTGACAGTAAATGCCTGTTGAATGAGTCAGCTCACTGTAGAGCCTTTCCTCCTAACAAATAGAAGAAAATAACTGGTTGGAGATGAGTTACTGGTTTCCCCATCCCTGGAAAGGCAGGTCGCACAGTCCACCTTTGGGATAGCCAACTTCCACCCTCAAAGCAGGTGACACCAGAGCCTCTGGAAAGCCTGCCTTCAAGCGGCACAGAGGCCCTCTGAGTTCAGCTGCTCCATCCTTCACATGACAGCTGTTACCTGCCTCACAAGGAAATTGTGAAAATCAAAACCGGCTAGTAGCAGAAGACTCTATAAATCCTCAAGGCCAGGATTCCACACCAAAGGCCAAGGCTTCCAATCCACTACCGTTGAGGACTCAGCACACTTTCATAGGGTTCAGTCGTCGCTGTTTGGAGGTGAAACACGCCCAACTCCTCCCACCCTACTCCTTCCCCTGGGGAGATACTGTTCAGTCACAGGAGTTGAAAGACTTCAAATCAAGTTCCAGATCAGCTTGCATTTATTTGTCTGACCTCAGCAAAGTGACTCACTGTCTGCAGGCTTCCATTTCTCCACAAGCAATATGGGGAATTGGAAGAGCACCAGTGACACCCACCAATCCAAGAGCCACACTGGTCCAGGGCCTTGTTTTATTTGCTGTGCAGCAAAACCAGAAAAATAAGTCAGGATAGTGACTTTGTCGTGGGGCTTGGCTTACTCAGTTCAAAGGACTCTACATTATTCTGAGGTTATGTCCTCCCTGCTCTTTTTGTGTGAAATGGCCTTTCTTTAGTGATGGTTGCACTTCGTTTTTATGTTCTGCTCCTATGGTCCTCTCTTGATGAACTTAGAAGCTGACAACCCCAGGTCCACCTTCCCTGCTTTTTATTTTTATTGGTCTGTGATATCCCAAAGTATGCCAGTGGATTCTATAGGAGGCACAGGAATGCACAGAGTTGGGAGCCAGACAGGTTGGGTTCAAAATCTGACCCCACCACTTAGAACTGCAAGACTTTGAGCAAGTTACTTATTCTCTTTGTTCCTCATCTGAAAAAGGAGGAATAATAATAGTACGAACCTGGCAGTGTTGTTTTGGGGATCAAGCATGTTCAGGGATATAAAGTGCATTGGACAATGCCTGGCACAAAGCAAATGCTCATTAAGTAACAGAAAGAGACAGGGGAAGAGAAGCAAGGAGGCTGAGTCCTCCCACAGCCACAGTGGAGGCGGGTATTTGCTTGGTTCCATCAGCACCATCAATATTTTCGGGAAAAAAACATCCAACCATGTTGCCTATACAGTAATGACCAGCCAATGGATGGGCTTTCCTTAGGCCAGGTGACCCTCACTGGTCCAATCAGCTGAGACAGAGGCATGGCCGAGTCCTTGCACTATCTCAAAACTCCCCAATGAACTAGGACGGCTCTCAGCAGGGCACCAGTCTGGGGTTTACCAGAAACTTCCACGTAAGCAGTTGGTAAGAGATGGAAGGGCCAGAAAAGGCATTTGAAAAGGGCAAGGAAGGACACAAGAAGCCCAGGTTCAGGGGAAAAAATGAAGGAAATAATGATGGGGAGACTTTCACAATGCTGACTTGATTGGCTGCCTTGGGATCATGTGCTCACAACGGGGCCAATCAGCTGTGTGGGAAGGGGCAGGTCATGTGACTAGAAACGTAAAGTGGTGACTGTGCGTGGGAAGCCGCTCCCTCCACCAAACGGAAGCATCAGTCAGTCGGGGAGGGGGCAGTAGTACTTACCTGTGTGGTATGTTTCAAAAAGCCCCTGAAATATCCTCTTGTTGAAAACAAGTGGTTTTCCAAAGGGAATGCAAACTAATTCACCCATCAAAGGCACAGGACTGACTACTTACTGGCTACGTGGTGACATCTTAATCTTTTATTAGGTGAGCAGCCACTCCTTCAGGGATGCAAGACCGATATTCTGTTTGAGTGGCAAATAAATTGAAATCGTCTAGCTAACTTGGAGCTACCCATGCTACTAACTTCTAATTTGGAAAAGAATGAATTCGTTGTGAGCAATTGCCTGGGAGTCAAAGCATCTGAGACCAAATCCCAACAATGAGGGAAGTGGAAGGAAACCCATATAAAATATTTGGAGGACAGAAAAAAAAGTATGTTAGCTTTGATTTCATGGTAATTGATACTAGTTCTAAAGTCCTAGACATTTTGTAGCTTGACTCACCTGGATAAATTTAACTGTATAGACTTCAGCAAACTATCAGGTTGATTCTCAAAGACCGGTCGTCTCTTCAGGGTAACAGTGGTTCCTGGGACCTATCACGGTGGATTCTCATTGATGTCCTAAGCCAATCCTGAAATCCTCTGATTCACTGGCAGATTTTGCTTCCATCAAGATTGTCAGTTACTGAAATTGCTGCAGATGTTCAGTAAAATACATTTCTCCCCAGTTTCATGGGTGCTGGAACAAAGTGTGGGTAGTTGCAACCTGTTTCTCGTGTTGTTTATTGAGCACCTATTAAGTGCAAGGAACATCTGCACTTATTTTCTGATCTCTTGCAGTAAATGTTTATTAATGAAAGAGATTTCATTCTTCCCACATGTCCATATGGCAGTGCCTTCCAGAGGTTCCCATTGAAAGCAGAAGATGGCTGTTTTAATGATGGGAAAACTAAATACTGGATTGCATAGCACTCTGGAGTGTGTTAAGACAACTCATCTCTGAGGGGATTTGTGGAAGACACTGTTGTGGATCATTTAAGCGGACTTACAAGTGGCACTTTGACAGGTTTGTTAAGTGGCGGGTAGAGGAGGGCCAGGATGAGCTGTTAAATCAGAAGGAAGGTCCACCTGCCAAAAGAGTCCTGATGGCTGCTCCCTGTGCAAATGTGAGAGCAGCCAAAGTGGGGGGCTTCTGCTCTAGGCACCAGGGCCTCCGGCTGTACGGTTTGCTCAGTCTAGTGAGAACTTATCACAGTTGGAATTTGATCAGCCTTTTTACTGAGCACACCCAATCATACGTGGCTCCTGGGGCTGGTTACCCCCTCATGGGGGCCTCCTTTGGCACCCACAGAAGTCACTGAGAGCTTGTTAAAATGCAGATTTCCAGGCCTCACACCTAGAAATTCTAGCTCCTTTGTGGGGCCTAGTACGATGTGCCCCTGTCTTACCAATGGGTTTTAGCCCTGGGCAAGTTCGCTATGGATTCAATGTGACCAAAGAAATTGACAGCAGAACGTTCTTTGGGGTGAAAGGGTTTGTTACCCGGCTTGCTCTCCCGGCCATAGGTCGAGCACCAGCATCTCTGCCTCTGCGCAGAGCACTGGGCCGAGCTCTCTATATAGAGCAATAGCAGCTTATTGCCTAAAGGTGTGGAAGCTGTAGCCTAGCAACAGGCCAGTTACATCATCAGGTGGTTTAAGTTCAGTGAGGATCCTGGCCATAGGAACCCCAACTTCCCCACAGCCCCATACCTCAGGGGATTCCAGCCAGGTGTTCCCCAGACCACATTTTGAGAATAATGGTTCATAAGATGCTCCTAGTATGGTCTGTCTTCAAACACCTGTTATTGTTGGCTTGCATGGTCAACATTTATATCAAGCTGTCTGTCTTGCCTGAGGGTTTCAGCCCTGAGAAAGTTCACTATGGATTCACTTTGGGGTAAAAGAGTTTATACCCAGCTTTATTCTCATGATAGATTGAGCACTAGAATCACATCTGCACCCAGCAGTCTGCCAGTCTGTAATCTACCTTTATCTCTGGCTCCACGCAGAGCTTTTTATATAATGACTCAGTCAATTATAGCTCATTGCCTATGGGTGTGGAAGCAGTAGCCTAGCAGTAGGTCAGTTACATTATCAAGTAGTTTAGCGTCAGGTGAGGATCCTGGCCATAGGAACTTCCGTTTTCCCCACATGGTCCCAAACCTACATGGTGAACTCACCTTCTTCCTGGGTTTATGTCATTGGGTGGCACCACCTCTGCCCCAACACCTAAGCCAGGAACTTGCTGGTCACTCTCAGCTACCCACTGTCCTCAGCACCTCACTCTCCCTTATTCTTTACTCCCATCAGTTCATCCCCTGAATTGTAATCAAAGCTATCTGTTCCCCTTCTCAACCCTGCCATGGTTCTCCTGCTTTGCTTCTCACTCTGATGATTGCAGGAGCTTCCCAACTGGTTTCCCCTGGCCTGGGTTTTATTTGCATGTTTCCATACAGCTACTAGCATCATGCTTTCAAGGACAAGTTTGACTGTCACTCTTACTCAGAATCCCTTAGCAGGATTGCTCTCAGAATGAGGTTCAAATTCCTTCACATGCTCCTAGGGTCTGAAGTTTATATCCCCCTGAAATTCATATGTTGAAATTCTAATGCCTATATGATGTTATTAGGAGGTCCTTTGAGAGGTGGTTAGGTCATGAGGGTGGAACCCTCATGAATGGGATTAATGTCCTATAAAGAAGACCCCAGAATTATCCCTTGCATCTTGGGCCATGTGAGGGCACAAGGAGAAGGCACTGGGTATGAACCAGGAAGAGGATCCTGATCATGCTGGAGCCCTGATCTTGGACTTCCTAGCCTCCAGAACTGAGAGCAATGAGTCTCTGTTGTTTATAAGCCACCCAGACTGTGGTATTTTGCAGTTACAGCAGCCTGAACAGGCCGAGGGCCATTAGTACCTACCTCCTACCTTTCTGTCTGCTGTCCTCTCCTGGGGTTCTCCTTCCCAGCTATGATGTCCTGAACTTCATTTTTCACTCTACAACCAACCCTGTGCATAGAATGTCCTCCCCCACTTGTCCACCTGGTAAATTCCTACTTACCTATTTCCCTCCATCATTATATTTAAGATCCTGTGGCGCTCTAAAGTGGCCTTCAAGATCTCCTTCCCTTAAGTGTGAGCAAGACCTGTGATTATGATGGAATTTCACTCCTGTGAATAGGTTACATTGTGTGGCAAAGGTGAAGGGACTTTTCAGATGTCACTATGATCCCTTAATCAGTGGACTTTGAGTTCATTAAAAGGGAGATCACTGTGGGTGGGCCTGACCTGATCAGGTTTGCCCTTAAAAGAAGGTCCAGCCCTTACTGGAAGAAAGCAAGCAATTCTCCTGCTGGCTTTGAAGAAGCAAACAGCTATGACATGAACTTCTTATGGATAGGGCCACATGACAGGGGTCTTCGGTGGCCTAGGCCCTCCCCCTGTCCTACAACCATAGGTAGTTGAATTGTGCCAACTACATCAATGTGGACAAGGATCCTGGCTTCAGGTGAGACCTCAGGCCAGTGGCATTTTTATTTCAACCTTGTCTTACTGAGAGCAGAGAACTCAGCTGAGCTGTACCCAGAATTCTGAGCTATAGAAACAGTGAGATAATAAGTGGGTGTTGTTTTAAGCTGCCAAGTTTGTGGAGCTTGTTTTCAGCAATAGAAAACTAAAGTAGACCCTGAGAGACCCCCAATTAGACTCTGATCAATGTGACCACAAACACTTATTGTGGAGTAATGACTCCATCTGGAATTGAACCAAGGGCCTCCTCCCCAGCCCCTTCCTCTGCAAAGAACCTTGTGGGGCAGGATTCTGATTTCCTATAGACCTCTGGGGAAGCCCCTTGGAGTAATAGGATCCAGCCAATGCCTATGTGTCTTGCATTTCTATGAGCCCCGGGGAAACTAAGGCAGTTACAAGCCATTGTATCCAAGCACTCCACAATTGGCCTGCACGCAGAGGTCATTCAATGAGTGTTTGCTGAATGAAGGAGCAGCAAAGCATGCCACAGGAAATCCACAAGTATTTGGTCATGTGCCAGATATCTTCTGATTTCGGACATCTGCCCAACTTTTTTTCTAAAGCTATCTCCTTTATAGTTGTGTATTCTTTCCTTCTAATTTTTCTGACTCCATCCAGTTCTAACTCACTAGTCTTGTGTAACAATAATAGTTGCTCCATATGGGAAAATGTATTTAGAAAATGCTTTGGATATTATACAATAGTTTCAGAAGTCCTGCAGTACAAAAACTTACTTAATACAAGTTTCCGAACTTAACCACAAAACCACCGCCGCCCCCTTTATTTACTAAAATAAAAACATCCATCATTACCCATTTTGGAAAATTTTCTGTCTGAAATTCCGAGTCAGCGATACTTGGGGATGTGCCATCCGTTAGTGGCGGCATCATCAGCTCCAGTCACTGCAGCCCGGTGGGTGGGAACAGTTTGGAGCTGAATCCTTAAATCAGTCTCCTGATTAAATCCACATGCCCATCTTAGGTTCCCTGTCCTCAGAGATAGGCTCACATACCTAGATTTTTTCAACTGAGTTTTTTGTTTTGTTTTTTTAACAGCTTTATTGAGGTATAATTTACACACCATAAAATTCATCTCTTTTTTTATTTTGCTATTATTAATGTACAATTACATAAGCAATATTATGGTTACTAGACTCCCCCTATTATCAAGTCCCCACCATATACCCCATTACACTCACTGTCTATCAGCATAGTAAGATGCTATAGAATCACTACTTGTCTTCTCTGTGTTATACTGCCTTCCCTGTATGCCCCCCGCCCGCTACATTATGTGTGTTAATCGTAATGCCCCTTTTTTCCACTTATCCCTCCCTTCCCACCCATCCTCCCCAGTCCCTTTCCCTTTGGTAACTGTTAGTCCATTCTTGGGTTCTGTGAGTCTGCTGCTGTTTTGTTCCTTCAGTTTTTGCTGTGTTCTTATACTCCACAGATGAGTGAAATCATTTGATTGTCTTTCTTTGCCTGGCTTATTTCACTGAGCATAATACCCTCTAGCTCCATCCATGTTGTTGTAAATGGTACGATTTGTTTTCTTCTTATGGCTGAATAATATTCCATTGTGTATATGTACCACCTCTTCTTTATCCATTCATCTACTAATGGACGCTTAGGTTGCTTCCATTTCTTGGCTATTGTAAATAGTGCTGTGATAAACATAGGGGTGCATATGTCTTTTTCAAACTGGGCTGCTGCATTCTTAGGGTAAATTCCTAGGAGTGGAATTCCTGGGTCAAATGGTATTTCTATTTTGAGTTTTTTGAGGAACCTCCATACTGCTTTCCACAATGGTTGAACTAATGCATTCCCACCAGCAGTGTAGGCGGTTCCCTTTTCTCCACATCCTCGCCAACATTTGTTGTTGTTTGTGTTTTGGATGCTGGCCATCCTTACTGGTGTGAAGGGATATCTCATTATGGTTTTAATTTGCATTTTTCTGATGATTAGCAATGTGTAGCATCTTTTCATGTGCTGTTGGCCATCTGAATTTCTTCTTTGGAGAAGTGTCTGTTCAAATCCTCTGCCCATTTTTTAATTGGATTATTTGCTTTTTGTTTGTTGAGGTGCGTGAGCTTTTTATATATTTTGGATGTCAATCCTTTATCAGATATGTCTTTATGAATATATTCTCCCATACTGTAGGAAGCCTTTTTGTTCTATTGATGGTGTCCTTTGCTGTACAGAAGCTTTTCAGCTTGATATAGTCTCACTTGTTCATTTTTGCTTTTGTTTCCCTTGCCCGGGGAGATATGTTCATGAAGAAGTTGCTCATGTTTATGTCCAAGAGATTTTTGCCTATGTTTTTTTCTAAGAGCTCTATAATTTCATGACTTATATTCAGGTCTTTGATCTATTTTGAGTTTACTTTTGTGTGTGGGGTTAGACAATGATCCAGTTTCATTCTCTTACACGTAGCTGTCCAGTTTTGCCAACACCAGCTGTTGAAGAGGCTGTCATTTCCCCATTGTATATCCATGACTCCTTTATCATATATTAATTGACGATATGTTTGGGTTAATATCTGGACTTTCTACTCTGTTCTACTGATCTGTGGATCTGTTCTTGTGCCAGTACCAAATTGTTTTGATTACTGTGGCTTTGTAGTAGAGCTTGAAGTCAGGGAGTGTAATTCCTTCTCAGGATTGCTTTGGCTATTCGGGGTCTTTTGTGGTTCCATATGAATTTTAGAACTATTTGCTCCAGTTCGTTGAAGAATGCTGTTCGTTGAAGAATCCTTGGTTAGGTTTATTCCTAGGTATTTTATTCTTTTGGATGCAATTGTGAATGGAATTGTTTTCCTGATTTTTCTTTCTGCTAGTTCATCGTTTGTGTATAGAAATGCAACAGATTTCTGTCTATTAATTTTGTATCGTGCAACTTTACTGAATTCAGATATTATATCTAGTAGTTTTGGAGTGGATTCTTTAGTTTTTTATGTACAATCTCATGTCATCTGCAAACAGGGACAGTTTGACTTCTTCCTTGCCAGTCTGGATGCCTTTTATTTCTTTGTGTTGTCTGATTGCCGTGGCTAGGACCTCCAGTACTATGTTGAATAAAAGTGGGGAGAGTGGGCATCCTTGCCTTGTTTCTGATCTTAAAGGAAAAGCTTTCAGCTTCTCACTGTTAAGTATAATGTTGGCCGTGGGTTTGTCATATATGGCCTTTATTACGTTGAGGAAATTGCCCTCTATACCCATTTTGTTGAGAGTTTTTATCATGAATGGATGTTGAACTTTGTCGAATGCTTTTTCAGCATCTATGGAGATGATATATGGTTTTTGTCCTTCTTTTTGTTGATGTGGTGGAT
Source organism: Smutsia gigantea (assembly GCA_032199065.1). Lineage (NCBI taxonomy): Eukaryota > Metazoa > Chordata > Mammalia > Pholidota > Manidae > Smutsia > Smutsia gigantea. The sequence continues at coordinate 227,735 of JAVSCE010004566.1, forward strand.
GATGTTGATGGATTTTCGAATGTTGTACCATCCTTGCATCCCTGGGATGAATCCCACTTGATCATGATGGATGATCTTTTTGATGTATTTTTGAATTCAGTTTGCTAATATTTTGTTGAGTATTTTTGCATCTATGTTCATCAGGGATATTGGTCTGTAATTTTCTTTTTCTGTGGTGTCTTTGCCTGGTTTTGGTATTAGAGTGATGTTGGCCTTGTAGAATGAGTTTGGGAGTATTCCCTCTTCTACTTTTTGGAAAACTTTAAGGAGGATGGGTATTAGGTCTTCACTAAGTGTTTGATAAAATTCAGCAGTGATACCATCTGGTCCAGGCATTTTGTTCTTAGGTAGTTTTTTGATTACCAATTCAATTTCTTTGCTGGTAATTGGTCTATTCAGATTTTCTGTTTCTTCCTGGGTCAGCCTTGGAAGGTTGTATTTTTCTATAAAGTTGTCCATTTCTTCTAGGTTATCCAGTTTGTTACCATGTAAGTTTTCATAGTATTCTCTCATAATTCTTTGTATTTCTGTGGTGTCTGTAGTGATTTTTCCTTTCTCATTTCTGATTCTGTTTATTTGAGTAGACTCTCTTTTTTTCCTGATAAGTCTGGCTAGAGGTTTATCTATTTTATTTTCTCAAAGAACCAGCTTCTGCTCTCATTGATTCTTTCTATTCTTTTATTATTCTCAATTTTATTTATTTCTGCTTTAATCTTTATTATGTCCCTCCTTCTACTGGCTTCAGCCTCATTTGTTCCTCCTTTTCTAGTTTCATTAATTGTGAGTTTAGATTGTTCATTTGAGATTGTTCTTCTTTTCTAAGGTAGGCCTGTATTGCAATATATTTCCCTCTTAGCACAGCCTTTGCTACATCCCACAGAGTTTGTGGCATTGAATTATTATTGTCATTTGTCTCCTTATATTGCTTGATCTGTTTTTATTTGGTCATTGATCCATTGATTATTTAGGAGCATGTTATTAAGCCTCCATGTGTTTGTGGGCTTTTTCATTTTCTTTGAGTAATTTATTTCTAGTTTCATACCTTTGTGATCTGAGAAGCTGGTTGGTACAATTTCAATTTTTTTTTGAATTTACTGAGGCTCTTTATGTGGCCTAGTATATGATTGATTCTTGAAAATGTTCCATGTGCACTTGAGAAGAATGTGTATCCTGTTGCTTTTGGATGGAGTGTTCTGTACATGTCCGTTAGGTCTATCTGTTCTAATACATTGTTCAGTGCCTCTGTCTCTTTATTTATTTTCTGTCTGGTTGATCTGTCCTTTGGAGTGAGTGGTGTGTTAAAGTCTCCCAAAATGAGTGCATTGCATTCTATTTCCCCCTTTAATTCTGTTAGCATTTGTTTCACCTATGTAGGTGATCTTGTGTTGGGTGCATAGATATTTATAATAGTTATGTCCTCTTGTTGGACTGACCCCTTTATCATTATGTAATGTCCTTATTTGTCTCTTGTGACTTTCTTTGTTTTTATGTCTATTTTGTCTGATACGAGTACTGCAACTCCTGCTTTTTTCTCCATATTAGTTGCATGAAATATCTTTTTCCATCCCTTTACTTTCAGTCTGTGTATGTCTTTGGGTTTGAAGTGAGTCTCTTGTAGGCAGCATATATATGGGTCTTGTTTTTTTATCCATTTGATGACTCTACCTCTTTTGATTGGTGCATTCAGACCATTTACATTTAGGGTGATTATTTATAGGTATGTACTTATTGCCATTGCAGGCTTTAGATTTGTGGTTACCAAAGGTTCAAGGGTAATTCCCTTACTATCTAACAGTCTAATTTAACTCACTTCATATGCTATTACAAACACAAACTAAAGATTCTTTTTTTTTCCCTCCTTTTTCTTCCTCCTCCATTATTTGTATGTTATGGATTATATTCTGTAGTTTTGTCTGTCCCTTGGGTGACATCTATTTAGTCTTAGGAATACTTCCATCTATAGGAGTCCCTCCAAAATGCACTGTAGAGGTGGTTTATGGGAGGTAAATTCTCTCAGCTTTTGCTTATCTGAAAATTGTTTAATGACTCCTTCAAATTTAAATGATAACCTTTCTGAGTAGAGTATTCTTGGTTTGAGGCCCTTCTGCTTCATTGCATTAAATATGTCATGTCACTCCCTTCTGGCCTGTAAGGTTTCTGTTGAGAAATCTGATGATAGCCTGATGGGTTTTCCTTTGTATGTGATCTTTTTTTCACTCTAGCTGCTTTTAAAAGTCTGTCCTTATCCTTCATCTTTGCCATTTTAATTATTATATGTCTTGATGTTGTCTTCCTTGGGTCGCTTGTGTTGGGAGATCCATGGCTTGAGAGACTATCTCCTTCCACACACTGTAGAAGTTTTCAGCAGTTACCTCCTCAATGACACTTTCTATCCCTTTTTATCTCTCTTCTTCTTCTGGTACCCCTATTATGCGAATATTGTTCCGTTTGGATTGGTCACACAGTTCTCTCAATATTCTTTCATTCTTAGAGATTCTTTTTTCTCTCTGTGCCCCAGCTTCTTTGTATTCCTCTTCTCTAATTTATATTCCATATACCATCTCTTCTACTACATCTAATCTGCTTTTAAATCCCTCCTTTGTATGTTTCATTTCAGATATGGAATTTCTTAATGATTGAATCTCCATCTTAAATTCGTTCCTGAGTTCTTGAATATTTTTCTGTACCTCCATAAGCATATTTATGATTTTTATTTTGAACTCTCTTTCAGGAAGATTGGTGAATTCAGTTTCATTTGGCCCTTTTTATGGGGTTTGTGAGATTTTGGTCTGTACCATGTTCTTTTGATGTTTCATATTTCTGTGTGGTGCCCTCTATTGCCCAGAAACTCCAGTCTCTGGAGCTGCTCAGCCCCTAGAGTGAGGTTGGGGGTCATAGAGGAGCAGAGCTGGTGCCTGGGGGAGGAAAGATCTGTTTCCTGACTCCTGTCTGCCCTGCCTGTCTCCAGTATCATAGCCAGTGGGCCAAGCACACAGGTGTAAGCCTCTGTGCTTGGCGTCTCTAGCTGTTGTAGGTGAGGCCTCTCTCTGGCTGGCCTGACACCAGAGCAGTGACTGCCGGTTTGCCAGCAGGTGCTGTCAGGCCAGGAGGAAGGCTCAGCAGGCTGCATATCACAGTGGGGGCTTTGGAGCTGAGTAGCCAACGAGGGGGATGGGGCAGCACCTGAAGCTCCCCAAAGTTCCCAATCTGCTGGGCACAGCACACCCAAACAACCTTGTTCCCCTATCCCTTCTCCCGCACAACAAGCTCTGTGCAAACCCCGTGCCTTCAGCAGCCCTCTTGCTGCTAGGGATCCTCTCAGACCACCTGCCTTTCCCTTGTCTCAGCGGCCGGGTGTGGATCCCATCCTCCACAAATGTCTCTCAAGCACTCTGCCTGTCCCAGCTCCCCATCCTCCAGAACACCACACAATGTAGATTTCTGCTCTCAAAGCAGATCTCCAGGGCTAAGTGTTCAGCAGTCCCAGGCTTCCACCCCCTCCCCGGCTCCATTTCTTTTCCTCCCGCTGGTAAGCTGATGTGGGGGAAGGGCTCGGGTCCTGCCAGATCAAGGCTTTCGTACGTTACCCTGTTTTGTGAGGTCTGCTTTGTTTGTGAGGTCTGTATGCAGTCTGGTGCAGCCTTCTTTCCTGTTGCTGTTTTAGGGTTAGTTGTATTAACTATTATTTTCACACTATCTGTGGTTTTGGGAGGAGTTCTCTGTATCACCTCTCATGCCACCATCTTGAATCCTTCTCCCCCGTTCAAAATTCACCTCTTTTAAGTGTACAGTTCAATCATATGAGTGTTTTTACAGAGTTGTGCAATCCTCACTACCTGATTTGAGAACACTGACATCACCCCAGAAAGAAACCTCATAACCATTTATTCCCCATTCCCACCCCTAGCCCTAGGCAACCACTGACCTCTGACCTTCTACCTCTCTGATTTTACCTATTATAGACCTTTCACATAGGCAGAATCATCCAGTAAGTGTTTTCTGTCTAGCTTGTTTCAATGAGCATCATGTTTTTTGAGGTGATTCATGTGCATGTTTTTGCATACATCATTACTTTGTTTCTTTTTATCATCACATAGTGATCCACTGCGTGGATATACCACATTTTACTTGCCCACTCATTAGTTGATGGACATTTAGGCTATTTCTACTTCTCAGCTCTTAGGAATAATGCTGCTATATGAACATTCATATACAAGTATTTTTGTATATGTTTTCATTTCTCCTGGGTAGATACCTACTGATGGGATTGCTAGGTCATATGGCTGGATCTATGTTTAACATCCTGAGAAATTGCCAAACTGTTTTCCAAAGGGGCTATAGCATCTTACATTCTGACCAGCAATGTATAAACATTTCAGCTCTTCCACGATACCTTGGTTCTAATGACTAACTATCCTGGATTTCACAACTCTTATTTTACTCCTGCTCTCTGAATCTTTGCCTGCCTTCCTGGGTTTCTCAACCCCAGCCTCTCTCTGCCCTCTAGGAACTTAGAACTTTAATTTCGAACCAACTGCTGGTGTACAAGCTAGTGTTCTAAGTCCTAGCCTCAACTGAATGATCCCCTCACCCTGACTCTGTTGCCTCCCATGGCCTATGCATGACACAAATCCTTCATCTACCTAGATGTTGTTTTCTTGGGTTTGTTTTAAAGAACCAGACATATAGAGATTTCAAAACATATATAGAATTCAAAACTAAGAACTGTGAGCATAATCATTTTTTCCAGATATTTTGCCTCATTTTTTTCTCTCTTTTAAAACTACTATTGAGGAATACAATTAGTTCTAGGGTTAAAAGGTTAGTATAATGCTGCCTTCATGCAAAAATTATACTGAGGAAGAAACTAGTTATTATTGCCCGTAATTGTTCACCTTTTCATATATTGAATCTCTGCTCATTGAATTCACTGTGCAAAAATTGCCAAGTACACATAAACTTCTGTTTTTGCTTTGGCCTAATTCAGTAAAATGGGCCCTTTGGGGGGGGGGGCTAATGTCTCTTGGCAGAGCTTGTTTGAGTGCCCCATGGGAGCTCAATGGCTACATGCACCTATGCTATGTGAACCTTGAGAGTCTTTTGGCAGATTGGTGGGAGGCTGAGGAAACCAGCATGAGAGCAGGGCTCCCGTCCCCAATAAAGGCAGCCATCAGTTTGCATTCATTTGTGCTGCTTGAATTGGGAACACTGTGGGCTGTGAGAATCCAGGCCAGAGTGAACGCAATACCTCCCCTCCACCAGGATCCCACGGAGATTTACTCTTAATCAAATGATCAGTCCCTCTAGCTGGCCTGGCAACTGGAGTTAAGCAGTGAGAACAGTAGAGAAAGGGAGGCAGGTCTTACATTCAGTCGGCACCAGAGAGCACATGGACAGCAAATGCAATGTAACTACTCCATCTGGAATTGAACCAAGGGCCTCCTCCCCAACCCCGTTCCTGGGCAAAGGACCTCGTGGGGCAGGATTCTGATTTCCTGTAGACCTCTGGGGAAGCCCCTCGGGGTAACAGACCTAGCCAGTGCCTTGGGAAGGCCACTCCCTGCAGCTCTGGGGAGGGTATACCTCTGACATCATCCCTGCTGCCATTCTGTGACCAGCCCTTATGAGGCAGGCCAAGTCATTTTTATCATTTAATGGGTGGGTGGGAAACTTTTGAATGACTCAGTAGGTAACACTTTACATTCAGACATGGCATTACAGGTTATTTCAACTGCAGCCAATGGGACCTTCGGTGCTTCATATTTCTTGATGCAGATTAGCCATGCATCATACAAAGACTGTGCATTCACGTGGCCTCAGGAGGTGCTGGCACCGGTTCAGAACCCAGGCAAGGAGAAAGGACTGCACAGTCCCCCACTCCTGGAGTCTTCCTGGGTGAATATGGTCCCAGGCTTCAAAAGATTTTCTTTTTCATCCAGTCTCCCAGGAGGAGACCCTCTAAAATGCCTCCCTGTCCCCAGACCTCTGAGGGTCTGTGTGTCCGTGGGCTCTGAGAGGCAGGAACATGAAGGTTTCTGATGGGATTCGCCTTCCAGCCTTGTGTGCCCCAGGCCAGCAGCTCTGTCGTAGTGTGCCTCTTCCCAGGGCCTTATTTAAGGAGAATACCAGAGCCAAGGCCCAAGACCAGGCAGAGCACAGAAAGGCCTTTAAGGTGTATGTATGTGTGTGAACTTTATTAGTGACTTTCTTGGTTCAGCTGAATGCTTCTGCTCTAAAAAGAGAGACAGGAAGTATCAGAGATGCCAAGGAGGCAAAACTCAGGAATGAAGAAGCTCTACTTGGACTCATTATTCATTTATGTAAACATATATACTTCCTGGATAAAGCATTTATGTAAGCATTAAGTGCCTGCTGAATGCTTAGGCACTCTTCTGGGCATCAAGTAAAGACCTCAAAGAAATAAAGAAAGTGTTCCCTACCATCTGAAAAGTTAATGTTGTACCTGTAGGAACCCTTCAGAAGCAATGATAATAACAGACCAGAAAATGTAACCAACCATTCAAGGGCTCATGAGCTCTGATGGACTGGGGAGTGTGGTGGAAGTCTTGTTTCATGCATGAGAAACGATACAGTTGTGATTCATGGAGCTCTTCTCTCCTCCCGGTCAGTAAACCCACTTCTAAACTACACAGAGCCCCACACTCTTCCTTTAAGCCCCCATGTGTATTTAGGGAAATTTGGCTAACAATTCCCAATAAAGCACAGTGCTCCCATCAAAAAGAAATTAAGTGGCTTTGTAAAAAGCCAAGTACATTTCAGGAACCTACTTGAGACTTTCTCATAAACTGGTTTTCTGCGAAATGGAAGCATACAAAATACACTTAACCCCAAACTCAGTGAGTACAGGTCAGAACTCGATGCAAGTAAAGCTCAAGCATATTATAAACCTGGGAATTAGCATTCTACATTCTGTATGTAAAGATTTTTTTTTCTTTAGTTGGCCAGTGTATTTGCTCCTAACATTGCCCCATTTAGGGGTGGGGAAAGAAGTCGTTCAGGCCCCTGCAACTGGTACATGAAACAGGAAACAACTTAAGTGAGAGAAAATACCTTCATTAAGATGACTGTATTTTCAATGCCAGAGGTGGCTTAGAGCTCTGAGTTTATTTATTTCAGTCCAACCATTCCTATTGGTAGGTGATTTTCCTCTAAAAATGTATGTTATTATTTCAAGCAGCAGTGATTTCATGACCTAAAGTTTCCAATGAATAATTTTAGGCGTGCATCTCAAAAATACTAATGAGACTCTGGAAAGTTTCCTATTCGGGAAAAGTAAACGTGAAGGCTGAACAGGCTGGGAGTGTGTACCCAGCTAACTAGGTGACTTTAGGCAAGCCCATTTACCTCGGCTAGCCTTCGTCTCCTCATTTATAGTGCAAGGAAGCGGCACTTCAGGATGTCTCCCACAGCCCCAACAACAGCCATGAAACAGTGTTCTCCTTATGAATCCAGACAAGTTCTCTCTGTCCACACGAGCTTTGCCTTCATTCATTCACCCGTCGTTCATTGAGCACCTCCTGTGGGCCAGGCTGGACAAGCTCTGAGCCCAGCAGAGGAGAGCAGCAGTCACAGAACGATGGAGGAAGGGCTGTGATGGAAGGGCTCTGGAATGGTCTGAGACCAACAGGGGAGGGGCTTCCTCCGTTCAACCAAGACGTCAGAAAGGAAGCAGTTCTTAGCGCACAGAGGAGAAGGTGAGGCGCGAGGAGGAGAAAGGGGAAAGGGAGGAAGGGTGAGAAGGGGAGGGCGAGAAGGGGAGGAGGTGTCCAGGTGACGGGCTCCAGCACAGCAGACAACAGCTGGAAAGATGCAGGCATTTGGGTGCACAGCACATCTGAGAGTTCTGACAGACACGGGCTGATGTGCCCCTGTGTCACACTAAGGAGTTCGGGTTTATTACTAAAGATAGTGAGGATCCATGGAAGGGGTTAATCAGAAGAAAGAGCTGATTCAAACAATAGTTCCTGAAGGCCATTCTGGCAGCCAGTGGAATTTCAATTGGTTGGGGGGAGGGGGGAGACCGGAGGAGGTGGGCAGGGAACCAGTGAGGAGGCTGTTGAAGTAATCTAGGTGATAAGTACCCAGTCTCCAAACAAGGTCAGAGACCCTAGTGGAAGGGAGGAGGGGACAGAGCTGAAACAAACTATGTAACACATTGTTTAGAGTTCTGAGTGGTCTCCTAGCCTAGGTAATGTTTATCGAACCACAGAACAATGCTAGTAAATAATTGTCCTCACGTGTCTCTACTAGCCTGCAAGCTTGTGAGGTGGGGGGGACAATGTCTGTGCCTTTCTTGACCACCATAATATCTCTAGGACTTAGTACAGTGCCGGGCAAAAAATGGATAAAAACTCATGCCTTTCAATGAACACGTGGTGGGTGGGTAGTCATTTCTCTTTTCAGATATTATGTGGGCTAGACTTTGTCAATTCAGGAGTCTTACCTTAGGCACCCAGGTTAATGGTGGTAGGAAAAGAGCCCTTGACTTGGAGTTGGGAGGAGAGCACGGGTCCTCCCCCTTTTGTTATGCTCTGCATGACTTGACTAAGTCACTTAACCTCTCTGAGCCTTAGTCTCCTCATCTGTAAAATGAAGATGATACTGGCATTGGACCTCATGGATTGCAGTGAGAATTAAATAAGGTTATCCATGACAAAAGTTTAGCACAGTATCTGACACAAAGTAAATACCCAAGAAATGCTAGTTAGACTGGAAGGATGGATGAATACAAGGATGGGTAAAGGGATAGATGGATAATGGATGGATGGATGGATGGATGGATGGATGGATGGATGGATGGAAGGATGGGTAGATAGGTGGGTGGGTGGATGGATGGATATGTTAATGGTTGGTTGTATAGATTAATTGATGGTGGATAAGTGGACAAATGAAAGAAACATGAATAGGATTTATCTCTCAGGTCATGCTCTTTTTCAGACCAACCTTAATCACATTTTGTGGCCATCTGTGAAATAAAATGATAAAGTCACTTGGTCTTGGTTTCTGTGAAAGTCCTATGGCCTGCTGCCATTGAATGCTGAAGATTTAGTTTTATTTTAGGTTCTGTCTAGACACCTCTCTAAATAGGAACTTTATGCTAATCTGCAGGTGTTGCTTATGAACAGGTTATTTCTAAACAGTAGCTAGTGCATTACAAAAAAAAAATCCAAGAGCAAATAATCCTTATTGAGACCAAGGTCTCCAATGGGAGGATTCCTAGTCAATTTGTCCACTCCTCCCATACCACCTGGATCCTGCCTATACCCTACCCAATTACTGGTGAATCAGATACTCACAGTGGGTATAATTAATTAAGTGCATTTTTACTAATTAGCTTATGCAATGGTAAATAGGGCCTCCCTTTGGTAGTTTAAAGATGCAGCTTCTGGTGCTGCTGATTTAAATGTGAAGTGAATCTGGCGGGGAAACTAGCACATAATGGATGGGAGCACTTTTGTAAAATTTCTTTTAAGCTTTGTCAAATCGTATCCTACTGATATTGCTAACCCTCTTTAATCAGTAAGTATAAAATTCATCTAAGGGCATAAAATATTCTGACAATGGCATACATCAAACCCCAAACTGAACATTCAAAATAAATTGTATCGAGATTTTGTCACAATCATTGATTTCTGCTTTTCAAGCCGGTTTCTGGGGGCAGTCACATAAACGTTAAATACAAGCTATCTATGGGCTCATTGGATTGCAGTAATTCATTAAACCAACGGTGGCTTTAATAAATCTGAGCATAAAGATTGCTTCCACAAGCACCCTCAGCTTGGAAATGCGCCACTAATCAGAGGGTGGCAACCTAATCTCACTGGCATGTAGGGGAGGTGAGGAGTAGCTTTAGAGGGTTGCTGAGAGCTGATTTCCAAGGCTGCGATTGTGCCTCAGCAGCATGACCACATCAGTAGGGGGATGACACCCCTGAGGAACCAACCCCTAGTGGTCAGCATGTGGGCAGAACCAGCGGTTGGTTCTTTGAACAAAGCTGGTTTGAGTTGTAAGTTGAATGATCTTGGATTCGACTGACTGACTGATTGATTGATTGATTGATTGATTGATTTGTCCCTCTTTGCACTCACTTACCAGTGAGGATGACGATCATTGGGTTCTTGACAATTCACGAGGCATTTTCACATCTAGCAACATCTTTAGCCCCGTAGAGATCCCAAGAGGGACAAGGCTGAGACGATCAGTGTGCCCATTTTACAAATGAGAGAACTAAAGTTTGGAAAGCACTGAGTCACCTGAGATCCCAAAGCCTGACTGTCAAAAACCCAAGCTCTGGGATCAAATTCCACTTCTATGGACGACAAGCTATGTGTCCCTGGAAGGGTTTTTGAAGCTTTCAAAACCTCAGTCTTCTCAACCGTCAAGTGGAGATAATAAGAGTATCTATCTCGGACTTGGGAGATTTCCTGAGCTTCCACAGGTCAGATGCATAATGACCACTTAATACCGGCTTGCTGTTATTCATAGAGAATGTCAGGTTGTACCAAGAGGTAAAACAAATGGGACAAGGAAAGTAACTAATGGAAATTTTAAGTTCCATTTCACACTGGTAAAGGAAAACCGGGTACAGGAAAACCATGCCCTTGTCATGCACTCACTTTCCCCAACCACAAAGTACCCCTTCTTGTTGGCATATGTTAAAAGAAGCCCATGATATTTCAGTCCCTTTCAGCTGTGACTCATTATTGTAAATAGTGGTGCAGTGAGGAGATGAGAAAAGAATTTAAATACCCTGACTGACAGAATTTTTAGGGAAAGTGATACACAAGAAGATAAAAAGCAATCAGAAAAATTTGCATAAACCCTTGTGATCTCAAAGGTCATCTGTTTGGGAGTCTACTAATGGAAATACGTTCTTGTAAATTCTGGGTGATTATTTAATTGAAAAGGAAAGAATTCAAATGAATCAAGTCGTAGAAGCAGAGTCGGTTTATGTCAACTGCAACACAGAAAAATGCATGTTTCTTTGGGTGGAAAATTGGGCCTTTCGTATAAAAGTTAAAATTTATGGTGGAGTAATAAATTTTGCCAGTCAGTAGGGCTTGATTCAGCACTGTAAAACATGTTGATATTAATGTGCTTAATGAATTTATTTTTAAAAATCAGCTTCCTAGTTCATCCTTTATTCTACTTAGGAAAGAGGATGGTTTCATATCCATTAATTTACTTGAACTTTACTATGAGCCTCAGAGGTAAGTATTATCATTCCCACTTTATAGGAGAGTATAATATATACTTACTGAGGGCAGAGACCAAGACTTTTTATCTTGTCTTTGTTTTATCCCCAGTGCCTGACCAGTAACAATGTAAGCTGAATGTTACAGTAGAAGTTCCTAAATGGTCCGCTTAAGACATCAATCTTTTCTTACAAGGCAGCACAGGACAGAGGCTTCGGCTTCAGCTTTGCCATCAGTGTTTAAACCCTAGCTCTGCCACTCATTGCCGATGTAACCTTCAGGATTTATTTCTCGGAACCTCAGCTTATAACAGTGTTAGTAATACCTACCTCATGGAATTGTTATGATAATTAAATTTCAAGATGAGGAAATGAGGGAAGCGATGGAAAGTACTAAGTACAATATCTGACCCATTAATGGTCAAAACTGGTAGTTTTCACTCTCTCATGAGTATACTTAGAAGTGCTACAGTAAGCATGCTATTTGACTACTGCTGATTTTTTTTTTCTAAGGGTGCTGTAATCATCCGATTCTAAATTAGCAGGAACAAACGGAGTGGCTGATGTATTGCTGTATGAGGAGCAGAATCCAGGGTCTCACGTGGCAGCCAGGCAGGGATTCTTAGAGCTCCTACAACAAGCCTCTCCTCTATTTAATGCGATGCACTGGTATTAAGTGGCAAGGAGCCCATGTGAGACTGCCTGCTGCCTTTCACACTGGATCTGCTCTCTTTATTATTTTCTAGGACATCATAGAGATCTTTTGCCACGTGGGGGAAAATCTGCCCATTGAATTTCCAAGTAAGGGATAATTAGTACCAATCCTGATTCATAGCCATTGGAATCCAGCATCTTTCACAGCATACTATTAGGATATTTGCAAATTCAGTGGCCATCTCTGGGACTTCCAGGGTGATCAAATTGTGCTGCAATCAGCTCAGGGTCCACCCTCACTGGCAAATTATCTTTAAAATATATTAATAGCATAGCCATGTATAAAACAAAGAATTGTGTGACTGGTTTTAGTAGATGTGGGGGGTTAAAAATAAGTGAGCAAGGTGGAGGAGTAGGAGAAAGGAGACAAACATTTAATGAGCATCTACTATGCACAGGTTTTGAACCAGGTGCTTTGTGTATGTCAGCCCACCGATCACCCTGACCACTCAGTGAAACCCCTTGTCAGGGTCCCCAGGGATCCGCACTGCTAGAGCCTTAGGAACTATTCAACTGTCACCACTTAGACGACCCAGCAGAAGGTTTGAACAAGGCCTCCTCTAAAGGCTTTCTCTACATGCTCTTTTCAGGATATTACACCTACTTTTCCCCTCCTCTTCTCTTACTGCTCCTTCTTGATCTCTTTTGCTTATTTCTCTGTATGTCCCTGACCTCTAAATAATGGTGGACTCCAGGGCTCAGTTCTTGGGCCTTACCCTTCTCCATCAATGTGCTTTTGTTGGGAGGTTTCATCCAATCTTCTGCCTCTAAATACACCTGGATGCCGTCAACTTCCAAATTCATATTCCATTTTGAATCCATTGCCTGATCTCTAAACTCATGTATCCCACTGCCCACCTCATAGCTCACTGGATGTCTAAAATGCAACTCCAGATCATCATACACCTTACCTCCAAACCTGTTCCTCCCACAGCCTTCCCCAGTCAGTGAGTTTTTCATTCTTCTAGTTGCTTACATCCAAAGCATTCAAGTCACCCTTGACTTCTCTCTCTCGCATGTGCTACATTCAACTTTCAGCAGATCTGTTTTTCTACCTTTAATATCTCCCTAGAACCAGTCACTTCTCTCAGGCTCCACTCACCTTCCCTCCACCCCACTACTGTCTTTCAAGCCACCATCATAACTCCCGAGACTTAGCAACAGCTGCCTAAATGGTTTCCTGCCTCCACTCTTATCCCCCTGGAGTCTTTTCCAGAGAGCAGCCAGGGGAGCATTTTAAAGCATAAATCATCTCATATTGCTCCTCCACTCAAAACTATTCAGTGGCTCCCATCTCATTCAAAATAAAAGCTGAAGTCCTTACAAGTCCTTAACTGTTTCTCACAGAAGCTAAGGACTCTTTGTACCTCTGGGCCTTTGCACCATAGACTTACCTAGACAATGAGCTCTGTAAGGGCAGGGACTGGGTCTCCTCCATCCCTGTGTCTCCACCTAATTCTCCACCCAGCCTAAAGCAGAGGAGCAAACACTGACGAGCATGTGCTCCATGCCCAGGGCAGTTTTAAACCCTGTATGCTCTTCAGCTTACTTAATCTTCATAACAACCTATGAGGTAGAAAGTATTAGCTATTGCCATTTTACAGATGAGAAAACTGTGGCACAGAGAAGCCACGAGGTCACAGAGCTTACCCAAGGTCACAGACTTGGTGGAGGTAGACCAGGGATTTGACCCCAGGCAGTCTGATTCCAGGGACAAGTCTGAGCTTAGTACCTTATCCTGCTTTTTCTAAGTGTGGCCCTGGCAGGTGCGTGGCAGCCAAACAAATGAGGAAATGAATGAAGACAGTGATTGTAACTCCCTGTGTGCCAACCACCAGGATGACTTATCTTAGGTTTTCTGCACGGAGACAGTTTTCTGGCAAGTGCTCCAGGGAGACAGGTGTGTAAGGGGGTGAGGAAGTCAGGAACAGGCAGAGGGAAAAGCTGGCAGCAATGTGGTTTTCCCCTGATGCCTAGAGCGAGCTCAGGAGCTGGGGTAGTCCACAGAGGGGTCCCGAATGCAGAGGGAGAGGAGTTGAACTTTTGTAGCCAGTTCCCTGGCCAAGAGCTGGTCGTTGGGTGGGGGTATAACCTCTGGTGAGGCAGGCCCCTGCAACAGAGAGCAACTGCTGGGGAGCAGGCAGCTGTGACCTGCCGTATTCCAAGCCCTCGGCAGGTGTGTGTGTGGGCCCTGACAGGGAGGCCTAGGGAACACCACAGCACCTCTATGCAGATTAAGGATTTTGCACACTATCTCTAATCCTCATCACCATCCCGCAAGGACTTCTGTATTAGTTATCCCCACTTTACCATTGAGCTGGCCAGAGCTTGGAGAAGTTAAACAACTTGCCTAAAGCTAATCACCTGGGAAGGTGAGACTAAGATTCAAGCCCTGTACCTCTGACAAAAGTCTGAATGAGTGGCCTGGGGCCTCATGCCCAAGTCGCTGCCTAGCCTGCAGGCCCAGGCCCAGGCTCCTAACCAGTTGTTGGCACAGTGTTGTGGGGGATGTGGACGTCCATAGCCTGGGTCTGCCCGCTGTCCCATCTCCTCCTGCCAAATCACTGTTCCTCCCATTGGCATGTGCTCCGTCCCACTCCTTGCACCTCGGGTTGTGAGGCTACCAACCTGATTCCCTGGGGCCCCCAGGAGGCACACACACCCGGCCTAGTCAACTAAAGTAGCACCATGTTCTGGCCCCGGGGCAGGCCAGCTCTTGCTGGGAGCAATGGGAGAGAGAAGCTAGAGTAAAATGGTGTAAGCCTGGAGCTGCCTCTGGCCATGTTCCTCCAGCTCCCTCTGCATGGAGAGATGCCAACTGCATAGAAGAGAATGAGAAATGAGTCTAATACTCAGAGGGGAGCAGGGAGATCTGATGCTTACTTGTGCTCCTGGAATTGTTGAGGTCAGAAACATCCCTAGGCTTCCCAGTTTTGTACCACCAAATTCCACACTGGTATCTAAGCTAATGTACATGGATTCTCTTTCACTTGTAGGTGAAAGGGATGACACCCTTAAGTCAAGGTGCTAGTTTCAATACCGTATTAGTTGGTTTTTGCTGCATAACAAACAGCTTCAGAATCTCAGGGGCTTACAACGATACTCATTTTTCTCATTTAAGGATCTACGCAGTGGTGAGGGTATGGCTAGAGTTGTGCTGGGTTTTACTCCAGGCTGTAGGTGTCTTGATCTGGGGCTGAGACTAAGGAGGTAGTTGCCTGAGGCATGGAGGATCACGGGAGTGTGAGAAGCCAAACCACACCCTGTGGACACATTTAAGGTCCCTGCTTGCTGCAAGTGGCATTCCAGTGGCCAAAGCAGGTCACTTGGCCAAGCTTAATATCAGTGGGGCCAAGGAAAAGCAACTCCATTCTCTGCTCATGAGACATACTTAAAAGTCACAAGGGTAATACTATTATGGGAAGGGAGGGAGGAGTCAGGAGCCATACTCCAGTCTACCACAGTCAGGCAAGGGAAATGAGGAGAGGGTGCTACATGGCTCTTGAGGCAGCAGAACATCCCGGCCCCCGACACCGATGTCAGCTAAGGTGTGCTGTCACTCACATTCCCCCAGGGAAGACCCGCTCCTGCCGATTGTCTGTTCGAATTACAGCAGACTCAGCTGAACCCCAACACCTTCTCAGAACTGCACACACCAACTTGAGGCAGCAGTTCTGTGTGCAGAGAAACCAGATCCTTCCTGAAAGATCAAAATCAATTTTAAATAGACACAGCTGTTCCCTAGCAGGGCTGTCAGAAGGGAGAGGACGAGACACTATAGGAAATGTTTAGTTTCTTCTTGTTTTAAGTTGTTGGAATAACAAAAGATTTTTAAGGTTTGATTATTAATTTTGGGAAGAATCAGTTGCCAAGTTTGCCATCCTTTTCAAGAAAAAGGAGTGTACGATCAGAAGGATGCTTTGTAGCGGAGGTCTTCACCTCATATTGCGTTTGGAAGCTTTTCACAACAGATTGATCAGAAATAGAACCAGTTTGGTTTTTTGCTGTGTGCCTCAGATGCCACGATTTAATTCAGTTCAATCAATGTTCACTCCCATGACCATGTGCTCACTTGTAAAAACATTAACAAATAGTAATAGGAGGTATTTCCTCTGTAGGTTTGGGTCATGTAGACAAGTGATTATTTCCCAGGATCTCAGGGTCTTCATTGCTAAAGAAACTGTCTGACCTATGAACTCTGCTGTCTCTTCCAAACCTAAAATTCTGAAGTCCACAAATGGGGTGATGTTCTTTTCCCCTTTGCTGATCACTAAAATTACAGAGGTGCCCATCAAGGAGATCAGATCTGCAGAAGCAATGAGCATCAGAGGACTGATGTTCGAAGTCCCTTCCCAGTGGGGAAGCTAAGGATTCTGGAAGCAGGCAACTGATGATTGTGTCATATTCATTGTTCCTCTCCCACCCACCTCCCCAGAGAAAGGTGTATTCCCTTGCTATCCTTTGTTCAGGTGAGTTCATCAATCCCATCTTTCCTATGCCTGTCACTTCACCAGTGCACATGGTGAGACTGGATGCAAGGTGGTGCTGCAAAATGCTAGATGATATAAGATGAGTCCCCTGGCAGCCCGTTGACCCCAGTCCCAGCCCTGCTACTTGTTAGTTGTATGACCTTGGGTGAGCAGCTTGACCTCCCTGAGCCTTGGTGTTCTCACCTGTAAAATGGGGATAACAGCCACTTCTTCCTTATGGGACTGTGGTAAGGGATCTATGTTCTTAGCACGGTACTTAGCACCGTGTTGGATGTAAGAATCCACTAGTAGCGCCATTATCACCATCACAACACCCCCTCCACGCACACTTTCAGGCAACACTGGTTTCTGAATCTGCCAGCTCATTTAGCCTCTTCTTAGAAAGTCTAGACAACTTCAAAAAAAGAGTTTATACCGTCCTGACATTTAGTGGAAAATGTAGAATACCTTTACTCAGTGTTCTTCATATACAAGTGTACAGAGATTTGTAAAAGTATGTTATTTTGAACTAAAATAATACGTAATAAAAGGATCTTTAAAAAAAAGAACTTTGTTCCACCATAGAAACCATTCGAGTTAAGATGAACATCTAACTAGAGTGAGGTACCTGGGACCACTTCCTGCTTGGTGTCCCTGGGGAACTAGCACGCACAGTGCCAGCCTCCATTCTCTGAGTCTGTGCCCCTCAAGCGGGGGTATGTTCACCTGGAGGCAGGGTGTGTATCTTTTCTAATTTGTATAAAGGTTCTCTGCAGACAGGCCAGGGCCCTGGACCGGTCCACCTTTTAGGAGGATCAAAGTTCACACTTTGGTTTGATGCCTCCTAATGAATGGCAGGACCAGAACCTAGATCTGTCTTTCTTTTCTCCCCAAAAGCTGCCTTGAAGACACAGGCTCACCCCCTCTTCCAGAGCTATTAGGCTTCCAATGTTAAGTGACTTTCTGCAGGACTCCCTTGGAGCTCCTCATGGCTAGGGGAAGAATGCAGCTGTTTCTTCTTTCCAGTCTCATCTCTTTGACACAGGACAGCTGGTGCAGATGCATTCCTGCACTTAAATGATCCCAGCGCCTTGAAGGGCTAGGTGTGGACCTAATATACTGGCGAGGGTCCAGGGCTGGCGATGGGGTGCGGGCTGCCAGAGAGTGCTAGACAAGGAGAGGGAGCAGCATTTGGCTTCACGTCTCCCCCTGCCCCTTTTAAAACCAAACTTCCTATTTCTTTATTTCTCAAAAGGAACAAGTATCAGCAACTACCTGTTCTTGGACAAAGGGGTCAGAGTACTGTTTTACCAACCAGATGGCTGAAGATGCTGAGCAGAGGCACTGTAACTGACACTGCTCTGAGCAAATACACTTCCCTCTTGAACTGCACACATGCCTAATAATGTGGCCTTGTGGTTCTGAATATTGGATTAGAAATGCTTTATATCTCCCTGGAATAAAATAAGGCAGGTAAACAAATAAAGGGCCAGTCGATTAAGATAAATATGGCAACTTGGCAATTTACTGGCTAGAGGCACATTACCCAGTGAGCCGAACGGATAGGATAGCTCTTTTCTCATTGTGTATACACTGAGACAGCTAATCCTGACTGTCAGGGTGGATGGTTGCTGATGCAGTTCTTCATGGCACCCTCAGTTGAACAGTCTATACTGTTTGGCTAATAAATATTTTTCCCAGGGCCTTTTAGTGCTGGAAAGGTTGAAGAGTCCAAGGGGCAAGAGTCCAAGTCCCTTTCCTACTTCTGCCTCTGCCATCCTGGAAAGGCGTGGCACACATCGCCATAGTGGAAAGGGCATTTGGGTCTCCTTTACCCAGGTGGTCAGTGCCCCATGTCGTGTCTCCTGTGCCCTTGAGTGAGGGTCATACCACTCTTTATTTGCTGGGAGAGGACACTGGTCCTCCGGGGGGACTTAGCTCATAAAGCATCCTGGAAGTAGAAAGAAATGAAGAGGAAAACAAAAGCTCACAAAAGCCTCAGCAAGGGATGGGGTCGGGGCGGGAGTGAAAAAAAATTCTCCTGCTGAAGTTATCATTTAGTTAAATAAATTAGAGAGTAAAATATGGGGAGAAAGAGATCCTGAAAATCCCACTCTTGGAAAATCCCACTCTTTTCTTTACCAAGTCTAAGGTACTTCCGTTAGAAAAAAATTCCTCCATCTCCCTCCCCGAGCTCTAGAAAACAGAAAACAGAGAAAACAACTTCTATACAATGCAGATCACAAGAATAATACTATCAGTGAGAAAATAATAAACTGCCCCTTTAGGGTGGGTCTGTCAAGTGTTTCAAGCCACTGGGGTACCATTTCATGAACCAAAAGAACTAATTTACCAAATGGGTCCCCAGGGCCTGGGAGAACTAATGTACAGGCTCCTGGGGGGCAGCTCCCTTGCCTGCGTCTCCGTCAGGCTCGGGCTTTTGCAGAGAGGGAAGGGTGTGGGTTTGGGGGGACACAGAGGTCCCTTGGTGCCTCGGTGCACGCAGGGATGAGACTGTGTTCATGCATTGGGGGAAGTGCGGAAGAAAGACACGGCAGAGACCTTAGAATCAGGCACACGTGGACTTGCATCTGGCTCCACTGCTTTTTAGCTGGATGAGTGCAAGCAGACCTTCTGAGCCCAAGGTTTTTCTTGATCTGCAGAAAGGGGCTTGTAACACCTAATTTCAGTGTTGGGAGGATTCAGCCTGAATGAGTGGAAATAAATGGATGAGCATAGCAGTGGGCCATAGTGGGTGTCCAAAGAATGGATGCTGCCCTCACAACTGTCCCCGTCACCTTCATCGTCATCATCACCACCCTCACCACCCCCACCGTCCCGATCATCTGTGTCTGCATCATTGATAACATCTACTGGGTTCTTTCCAGGTACCAGGCCCTCTGCCAAATGCTTCACGTGCATTGTCTCATTTAATTCCTCACCAAGTCTGTGAAAGAGCAGTGACATTATTCCATTTTCCTGATGAGGAAGTGAGGTTCAAAGAAGTTAAGTAACTCATCTAGTGTCCTAGAGCTAGGAAGTGTCTGGGCTGGATCTTGAACGCTTGTCTGACTCCCTCAAGAGCTGATGTGTTGACTTTACTCTTGACTCAGAGAGGCATGAGATCATTGATGATGTCGGCATCGTCCCGCCAGCAAGCTGTAGAGAAGGGGCTTCGCTGAGATGAGGAATTAGAGCTGAAGACCAGATTCTCTTTAGTCTTGTTGGGGGAACCTTCCAGAGACTGCTCTGTGGTGCTGGCAAATAAAATAGCACCTGGCCCATGGAGACAGCCAAGACATGAGAGGCAGGAGATCTGGCAAGACACCTGGGAGTTGGCCTAGCTCTTTGGGGTGTACAGACTTGTCTGTCTTGGGGTTTTGGATTTCCCTTGGCTTGTTGTTATCTGTCTACCACCACTCATGGAGGCTGTGACCAAGCCAGGAGCCCAGGCCACCGTACACATTCTTCTGTGAGCCCCAAACTACCCCAACTAATAAAGACATGAAAAAACCAAGCAGTATTCACAGAGGAAAAAATCGCACTTCTCTCATAAATGCTTTAAGTATATACGTCTATGTGTTTAAGTCTATGGTTAGTATGCATATTTAGTATTTATCTGTTTCATACATAGGAGCTTCTGAATTATATGTGATTATTAAAGGACTGTTTGCAAATGAAAAATGTACAGAAGTGACTGGGTTGGTTAAATACATACATAGAAGGGATGCATCTGACCAACTTCCCGACCTTTAGATGAGCGATTGCTTATGAAGTCAAGGAGAGACTGTCACTCTTCACATTAGTAACTGTGCCCTGTGTGTGTGTGTGTGTGTGCACAGCATACATATATGCATACTATACACACACACACACCCATATAATAGACACTATATGCACATACATTCCCATCTTATAGCTGGGGCTGTTCCCCAAAGCCCCACAGTTCTATGCCCTGATTTTTCCTCCTGGTTTATTTTTTTATCCATCCTTTCATCTCCCACCTCCTGCTCCTCTCGCTGAGAACCCTGCGACCTGGTTGCCCCTGACTGAGAGATGTTTTGCCATTTTCCCCAGAGCACATGTTAAAACCCACTCAGCCAAAGTAAACCATGTAAATGTACTAAAGATACATCTCCCAGATTGGCCAGGATTCGTGTGTGACAATTTGAATAAACAGAGCATCCATTTGCAGAGAGGGAGGGCGATTCCCTAGGGACTCTAGAGTGGAGGGGGTGGGGAAGACATAGGACAGACAGCAACCAGAAGAGAAAGAGCAGGGAGACTTCACAGCCATTCCTGACGCTGAGAAGGTTCCTCATATTTCATGTTTCACATGAGTGCACAGTACTCTGTGCATACCTGGCCCGGGTGCCTAGAGCAGTGAGTCTCAAACTTCCACCGTGCACCTGCCCTCTTGGGAAGCTTGTGGCAAACGCAGACCCCTGGTACCTCCCGGAGATTCTGCCTGGTCAGGAGTGGGTACTAGCATCTCCTGGGGACTCCATATCAGGGGGTCTTCATCCTCACTCCAAGAAACCTGAAGTCCGGAGGTGTGCCTGCATAGCCTGGTAAGGTACACTGTTTGCAGAAGTGCTCTTTGAAGTTGAAGTGCGGGACGCAGGACCACATTTCTCCCTGGCTCCTGTGGGCAGCCACATGCAGACCCAGAGAGGCTTCGGGGATTCTCCAAGCACTGACCCCAGGGCCAAGGAGGCTGCTACACACTGGCTCCCCTTGCACACCTCCCCTTTATCACCTTGTCCCATGTATGAACTTCACCTTGAAGAGGGGAGCACATGATGCTGCCTCCGTTTTCTGAGCCAGACAGAAACCAGGTGGCTGATTGAGTCAGAGAGAAAACTGGACCACAAGTGGGGTGACCCAAGTTCCAGCCCCCAGCTCGTCCACTCAACACATATGTACTGAACATGAGGGACGAGAGGAGGAAGGACGTGCAGTCATGTGACACCCTCATGGTCCTCTCAGTCGAGTTTCATGATCTTAGGACAGACCCCTTAACCCTCAGTGTCTTCATCTGCCAAATGCACAGTCCAGGTTCTCCCTTTACCCAATGGAGCTGGTGCCCGCTTACAACAAGAAGACAGCTGGGCAACTGCCTTGGTGTCTTGTCAATGGGTTTCAGCCCCGGACAAGTTCACTATGGATTCAATGAAACGAAAAAGAAATGACAGTGGAACATTGAGGGGTGAAAGGGTTTATACCCAACTCTGTTCCCACGGTGGCAGGTCAATCGCTAGAATCCCATCCACTCAGAGCGAGTTTGCATGCTGCAAGCCTGTCTCCGCCTCTGGGCCCCTCCGCCCCCGCAGCCGTCTCTGTCTCTGTCCTCGGCGCTGCCACCACTCCAGTCTCTGCTCTCTTGCAGCTGTGCAGCAGCCCAGAAGCACTGGGCGGAGCTCTTTCTGTAGCGTCAGTAACAACGTATCGCCCACCCCTGTGCAGTGAGCAAGTCGACCAGGGCCACGAGCGAATCCTGTAAGAAAACCTTTACATTTGGAAAGTAAGATGTGACTAAAGGTCCTGGGGGAGACTGAAGATGAGAAGGGTTTTAATGAGAGAAGCAAGACTATCCCGGTGGATATGAAGTTATGGGGGGTGGGGGAGTTGGATTTGCTAAACCAACCACAAACGCTTTGGAGAAGCATCTACTGAGTACCAGGCAATGGAAGCACAAACCCTGCCTTCTGGAGGCTCACAGGCCATCTGGGCAGGAGCACGTGCTGAGGATGATGCCGTCTCAGCCAGGACATGTGTTGCACGCAGTAGGAATCATCAGATTGGCTCCAGAAAGGGCATTTACTCCTCCTGAATTCCGTGGAATCCGATCCAACAGCAGCAGGACCGCCTTGGGGACCTCAGTATCAGGCGCTTAAAGACCTTCGCTCTCGGTGAGCCAAACTCATGGTGGCCTACGTGTCAGATCCTCAGTATATATATTTCAAGTGAAGAAATAAACAAAATGATGATCAAGGGTGACACATGCTATGAAATAAGTAAATGTGGAATTTTAAATCTAAGGAATGAAAAGGACTCAGATGCAGAGAGAGCCAGGGAGATTATTCCAGGCAGAGGCAAAGGAAAACAAGAGGCCCTGAGGTCAGAAAGAATTGAAGAGAGTGTAGCAAGGGGAGAACATAGGGAGCAAGGAGAGAGTGGTATAAGATGAAGTCAGAGACCAGATTGCGCAAGCTCAAGGGCTCACTCTTCTACATCTAGAATTTAGGAAGTGCTGCGGGCACCAACAGTCTGGCTGGAGCCAGACTATCAACAGTACTGGGTACCCATTCAGTAGGATGCAGGCACACTTTCTCAAGATTCTGGCTTTAATTGCTAACAACTCTTTTACCACATGGCTGCAGGGTCCCTTCAAGCCTCTGGGTATCCGTTTCTCCATCAGGATATATGGAGGCTACTGGAGTAAATGATCCCAAAGTTGTCTTTTAGGACCAAACAGCATTATTTGGTTGTAGGGAGGGGCAACCATATATCCTGGATTTCCTGGGACATTTCCAATTTATGCCACTTGTCCCAGCTTTATTATTCATAGCATCCTCTTTTGCTCTGTCTTGCCAATAGGTTTCAGCCCCGGACAAGTTTGCTGTGGATTCAATGTGACCAAAGAAATTGACAGCAAAACGTTCTTGGGGTGAAAGGGTTATACCCAACTTTATTTCCACGGTGGCAGGTCAGTGACTAAAATCCTGTTCACTCAGAGTGAGTCTGCATGCAGCAAGCCGGTCTCTGCCTCTGTCCTCCTCTGTCCGCACAGCTGTCCTCTGGGCCTCTCTGCACAGTCTTCCCGCACAGCCATCCTCTGGGCCTCTGTCCTTGGCACTGCCACCACTCCAGTCTCTGCTCTGCTCTCCTGCAGCCTTGCAGCCGTGCCACCGTGTCATGCCCAGAACACTGGGCGGAGCTCTTTATATAGTCATTGCCCACAGGTGTGCAGTGAGCTAGTCAACCAGGGCCAGGTGAGAATCCTGGCCACAGGAACTCTCATTTTATCCACACGCTCCCACAAGTGTCCCAGACTGGACATTAAATTATAAGGTTACTCTATGGGAGTAGGGATGTGCGTATGGCATGCTGTTAGCAATGGGTTAGGCTCTTTTTTATTTGGTTCTTATTAGGAATTTTCCTTCTCTGAGCAAGGATGGTTTTGCAGACTTTCCAAAATGCCCAGGCAGGCTTTGACGGGCAACAAATGCACAATGCAGAGTTCGCTCATCTGACTCAGAAAGATGAGGCACTCAGCAAATGCTAGTGGAGGCCGGTGACTGCATTAGGCCCAGTGCACTGCCTGAGCCTGGGATGGGGCTTGGCTGATGGGAATAGATGGCAACTAGTGACACTGGAAAAATGGCAGCAGACCCCCATGAAGTGAACCCATTTTTTGGCTTGGTTCTTAACATTAGCTTACTGGGGTGCTGTGGGGAAAATGGAAGTTCCTATGGCCAGGAACCTCACCTGACCTTTGACTCCTTGATGATGTGATTGGCCTGACTGCTTCCACACCCACAGGCAATAACCTATTATCACTGAGTCACTATACAAAGAGCTCTGCCCAGTGCTCTGGGTGGAGACAGAGAGGGAGGAGGATTACAGACCTGCGGACTGTTAGATGCAGACATAATTCTAGTGCTCGACCTGCCACGGTGGGAATGAAGCCGGGTAATAAACCCTTTTACCCCAAGAACATTCTGTTGTCATTCCTCAGTGAATCCATAGTGAACTTGCCCGGGGCTGAAAACCTCAGGCAAGACAGGTGTGAGGCAGGGGCAACTTTAGGATCAGGTGGGAGGATCCCAGAACGGAATGCAGAATACCTTCAAATTCCCATAGTTGTAGACTCCACTCCAAAGAGAGAGAGCTGTGCATGTTAGCTCTGGAGTCCCTCCCCAGTAGTGTGTAGGTGTCCCCCAAGAAATGAGTTGCAAGTGCATATCAGCCCTGCAGATAGGCCACTGGGTTTGCAGTAGGGTATTAGGCGAGAGGGAAGATACTAATTCTGTGACTATTATGTTATCTGCTATCACCTAAGGAGGAGCAGTGGTAGAAGTTGGGAGCTAACAAGGTAGACCTTTAAGTGGAGTAGATGCTAGATGATAATTGATCTCAGACTTTCTGAGTTCTGATGATTTTGTTTGTGGGTGAACACAAGGACACACAGCTGGGAAAAACCCCTTTGTTCATGTTAAGAAAAAATAATCTCAAAAATTAAATTCTTTGAAATTCCAGGAAGCCCTCCAGGAATTTCTAAAACGAGCTTCTTGAAATCTCAGTGGTTGGGCCACCACTGGGGAAGAGGAGGCAGAGAGAAATGAGGAGGAACCCAAGGAATGGGCGTTCGCTTTCTTTCTCCTTGTTAGATTTTTGTTTTGTTTTGTTTTGACTTGATTTTAAGATTCTGGTGTGTGGGAATCATCTCAGTGAAGAGGAAAATGAGTAACACTTGGTCAGTTTGTTTACAGTACAAACCCGCCTCACACACGTTCATTTGCAGAGTACTTACTATGGGTTAGGGGGCAAGGATGCAAAATGAATAAACATAAAAATTGACCACCCTCCTTCTTCCATAAACAGCTCTCAGTGATGTGGGAGAGACACAGGTAAACAAAATCCTATGCTTTCTGAAGAGTGCTGTAACAGATGTGAGCATGCACGCGCGGCTCTAAAAAAAAAAGAGCTGTTTTCTCAGATTTGTTCCCAGAACACCCCATCCCACTTTTTGAGGTACTTGCATATACACTGAGTTTTTTTAATGGAGGTGCAATTCATGTAACATAAAATTAACCATTTTAAAGTGAATAGTTCAATGGCTTTAGTACAAGCACAGTGTTGTATGACCACCACCCTGTCTAGTTCCAAAACGTTTCATCACCCCATAATGAAACCCAGTACCCATTAAGCAGTTACTCCCCAGTCTCCCCTCCCAGCCCCAGGCAAACATGGGGATATTCTCTGTCTCTGTGGGTTTACCTATTCTGGAGTTACACAATACGTGATCTTCTTTGGCTTTTTTCACTTAGCAGAATGTTTTCAAGGTTTAGCATGTGTCAGGACTCCATGCCTTTTCATGGCTGAGTAATATTCCACTGTATAGCTAGACCATAATTTATCAGTTCACCTGTTGTTGGACATTTGGGTTGTTTCCACCTTCTGACCATTGTGAACAGTGCTTCTGTGAACATTTGTGAACAACTTTTTATTTGAGTATCTGTTCTCAGATATTCAACTAATCTTTGGGCTATATACCTAGGAGTGGAATTGCTGGGTCATATGGTAATTTCTGTGTTTAACTTTTTGAGGAGCCCCCAGACTGTTTTCCACACTGGTGTAGCCTGGCAGTGCTTTTGAAGACCCACAAAGTTCTGTAGTTTCGATGCTCCTCCATAACTTAAGTGAAGGACTTTGAAGAACTGAATCCTGGTTTACAAATACACCAAGCAATCTAAGTGCCTTGGTTAGCCTAGAGGATCAGAATTCATGCTAATGAGATTAAGGTCAGGGGTTCAGTACTCGGCTGGTCAGTTAGTAGAGTAGAGTGGACAGAGTGAAAAATAGTCTCCTGCCATATGCTCTACCATCTAATACTATCCTGCTTTCTTACAAAAGCTTGTTAGTGGTCCCAAGGGGATGGAGCAAGAGTGTATTTTTATGGTTCCATATAAAAGGAAAAAAAAATTAGCATCCAAGGCACCAGTGGAACTAAATCGGAATCAGGTGACTGCTTACGTCCAGTCCTGGTTTCACCTGATTTCTACGGGCCCCTTGTATAAACTGATTAAGCCCTACCCAACCTCAGTTTCTCATCTCTACAATAGGAATAATAATCCTTTCTCCAAAGAGATGATAATGCATCCTAAGCACTTTGCACACAGTAGGCATCTAATAAATGCTCCTGCATCTCAAGGTGGGCAGCCTCAGTCTGTGCAAGAGCACCATCAGCTACACAGAGGCTCTGAGCTGCTCTCCTGAGCCTGACCCAGCTGGAGGGGTGGTGCTCTGTAGTCCTCAGGGTTACACTGGCTGTTTTAAATTGTCCTATTTGCATGGAATGAAGCTTGCTATGGTAACAAGGTCTGGTGGCTGGAATCCAGGGCCCCAGTGAAAAATGCGAAGCCTGTGCTCTGGGAGTAAGAGGAGCTAGATGGGTTTATCAACTTTGTGGTTACCCCAGTCCTCCTGTGAAGAGGGTATGGGTGAACTGAGGCAGCAGGGCCTCCACACTCCTACTCCCAGTAAGAGGAGAAAGGGGAAGCCCCACCGACTCCTTTCAGTCTTCTCTCCTGGCCTCATACCTCTCCCCAATATTTAGCCCAGCTACGAAGCTTAGGACCTCACCCCTCCACAGCGGGTGCACACACTGGGGTGCAGGTATTGGGGAGGCCTGAGCTACAGCGGCGCACTCTGGAGCAGGACAGGGCGCTCCTTTGTGGGTGGGAGAGAGTGCAGGTTGGGGCGGAGGTGAGAGTGGTAGGGGTGAGGTGGAGTGGGTGAAGTGGGGGTGGAGAGTGAGGGGCAGGAGGGGCACCAGCTCAGCTCCTCGCTGCACATTTCCTCCCCACATTTTAAGGAAATGGCAAAGCAAAAACTCCACTCTCGAGCTCGGGCAAGCTGCCCCCTCCGGTGGAGCTCCATCCCCGCTCCCCTCCGGGGCCCCTTATCGAGCACCCTCTCTCCCAAACACCCACCTCCTCCAACCCCGGCACGGCGCGGGGCGCTAGTTCGCCAGGGCGGGGGCTGCCCCACAGCTCCAGGTAGGGGACCCAGGTCCGGCCTTGGAGCAGGCGCCCCCCGCCCCTCGCCAGGGGCGCCATCCCGGCCTACGCACGGCCGCAGCCCGGCGCCCACGCCCCCCGGGAGGGTGTGTCCCCGAAGTGGGGGGCGCCGGAGGCAAAGTGTGCGCCCGGGTCCCCGGCGCGGGCCCCCTCCCGAGCGCTCCGCGAATGGTAGGCTCCACTGAAAGAGTGCCTGGCGGCGCGCGGTGTCCTTCTCCGAGCAGCTCTCGGCGCCGGGGTCTCGGCGAACGCTGCTCCTCCTCCTCCTCCTCCTCCTCCTCCTCCTCCTCCTCCTCCTTTTCCTCCTCCTCCTCCCCCCGCCGCCTCGCTACCGCCGCCGCTCCGGCTGGAGGCGCCGCTGTCATTCCTGCGCCGGAGGAGCCGGCGCTGCCGGTGCCTGGGGGTCGGGGCGCGGGGGAACCGGGCCGCGGGGGACCCAACAGGTAGAGCCGGGGCTGCCCGGCCAAGCGCCCCCCGCGCATCATGCAGCTCTTTGTCACCTCTCTCGCCCCCAGGCCAAAATCCTGAGCATGATGGAAGACAATAAGCAGCTCGCGCTCCGCATCGATGGGGCGGTCCAGTCGGCCAGCCAGGAGGTGACCAACCTGCGAGCCGAACTCACGGCCACCAACCGGAGGCTGGCGGAACTGAGCGGCGGCGGCGGCCCCGGCCCGGGCCCGGGAGCGGCGGCCAGCGCCTCGGCGGCTGCAGACTCGGCGGCGGCGAATATGGAGAACCATCAGCACGGCGCGCAAGGTAGGGATCGCCCGGCGCCCAGGGCGGAGCGGAGCGGAGGCGGGCGAGCGGGCCCGGGCCCGGAGGTGGCCGCCGACTGGTGTCCCCGCGCCCGGGGCGAAATCGCCTTGCATTGTGGCTCGTAACCCTTTCCGCGCGGCGGTGGCCACCCCTGCTCCCCGGCTGGGAATTGCAGGCTGCTGTCATTAACCAAACCTCGGGTGCTGTGTGCACGGGTTCACAGGGTCACACGGGCCCCGGCTAGCGTGAGCGAGGCGCAGCCGGCCGGTCCCTTCCGGCAGCAGAAAGTGCCTTTAGATGGCACACATCCCCAAGCTCCCTGGGCAAACTTTTCATGCTCGGGCCTTGGCCCCCACCCCCGGCAGGGTTGGTGCCCCAGCTCCCCCCAGTTCTGGAGGCTCCTTCCTTTAGAATGACTCTTTCCCGGCGAGCGAGGGAGCTCCGGGCTCTGCTGCCGTGTTCGGGGCACAGGATTGGACTGGTTTGCACTTTTGTCCACGGATGCCAGATCCCTTGTCTCGATGGCATCTGG
Source organism: Smutsia gigantea (assembly GCA_032199065.1). Taxonomy (NCBI): domain Eukaryota; kingdom Metazoa; phylum Chordata; class Mammalia; order Pholidota; family Manidae; genus Smutsia; species Smutsia gigantea. The sequence continues at coordinate 256,226 of JAVSCE010004566.1, forward strand.
ACTTTATTTTCTCCCCGTTTGAGATCGCGCAGGCAGTGGAATATATCGATGCAACAGTCGATGCTCTGCTCAGCAGGGAGTTAAAATTTCCAGCGAGTATAAACATACCGAGAGCACTTTCCAGGGGGAAATCTTAGACCTCAAAGGCTGAGTGAAGGGCTCCTAGAGAAATGAAGGCTTAGATGGCAGGCTACAGGGGGCCACTGCTTGAAGGGACTCTTCACAGTTTTACTGGAGGGAAAAAAAGACAGCTGGTCTGTGTTGACATTGACAGAGATGAAGCCCTGAAACCCCGTGCAAGGGTTAAAGGTGGATGAGGCATCCAGAACATGTACCGTGTGGTTTCTGTGCATTGAAAAGTAAAAGGGTGGGCTGGCTTTCAGGATCTTTTTTGTCTTTTTTCTTTTCTTTCTTCCTTTTGTGCCTAATTGCCCCAGAACGTTATTAATACCATTTGAATTGTAAACCAAACTGCAGAAATCCAGAACAGGACAAAAAAAAAATTAGTACAGGGGGGCCACTTGTATAAATATGTCACTTGATGAAGTATGAGGTACCAGTGGCTCAGTGGTTCAAAAGAATTTTTTTTTAGTTTTGTTGTTATTTCAAGAGCTTCTCAAGTGTTGAGAGTCTGTTTTCATATGAATGCCTTCTCTCTGTCAGTCCTGTTTGCTTCTTACCTTCGTGGGGAAGATGTGCTTTTTTGTGGGAGATGTTAAGTAAGCCTGAACTTAGCAGATTTATGTTGAATTCCAAGTCACATCACTTGGTACTTCAAGAGTCCATCGGAAGTCTTAGGAATCGGGGCAGTAATTTGGTATCCAAGTAGCCATGACGTAATGGTGGGAAGGTCTCGTGGGCCTGGTTTTGCTACACAGTTTTAAAGGTGGGTATTTGGTTATTCTGACATTTATCCCTTGCTATGTCTTTGTGTGTGGAAGATGCTCTCTGCTGGCACCTGGGCCATAAAGGGAAGGTCGTTGGCATGGTAATGCGTTACTTTTCATAGGCAGGGACCCTTCCATCATTAAAGAAATCACTACAAACTGGCATTTGCTAAGAGTCAGAAGCCAGAGTGAGCAGGGACTTAAACAATGCTGGTTTATTTCTCACCGTCTGCTCTTTTCCTCAGTGGAGGAAAAGTTAAGTGGCTTTTATCTGAGTCCTGGGTCTAGTTGCAGACTGAGCATGCTAAGGAGGTCAGTGCTGTCCACACTCAACTTGGAAACTGAGATACTTAGCTGATGTTTAAGTTGTGAGGGAGCAACAGTGGGCTGTTTGCTTTTTCTTTTTTCCCTCAAAAATGCACAAGGCTGTGAAGGTGGAAAGGGATTTGGGTCTATTGATAGCCTTAAAAACACACAAAAGCCGCCGCTCCCTCCAGCTCCTAAGAGCGTGCCTGCCCCTGTCAGTGGCTGTCTGTGGGTGGATGGATGAAAGGCGGTCTTGGTTTTTCCTGTGTTCTACTGGTATTTTTCAAAACTTTTACTAGGGGCGAATTTAGTGATTTTATAACAAAAATGAGCTGTTAAAGGTTTTAACTCAATTGTTGGCCACGTATCCCTCCAGACTGATGTGAATTTAAACTGATATGGTGGTTGAAAAGAAAGGCAGCCCCTTGTATGCACCCAGTGAGGCATCATTTCCTTGTCTAGAGCAACAGGACTTCAATCCAGCACTTTTTACATCATTTAGCCTCTGTGAGTGGTTTTGGCTTTGTTTTTATTTTGTTTGGTTTGCTCATGATCTGTGGGCAACATTGTGCTCATACAGAAACCCTCTGCAGAGGCGGTCTGGTCGTTTTTGCTAGGGCTTTGGTATTCCGGCAGGAAAGCATTGGGGTCTCTCAAGTTCATCTTAAAGTGTGGTTGATTGCTTCCCTCATGCTTCTTCATAATATGCCTCCAGGAAGGCTCACAGAAGCTCAGCTCCTGGGGGTTCCTGACTGTTCTTCCGAATCAATCTTCTGGTTTAATTTTGCCTCTGTTGGTGCTATTCTGTGGGCTCAGACCCTATGAGCATTCAGGGCTATGGAGTTACCACTTTTCAAATCAAGGTTTTGAATGAAATGAGTATCTTTCAAAATGCAATGGTATAAGTCATCTTTTAACTAAAGGGCATTATGCACATATTAAGTGCCTGCTAATGTACTTTTAATAATATTAGCACAGATAGTTACAGGGAAGAATCACCTTTTGCTCTCCCTGCCAAGGAACTGTTAGATCCATTTTCAAATACTTTTGTTTAAAAATGTTTTCTGATGGATTGAACGAGCTCATCCATCCACCATAGGATGTTTTGTTCCAGCGATGATATCGGATAGTAGGTAAGGTGATGAAGAAAACTTGGGTTTCCCCAGAGAGTTAATGCAGTGTGTCATTTAAACAAAATATTAACTTGGTTGGTACTCTCTGTGAGCTGGCATGGTTGCTATGTAACAGAGTCTAGAAAGTGAACTGCTGAAAATCTGGGCTTTCCACACTTTGCAGGATCTTCTTTCGGAATCCGTGTTGAAAGAACACTTGGCAGCCAGCCCATCTTCTCTCTCCCTGCTTCAAGTGCGTTGGCTAATCCCTAATGAAGATGCCGGTGTACGGTGCAGAGGGCATCCGTGCAGGGTGGCACATTTCACCACATCTCTGGAACTGCCTCCTGGGTTGGTGGGGTCAGAACTGCCTTTGACAGGTGGACAGAAGGAGGCAACAGAGCCAAGTATTTGTTCCAATTCGCCGTGTTGGTGGTAGCCAGAGAATGGGATTTGTTTAAAGTAACATTTCTAAGCTGTTTTCCTCAGCGTAACATCGTTGGAAAAATGTGTTTAAAATGCTTGCTGTTCTTTGAGGGGAAAATATACCAGTTTTTTTTCTCTGAAAATGTTTTATCTGATGAATGACTAGTATTAGATTCAATTGGTTGCTTTGCTGTGCATAGAATAAAACAATTAAGCTCCATCGTACCCCATTCAAATAAGTGTTAACTGTATATAACATAAAATACTTTATGCCCAGTAGGATGTGTACTCACTGCCATTAGATTGTTGGCTTTTTTTTTAAGGAAATAATTGTATTTATATGCCTCTGCATGTGGAAGTGCATCTTTCTTTGAGGTGTGGAGTTCTTACTGCCAATGGCATTTGTTAGAATGGGGAAAGGGGCCATTTCCCTACACCTTTGTAAATTTCCATAAGTAGATGCAAGCTTTATTTTTTTTCTCTCCAGGCATTGAAATAGGCTGTTACTTCAGCTCTGACTTGCTCTTACCTAGCAATACAACAAACTAGAAACTCTTCAGTGAAGTATAAATTACCTTTGGACTGAACTGAATGTGTGAGTATTCTGCAGGGACGCTAGACACTGTTGCTTTGCGAAATGAGTTCTGTCTTTTGGCATCCCTTCTGCATTCATTCTGCCTCTGCTCTCACTTTCCCAAGTAGACATTTATCTTTTTTGAGCAAGAGAATTTTCCAGTGGCAGAGAGGATGGAACAAAATGTGGCAGATGCTCTGAAGCCTTCTGTGAGTGTGCTGTCAGCTTCCAGAGCACACCAAATAGTATATGCCTTGGTTTTCCAGCCACATCAATGGGCAGAAAGAGACGTGTGTCTTTTCCTAACCTGGTAGGCTGCCATGAGATGGGACTGCAGAGTTCTTCCTGAAAATCACCATGCGTGGTCACAAAGAAGTTACTTACAGATCAGCGCAGCATGGTTGAAATTAGTTATTAATCAGCTATTATTTACAGTTCATTCTGTCGTCTTTGGAAAATGCCTTTGGAGGACCCCTTAAGTCAAGTTTCTGGTTCTGGTTAATTTCATGCCTCCAATATTTCAGGATTTACTGAGGTTTTTCCAGAAAGTCTTTGATATTAACCAGAAGTCTATGTCGATTTGATTTTCATAATAGGAACCTAATCACATATCCCCCAATGTAAAGGCTGTCCCCATTCCTTTAACCCCCCCCAACCCCCAGGACTGCTGGCACTTTTTAGGAACCCTATAGGTTATAATTTGTGACTTCCTGGCCGCCAGTGAGTTTGTTGCAGATGGGCCTGGCAGGTGGGGTATGCTCACTGGAACACTGCCTGCTCCATGCAAGTTGTATGGGGTCCAGAAGGTCAAGCTTGGGGGCCTGGCCATGCTCATTGAATATTTTGTTTGTATTTATTCCTGAGTTACATAGCTAAGAAAAGCGAAATCCACACGAATCCCTCAGTTCTTTTCAGACCTTGGTTTGGTTTGTGTGAGCATTAGCACATGGCTTCTTTCTGCCTGCTGAGGCCAGGGAATGGGTTTTTAAGTGATCCTTCAAATGAAAATTAGTCCATACTGTTTGGGTTGGGTATTAGGGTGAGTAATACATGGGATGACAAGGGGTGCCGCCACTGGCGGTCAGTGCAGTGTCTTAGTCATCTGTATGGCAAGCAAAGATGGCTCAGACATAAATATTGAGGAAGAGATGGATACCCCGAAGCCAACAGGGTGACCATCATTGTGGCAGAATGCACCTGAAGATTCAGACCAGGTAAGAGGCCCCCTGGTCCATGTCACCATCTTCTAGGTCCCCTGCAAGGCCCATCTCCACTGTAGAGAAGCTGCAGGAAGGCCAAGCAAAGGAATCTCCTTTTCCTCTGCATGTGGTTGCACGAGACCAGAACATTCTCGCTTGTTTGATGCAAGCTCAGATCTAAGCAGCGGAGTCCAAGTTGTGCTCTGTGGGCATTCCTGCTTCCCCATGGGAATCCTAAGCTGCTAGAAACATGAAAGAAGCCAAACGTCGTTTTAATGAGTTTGGCAAGAGCAACTGTCTGAGCAGGTGGCTTCCATGTGGTGGAAATCCCTGGTTCCCAATTTGTTTTGGTGTCTTAGTTGCCTTGGCCTTGCCGGACCTTTGGGTCAAACTTCTGAAAAGCTCCCATCCCCATCACCCTTGGATGAATTGAGACCCAAACATGAAGGCTCAGAAGGAGCTTGTAGTAGGCAGTTCTGCAAGCTAGGCACACCCTCGAGGCCCTGTGCGGGGCAGTCAGGCCTGGGGATGGAGACAAGTGGAAGGGGTGCCACCCGCTCAGCTCCCACCCTCTCTCCTCCTCCATCAGCAAGCACCACAGTCCTACGTGGGAGGGAAAGACCTTCTACTTCCCACATCGTCTCAGCTCTACAAATGGTTTGAAGTGATGTGAATCACTAAGAGCACACTGCCCTTTTAAGGAAGCTGGGTCCAGAGCTAGTATTTTCCACTCACCTTTGGCACTTTATTATGGTTCTCGGGGGGCACTTAACCTCCTGGGTACGTCTCAAGACACTGGGTGTTCTGGAACCATCCTGAGGCCGCGTAGTTTACTTCTTTTTGGTGGAGGTGACTGGTTTAATGGAGGCTAAGTGAGAGCCAGTTTGGGTGTTGTTGTCAAGCTTTTCAATATGTAATAATAACAAGGACTTACATCAAGTATTGTGCCACGTGCTTACATGCATCTTTGAATCCTGAGCCCGATGGGGTGGCAGTGACGATGTCCATTTTCCAAGAGAGGAAGCTGGGATTTGGAGAGGTTAAGGCACCTGTCTACTATGATGTAGTAATGACAGCAGTGGTGATGGCAGTAGCCAGCTTTGACATAGTGTTTACTCAGAGCCAGGTACTGTCCCAAGTACGTTTCTGTATTAATGCATTTAATCAATATGCATTCAATCTTCCTAAAGACCTATGAGATAGGTGCCATTCTTCTACCCATTTTACATATGAGAAAATTAAGGTACAGAGATGACAGGTTACCTGCCAAACGGCATACAGCCATTAAGTGACTGAGCTCTGGCTCCTGAGTCCATGCTCTTACCAATTCCCCTTCAATGCCCAGAGTCGCGCAGCAGGCAGTGACTGAGCCAGGAATTCTAACCCACCAGGCTTCTCTGCTGCCTAAACAGTATTGTCTCCTCCATCAGAAACATCCTCTGGTTTGTTACATTGGGAAGGCTGAGGGAGCTATATAGGCTTGTCTCCCTTCTTGGTTATTATTTCCGTAGACTGATAGTAGTTTCTGGGTCCCTATGGTGAGGATGGCGACATGGGTCCTTAGGAAACTGAGGGCTAGGGGAGTAGCGACACATCTCACTTAGGTGCGAAATTAACTGACAAAGAGGGAACTGGACCCTGCTTGCAAGGTTAGCAACCTGAGGGTCACTCGTCACCACGGAAAAGAACCATGTTGATCCTGGGCTTGGGACCTTCTCCTTCCCGGATTTTGTGTACTTCCTCTCTCAGGAAGGATGACTCCAGGCAAAGCTGGGATCTTTTGGTCTCCTTATTCTCCATCCACCCCTTCTTCCTTTCCTAGGTTCTCTTCCTGTGGCCTCCATGGCCTCCCGTTGTCCAGGACCACACTCAACAGAGGACTATTCACTTCTTACAGAGTCCCTTGCATCTGAGTTTCTCAGCACTGTTGACATCTGGGGCAGGATAATTCTTTGTCGGGGGAGCCATTGTGGGCTGTTCGGCAGCATCCCTGTCCTCTGCCCACCAGATGCCAGGAGAACACTCCACACCCCAGTTGTGACAACCACAGATGTCTACTGGGGACAAAGGTCATCCCGATTGAGAACCACTTTTTATGCCAAGCGTTAGGGACACCTGGTGTACGTCCTAGAATGACAGCTCCATGAGAGCAGAGTTGTTGGTCTGTCTTTGTTTTTTTGGCTCCAATTACAGCATCTAGAACGGTGCCTGGCACATAGAGGGAGCTCAGTAAATAGATGCTGAATGGTTGAATGGATGAATCCATGATTACTAAATTACAGAATGTGTGGAATTTGGCCTACTTAGCATGTTATGGTTATAATAAAAATCATTGATTTAATGATAGGTGATTTTAAATGAGTGTTTCCTTGCCATGGGCCAACCCTGTTCTAAACCTCCTCCTCGTGTTATCTCAGTCAATCCCTTAAACTATCTTCTGAGGTAAATATTTTGTGTTTGCCATTTTACAAATGAGAACACTGAAGCCCAGGGAAGTTAGGTGACTTGCCCAGGGTCATCGAGCTAGCAAGTGGCAAAGCCAAGATACAAACACGAGGAAATGTGACTTCAGAGACAGCCTGCTGTCTCAACCAGGACGCTGTGCAGCTCTGCATCGCTTTTCCCACTCCTGCCCAAGAAATCATTTTTGTTCTAAAGCTGGCATTGTGGCAATTAGAATTAGAATTTGCATGTCAGACACTAAGTCGTTCATCACAGATCCTCAGAGCTCCACTGTATGCAATACGCTTTGTCCCTGCTGGAGGCTCTGTAGCCAGGAAGGACTGATGTCTGGCCAGTGGTGAGAGGGCCGTTGAGTCGCCGAACCATATTCAGATGTGAGAATCTCCCTTCTCTCTGCTCACTGTTGGGTTTTGGCAGGTGAGAGCCACAGAGAGGACCTGCCCGTCTTTTTTTTCTGGGTAGGGGACAGTGGGCTCTGAGGTTCTTAGCAGGGGGCTGACTTGTTCTTAGAAAAAGGGATGTGGGATGTTCCAGGATCAGAACTGGGGAGCTGGAAAGGCTCTCCAGATCGTCTGAGTATATGAAAAATAGCAATAGCCAGTGTACCGTGCAGTGCGCTTGGTGAACATTTTCTCATCTTGCTTTCATATCATAGTGAGTCAGGTAATATCATCACCTCCATTCTACCAATGAAGCAATCATGGCTTAGAAAGGATAGGTTGCTTTCCAAGCTCCTAAAATCATCTGCTGAGCCGAAAAGCAGGGGATCGGAACCTAGGTCCAGCTGACCCTAGATCCTGCCTGCTTCGCTATGACGAGAAGGTCAAGATGTCATGGCTAGGCAGCATGAGGACATGCCAGGAGGATGGTTCTGCCATTTAGCTTACAGGCCCACCCTTTCATTCTCCTCTTTTCTTCCTTTCTTCCTCTCTTCTCTTGCCTCCACCTATCTTGAGAGACTGGCACATAGGTTCAGGGGCCACAGATTTAATAGATTTAATAAGATATGGACTAAGTGATCTTGGCGCTCACAGTCTAGTAGGTGTGACTGACATGGAAACATAATTACATTTTATAATAAAGGTCTAGACAGGTATAATGGGAAAATAGACGATGAAGTGACAAATACAGAAGGCTTCACAGATGTGCGTGACAGTGGCACCATGTAATAAAAGCCTGCTGGAAAATACATTCATTTCACTACTAAAGGTTAAACTGACCCTGAGAGATTATTAAAAACTACAACTTTTTGGCTAGATTGGGATTGGACATTGCAGAGAAAAGCTGCTGTTTCGGACCTTCTCCTCCAGAGAACATTTCTTAAGGAGAAGGAAGTTATGGATGATAGAGGGCTGAGATCTTGAACACTGGTTTTTCTTCTCTCTAAAGAGAACAAGAAAAGATATGACTCTCAGTGTAGACGGAGCCCTGCATCTTTTAAAATAAGCTCAACCCCTGCATTATCTTCCTGGCCTAGGCTGGGGCTTCTTGTCAGCTGCAACAAATGAACTGGTTCGTTTTCCTTGATTAACTTGAACTCCTTTCAAACCGTTGAACAGGGTGCATGTGCTTTAATTCAGCTAAGTGCAACTTGGAACACAGTGGGATTTATGCCCCCTTTCCCTGCCCCCCATTCTAGCCATTTGAAATTCTGTGCTCACCATTCCCTGATGATGGCCAGGTATGAAATTTAGAAATCTGATACTGACCCAGGAGAATGCAATTATGATAGCAGAGAGCAAGATAAATGACGGCTGGGGAGAACTGACCTGTGATTGTATGTACATTGATTATCTTAATTAATGTGTTCATTAAATGGACTGGCTTCCCTATTCCTACAAGGTTGACCACGTGAAGCAAGAAGAAATGGGAATGTCGGACACATCTTTAGATCTGGGAGTTAATAGAAAGGCAAGGCCTGCTGCCATTTTGTGGAGGTTGTCAGCCCCTTAGCCAGCAGGCATGCTCTGATTGCTCTGTTTGCAGTTTGAATGGCACCAGGCAGCTTTGCTGGAGCAAGGAGGCATGTTTAAGCCTTAATGGCAGTCCTTGGTGAAGGATCGCGATTGCATGGTTGGCTGTTCTACAGTGTGAGTCATTATCATCAGCCAATTCGGCCGAACTTTGTTAGAACTCAGCTGGTCAACACATGTGTTGGTTCCACAATGGGATAATGCCAAACCACCCCTCCTTTCAAGTGTTACCACCTTGCCTCCGAAGCAGAAGCTTGCTCTAGCACCCTCTGTTCACAAAGCCAATGCTCAGTCCCCTTTTGAGGATTCCCCTGCATTTATCTACTCTTCTTTCCTTTGCACCCAGGAGGGCTCTGTAGGGTATCACTACCAAGCCCTTTGCAATATACGAAGACTTTCACCGGCATTCTCTGGATCCTACCAACCTGGCTGTAGGATTGATTGAGGTAGACACAGCAATCTGTTTCTCGTATAAAGAAACAGAGGCATAGCGATTTAAGTTGACTTGCTCAAGATTGCCGAGCTGGTCCTTGAAGCAGATTCTCCTCTCTTTCTCCCACTGTGAGATCAGGCCTGGCTGCACAGTGGCAGAAGAGGGCTGCCCCAGAGCTTAGGACTGGGTGAGGTCTGACCGTGCCTTGGCCATGGACCTCCCTGTCTTTTAAGGTCCGGATGGTGATATCACCCCGAGACTATGCTTTACTCTGAGCCCCCATATCCAGTGTCCACCCATGGTGAAGGGAGACTCCAGTTTTACAAGTGTAACCCCATTTTTTGCACTAAGCTCTTTCATTGTCTCAGTGGGGTTGTCCCGTCATTTGCCTTCTCTTTCAATGACCTCTCTTCTTAATCCCTAAGCTTAGAGTTTTCCCCCTTCTAGCCTCCCTGTTAACCAGATGGGGATTCGTGAGCCAGGGTAGGCTTGCATAAGGGGAACCTGCTGTTCATTTCAGTGAGCCAAATCTGGGAATGGCTCTGCTATGGAGGAGGTTTTATACCTGACGCCACCCTGATTTAGGGTTTCTGTGGTCTATGTATGTGGATGTGTATACTCCCTAAGGGCTGGGGACAGGTTTACCCAATCTCTCTCTCTCTACTGTCCCTTCAGGGAGATCCATTACACCTTTAGGAGCTCTTTTCTCAGGGTCTTTGGGTTAATACGCAACCAATATGTGTTGGTTTCAATTTTCTGCCTGACCTCTTGGTTATGCAGGCGCGTCTTCTCAATTCTGATGCGACTATAACTGCCCGGAAAGTAGGTGAACCTCTTGCTGCTCCTGGTTCACACCTAGACCTTGTACTCAGGTTGGTAGATTTTCATCCACAGACCATCCGTAGAGGAATGGAGACCTCTGTACGCAGCTCTGGCTAACTGACTCCTAAGCAGCTAAGCTGACTGCTGGGAGTCTGATCTCTTGTTTTATTTTCAGTGTGACAAGGAATGTTCACTATAGGCTTCCCAAAGCTCTGGTAGCAAATAGAAATAATACACATTTGAACTTCATTTGAAGATCTGTTTATCATGGGCTCTAGAAAGTCATGAAGTATTTTTAAGGATCGAATGTTTTGGTGCTTGTGAGTTTCAGATCTGTGTTAGCATTAAACTTTTAAGATTCCCCCCACCATAGGTATTATAGTTGCACTTATAGGTGAAAGCACTGCTTGATCCCCTTTGGAGTTCCCTTCCGTGCTCACTCTTGTGACTTGAATGATGGAGCTAGTGTAAAAGTTGGCAAACTTTTTCTGTAAAGGGCCAGGTCATAAATATTCTAGGCTTTGGGGACCACACGGTATGTGTCACAACTCAACTCTGCTGTTGTAATGCAAAAGCTACCACAGACAATAGGTAAATGAATGGGCGTGGCTATGTGCCAATCAAACTTTATTTACAGCAACCGGTGGCCCTTGAGCCATAGTTTGCCAGCCTCTGAACTTGTAATTCGTTTCATTTGTCTTCTGACCCATTTACATCCAGCACCTTCACCGTGCTCAACATACACACAGAGCTAAATAAATAGTGATTAAATGAGTAAGCTAGTGAATTAGATGTGAGCAATAAAACTGCTAGATTACAGTGTTACGTGAGCAGAAATTAGAAGTTAATTACTAGGGGTGTAATGGTCAACAGACAAGAGAAATAGACATTTGTTGGCAGTTCCGTGGTTTGAGGTGAAGTCAATTGTATTTTGTCATCATCGCCGAACTTAAAAGAACTGTGAAGGGACAAAGAGTTAGCAGTCGTGGTGAGATACAGCGTGAGACGCTTGGCATCCGAGCCTGTTTCCTTATTTAGGAAATGAGTAACCCACTTCTTTCCTCAAGGTAATATATGGATATGTGGGTTTAAGGGAGTGAGTCAGATGGATCCAGTTTCTGGCCATATGACGTTGGCATTAGGGGACCTTACAGCTCTCAGTTTCCACATCTATAGTAAGAGGCTAATAACACCTCCTGTATAGGGTGATTGGGATGGTTTAATGAGGGGTCCTCCACCTCAGAACTGTTGACATTCTGGGCCAGAAAATTCTCTGCTGGGGGTGGGATTGTCCTGTACATTGTAGCATGTTTAGGGGAGTACCCCTGGTCTCTGCCACCAGATGTTACTAGCGCCTCCATGAGGTGACAACCAGAAAGTATTCACATGTTATCTGGTGCTTTTTCCTGGGGGAATCCACTGCCTGCGTGGGAACCACTGTTTTAATGGAATAATGTACAGTGTGCCTGGCACAAGGCTTGGTCGACTTTCAGATTCAAAAGATAGAACTCTTCATTGTTCATAACATATCATATTATCGAATGCTGAATTCTCTCACTTTTGATTAAAATTCTCCTTATTTCCTTCCCTGACTCTTGTCTCCCAAAGGCAAGATTGGGTATTTTTGTTCCAGACCCCAAGCCTTTCTCCTGACATCTCTGTGTGCTTAGAAGCCTTGCTCCTAGGAGAAGCTGAACTTCCCACAATGTCTGGTTGAGTACAGTTTCCAGCCCTCTTGACACACATGTACTCTAGACTTGTGTTTGAGGTTGCAGTCAGAATCCATAAATGGTTCACATAAGAATCATCCAGATGTCTGCCATATGAATGGACAGGGGCAGTTAAGGACTGAAAAGCTTACCTCGCGAAGGCTGGTAGGCTGGGGTAGTAGGCTGTACCTAGAGAAAACAGATAACGTGCCCCAAACTAGCACAACAAAGTGCCCACTTCCTATGACCATGCACATGCTTCTGATGTTAGCCAGGGGCCAGATTTTTATGTTTAAACTTCAGCTAAGATGGCTATTCCAGACCATCCATTTACATTTGGATTGAATGATTTTGCCATCCGTATTCTTATTGGAACAGTGGTTCCCAGTTTATATGTATATATATCTATACTCTTTAATGATGGATAATGAGGTTGAATGAATGAATTCTAGCCCCTCATAGTAGTAGTTGTATTTTTTCCTATCTATTGGAGAAAATTCATAAATGCAAAAGAATACAATGAATTCAGTAGCATTGTTGAATAGATGCTGCTTCTGCGTCTGCATATATGTGAAAAATAAGGGCACGTATATGCAAGAAAATGATTCATTCTGTCCATCGGCAGCATGTTGGAGAAGTTTAGATTTTAGACTTGCTCTAGGTGCTTGCTCTGGCCACAGGCTGGGGACTGCTGCTACCGAGTGCACCTGGACGTGTGTGTTCAGCTCTGACCAGTGGGGTCCTCAACAATGTCATGTGCGGTCTGGTGCTAGATATGCACTTGGAAAATTATGGCTACTGGCCTGGGCCTTTGAGTCTCCTGCTGGTTTTAAGAGATTCTTCTGCTCCTTAAACTCAACTCTGCCTCACTGTGGCACAGATTAATCTATAACTTGGGCCACTGACTTTAAGAAAACCCTCCTTTTGGATCAAAGACTTGAATGTAAGTCATGAAACCATAAAACTCTTAGAAAAAAACATAGGCAAAAATCTCCTGGACATAAACATGAGCAACTTCTTCATGAACATATCTTCCCGGGCAAGGGAAACAAAAGCAAAAATGAACAAGTGGGACTATATCAAGCTGAAAAGCTTCTGTACAGCAAAGGACACCATCAGGAGAACAAAAAGACATCCTACAGTATGGGAGAATATATTCATAAAAAACGTATCTGATAAAGGGTTGACATCCAAAATACATAAAGAACTCATGCACCGTAACAAACAGAAAGCAAATAATCCAATTAAGAAATGGGCAGAGGACATGAATAGACACTTCTCTAAAGAAGAAATTCAGATGGCCAACAGGCACATGAAAAGATGCTCCACATCGCTAATCATCAGAGAAATGCAGATTAAAACCACAATGAGATATCACCTCACACCAGTGAGGATGGCCAACATCCAAAACACAAACAACAACAAATTTTGGCGAGGATGTGGAGAAAAGGGAACCCTCCTACACTGCTGGTGGGACTGCAAATTAGTTCAACCATTGTGGAAAGCAGTATGGAGGTTCCTCAAAAAACTCAAAATAGAAATACCATTTGACCCAGGAATTCCACTCCTAGGAATTTACCCTAAGAATGCAGCAGCCCAATTTGAAAAGGACAGATGCACCCCTATGTTTATTGCAGCACTATTTACAATAGCCAAGAAATGGAAGCAACCTAAGTGTCCATCAGTAGATGAATGGATAAAGAAGAGGTGGTACATATACACAATGGACTATTATTCAGCCATAAGAAGAAAACAAATCCTACCATTTGCAACAACATGGATGGAGCTAGAGGGTATTATGCTCAGTGAAATAAGCCAAGCCGAAAAAGACAAGTATCAAATGATTTCACTCATATGTGGAGTATAAGAACAAAGAAAAAATACTGAAGGAACAAAACAGCAGCAGACTCACAGAACCCAAGAACGGACTAATAGTTACCAAAGGGAAAGGGACTGGGGAAAATGGGCGGGAAGGGAGGGATAAGAGGGAAAAAGGGGCATTACGATTAGCAGATGTAATGTTGGGGGGGCACGGGGAGGGCAGTACAACTCAGAGAAGACAAGTAGTGATTCTATAGCATCTCACTACGCTGATGGACAGTGACTGTAATGGGGTTGGTGGGGGGACCTGATGAAGGGGTAGTTTAATAATCGTAATATTGCACATGTAATTGTAAATTAATGATAATAAAATAAATTATATTAAAAAAAAAAAGAAAGAAAACCCTCCTTTATTTAGGCAAAAATTTCTAGAGTGACTTCCTGGCATAAATAGAGGAAAGCACCAGCTATGATCAGAATAATAGAACTGGCCCTAAACTAGATTTTGAGCAATATGGTTTGATTGGCCAACTGCCATCACTAACTAGCACCATCGTGCTCCATCTCCAGCTAACTCCTAAAACCCCTCAAGCATGTGATCCATCATATCATTTTCTCATTTATGCCAGTGCCAGATAATGGCCTAATCTCTCCAGCAGCATTCAGATTTATTAGAGAAGATGGCATTTACAAAATCATTTCACTGTTCCACTGCAAACACCCTAATCATGCACTTTCTTATTATCAACCTTCCTCTTAACTATGGTTTATTACCTGCAATTAAATCACCTGAAAGACCCGAGTAAGTGGTTTTCATTTCTTTAGTGTTTGGTTAATACTTGGCTGGTGGGTCACCTAGGACTTGGAAGCAAACATTAGAGAGAGGCAGGCTCCACTCACAGAGGGCCAACCTTGCTAAGGACGAGAGCTGTCCAGTGGAGCTTGGTCATGATAGATCTGAATGGATGACCACCTGCTAGGCCCGTTGGCAAAGCACCTCCCTCACTGGGGTTAGCCGTTCAGGAGGAAAAAAAATGTGTGGAACACCAAACATGACCCAGTTGAGAGGACTCTCCCCTTTATTGTGCTTTGCATTCAGATTGGCCGTGGAAGAAAATGACAAGTTTAGCAGCCATAGTATGAGGTCATTTGGGTCCAACCCAGAGAAATGTTGAGAGACAGTAATTACCAGAAAAGGGACTCCCTGGCTTTTGCTGTGATGACCTGTTTGAACAAACTAAGATGTTGACACAGCTAAGTTCAGCATTTGTCGTGTGGGACAGAATTCTCTGCTGTCCATTGTCTGGCTGCATGTCCTGTTCTCTTAACACTTTTTAGCTGTGTGAGGTGGGCCAGCTGCTTTATAGGCAAGGCTTCAGTTTCCCCTGAGGGATAAGCTAATCCTGGCATCCCAGCGTTGTTGGAAACCACAGGGGAGGGTGTGGTCAAGGGCTGTGCACAGTGCCTTGCCCTGGCTAAGCCCTCTGTAAATGTCAGAAAGGTCGTAAATGGATGCCGTAAACGTGCATACCTGGACGTCCCAGCAGGTACAGGGAAGGGGAGTGAACTCTTGCTTTGGTTTATTCGTTCAGTTCACACTCATTAAGCCCATTTTCCAATTGAAGAGGCATGATGATGGGGTGATGGGGGGTCAGGATACCAGAGCAAATAAGGTGCTTGCCTTCTGCCAGAAGCCGGAGGGAAGAGCAGCCGGTGGAAGGGCCGTGCGAGAGACCCAGAGGAGTGGATTCTGGTACTGACTGTACAATTGAGACTAAGGAGGAACAAAAAGGAGTTCCAGCCTCCACGGTGGCCTGTGATACCAACTGTGTGACCCAAGACACGGATCCTGTCACTCCCACCTCCAGCCCCCATGACTTCTGAGAGGCATCGTGGACAGCCAGATAGCAGCCGGGACATAGGGTTGGTCAAAATGAGCATGTTGGGAGAGACCTCTCTCAAGTCCCTCCCATTTTTAATTTCTATAGTTTGTGACCTTTAATAATATCGCTGAATCAACTGCTCCATATTAACACCTTAAAGTAGACAGATTGTTTAATTTGGGGAATATTGTCTTTCTTGGGTTAAGCAGAGATACTATAAGCCTGTGACTTACACGTCTAAGAGAGGGACTCAAAAAACCGGGGCAAAGAGAAGGTGGACGCACCAGAGAAAAGCGCTTATGTGGGTTAGGGAATTACAGTCTGTGCTGCCCTGGAAGAAACCAGACCGCCACACGCGTTCTTTATTGTGCAGTTGGAGAAACTGATGAAAATGCAGCTGAGCTGACCGAGGCCACATAATGCTTTGTAGCAGAGCCCAGGCTGGAGGGGTGATGCCAGCTTCCTGGTCCACGTCCCCCTGGCTCCACACTCCCTGGTGGGTGTCCACAGACACACATGTCCAGGGCCGCACTGCAGATCCCAATAGAACGTTTAAGTATCATAAACATGTCGTTTCTGTGCCCTCAAGGAACTTAGATTCTGAACCAGGCAAGTGGGGAAGCAGAGGAGCCCTCCCAGATGGGGTTTATGGTTTGGTCGTGTTTTCAAGTGAGCAGTGAGCATAGGAGAGGATGATTAAGGAAAAAAAAAAAAACACCAACCCGATGCCCAAATTAAAACACTAAATTTTCTTGGAGTTTATGTGCTCCAAGCAATGTAAAAGGAGAAGGCTGGGCAC
Organism: Smutsia gigantea; assembly: GCA_032199065.1. Classification (NCBI taxonomy): domain Eukaryota; kingdom Metazoa; phylum Chordata; class Mammalia; order Pholidota; family Manidae; genus Smutsia; species Smutsia gigantea. The sequence goes on from JAVSCE010004566.1 coordinate 272,633, forward strand.
CCCCTGCCCATAAATCAGCCTCAGCCAAGGCTCACTTCAGGTTTGGGGAGGCATTCCAGCCCATCACCCACACCTCTTGGCATTTCCAAGGTACAAGGGGGAGGATTCCATTTGTCACCCTGACTGTCCTCCTCTGGATTTCTTGGAGTGGTGATTGCAGTGTTGCCTTTTGCATGAAATATTAAGCTCAGGGATAGAACCAGAGCATTTCAGCAGGCAGGATACACTTGGGAAGCCTGGTTTTCTGCCCTCGTGGCCTCATTTGCATTTCTTTTGCCCCTGACCATTTGTAATATAGTGGGGGGTGTCCATCAAATAGCCATTAACTCTTCATCCAGCTCCTCGGGCGGCCATCTGGGTTGCCTCTTACAGCAGGTTCCTACCTCTGGTCATCCTGCCGGTGTCAAGAGCCACGGTGGATGTTAGAACTTTCCATTTTGTTTCTGTTTAGTCTCTCGAGGACCCTGCAAGACAACAAGCACGGTTGCATGACTGCATTCCTTTCGCTGGACTCAGATTCCTGGGCTCAACCACCAGTCCCACCACTTCCTAGTGTTTCATTTTGTTGGGTCACATAACAGATGTTTTCTTATGTGTATTATGTGGCTGATAATAGTTCATACCTACAGGGTTTTTATAAAGACTAAGTGAGTTAATACATGTAAAACCTTTTGCTCAGTGCTTGGCACATATATGCTCAGGATTTAATAACTGTTAGCTTGAGTCCTTAAAACTCAAGTATTAAGTTGAGTATTTAAGACTTTGGGCCATTGAAACATGGCCCAAAGTCTCCCATGGAAGGCCTCTAGTGCTGAAGAGTGACTTCTCTTGGGACTAGCAACAAAATCATTTCAGGAGGAGCTAGTTTAAGTTGGAATCTTGGTTGTTCAAATACAAATCCCAGAGTGTATGAAGGCTTAATGTTCTCATTTATTTTGTGGTTTGATCTATGGGGTTTCCAGCTTGGCGGTGGCAGAAGGGACTCCCTGAGTGCCCACTGCTATCTGCGCTCACCTTAAATATGCCCAAGCAAAGTCTTATCTCCGACAGCTCATGTATCATGTTCCCTGGGGGAGGCAGCCCCGCTGACTCACTGACAGACCCTCAGTTAAATTCTGGATTACTTTTTTCTCGATTATTTATAGCTTGCCCGCTGATATTTCAAGCTCTCCTTGTCAAACAAAGAAAGGCCTTGAGTGCAGCTGAGCCCAGCCCTGGAATGAGTCTCATTGGTCAGTTTTGTTTGGGCTACTTGATGGGGTTTCTAAGATGTGTAGGCCACGTCCGTAGAAACACACTGGAATATTGCCCTGTCATGTCCTAGTGGCAAGTGAGGATTCCACATAGGAAGCTTGTGACCCCTTCTCCCTCTACCTGGTTGCATGGCCAGACAAATCACTCTCATGTTTTCCATTGGTGAAATGAGAGGAACAGTGTAGATGGATCGTAGCTTCACCATACATTTCTTGGACGTCTGCTCTCTGGCAGGCCAAGAGATTCTGGTTCTTAGGAGGGACAAGACACTGTTCTCAAAGCTGTAGGTGTATTTCTGTGTTTAATCCTCACATCAAGTATTTTTTTTAAACCCAATTTTTGCAGAATAGGCAACTGAGGCACAAAGAGGTGACATAATTTTTCCATGCTCACACAGCTGGTAGAGTGGAGACAGGAACTGTGGCCCAGTGACCCCAAAGCTTATATTTTAACCCGAACATACTCCTCTTTGTGTATGAAAGATAGAATTACAATATGCTGTAATGAGTACTGTGATTTTAGGATGTGCAGAAGTATGTAAAAGTGTCGACCCCTTTGCCCAGGGCAAGGTGAGGGGCTCAGTGAGTCTCCGGACGAGGCTGTACTTGAGTTGAGTCTTGAACACTAGTGTGTCTATGCAGAGATGTAGGCCGGGGCTCTGGCCAGGGGTTGCTGCAGGAGGATAGACGCAGAGGGATGATAGATGGCTTGAAGGGGGAACAGTGTGTTTGGGCTCAGCTCCAGGTTGCATGTGATGGGAGAACTGGTAGGAGTTGAGAGCGAGTGAGTGCAGGTGGAGAAGACAGATTTGGAAGGCTCTTGTAAACCAAGAAAAGGAAACTGAATTGTACCCCATGTGCAATGGAAGAGGCATTGAGTCATTTTTTTAAATTGCAGCAAAAATGTGTATGACATAAAACTTAATATTTTAACTATTTTAAAGTCATACAATATGTGGCCTTCTGGGTCCAGCTTATTTCACTTAGCATAATATTTTCAAGGTTCATCCATTTTATAGCATGTATGAAAATTTCATTCCTTTTCGTGGCTGAGTAATATTCCTTTGGACTATACCACATTTTATTTATCCATTCGTTGTTTGATGGACATGTGAGTGAGTTGTTCTGCCTTCTGGCTGTAGTGAAGAGTGGTATTAGATCCTTTTAAGTTAACTTTTGGCCTCAGCTCAGTTATTCAGATCAAATGACTGGAACCCTGGCCCTGTTAAGTATCAGTTTACCCATCTGTATAGTGGTGAGATATATGTACACATGTATGTGTTTATATTTGTACGTGTACTGTCTGCAGAAGTATACTATCTGCTTCTCCCTAAATTAAAAGGGCAAGAGAGAAATCAGATAACTTTGAAATCGTTTGAGGCTCTGAAAATTCTATTTAAAATCAAAGTGAAAGTTTACTGAGGTGCAAAATGGGGCTGATGAGAGCACCCACTTCTGAGAATTGGTGGGGTAGTAAATGTGTTATTTACGGAAGGCACGACTAGCCGTGCCCAGCAGATCAGAAGCACCCAGTGAATGTTGGTTGTGATCATTGCTGTAATTATTGTCATTGTTATTACTGGCATAATATCCACTTCAGCCCACATTCTCTGGGTGGTAGGAAGCTGGGATAGGTTTCCTGGGTCTCGGCCAGTCCAATCTGCTGGGTAGCTTTGAGGCACATGTTGTCCAGAGATTTGTAATAGCATAACTGCAGACATTTTCTTCTTCCAACAGCCTGTTCTTTCCAAAATGCTTACCGTGTCCCTGGTACGGGACAGCACAGTGACCAGTGGTGGAGGCGGGCAGTAGTTTAGACTTAGATCCTGTCTGGGGCATTTATAATCTAGTACTTACAGCTCAGGCTCCAGAATAGATGGCCTGGATTTGAGTCCTCGCCTCACTGCTTCCTTACTGTGTGCCCTGCAAAAGTTAACTTAACCTCTCTAGGCCTCAGTTTCCCCATCTGTAAAATAGTACAATAGAGTCCAGCTCATTTTGAGGTTCGGATGAGATGGTGAATGCAAAGTCATTTGGTAGTGCCTAGTACCTAATAGGCTGCCATATGACTCTTTGAAAGAGGAGAAAAATGTATGTGCATAAATTACATAATATGAGTTGGAAAGGGAATTTCTAAGAGAAGTTTTAATGTCCTTTAGAAGGTCAAAGGAGAGAGAATATCTCGGGCTAAAATGGCCTGTGGAAATTTGATCTGGGATTTATAAAGAAATAATACTAGCTCTGAGTTTTCGGCATTCTGTGTCCCAGGAATGCCAAGCACCTTTAATTTGTATCCTGTGTTTGACCACATGCCTACAAAGTGGTGTGTCCTTTGTGAGGCTGGATTACATCTTTAAACCTTCTCAACAATCCTGTATGGTACAAGTGTGGGTTACCCTTGGATCTGGGATGAGGGCAAGGCTTTGCCCAAGGTGACCAGCATTTATGTGATGAGGAAAGCACCTGAACTCAAGTATCTCTGCCCCCAGACGTTTCCAGTGGGTCCCTTGGAAGTGAACCTCAATCTGGTTAGGTAATCCAGGCTGCCAGGAAGATATTTTGGTGTAATACACAAAGCAATTCCCCTTCGGTGAGGGATTTAATTTGAAAGTAAATTTGCCTTCTGGAAGTCCAGCACCACAGCTTAAAAAGCAGCAGACCAGGAAGGGTGTGGGGTGGCAGAAGCCAGCTGGGTTACCACAGTGGGCAAGAGGCTTTGGGAATCAAACCGTGTGGTTCACGTCCCAGCTTTGCCACCTACCAGCTGTGTGTGACCTTGAGCAAAGTTGGTCATCTCATGAAGCCTCAGTTTTATTATCTTTAAAACGGAACTAATAACAGCATCTATGTTTTGGCGTTGTGAGGATCCTGGGACGCGATGTGAAGGGAAATCTCTCGGCAGAGCCCCTTGCACGTACTGCATGAAAGTGGCCTCACCGTGGTCATCAGTGCACCAATTCAATGGCATAGATGGGCGTTCATCACCTCTGCCTGTCCTGAACGCTGGAGCTATCCTGTCATTGTGTGGAGGAGCTTTCTTGCTGGCCTGGAGGAAGATCACGAAGCAGATGGGCAGCTCCGGGGGGACACTGTCCTGGGGCTTTGACCTCCCGGGGGAGCTACCAAGTGAAAAGGCAATTATTAGAGATGGAGGCTGAATCCACGGGGACCAAACCAGGGCCACCCAAGTCATTGGTCATCTGTTAATGGGACTACTCCGTGGCTGGAGGGTGGAAAGGGGGGCTTCCTGCCTGCAGCAACCAGATCCACACCGGGGTCTTCAGGATGTGCTGCAAGTGTATTTTTTACTCAAAAATGGATGCTGCGTTTCACAGATAATTTCTGCTGTTTCTGAATGCAGAGGGCATGTGTTGAATCCACATGCTCATTTAAGCAGAGCTCTGACTCTACCAATTTCTGCTGAGTCTTTTAATAAAACCCCCTCCATTTTACAAGATAAGAGGGTATAAGTTACCACCTGGGTGTCTCCTCCCGCACTGCCTCTCAGGACCCCACTGACTCACAAAGGCCTCTCTGCTTTGCCCCCAAAGCCCCTTCTACTTTGTTCTCTTCTCTGCACCTGCCACTGTCCAGCATTTGCCTGCCAAGACTGGTTGCAGAATGGGGCTATCTCCACAGGCCTCCCTTCTTAATGCACCTGAAGAGCATATAGGCCTTTGCTCTGTGTGGGACCAGATTCTACTAACCTTGTCCGGGGCCCACAGGGCCCAGTGGACATTCCCATTTAGTTACTGAGTCAGTATCTCTCCTCCCTGGCACCAATTGCACCAATAGGGGCAATTTCATAAGAGTATACAAATATATTTTTTCTCCTTTATCAGCTTCTTAAGGTCAGATATGTTTCTGACTTCTTTTGAAACACAGTGTTAAATGTTGACTGGTCAGGAATCCCTAAAGTGAGCCCGCTGAAGGGGGAGACTGTACTGATATGTTTTGATTGGAAAGTATGTGTTTGCTTAGTATTAGGCCTTCATTGGACATTAAGCACACACACAACAGTGATAAAATGGTGCTACATTCAGTAAAATAAGGTACCTATGGGATTTCTTGAGTTTTTGTAAAATATTAATTAATACCTGTCAAAATCACCACTTCACCTTTAAGCCTTACCTGAAATGAAGTTCAGATCATGCATTTATCTGTTCCATCTCATTCATCTTATAACGGAGGTGTTAAAAGCACTGTCTTCGGAATCCAGCGAACCTGGCTCGGGTCCCGACTCTGTTATTTCAACAGCTGTGTGACCTTAGAAAATTTGCTTCATATTTGTTGGCTGTCAATTTTCTTACCTATATGGTTTTTCTCATTACAAAAAAAAAAAATTCTTGAGGATTCAACAAAATCTCCATGGAGTGGGCATGGCTGGCACAGTGTGACTTTGACAGCCAAGGACTCAGTAAGGCGAGCGCGGTCATTTCTCCATGAGCATTTACTGAGCCCTTACCATGTTTATTCTCTAATGGTGGAGCCCGCAGTTTTGTGCAAATTAACACTGTGGAGGTCAGCAATTCACAGTAATGTTGTCTTTTGAGGTCTGTTAGTGACCCAATGGCTGCAGATTTTCTCCTTCCCTTCACAGCACTCCTCCCTACCCCACCTGCTGTCCCCAGACATTGCCTCAAACTGCATCTGGATAAACAGGAACAACATTTACTTCTTGATGAGGTGATGTCTGGTTTTTTGAGTTAAGTATCACAGGTAAATTGCTAGTCTGTATCAGAAGCCAAAATACAGACATCGCCACTGTTTCTAAGAGAACTGTGTGCACCCGGCCCACGTCACCTGGTGGGTGCCGCCACCCTCAGGCAGAAATCATGGAAGATATTAGCAGCAGTACTCAGGTGAGAAGAGCAGGGCTTTATCACGCATTCTTTGCTTCCCCCTCGAGCATGTTTTCTGCATGTGTTGAATTTCTTTAAGCTTCTGCACGCAGTTCAGAGGGTAACACCATTAATTAGACCAACAAGGTAATGTAATGAAAGGTACAAGCCTTTTACAGTATACTAGATTTTCCCTTGATTAACGGAGTAGCCCCATCCCATCATGAAGCCTCGCTCTCTACTACCCAAGGATAATGCTCCAGATTGTAATTAAAACCAGGGAAGAAATGTCACTCTTCTCAGCAAGGGAAAATGAACAGTTTAAAAGCAGAGGACCAAACTAATCACTTAGAGAAGTCAAAGAGATACCCTGAAAAAGCCCCAAAGAGGCTTAACTTATAATTAGCAGCTAAAAGATTTCCAGTGATAGTTCATCAGTCTTTGTTTAAGAAAAAAAAAAAACTTTAAGATTATTTTGACAACCTAGAGTTTTGACTGAAGTTGGGGGAAGCTAAAAGCGTTACTTTAAAATGTAATTATGTGAAATTTCAATTATCATCCTCCCGTTCAGAAGTCTCTCAATTCAGCAGGCAATTAGTAGACATGAAAGAGGGCGGGGAGGTTTGCTCAGTGTACAATGTGATTTCTTCCCAGGGACAGACACACTCGGTATAATTTACTGTTTCCAGTGTCCTTGGAAATGAGTGGATGTAGGGTGGGAATAGTCATTCAGGCTGTCAAAGGAATTTAGCCATTTTTAGTAACTGTCTTTTCTCCCTGGCTGCACTCATATGGGTACCTGGACCACTGCTGGCCTTTCACCTCTCGGGGGACCTAAGAGATTCTGCGGGCTCTCTGATGTGTCAGGGATTTAGACCCAGATGCTCTTCTCCTCTGAGTATAGACTGAACCAAAAAAGCCAGCACCACACATCAGAATTCCTTTCCTCCCCGTCATACCTGGTGGAGCTGGAGAATTAAGGCCAGTTGGACTGAGCTCTGCTGGGAGCATGTAAATGCCATTAGAGCCCTTTCATTCTGCCCTGTTCCTCTTGTGCTGTCTGTACACGTTACTCTGAATTAATGACTTCTGTCTGTCAATCAAAAGACACCATTATTTAAATTCATCTGAGTTTAGATTCTGACACATTCACTAAGTGCTAGGATGAAAATGTAAAGCTTCAGCCATTAGCCAGCGAAGCTACTCAGCATCATAACAGCCTACTTTTGTAGGACATTTCATCTCACGCTCCAGCAGAAGTGGTCTTACTGACACAGATTCTCGCAACAGACCATTGTGCTGTTTCGTATGCCCATTTGGCAGAGGAGAAAGTAGAGGTCCAGACAGGTCAAGTGACTTGCCCAGGGATAGTGGGGTTCCTGAGACAGCCAGGCTCTGCTTTCTCCAGGGCTGCCATCCTGGCTGCAGGACAGCATCTCTCTCACCTGCCTCCTGACAGCCGCCACCTCCAGCCTCCTGTCTCATCTTCCTTCTCCAAGCTGCAGCCCATGTGCCCAGCTGCCAGGGACTGGGCCTCCTGACATTTCTGTGGCTCTGGGTGGTTCAGCATCAAGCCTGACACCTTACTGTGGCTCCCGAGGCCCTGCAGGGCCCGCTCTGGCCCCCTTCCCTACTCTCATTTCTTGCCACTTCCCCAGGTGGCCTGTAATCCAGCCATACCAAGCTTCTTACAGCCTCTCCAGACTCATCAAAGCTGTCTGTGCTGCTTGCGGCCCCTTCCCTAGGCTTCACGCACAAAACCCCCGCTGACCCGTAAGTGCCACTTCTGGGAGGCTGTCCAAACTGCCAGAGACTGTGCCCCTACTGTGTGCTCCCACAGCACCCTCTCAGTGTTTATGCCCCTTGGTGAGTATGTAATGAGCACCTCCTGTGTTCCAGGTGCTGTCAGAGGCCCTGGGGATAAAGCATCGAACAGTTGAGAAGTAGGGGAATGAGGCAGCTGAAAATGTGTCTATAATATGTTGGATAATGCTAAGGAAAATAAGAAGACTAAGGAAGACTCATTTAGATCAGAGGTCAGGGAAGGCCCGGTGCAGGGAGTGGGAAGGGAGTGAAGGAGTCGCCATGGGGATAGCCAGGGGACAGGTGTCTGGGCAGGAGGAGCAGGTGTTGAGGCCCTTGAGGCTGCGGCCACTGGGTGCGATTGAGGAAGGCATGGAGGCTGCTGGAGCTGGAGCTCCGCAAGTAGGAGGGCGTCAATGAGAGAGGAGGATGTGGATAGCTGGGTCAGAGCATGCAGAGTGCAGCCAGGGATCTGGGAAGCCTGAGGAGGCATTTCTGCCCAGGCCTGATGTGCTCTGACTCGGGATTTAAAGGACTCAATCCTCACTTTCCTTGTATCCCTGCTGATTTAATCTACTGTCTTTCCTGCTGCCTGGAGTCTCCATGAAGGCAGGCGCTGTGTCTGGGGTGTTCACCACTGCATTTGAGGGCTTACCCAGTGCCTGCCTCCCTGAAAGTGCCTAATAGATACGTGGGAAATGTTCCCCAGACCAGCCCGCTTCCTTAGACTCCACCGCCACTGGCACAGCGGAGGGGTGGGGTGCTCATGTTCTGTATACTGTGACCCCTCCATCCCGGCATGTGCTGTGCAGTAGGAGGAGGCCTTCCTGGGGCGCACAGGTCATTCTCTGCTCATGAGGCCCCCACTTGGCATTCGGGCTACGTGTCAATACAGAGGCTGCGCCCAGTAGCCGAAGACATTGTGAGCAAGGTGACTATGAAATCCTCTCTCTCCTTCCTCTTTCTGGGCTTCTTCCCTCCCTTTCCCAGGACTGGGGTGGCCTCCATCCTGTGCACAAATTCGGGTCTTCTCTGAAGTTCTTTTCTCACCTCGGGCGGGGGCCCCACCGTCCCTGTGGCTGTGAACTGCACAGAGTCGGCCGCTCTGGGCTCCGGGGCTTGGGGTCGGGGGCGGTTCTGTGTGCCATGTGTGCGTAAGGGTTCTGCGGGTCTGTGGCAGAGGACGGCCTTGGCTTGGCGGGGTCATTTTAGTTTTAGTTGGCACCCGAGACAAAGCCGTCTTTCAACACGCCCACAGCATATAGGCAGCCGGGACTCTTTCAGTGAGAGTGCAGGAAATTTGCCAAGTCGTTTGGGGCCTGTAAATTAGGCCTTGTTTGAAAATTTAGATAAAGCCCAATGTGAGAGAGAAATGCTTTCATAACATTAAACGTGAATTACACTGAAAACCTCTTTCAAGTTAAATGGAACCGTTCGCTGGAAGCCCAGAGACATGAAATGCCTCAAATGTCAAAAGAGTTTTCATTTATCGTCCCAAGTGAAATGAAGGCATTTTATGTGGTTTAATAGTTCAGATGCGCATGTAAATGGAATTCATTCAGCGAATGCTGGGCCTGTTTTCAGCATGTATTTTCACAAATCTGCCTGATGCCATTTCCTCTGCGCTGTAACCCGTCAAGGGTTGGCTACCACTGTCCCTGCTTCAGAGAAGAGGAGAGCCTTTCCCGTCAGCCCCCGACATGTCTGGCTTCCACCGTTAATCCACCACAGAACCGGAGGTATGGTCACATCTTAAACTTTTGTTCTTAAAGAGACTGATCATTGGACCGTCTGGAGGGGTCTCACGGATAACCTGTGAAAGGTGTGGAGGTGGGCTTCCGTTGATTAGCGTCTGCCCTTGTAAGAAGGGTTTTGTCCTTCAGTACACTGGTTTGCTTTATTTCCATTGGCAGCTCCCTTCTTTATAGGCTACTCCCTTCTGTGCGCAACCGTGTCACTCAAGATGTGATTAGTTGCCAGGAATAAAAACTCCAAGGTAAACTGGCTGAAGTGGTAAGGGACTCTTAGGATTGAAACCCTCGAAGGCTTCCACACTTGCCTTGCACTCCCAGCTTGGCCTGAAGCTGCAGCTCGGCTGAGATGACCAAGCCCTGCCCCATCTTTCCTCCTCTGAGTTGACTCTGTCATCCACAGTGGCCTTTTCTCTTCCTGTCTCAAGGTGGCTGCCACAGGGTACCCTGCTTCCTTGCTCGCATCCAGTGGGTAAGAGCTAACTCTTTGCCTAACCTTTGAGAGAAAGTTGTAGACTTAGGTCCGATTGGATCGGTTGGGTGACACAGCCATCTCTGATGCAGTTCCTGAAGCAGGGGCGGGTGGGTGGGCAGGGTATATGCCAGATCATTCTGTGTACGTAGACCATGCTCTGGACCCAGAGCTGGAGTACACCCAGTGGCATGCTGGTAAATGTTTAACAACTGGCTCTCCAAGAAGCAAAAAAGGTGAAAACAAAAACAAAGAAGTGCAGGATTTGCCAGTTCCTGTGGTGTAAACGTTCCTCCCGTCAATGATTATAAGCGACCAACCCAACGTCACTGAGCGTGCACGTAGGAAGAGAAGCACAGGGTTGCTCTCAGGCCAGTACAGCCCTGTGACCCTTCCCTTAAAGTGTTTGGGGACCACATGGAAAGCAAGATGGATCTTCAAACAAAAAGCAGAGAAAGGGAAAAGACATGGATGTGGCGCTGCTAAAACACGCCATCCCTAGGATGCCCCAGGCTCCCTCCTGACGCTGCCTTCAGACTGGTCCTTCACTGTCCGGCTTTAAGCCAACTGCTTGAGGGTGTTTCCTGTCTTTGCAGCAGTGTGGATGGTGGAGAAAATTTAATGTGGACTAAAAAGCCCAGGACTAAACCAGGACCCTCAGACAAGTCCTATAAACTTTTTCAGGACCCTCAACCGTAGAAAGATTATAGGAATAACTAATTCCTATCATCCTCCCCCAATCTCATCATAAGGATTAAATGAGATGCCAACTGTGGCCATGCTTTGAAAACCATGAAGTGCTGTGAACATATAAATATAAGGTGTGTCCATTATTCCTCTTATGTACCCCCAGCCCATGTGGACTTCAATTCAACACCAGTGTAGTCCAGCAGATGAACCATGAAATCTGAGTCAGACAAGCCTGGGTTCAAATCCTCCCAGTGCTGTTTATGAGCTGTGTGACTATGGTATGGGGAGGATGCTTAACCTCTCTGAAACTTTGTTTCCTCATCCATAAGATGAGGGATAATACTGTACCCTATCTGGAAGAGTTGTTGCAAAGATAGAATAAAAAAGCATATAAGGGCACAATAAATGTGAAAGTCATTCTTTTTTATAACATAAATACATAGCTTGTATACACTGATTAGCCCCCTAGCCCCCGGTCCATTGCTGTTCTGGCAAGAGCTCCCAGTTTTTGTTCAGAGAGCCATCTTTCTCTGACTAGGCTATGAAGTTCTGGAAACTTCCCCTGTAAGCCTGCACCCACCTCCATCCCATGTCCTGCTGTTAGAGCCAGAGAGTCCAGTTATATCCCCTGGCCTCTGTTATTTAGAGGTCCAATCAGAATGAATCCAAGAGCTTCTGTGGAAGCTGCTAGGAAGTGACTCCCTCTGCACTGGGACCTGGAAGACCAAAAGGCTGGAGCCGCTGTATCCATCTTGCCACCATGAGGTAAGAGCCTAGTGGAGTGTGAGCTAAGAGATGGGGGCAGCTAGCATAGTTTGGGCCTTGATCAAGCCCCTCATCCCTGGATAGTTCATTTGCACACACCCAATATATTCTATCTATTTTTAAGCTAGTTTGGATTGGGAATTTCTATCAGCTGCAACCTAAAAAGCCCTGTTTAATACATTACACCTGGAGAAACTGCACCTTGGAAAGGTTGCATGGATGGGAAGGGGTAGCACTTCTAGTTAGTTGCGGAGCAGAGGCATGGGCCTGTCCCTCTGACTCCAGACCCTGTTTCCTCCCTCCCCGGGTCTCTGCCGCCACTCCGCAGGATCGCTCTCAAGCTTCCAGCGGGAGGCCCGGGCATGCCCGGTGGAGATGTGTGACTCCAGATTGTGCACATCACAACTTCTCCCATCACACTGTGTACTTGAGAGAGAGCTCGAGCACACAAACAATCTTGGGCTGGTTGGATTTTTTTCCAGCGAATGATGTGGAGAAAAGTCCCAGGCAGGCACTCCTCTCTGTTGTCCAGGAAACTTGTGGACATAACGCACCTCTGTGGGTGCTGTGCTGTTTTTATAAAGGAAGAAAGGAAAGTAGCGAGAGAGACCTGGGGGTCACCTCTCTCAGTATCACACCACAGATTTTGGCAAGCACCCCCTAGGTTTTTAATAAATGTTATTTTGATGGAGTTTAGAAGTTTGGAGATGACAAAGTGACACGTTTTCACAGTTCCCTGTCAAACTAAAGAATAATTGCCAAACTGTTAGGTTAAAAAAAAGCAGGAAAGGGAGCAGCTTGTGGGAACAGCTCCGTCGCAATTTCCAGTTTCTAGGGGACCCTGCTGGAATTCACACCCTCTCCACAATTCCATTTACAGGTGCACCTCACTTAATGCAACTCATGCTCTCTGGGGTGGGGGTGGGGTGGAATCTCAGGAGAATGTTTGCAATAGTGGTGTCACTCAAAACATGGTTTGAATGCATTTGAGTGGGAGTGGGGGTACTTTTTTTTTTAATGGTTCTGTATTTTATCAGGAATTACTTTTTCATACATCCATGCATGAGTTCTTTTTTTTTCTTATTAAGGTATCATTGATATACACTCTTACAAAGGTTTCACAAGAAAAACAATGTGGTTATTACATTCATCCTTATTATCTAGTCCCCACCGTACCCCATTGCAGTCACTGCCCATCAGCACAGCAAGATACCACAGATCACTATTTGTCTTCTCTGAGCTACATTGTCTTCCCCATGACCCCACACACACCATGTGCACCAATCATGATACCCCACAATCCCCTTCTCCCTCCCTCACCCCTCCCCTTTGGTAACCGCTAGTCCCTTCTTGAAGTCTCAGAGTCTGCTGCTATTTTGTTCCTTCAGTTTTCTTTGTTGTTATACTCCACAAATGAGGGAAATCATATGGCACTTGTCTTTCTCTGCCTGACTTATTTCACTGAGCCTAACACCCTCTAGCTCCATCCATGTTGTTGCAAGTGGTAGGATTTGTTTCTTTCTTATGGCTGAGTAGTGTATTCCATTGCATATATGTACCACATCTTCTTTATCCATTCATCTACTCATGGACGCCTAGGTTGCTTCCATATCTTGGCTACTGTAAATAGTGTGATAAACATAAGGGTGCATATGTCTTTTTGAATCTGAGAAGTTGTTTTCTTTGGGTAAATTCCTAGGAGTGGAATTCCCGGGTTAAATGGTATTTCTATTTTTAGTTTTTTGAGGAACCTCCATATTGCTTTCCACAATGGTTGAACTAGTTTACATTCCTGCCAGCAGTGTAGGAGGGGTCCCCTTTCTCCGCATCCTCGCCAGCATTTGTTGTTCCTAGTCTTTTCTATGTTGGCCATCCTAACTGGTGTGAGGTGATATCTCATTGTGGTTTTGATCTGCATTTCCCTGATAATTAGCGATGTGGAGCATCTTTTCATGTGCCTGTTGGCCATCTGAATTTCTTCTTCTTTGGAAAATTGTCTGTTCATATCCTCCACCCATTTTTTAATAGGGTTATTTGCTTTTTGGGTGTTGAGGGGTGTGAGTTCTTTATATATTTTGGATGTTAACCTCTTGTCGGATATGTTGTTTACAAATATATTCTCCCATACTGTAGGATGCCTTTTTGTTCTGCTGATGGTGTCCTTTGGAGTACAGAAGCTTTTTAGCATGATGTGGTCCCATTTGTTCATTTTTTATTTTGTTTCCCTTGCCCGAGGAGATGGGTTCAGGAAAAAGTTGCTCATGTTTATGTTCAAGAGATTTTTGCCTATGTTTTCTTCTATGAGTTTTATGGTTTCATGAATTACATTCAGGTCTTTGATCCATTCTGAGTTTACTTTTGTGTATGGGGTTAGACAATAATCCAGTTTCATTCTCTTGCATGTAGCTGTCCAGTTTTGCCAAGACCAGCTGTTGAAGAGGCTGTCATTTTCCCATTGTATGTCCATGGCTCCTTTATCGTATATTAATTGACCATATATGCTTGGGTTTATATCTGGGCTTTCTAGTCTGTTCATTTGGTATATGAGTCTGTTCTTGTGCCAGTACCAAATTGTCTTGATTACTGTGGCTTTGTAGTAGACCTGAAGTTGGGTAGCGTAATCCTCCAAGCTTTATTCTTCCTTCTCAGGATTGCTTTGGCTATTTGGGGTCTTTTGTGGTTCCATATGAATTTTAGAACTGTTTGCTCTAGTTCATTGAAGAATGCTGTTGATATTTTGATAGGGATTGCATTGAATCTGTAGATTGCTTTAGGCAGGATGGCCATTTTGACAATATTAATTCTTCCTATCCATGAGCACGGGATTTGTTTCCATTTATTGGTATCTCCTTTAATTTCTCTCATGAGTGTCTTGTAGTTTTCAGAGTATAGGTCTTTCACTTCCTTGGCTAGATTTATTCCTAGGTATTTTATTCTTTTTGACGCAGTTGTGGATGGAATTGTTTTCCTGATTTCTCTTTCTGCTAGTTCATCATTAGTGTAAAGGAATGCAACAGATTTCTGTGTATTAATTTTGTATCCTGCAACTTTGCTGAATTCAGATATTATATCTAGTAGTTTTGGAGTGGAGTCTTTAGGGTTTTTTATGTACAATATCATGTCATCTGCAAACAGGGACAGTTTAACTTCTTCCTTGCCAATCTGGATGCCTTTTATTTCTTTGTGTTGTCTGATTGCTGTGGCTAGGACCTCTAGAACTATATTTAATAAAAGTGGGGAGAGTGAGCATCCTTATCTTGTTCCCTATCTCGGGTGAAAAGCTTTCAGCTTCTCGCTGTTAAGTATGATGTTGGCTGTGGGTTTGTCACGTACGGCCTTTATTATGTTGAGGTACTTGCCCTCTATACACATTTTGTTGAGGGTTTTTATCATAAATGGATGTTGAATTTTGTTGAATGCTTTTCAGCATCTATGGAGATGATCATGTGGTTTTTGTTCTTCTTTTTGTTGATGTGGTGGATGATGTTGATGGATTTTTGAATGTTGTACTATCCTTGCATCCCTGGAATAAATCCTACTTGATCATGATGGTTATTTTTTTGATGTATTTAGGAATTCAGTTTGCAAATATTTTGTTGAGTATTTTTGCATCTATGTTCATCAGGGTCTGTAATTTTCTTTTTTTGTGGTGTCTTTGCCTGGTTTTGGTGTTAGAGTGGGGCTGGCCTCATAGAATGTGTTTGGGAGTATTCCCTCCTCTTCTACTTTTTGGAAAACTTTAAGGAGGATGGGTATTAGGTCTTCACTAAATGTTTGATAAAATTCAGCAGTGAAACCATCTGGTCCAGGTGTTTTGTTCTTAGGTAGTTTTTTGATTACCAATTCAATTTCCTTGCTGGTTATTGGTCTATTCAGATTTTCTGTTTCTTTCTGGGTCAGCCTTGGAAGGTTGTATTTTTCTAGAAAGTTGTTTATTTCTTCTAGGTTATCCAGTTTGTTAGCATATAATTTTTCATAGTATTCTCTCATAATTCTTTGTATTTTTGTGGTGTGTGTAGTGATTTTTCCTTTCTCACTTCTGATTCTGTTTTTGTGTGTAGACTCTCTTTTTTTCTTGATAAGTCTGGCTAGGGGTTTATCTATTTTGTTTATTTTCTCAAAGAACCAGCTCCTGCTTTCATTGATTCCTTCTATTGTTTTATTCTTCTTGATTTTATTTATTTCTGCTCTAATCTTTATTATGTCCCTCCTTCTACTGACTTTGGGCCTAATTTGTTCTTCCTTTTCTAGTTTCATTAATTGTGAGTTTAGACTGTTCATATGAGATTGTTCTTCTATCCTGAGGTAGGCCTGTATTGCAGTATACTTCCCTCTTAGCACAGCCTTTGCTGCATCCCACGGATTTTGATGTGTTGAATCATTGTTGTCATTTGTCTCCTTATATTGCTTGATCTCTGTTTTTATTTGGTCATTGATCCATTGATTATTTAGGAGCATGTTATTAAGCCTCCATGTGTTTGTGGGCTTTTTCGTTTTCTTTTTGTAATTTATTTCTAGTTTCATACCTTCGTGGTCTGAGCAGCTGGTTGGTACAATTTCAATCTTTTTGAATTTACTGTGGCTCTTTTTGTGGCCTATATGATCTATTCTTGAAAGTGTTCCATGTGTACTTGAGAAGAATGTGTATCCTGTTGCTTTTGGATGGAGTGTTCTGTAGATGTCTGTTAGGTCCATCTGTTCTAATGTGTTGTTCAATGCCTCTGTCTCCTTACTTATTTTCTGTCTGGTTCATCTGTCCTTCAGAGTGAGTGGAGTGTTGAAGTCTCCTAGAATGAATGCATTGCATTCTATTTCCCCTTTTAATTATGTTAGTATTTGTTTCACATATGTAGGTGTTCCTGTGTTGGGTGCACAGATATTTATAATGGTTATATCCTCTTGTTGCATTGACCCTTTTATCATTATGTAATGTCCTTTGTCTCTTGTGACTTTCTTTGTTTTGAAGTCTATTTTGTCTGATACAAGTACTGCATCTCCTGCTTTTTTCTCCCCATTAGTTGCGTGAAACATCTTTTTCTATCCTTTCACTTTTAGTCTGTGTATGTCTTTGGGTTTGAAGTGAGTCTCTTGTAGGCAGCATATAGTTGGGTCTTGTTTTTTTATCCATTCAGTGACTCCCTGTCTCCTGATTGGTGCATTCAGACCATTTACATTTAGGGTGATTATTGATAGGTATGTACTTATTGGCATTGTAGGCTTTAGATTCGTGGTTACCAAAGGTTCAAGGGTAACTTCCTTACTATCTAACAGTCTAACTTAACTCACTTCGTATGCTATTACAAAATACAATCTAAACGTTCTTTTTTTTCTCCTCCCTTTGCTTCACCCTCCATTCTTTATATATTAGATATCATGTTCTGTAGTCTTTGTCTATCCCTTGATTGACTTTGAGGGTAGTTGATTTGATTTTGCATCTGCTTAGTAATTAATTGTTCGACTTTCTTTACTGTGGTTTTATTTCCCCTGGTGACAGCTATTTAGCCTTAAGAATACTTTCATCTATAGCAGTCCCTCCAAAATGCACCGTAGAGGTGGTTTGTGGGAGGTAAATTCTCTCAGCTTTTGCTTATCTGGAAATTGTTTAATCTCTCCTTCAAATTTAGATAATTTTGCCAAGTAGTATTCTTGGTTTGAGGCCCTTCTGTTTCATTTCATTAAATATATCATGCCACTCCCTTCTGGCCTGTAAGGTTTCTGTTGAGAAGTCTGGTGATAGATAGCCTGATGGGTTTTCCTTTGTATGTGATCTTTTTTCTCTCTCTACCTGCTTTTAAAAGTCTGTCCTTATCCTTGATCTTTGCCATTTTAATTATTATATGTCTTGGTGTTGTCTTCCTTGGGTCCCTTATGTTGGGAGATCTGTGCACCTCCATTGCCTGAGAGACTATCTCCTCCCCCAGATTGGGGAAGTTTTCAGCAATTACCTCCTCAACAACACTTTCTATCCCTTTTTCTCTCTTCTTCTTCTTCTGGTACTCGTATAATGTGAATATGTTTCCATTTGGATTGGTCACAGTTCTCTCAATATTCTTTCATTCCTAGAGATCCTTTTTTCTTTATGTGCCTCAGGTTCTTTGTTTGTTTTTATATTTTTTTGCGTATGATTTTTTATTGAAGTATAGTTGATATACAATATTATATTGGTTTAAAGTATAAAACACAGTGATTCAACAGCTACACAGATTATTAAATCCTCACTCCAACTAGTGCATTTACTACCTGTCAACACAGAAAGATGTCAGTGAGCCATTGGCTATATTCTCCATGCTGCACTTTCATTCCCATGACCAATTTATATAATGATTGAGATTTTCGTGCCCCTTTTAACCCCTCTCCCTCCCCACCCATCCCCCCAGTCCCACCCACAATGGTAACTGCCAGACCCTTCTTAGTGTCTGTGAGTCTACTTCTGTTTTTTTCATTTTGTTTTATTTTGTTTTTTAGACTCCTCATGTAAGCAAGATCATATGTTATTTGTCTTTTTCCACTTGGCTTATTTCACTTAGCATAATACCTTCTAGATCCATGCATGTTGTCACAAATTGTGCCTCAGGTTCTTTGTGTTCCTCTTCTCTAATTTATATTCCATTTACCATTTCTTCTACTACATCTAATCTGCTTTTAAATCCCTCCTTTGTATGTTTCATTTCAGATATGGTATTTCTTAATGATTGAATCTCCATCCTAAATTCGCCCCTGAGTTCTTGAATATTTTTCTGTACCTCCATGAGCATGTTGATGATTTTTATTTTGAACTCTCTTTCAGGAAGATTGGTGAGTTCAGTTTCACTTGGGCCTTTTTCTGGTGTTTGTGATTTTGGTCTAAACCGGGTTCCTTTGACGTTTCATATTTGTATGTGGCGCCCTCTAGTGCCCAGAAGCTCTAGTCTCTGGTGCTGCCCAGCTCCTGGAGTGATGTTGGGGGTTGCAGGGGAATGGCACTGGTGCCTGGGGGGAGGAAAGAGCTGTTTCCTTCTTCCTGGCTGCACTGACCTCTCCACTGTCAGAACCAGTGGGCTGAGCACACAGGTGTAAGCCTCTGGGCTTTGCTTCTGTAGCTGCTGTAGGCAGGGCCTCCCTCTGGCTGGCCTGACACCAGGGCACGGACTGCCAGTTTGCGAGCCATTGCCGGCAGGCCAGGAAGAAGGCGCAGCAGGCTGCGTATTACAGTGGGTGGCCTCGGAGCTGAGTAGCCAGCCAGGGGCATGGAGCACCTGAAGCTCCTGAAAGTTACCACCCTGCTGGGCAGAGGGAGCCCAGCCAACCTTGTCCACCTATCCCCTCTCTGGCGCAGCAAGCTACTTGCAAACCCCGCCTCTTCAGCAGCCCTGTAGTTGCTAGGATGCCTCTCAGACTGCCCGCCTTTCCTTTCTTCCAGAGCAGCTGGATATGGATCCCTTTCCCCCACAAACAGCTGGAATCTCAGTCTCTCCAAATATTCCACCTGTCTTAGCTTTCCAACTCCATTAATCTCCAGAGTACCATTCAGTGTAGGTTTGTGCTCCCAAAGCAGATCTCCAGGGCTGGGTGTTCAGCAGTCCTAGGCTTCCCCCATCTTCCTGCTCCATTTCTCTTCTTCCTGCCAGTGAGCTGGGGTCAGGGGAGTGCTTGGGTCACACCGGTTCAAAGCATTGGTACCTTACCCTGTTTGGTGAGGTCTGCTCTGTTCTCCAGGTGTATGCAGTCTGGCGCAGCCTTCTTTCCTATTGCTCTTTTCGGATTAGTTATATTAAGTATATTTTCGTGTTATATGTGGTTTGGGGAGGAGTTCTCTGTCTCACCTCTCACACTGCCATCTTGAATCCTCCATTGGGGGTACTTGTTTTTATCATAAAGCCAACTTTTCTGAAGCATAGCATCCCTTTAGTGATTGCTTTTTAAGGGAATTAGACGTGAATCCTTTTGTAAAATGAAGAATCCTTTTATTGGGGAAAGAACTTCCCTGTATCTACATTGGAAATTGCTTCTATTGAAAAAGCTAGATTCACAACATATACATGATGAATTGTCTGTGTTGAGAAGAATAAATGGACTAGAAATTTATGGTAGAAGTTCCAAAATATTCTGAGAATCCTTCCTTCCTTTTGAGGTGTCTTTTTTGTTTTGTTTTATTTTCTCATCTCAGTTCTGCTCATTTTCCTGTGCCCCTGAAGGCACAGCTAACAGTTCCTCCCATCCAAGTGAACAAGCACTGTTCTCAGCTCAGGCTGAACGAATGGCACCAAGACTGAGTTTAAGCCCTGCAGAGGCCCCTTTATTTCAAGGCTTCATCTCATGGGCATCACATGCATTCCCAACCCTGACTGCCTTTGTTGGTACTCTTCTTTCAAGCTGAGCCAGGCATGGGGTGGGGTTGATTGGACCTGGATGAATTTATTCCCAGTACTGGTCTCGAAGAGTAATTCAAGATACTCATTCTTTATAATGACAGTCCCTTATTTGGGAGGGCGGACAAGATACACTACACAATTAGATTCCTGGTTATGAGACACTGTGTTGGGCAGACTCATGTCTCCCTCAACTTCACATGGCAGAAGGGCCTTTGCAGGCACAAGGTGAGATTAGCCTGCATTGTCTGGTTGGGCTCAGTGTCATCACAAGAATCCTTATAAGAGAAAAGGAAGAGCGCACAGTCAGAGAGGAGAGGTGATGATGGAAACAGAGGTCAGAGGGATGTCATTGCTGGAAGGGGCCATGAGCCAGGGAATGCAGGTGGCCTCTAGAAGCTGAAAAAGTCAAGGAAATGGATTCTCCCTTGGGCCCTCCAGAAGGAACACAGCCATGTGGATACCTTGATTTTAGCCCTGTAAGATTTCAGCCCGAGATTTTCAGACTTCTGCCCTCCAGAACTGTAAGATAATACATCTGTCTTCTTTTAAGCCACTAAATTTGTGGTCATTTGTTACAGTAGCAATTGGAAACCAATATGGACATTCACTGTGGAAAACATTAAAATAACACACAATCCTCCGCTCAGACTCACAGAACATACCTCATTGTTTCTTTGATGATTCAAAAGATACTGTAGCTTCCTTCCTACTGTGCCTGGGGCACATGATTATGAATATAAATTCCCACTGTATTAGTGCTGGTTAAGATGGAGCTTGAATTGACAAGACCTGAAACCGGTCTCCTTTTACCGTATTGTTAAAAAGCAAAAACAGAAAACAACAAAGGATAATTTGGAGTGGAAAGAAAAATGCCTCAATTGCTCACCCTGGAAACCTGACAAAATTGTGAGCTGTTCTGTTCTGATTTCCATGCCCTCATGCCTACTTTTCTCGCTCTTTACGGCTCTCCACAGGCAAATCCAATGCTCTAGGACTGGAGACTGTATTAAATATGGGGTTTGCAATGAGGGGCACATTCTTTTCCCGCTCTTTGCATGCCTAGTTCCTATTAACGTCAGAAAGAGTTATGTGTGTGTGTCCAGAAGGCAATGGATGCCATTTATTGTCCTTCAACCCGTGCCCAAAAGACCTCACATCGTACTCACCGTTGAGCTATTCCTTCCGAGTGAACCTTATCCCTAACGGTATGTATCATATCCCTCCCCACTCCATTTTTTATCAAGTCTGTCTGAAAAAGATGAACGATCACTAAGGATTTTTCCCTCTTGTCTTAAAAATTTCCATTTCTTAAACATACGCAGGGAAATCTGTCTTCAACAATGGATTATACATTAGCAGGAGGTTGGATATTTAGGTGCTATTAAGGGTATTGTTGCAAGAAGCCTGCAGCCCCATAAATAAGGCATACTGTAGCTTCCAATCCCTGATCGCTCAGTAACCTAACAATATGAAGGCCAGGGTGGGGGGAACCAGCTCTTGTCAGCCATTGGTGGGGGAGCTCTGCCTGCATTTGGGGCCGGGTCTGGACGGCTAAACTTCCTTTCCCCCACCCCTTCAGTTACATCCTGTTTATGTAGCTCAGGACAGGCTGGCTTTGTTAGTTAAGTTGCCTTTTATAAGGGATGGCAGGCAGGGCAGTCTAGAGCTTTCTGGCAAGCTAACTGCAGGCTTTGAAGGGGGCTCCTGAAGGTCAGAGTCCTGACAGGGAGAGACGTTTCCCAGGACTGGGATGTACAGAATGCTTCCAGCCTATTTGTCCACTCCTGTGGTCATCTAACACCTCGTCCTCGGCAGGAATCCACTGGAGGGATGAGTAGGTTTGAAAGTGGCCCTGTGCCTATATTTGCATGTAAAAAAACATTTAGGAGGTAAGTGGCTCAGAAATACGGCCTCGGAGTCCAACTGTTTCTGGTAGAACTTGGCCTTGCCTTGTAATAGCTGAGTGAACGCGTACGAGTCCTTCAACCTGCAAATGTCAGTTTCCATATCTGTTGAGTGGTCGGGAGATCAGAATGATACCTATCCCATAGGTGTTGCAGGGAGGGGAATGGGGGGAATATGGTGGATGTCAAGTTGTTCGTGCTGGCTCGTGCGAAGTGTTCAGTTAATACCAGCTTCTGTTGTGGTGGTTGTTAATTGGATGAGGTGACATAATGGATTAATTAAGCACCCTGTTCTGAAATTCAGAAATCCTCTGTGCCATGTCATAGCATTGCAGCTCCGGGCTGGTCCCTAACTGCTCTACTGGGGGTTCCCCCATTTAGCTGTGGGAGGATGACATGCGATTCCTAGCAAGGGCCTGGGTGGGCTTGGGCACCTCGCCCGTACTAGACGTGCTTCTTTCTGCTGCTGTTTACCCCCTCTCCTGCTCCTGTTACTAGTAATGTGGATGCCTTTTAGGTCTCCCTGAGCAATGCTGTCCCTTCACCATGCTCTCTAAGGGGACCATAGGAGACATAGTAACCCCTGTATCACGGAGTCTACCTTCTTCAGGCATAGCTGTGTTTGTGTTGGAGCTGATGTGAGATAATTGGATGAGTGTTTCTCAACTGGGGCAATTTGGTAATTTCTGGAGACATTTTTGGATGTCACAACTAGGGGAAGGTGCTACTGCTGTCTGGTAGGTGGGGACCAGGGATGCTACAGAAATGCAGGGCAGCCCCTAACCCAAAATGTCCATAATGCCAAGGCTGAGAAACCCTGCATTGGATGACGTCCTTGGTGGCATATTGGCACTCAGCCTGATGGTTTGTTTTATAACACTGTTGCTGCCTGTTTGCATTTAGGTCTATTGGCATGGGAAAAATCATGGCTGTCAAGTGAAGTGAGAAGTAAAAAAATACTCTCTTCTCGTTCTCTTCAAAACCAGCCTCATCAGAACTAGTCCAAACCGAAAAGGAAAGGCCTCGGTGAAGAGTAGAAGGGAGGGTCTTCGTGGGGCCCTGGGCTGGTGAGAACACCAGGATTCTAGTCCCATTCCCAATGCTTTGTGGATGGGGTGATTTTGGGGTGAGTCATCCCACCTCTCAGGGCTTCTGGTTTCTCATCTGTCAAATCAGGGGGTGGAGCTAGGTGTAAGTTACCATTCTGCTCTAAAATTCCTCATTATAACTTTAAAATCTAACCCAGTGGTCACCCTTTCTAGATCGTGGTGCAGAATGACTCAGACAGTGGAGGCAATGTTGTCTGACCCACCTCAAAAGAAGGTTGTCTCTATGCCATGCCTTGAGCCACTTGGATTGGAGGCTACTTGTGTTTGTTGGGTATTTCTGATTACCCTCGTTCCCTGAAAATCCTCGTAATCATGGCATTGAGCACTCACCGGGCACCGGCGCTGTTCTGAACACTCTTCCACTATATGAAATCATTTGATCTGTTCATCAGCCACGGGGCAGGGGGTGTCATTTCTCCCACCTTACAGACGGGGAAACAGGCATTTTCCACAGTTGTTGGTCACAGGTAGGAGAGCCGGACAGTCTGAGTCAGGGAATACTCTCTCCGGACTACAGAGCATTGAGACACCCTCACTCAGGTTGCAAGGAGCCACCCCTCTTCCAGAAAGCTGGAGCCCATGCTTTACTGCTCATCTTAAACAAAGAGAATCTAAACCATTTAATTTTCAGACGGAGCTAATTTTTGAGATGCCACCTCCTTAGGAGGGGACAGAGAAAACTAGAGGAAATAACAGAAGTTAATCACCCTCCCACCCCACTTGCAAGCAAATTTGTTTGAGGGGAAATCCAATCTGAAGTTTGAACAGTTCACAGGAACATGAAAGCATGAGAGCTGTCATTTCAAAGGAGACCTCTGGAGAGGCTGGACCTTGTCGCCAAAATATCTGATCTGGCACTAGATGCAGGCTGCCTGGAGAACCTGGGCCCTTGCTGACTTCCTCAGCCCTTTGTTAGCTGGTGGATGTTCTTTCTGTGTGTTGGGGATCCCCCTACATCTTCGGAGGTGATGGGAGGTGTGCATGCATGTGGAACCGGAACAATCTGTGTAGGGCTGATTGGAAAACTGGAAGAGGCGATATAGATGGGGATTGGCAGTGTTGTTGACATGATTATATTCAGTAACAGGATAACACTGAGCAGCTACTACATGCCAGGCACTGAGCTAAATTCTTTGCTGGCTTTAACTCATTTCAGTGCTGCAATAATCCCAGTGGGCAGGTAGGATTATTATTCCTATTCCAAGTTTATGAAAGCTCAGGCCCAGAAATATCCTAGGACTCACCAAGGCCATAGGGTGGAAGATGGTGGAGATGCAGGTAGCTTGACTCCAGAACCTGTGCTTTTGGTTACCATCCTCCTCAGATGGCATCTACTATGTGGGTTCCTGAGGCTGGCTCTCTGCAGAGCCACCCAGGGGCTTTTATAAATGGTTACACCTGTGTCCCACCTTCCAAAGATTTGGGTTTAAGTAGTCCTGGATAGACTATCTGTATATGGTCATGTATAAATGTGTGTGTGTGTGTGTACACGTATGTGTGTGTTGTATCAGTGTGTGTTGTATCACATTAGTTTCTAAGGGCTGCTGTAACAAAGGACTACAAACTGGGTGGCTTAAAAGAACAGACATTGTTTTAAACAGTTCTGGAGCTGGAATTCCAAATCAAAGTGTCCCCAGGGTTGCTGAGGAAGAAGGGGTCCCGTGCCTCTCTCCTGGCTCTGGTGGCCGCCAGCAAACCTTGGCATTCCTTGGTTTTAGAACCGTCCTCTGTCTTCATGTGGCCTTCTCCCTGTGTGTCTGTGTCTCTGTATGTCCATCTCTCATCGTATAAGGACACTAGTCACTAGATTCAGGTCCCACCCTATTCCTGTATGACCTCAGCTCAACTGATTACATCTGCAAAGACACTATTTACAAATAAGGTCAAATTCTGAGATTCCAGTGGACATGACTTTTGGAGGGACACTATTCGATCCACGTGTGTGTGTGTGTGTGTGTGTGTGTGTGTGTGTGTGTTTGTGTTTGTAAATAGTTGGGGTTGTGTGATGAATGGCTGTCCTGTTGAGACTTGTGAGGGTAAGACACTGCCCACAGAAGGAGCCACTGTGTGTGTCTGTAGAGGGGGAGGTGGCAAGGAGATGGTCCTCTCCCCAGGGATGAGATTGACAGTACCTCTTGAATGCGTCTTGCATCCTTTGAGTTCTCCATCCCCACCACCACTCCCTACCCAGGCCACCATGATCTGTGACTTGCATAAACAGCAGCAACCTGTCCCCAGCCTCTCTGCCTCCTGTCTTCCATTCTCTGCAAGCCCTATCCACCCCCAAACCCATTCCACCCAGTTTATCTTCAACCAGTGGCCAGTCTTCTAATTGACAAAACTGATCTCATGACATCTCAGCTTAAGGCCCTTCAGTGGATCCTGTTGTCCTGCTAGGAGCTCCTCCACCCCGCTTTCCGCTTTACCTGGCGCTACCCCCCACCCTGAAGCTGCTTCTGTCCCTGAACGCATCTCTTACTCCCTTTCTTCAGGCCCTCCTTTGTGTGTTCCTCTGCCTGGAAGGCTGGGCAAACACCACCCAAAACCAGGAACCCCAAAGGCTGATGCACTCAGCCAGGTCTCTGACCCCCCAGAGGCTCCTGCAGATAGAATGGAGTGAGAGGAGGAGGCCTTCTGAGGGTCTCTCCTTTAAACCTTGAGTGGGGCAAAGAAACTAGTCAATATCCCCACTGAGATGCCTCCAGCCACTTTGCAAGCTGGAAATGAAATGACCAGCTGTAAAAATGTGATGCATAATACAAACCAGCCTAATGGTTTTCTGAAACATTAAAAATTAATGTTGAACATCAACACTTTTAGTGGTCACATGTCGCCCATGGAGCTCAATGTCTGGAAATTGTCCCCATAGGAGACGTTGGGGACCATGGCGAGGAGCCAGTTTGGGATGGTATAAATGCCCTGTGGAGTAGAGGCCATTTGGGGGGTGAGCTGGGCTGAGATGGCTTCCTCTGGTGGAGTAATTTCGGTCACTTCGAGTAACTTCCTCTCTTCCTCAGTTCCTGATCACTACTCTGTCCAGCTGCTTGTAAATTTCTGAGGCTTTTTACTACTACAGCTTGTTTCTCCTCTCCTGCTTCCAATGCACCGAGGAGGGTTGGCCTGTAGATCAACTGGAGTCGGCCAACCTCTGCGGCTGCTGGACACTTAGACACATCTCCTTTGATTTTTTTAGTCATCCAGGGCAAGGAGGTGAGGCTCCTGTTTTCCCGTGGCTGCCTGTGTGGCTGCGTACTGGGCTGCCCACATCCATTTATCAGCCTCGAATCTTACTGGCTTCTGGAACTTGTAATTCCCTGCTCCCCTTCCGCATCCCTGGGAGGGCAAGAGAAAAGATGGTGTGCAGCCATAGGGACTTCTCTCTGCAACATGCATGGTTGCTTAGCATCCCAGGAGGAGGGAGGGACCGCAGGCACAGCCTGGAGTCTGGAAAGCCACAAAAGGTTGTTTAAGAAATGCTCTCAGTTGGTTGGGCCTAAAACATTTTTTAAAACCCAGTCTGCAGCTCAGCTAAGTTTAAAAATACCCCTTTATATTTCAGATAATAAAGCTCAAAATTATTCACTATATTAGATGCTGCTTAATAAAATTATATTCTAATGAGCTGCCTAATTTGTGTTTGCCAGCTTTTGACCATCTGGGACCTGCTAGGATCTGGCCTGATACTGTTGATTCAATTGCAGGGGAATAAAACCTCTGCCCTGGCTCCACGGGGGAGGCAGCAAGTTCACATTTTCATCATTCCTTCAAAAGTGTCTTAAGTGCCATACCTTTTCCTGATGGGGCAAAAAGTCCAGAACAATCTCTCACTGTTAGCAGGGGGCAGGCATTGGAGAGATTTGCTGACCAGGTTTCCATGCTGGGTTCACAGTGTCATCTCCCTAGGTGATTAATATCATCTTGTTTTAATACTTGGCAGAAGTGTCCATCTGGTGCTTTGCAGGTTCCTTGGTAAGAACCTTGAGAGCTGCAACTAGGTAGGGATTGCACCCTTTCACTGCAAAGCTCAGCCCAAACAGAAAGTTTGCAGCCCGTGCTCTGACCTGGCAGTCAGCCTGCCCCTGGGCCTTTGCACATGCGGCATGCTCTGCCTGGATAACTCTTCGCTCTTCACTCTCTGCATCCTCACCTCTACGCCCTTCACTGTATTAACTCCTATTCTTGCTTCAGGTCTCAGAATAGATGCTTCTTTGTTTGGAAGTACCTTCTGAACACCCACTTCCTTGCTCTTCTTCAGCCAGCACATTTCTATCCACCCCTTGGCTCTGCTTTTCCCTTGTGCTGGCTGTGCTGTCAGGCAGGCTTGCTCTCTAGTGGTGGAATGGCTGTGGGTAACTGTGAGCACATATCCCCAAGTGCACCACAGGGCCTTATTCCTCGTGGTTACAGCAAAAGTCCTGGATCCTTTGTCCATCACGTAGGCCATTCCACCATGAATCTGATTGGCCAGGTTAGATTATGGGAGTTAAGAAGTAGAGTCACGCTCATGTGATCGTACATTAATGATACCACAATAAAAATAAATAAATAAATAAATAAAAAGTAGTAGAGTCAGCCCTTCTCAAACTGTATGATTTTATCCCAGGGATATACTGAGGTGGTAATACCAGATTCAGGAGGAATACTTAGATTATTAATACCACAATAAGGAGGTATAATCACCCGGCAAAAACTGCAGATGGCCAATTATTGTTTCCCATAAAAAACAGAAGTTCGCAACCCCGTACTGGCATGAGGGTTTACTGCACAAAATCCTCAAGCGTGCAGTGCCTTTCATCCCTACAATATGGGCTGAAGCCTCAAGAACCAAGGTGTGCCCCAGCTGTCACAACCCCACTTCAAGAAGCAAGACGGAAGAGACTAGAGGAAGGACCAGAGGAAGTATAGCAGCTGATGTTTAACAAGAGTTTCTGGAGCATGGCACCCCGTTCACATACTGTTGACCAGAACTTGGTTACATGACCACCCTTAGCAACAAGAAAAGTTAGGTGTGGCCATGAGCCACTTAAAAGTTCAGTTGCACTTAGACATGACACTTGGACGTGACACCAAAAGCATAAAATCCGTAAAAGACAAAATGGATAAATTGGACTTCATTAAAATTAAAATATTTTCCTCTGCAAGAGACACTGGTAAGAGAATGAAGCAAGAAGCTGCAAACTGGGAGAAAATATTTGCATGTCACATATCTGATAAAAGACTTGTATCCAGAGTATATATGAATTCTGAACAGTAAAAAGACAACCCAATTTTTAAAATGGGCAAAAGGCTTGAACACATTCTTCACCAAAAAGGATATAGAGATGGCAAAAAAACCCATAAAAAGATGTCCAACACCATTAGCTATTAAGGAAATGCAAGTTAAAACAATGAAATACCACTTCATACCTATTAGAATGGCTAAAACTTAAAAGGTGGGCAATACCAGATGCTGACAAATCTGTAGAGAAACTGGATCTCTTATTAGAAACAGCACAACTGCTCTACAAAGTGGCGTGGCAGTTTCTTATAAAGCTAAGCCTGTATCTATTGTATAACTCAATGATCACATTCCTGGATATTTATCCTAGAGAAATAGACTCATGTTCACACAAAAACCTATATGTGAATGTTTATGGCAGCTCTGCTCATAATAACTCCAAACTGGAAACCAACCCAAATGTCCCTTAACAGATGAATGGATAAACAGACTGTGGTACATCCACACAATGGAAAACTGGCAGTAAAAAAATTAAAAGGAATGAATTCTTGATGTATGAAACAACTTGGATGAATTTCAAAGGCATTATGCTGAGTGAAGAAAACAGTCCCAAAGATTACATCCTGTAATGATTCCATTTAGAAGACATTCTCAAGAAGACAAAGCTATGGTGAAGGAGAGTAGATTTATGGTTGCCAGGAGTCGGGGTGACAGAAGGGGAGCCTATCCAGGGATAGTATTAGGGAGTCATTTGGGTGATAGAACTGTTCTGTGACCTGACTGTGCTGCTGGTTACGTGAATCTGTGCATGTGATGAAACCCATAGAATTGTACATCCCCCAAAGTCAATTTTATTGTAAAAAGTGTGTTATTACTATGGTACAAAGGAGGTGCAGATAAGGGGGCAGGAGAATCTGTCCTCCTGTGCCTCACTTTCCAGCACATTCCCTTTGTTGGACTAGGGCAGGGTTTTTCAAACCCTAGCACTAGAGACATTTGGGGCCAGATAGTTCTTTGTTGGGGGCTGACCAGGGCACTGTAGGCTGTTTACAGCATCCTTGGCCTCTACCCACTAGATGCCAGTAGCATCCCCCATCCCCAACTGTAACACCAAAAATGTCTCCAGACATTGTTAAATGTCCACAGGCGACACAGTTGCCCTGGTTGAGAACCACTGAGCAAGTCTGAGTGTGTTTTGGTTACTTAAAACTAAATAAGTTCCAGTGGGCTGTTTCCTTTCTCAGCAACCTTACTGCTCTTACTCCATCTCCACGGCCTATTTTGTGACGGCTGTGCAGGAGCCTGCATGATGTAAGTTGGGTTCACCTGAGGGCAGGACCTCTGGGGCCCTTGAGGCTCTTTGCTGACATTCTGCTTCTTGTGGTCTGGGGCAGCTGTCCCTCAGGTCCCTGCCTTCTCCATAACTCTCTCCACACCTGTGTCATCTCATTTTGTCCCCATATTCATTTCCAGGCAAAGGAAGACTGAGTCTCTGGCAGTTATTGGTTTCAAGCGGGGGAGTGTTAAGCCTACATTTTAGTTACATCTTGAGCCATAGGTATTTCCCATGAGTCATTTTAAAGCTCAGAAAAGCCATTCGACTATTTAAATATAGAAGAGTATCATATTTTAATAATCATACCCCAGGGCATAGTTTTCCTGTTGTGTGAAAAAATAATGGTCAAAACAGCCTATAGCCAATTGCAAAATTATGTAAAAGGAATGAAAAGAAATCCAAACCCACATGCCTTCCATCACGCTAGACCACCTTTGCTACAGTGCTACATTTCCTGCTTCTCACATTTCCCGTGCCAGGATAAAGAGCATGGAGTCATTCAAGTCTTTATTTCAAGAGGTTGAGCTAAAGAAAGACCATTCCATTTCTATCTCTAACTTAGGGACCAGCAGTGGAGTTTACTGGATTGTCTTAAAATCAGGGAAGATTGGAGGACCAGAGTTACTTTAGGACCTGGAATGGTAAACGCCTCTGTAAATCTAAATCATATTTGGTCCCTTCTCATTTCTAAATACTGTGGCAAATTCAGAAGGAAAAGAACAAGCCTGCAGGCGAGGTATATCCTGGGGTGCACGAGTTTGTGACCTCTCCCCCCAATCATGAGAAGATCAGCTCTGCAGGAACCCAGGAGGGAAGTTGGCAGGAAGGTCAGTGTCACCCCTACCCCCACCGTTGACCTCCGTTGGTTTCTTATCTCCTCCAGTTCTCACGGGCCCTTCCCCGCTGGCCTTTCAGTTTTTCTGCCACCCCAACTACCCAACCAAGGTTAAGAATGAGTTCCTTCTCCCCTTCTTTGTACTAAATTAAGATAAAACATTTCCACAGGAACTGTTCCAGTTCGACCCTAATCACAGCAGCATGGAAAACACGTGTAAGGCAAAAAGCCCAGGTGAAGGGAGCAGGGCATGAGGTTGTCGGGAATGGAAAGTTCACATTTATGTAAAAATCACAGTAAGGAATCGGGAATGTAAATTGGTGCAGCTACTTTGGAAAATAGTATGGTATCTCCTCAAAAAATTAAAAACCATATAATCCAGCAGTTCCACTTCTGGGTATATATCTGAAGGAAATAAAATCACTATCTTGAAGAGATGTCTGTATCTTCATGTTTATTGCAGCATAATTCACAATAGCCAAGACATGGAAACAACCTAAGTGTCCATTGATAGCTGAATGGATAAAGAAAATGTGGTATATATGTATACAGTGGAATCTTATTTGGCCATAAAAAAGAAGGAAATCCTGCTATTTGCAACTATATAGATGGACCTTGAGAGCATTATGCTAAATTAAATAGGACAGAAAGAGAAAGACAAATACTATAAGATCTCACTTATATATGGATTCTAAAATACTGAACTCATAGAAACACAACAGATTGGCGGTTGCCACAGGTGGGCAAAATGGTGAAAGGGGGTCAAAAGGTACGAACTTCCAGTTATAAGTCCTGGGATGTAATGTATAGAATGGTGACTATAGTTAACAATACTGGATTGTGTATTTGGAAGTTGCTAGGAGAACTTCACAAGAAAAAAATGCAACTATGTAAGGTAATGGGTGTTAACTAAACATATATATATCAAATAAATTATGTTGCATAGTTGAAACTAATATAATGTTATATGTCAATCATATCTCAATAAAACTGAGGGAAAAATTGTGCATAGGAAAAAAGACTAGAAGGAAATGCAGCAAAATATTGACAGTGATTAGCGTTGGTCATGGGAATAGATGTCATTTTTTCCCCATCAACTTTATTGTAATTTTCAAGTTTTTCATGCTGGGAATGTGCTAATGTTAATTTATCATGGAAAACATGTTTTAAAGGAAATCTTATTTGGAAACTAAGTGAGAAATATAAAAAAAAAGAAAAAGTGCAAATTTGGCATTTCGTGAGCATGTATTCTTTGATAGGCATTCACAGGTTTATTTAACTTGCCCCAGTGGTAGGGCATCTGATCTTAGCTGATCTAAAAATAACCAGCTTGCCCCAAGCTGCACGCACCCTAGATGAGATTGCTGGAAGGGAGGCTACAGTTGCAGAGAGGCTGGGCTGGGTGTTTCTCCTTGGAGCTCTGAGAAGGAGGAGTTGGGACACGTCAGAGAGGAGTAACTTCCAAACCATTATTAAACACTAGGGTTTTTTCCTCTGTTATATTTGTGGGAGTGGGAGAATGGGAGTCACTCTCTTAAAAGTGGAAGAATACTAGAGCTTGCTAATCTAAAGTGCATATCTCAGGTCCCGTCCCCTTGGGAACTGCTCCTCCCCTGGGTGAGTTGCAAGTTGCTAAAGTTACTTGAGTCTTTGGACTTGAGGCCGTTCTGCCCTGATTTACACAACTCCGTTCATACCTTCACATTAAAAATAGGCAGTTTGATGCACCCAGTTTGCAACTGGCAGCAAAGGTGTTTTAATTAATTCAGCCGTTCTGTCCACACATTCAGATTTCCTGAATGGTTTCCTAAACCACTTGGAACCATGGAGTATGCCCCAACTTGTTTGCTATTGGATCTGAGCGTGACAAAGCAGAGATCAGTTACCCTGGAGCGGGCACCACATTACTGCTGTGATGGTGGCCAGGCCCTGGTTTCTTCAGCCCAGGAAAGGTTTGTCCTCTTCCCAACACTTGACGGAGGAGCCCCCCCACTCCGTCTCTGGTTCACACCCTTCCAGAAGGCATGATCTTCAGACCACTGACAGGGGACTTACTTTATGCCAGACCGAATCCTAACTGCTTTACATTTAAGAGTTGAGGAAGGCATTATTGGTTTTTGCACTTTATAGATGGGGAACTGAAGCACAGATAGGTTAGGTGACTTCTCAAGTCACACAGCAAGTAATTGGTAGAGCTGGGATTTTAACCCAGGCAGTGTTCTCTGGAGTTCTTGATCTTGGGGAAGTGGCTGATGGTTTACATGACATCCCAGAGCCTGATTGAGCTGGTGCTGTAAGCCAAGTTCACATTTTGCCTATTACAGTGACTGAAGATGTTTATAAACATGTGCAGCCCAAGGAAGGGCCTAGGGTTTGCCTGCTGGCATATTAATTACAGAAGCACCACTCTAATAACTACCTGCTTTAGAACAAACCAATCCTGAAAGCAGCCAATGAAGCCTGTTAATTAGGAATGTCACTCAGTGGGCATTTTTTTTAGCTCAGGTTTAGGAAAAAAGATACAATATGGCAAGAATTATGATGAGCTGAGATAGAAAAGCCAGAAATTCCACTCCAATATAATTTTGTTCTAACACTCATCAAGATCCCATAAAATCCAAAAGCGTTTCATGCCTAATTGCTTTTTGTACATTTTTTTTTTAAACCTACTATGTGCCAGGCATTGGGCCTGGCATCTAAATTCCATTCCAATTTATTCCACTTAATCCTCTCAGCTATCCTGTGTTAGGTGCTGTTATTGATAAGGGGAAAAAGCCTAGAGGGGTTTAGTAACTTACTTCTTCAGTGTCACAGAGCAAGTGACAGGAAATACTATATTTGGGTGTATGTGTGTGTATGAGTCAGAGTAAGCCAACAGATGTTATGGGACTTCCACTGTCATATAACATTATACAAAATGCATTTAATATGAAAAATTATAAGAAGACATAAAACCATATATGTATTAAAGAATTATAATGGGACCAAAAATCAAAGAAGTGCTTTCTATTATGGTATATAAAGACCTTCTTCATTATCAAAATACTTCCCATCCCATGTGATGTGGGTCCACTTTCCATCATTTGACTGACAGAAATCACAACTAACACAGAGGAATGAATTCAGTAATGTTTTAAATATGTTTGTACTTCATCAGTCAGCAGCGTCTTCACAGAGCTGAGAACCCCAAAGTGGTAGCTGGTACACTCATGGGTTTTTGGCCCCTGTAAAAAAAACACCAAGAGCCCCTTCTCCTCTGTTGGGGTCTGTGGCTCCCCAGATGGGGAGCAAGTGGTGTAGGGAATCAAAGCAAAAACAAATCAAACATTCAGTCCCCCAGTACTGCTCATGCATATGGAGCAGGAAAGCAGGCTGGAGCGAAAGGAAACCCACACCATCTTTGCGGAGCAGGCAGTTTTTCTAAAACTATGAATTTCAAATTCGGAGAAAGCCATTCGTCGCATTTTAAATCCAAGAGCATCATTAAGATAAAAATCGTTTGTTCTCTAAATGACCAAATCAGGCATGCTCACAGAGCGAACGCGCTTCGTGGTGATACCTCATCTCATTTCCAACTTGTCTTGTTTGGCTTCATGAACCTTGAGAAAGATGCTATTGTTGAAAATGGAATGTTGTTTTCACTAGCTGTGGTGTTGGGAAGAAATATTTAGACTTGCTTTGGTGGCGGGAAGTCCTAGCCTTCCTTTATTCTGGGTCGGGGGCTGGGGTCCCTGTACGCGTGAACTTCCTGTTCATTTGCTGGTAATGATGGGGACAGTTTTCCTTAACTTTGATATCTGTCTTTCCTGTTCATGAGCAGGGACGAGACGAATAGTGCATGATAAGAGAAATCAGCCTATCTCCTCCTCACCTTTTCCACCAAACAGATGGGGGACGGGAGGAGTGTGTGAGTCCTGGAGGGCAGAGTTTATCCCCGCCGCCCACGTCTGCAATTAATAATGCTAAGAATTGCCTGGTACAAAAACATTAACTCAATCTTGAGCGTTATTTTTTTTTATTATCATTAATCTACAATTACATGTGCAATATTACAGTTATTAAACTACCCTTCATCAGGTCCCCCGCACCAACCCCATTACAGTCACTGTCCATCAGTGTAATGAGATGCAATAGAATCACTACTTGTCTTCTCTGAGTTGTACTGCCCTCCCCGTGCCCCCCCAACATTATATCTGCTAATCGTAATGCCCCTTTTTCCCTCTTATCCCTCCCTTCCCGCCCATTTTCCCCAGTCCCTTTCCCTTTGGTAACTATTAGTCCGTTCTTGGGTTCTGTGGGTCTGCTGCTGTTTTGTTCCTTCAGTATTTTTTCTTTGTTCTTATACTCCACATATGAGTGAAATCATTTGATACTTGTCTTTTTCGGCTTGGCTTATTTCACTGAGCATAATACCCTCTAGCTCCATCCATGTTGTTGCAAATGGTAGGATTTGTTTTCTTCTTATGGCTGAATAATATTCCATTGTGTATATGTACCACATCTTCTTTATCCATTCATCTACTGATGGACACTTAGGTTGCTTCCATTTCTTGGCTATTGTAAATAGTGCTGCAATAAACATAGGGGTGCATCTGTCCTTTTCAAATTGGGCTGCTGCATTCTTAGGGTAAATTCCTAGGAGTGGAATTCCTGGGTCAAATGGTATTTCTATTTTGAGTTTTTTGAGGAACCTCCATACTGCTTTCCACAATGGTTGAACTAATTTGCAGTCCCACCAGCAGGGTAGGAGGGTTCCCTTTTCTCCACATCCTCGCCAACATTTGTTGTTGTTTGTGTTTTGGATGTTGGCCATCCTCACTGGTGTGAGGTGATATCTCATTGTGGTTTTAATCTGCATTTCTCTGATGATTAGCGATGTGGAGCATCTTTTCATGTGCCTGTTGGCCATCTGAATTTCTTCTTTGGAGAAGTGTCTATTCATGTCCTCTGCCCATTTCTTAATTGGATTATTTGCTTTCTGTTTGTTAAGGTGCATGAGTTCTTTATATATTTTGGATGTCAACCCTTTATCAGATACGTTTTTTATGAATATATTCTCCCATACTGTAGGATGTCTTTTTGTTCTACTGATGGTGTCCTTTGCTGTACAGAAGCTTTTCAGCTTGATATAGTCCCACTTGTTCATTTTTGCTTTTGTTTCCCTTGCCCGGGAGATATGTTCATGAAGAAGTCGCTCATGTTTATGTCCAAGAGATTTTTGCCTATGTTTTTTTCTAAGAGTTTTATGGTTTCATGACTTACATTCAGGTCTTTGATCCACCTTGAGTTTACCTTTGTGTATGGGGCTAGACAGTAGTCCAGTTTCATTCTCTTACATGTAGCTGTCCAGTTTTTCCAACACCAGCTGCTGAAGAGGCTGTCATCTCCCCATTGTATATCCAAGGCTCCTTTATCAAATATTAATTGACTGTATATGTTTGGGTTAATGTTTGGATTTTCTATTCTGTTCCACTGGTCTGTGGGTCTGTTTTTGTGCCAATACCAAATTGTCTTGATTACTGTGGCTTTGTAGTAGAGCTTGAAGTCAGGGAGTGTAATTCCCCCTGTTTTATTCCTCCTTCTCAGGATTGCTTTGGCTATTCGGGGTCTTTTGTGGTTCCATATGAATTTTAGAATTATTTGTTCCAGTTCATTGAAGAAAGCTGTTGGTAGTTTGATAGGGATTGCATTGAATCTGTAGATTGCTTTAGGTAGTATAGCCATTTTGACAATATTTATTCTTCCTAGCCAAGAGCATGGGATGCATTTCCATTTGTTAGTGTCCTCTTTAATTTCTCTTAGGAGTGTCTTGTAGTTTTCAGAGTACAGGTCTTTCACTTCCTTCGTTAGGTTTATTCCTTGGTATTTTATTCTTTTTGATGCAATTGTGAATGGAATTGTTTTTCTGATTTCTCTTTCTGTTAGTTCATCATTAGTGTATAGGAAAGCAACAGATTTCTGTGTGTTAATTTTGTATCCTGCAACTTTGCTGAATTCAGATATTAGTTCTAGTAGTTTTGGAATGGAGTCTTTAGGGTTTTTTATGTACAGTATCATGTCATCTGCAAATAGTGACAATTTGACTTCTTCTTTACCAATCTGGATGCCTTGTATGTCTTTGTTTTGTCTGATTGCTGTGGCTAGGACCTCCAGTACTATGTTGAATAACAGTGGAGAGAGTGGGCATCCATGTCTTGTTCCCGATCTTAGATGAAAAGCTTTCAGCGTCTCGCCGTTAAGTATGATGTTAGCTGTGGGTTTGTCATATATAGCCTTTATGATGTTGAGGTACTTGCCCTCTATACCCATTTTGTTGAGAGTTTTAATCAGGAATGGATGCTGAATTTTGTCAAATGCTTTTTCAGCATCTATGGAGATGATCATGTGGTTTTTGTTCTTCTTTTTGTTGATGTGGTGGATGATGTTGATGGATTTTCGAATGTTGTACCATCCTTGCATCCCTGGGATGAATCCCACTTGATCATGGTGTATGATCCTCTTGATGTATTTTTGAATTCGGTTTGCTAATATTTTGTTGAGTATTTTTGCATCTACGTTCATCAGGGATATTGGTCTGTAATTTTCTTTTTTGGTGAGGTCTTTGCCCGGTTTTGGTATTAGAGTGATGCTGGCTTCATAGAATGAGTTTGGAAGTATTCCCTCCTCTTCTATTTTTTGGAAAACTTTAAGGAGAATCGGTGTTATTTCTTCTCTATATGTCTGGTAGAATTCAGAGGTGAATCCATCAGGCCCGGGGTTTTGTTCTTGGGTAGTTTTTTGATTACCAATTCGATTTCGTCGCTGGTGATTGGTCTGTTTAGTTTTTCTGTTTCTTGCTTGGTCAGTCTTGGAAGGTTGTATTTTTCTAAGAAGTTGTCCATTTCTTCTATGTTTTCCAGCTTGTTAGCATATAGATTCTCATAATATTCTCTTATGATTCTTTGTATTTCTGTGGGGTCCGTCGTGATTTTTCCTTTCTCATTTCTGATTGTGTTTATGTGTGTAGATTCTCTTTTTCTCTTAATGAGTCTGGCTAGGGGTTTATCTATTTTGTTTATTTTTTCAAAGAACCAGCTCTTGGTTTTATTGATTTTTTCTATTGTTTTATTCTTCTCAATTTTATTTATTTCTTCTCTAATCTTTATTATGTCCCTCCTTCTGGTGACTTTGGGCCTCATTTGTTCTTCTTTTTCCAATTTCAGTAATTGTGTCTTTAGACTATTCATTTGGGAATGTTCTTCCTTCTTTAAATAGGCCTGGATTGCAATATACTTTCCTCTTAGAACTGCCTTTGCTGCGTCCCACAGAAGTTGTGGCTTTGTGTTGTTGTTGTCATTAGTCTCCATATATTCTTTGATTTCTGTTTTGATTTGGTCGTTAACCCATTGATTAATTAGGAGAGTGTTGTTAAGTCTCCATGTATTTGTGAGCCTTTTTGATTTCTTTCTAAAATTTATTTCTAGTTTTATACCTTGGTGATCTGAGAAGTTGGTTGGTAGGATTTCAATATTTTTGAAATTACTGAGGTTCTTTTTGTGGCCTAGTATGTGGTCTATTCTGGAAAATGTTCCATGTGCACTTGAGAAGAATGTGTATCCTGTTGCTTTTGGGTGTAGAGTTCTGTAGATGTCTGTTAGGTCCATCTGTTCTAGTGTGTTGTTCAGTGCCTCTGTGTCTTTACTTATTTTCTGTCTGGTTGATCTGTCCTCTGGAGTGAGTGGTGTGTTGAAGTCTCCTAAGATGAATGCATAGCTGTCTATTTCCTCCTTTAATTCTGTTAGTATTTGTCTCACATATGCTGGCGCTCCTGTGTTGGGTGCATATATATTTATAATGGTTATATCTTCTTGTTGGACTGACCCCTTTATCATTATGTAATGTCCTTCTTTATCTTTTGCTACTTTCTTCGTTTTGAAGTCTATTTTGTCTGATACAAGTACTGCAACACCTGCTTTTTTCTCTTTGTTGTTTGCATGAAATATCTTTTTCCATCCCTTCACTTTTAGTCTGTGTATATCTTTGGATTTGAGGTGAGTTTCTTGTAGGCAGCATATAGATGGGTCTTGCTTTTTTATCCATTCTGTTACTCTGTGTCTTTTGATTGGTGCATTCAGTCCATTTACATTTAGGGTGATTATTGATAGATATGTACTTATTGCCATTGCTGGCTTTAGATTCGTGGTTACCAAGGGTTCAAGGGTTGCTTCTTTACTATCTAACAATCTAACTTAACTTTCTTGTTAAGTTATTGTAAACACAGTCTGATGTTTCTTTATTTCTCTCCCTTCTTATTCCTCCTCCTCCATTCTTTCTATAATAGGTGTTTTATTCTTTGCCTTTAGTTAGTATTTGGATGGTCTGCTTTCTTTGCTATGATTTTATTTTCTCTGGTGACATCTTTTTAGCCTTAGGTGTGCTTCCATCTAGAGCAGTCCATTTAAGATATCCTGTAGTGGTGGTTTATGAGAGGCAAACTCTCTCAACTTTCGTTTGTCTGGAAATTGTTTAATCCCTCCATCATATTTAAATGATAATCGTGCTGGATACAATATTCTTGGTTCGAGGCCCTTCTGTTTCATAACGTTAAATATATCATGCCATTCTCTTCTGGCCTGTAAGGTTTCTGTTGAGAAGTCTGATGATAGTCTGATGGGTTTTCCTTTGTAGGTGATCTTTTTTCTCTCTCTAGCTGCCTTTAATACCCTGTCTTTATCTTTGATCTTTGCCATCTTAATTATTATGTGTCTTGGTGTTGTCTTCCTTGGGTCCCTTGTGTTGGGAGATCTATGAGCTTCGGTGGACTGCGAGACTACTTCCTTCCCCAGCGAGGGAAAGTTTTCAGCAATTATTTCTTCAAAGACACTTTCTATCCCTTTTTCTCTCTCTTCTTCCTCTGGTACTCCTATAATGCGAATATTGTTCCGTTTGGATTGGTCACACAGTTCTCTTAATATTCTTTCATTCCTAGAAATCCTTTTATCTCTCTCTGCCTCAGCTGCTCTGTACTCCTGTTCTCTGTTTTCTATTCCATTAACAGTCTCTTGCATCTCATCCATTCTGCTGTTAATCCTGTCGATTGCTTGTCTGATTTCTGCATTGTCTTTCCTTAGTTCCCTCACTTCCTCCCTCAGCTCTTGCACATTTCTCTGTAGGTCCATCAGCATGGTTATGACTTTTATTCTGAATTCTTTTTCAGGAAGACTGTGCATTTCCATCCCTTCAGACTCCCTCTCTGGGGTTGTCTGGTTGATTTTGGTCTGAACCATATTCCTCTGTCTTTTCATGGCTATAGAATTGGTCACTGATAGTTGCCACGTATGTCAGCTGGGCTCTTTAAGACTTACCCGCCTCTTGGGGTGCTGAGTCCTCTCGGGTGTAGCTGCATGCTGTGCGCTTTCCTGTGTATTCTCGTCTCTCTTTTAGGAATAGATGTATTTGCTGTGTTTTCATAGATAAATATAGTGTTGGGAGGGGATTTCTGCCGCCCTGCTCACACCGCCATCTTCCCGGGGTCTGTCTTGAGCGTTATTCAGTGGAAGCTTTATTGAAAAGAACATTACTTTATTGGATTTATTTTCCAAAATTTTGATTGCGTTTTTTTTTCCCCCAAGAGAATAATTGCCCCGTCTAAATGAACCATTGAACTCCAGCATTAGAGGAGAAGACAAATCATAATATAGCCATGATGTTTGGTGATTGGGTGATGTGTCTTAGTTGGCCATGATTAAATAATAAATGGGCCCTTATCTGGAGCCCCCTACCTACATTTTCAACCCCTTTACATAAGAGAGGGGTACGTTGAATGAAGCTGCCAATCCCATGAGATGCTTTTAAGGTAGAAACAGTACCCCCAAGAGGAAAATCGTGCGGCACTCTGTAGGTTCTCAAACTTTGTCTTCGTTTGCTCTAAATGAACTCCTGCAGACCAGGACATTTTGGTACTGAAGTGAAGCCTTCACAGGGCAGATTACCAGCCCACAAATCAGGGCTTACTTCAGGAACAAACATCAAAAGTAAAATAAGCTAAGAAGCAGAAGAAAATTCTGTTTAGGAAGCTGTATCTTTGTGTGTGAAGGACTTACCCCAGCCATGTAATTTTGATACGGTTTTAAATCTTTGACAAGTGTTCTTCACTTTAAGTAACTAGCAGCGTCCTTGAAAAGTTGTGTGGGATTTGTAACCCAATTTGCTCTCGTTGAAAAGTGCCATTTCAGAGTCTTCACCCTTCATTATTTTTCAATTGGCTGTGGCTTGGATTTTTCTACTTTCTTCTTCCCCTGCTCTTTAGTCTTGGTGTTGCATATTTATTTGTTGGTTCAGCTATCCACTCACCACCCAATCACCCATCCATCCAACCACCTATCTATCCATCCTCCCATCCTCCCATCTTCCCATCCATCCATCCATCCACCCATCCACCCATCTACCCATCCATCCACCCATCCATTTATCCATCCATCCATTTATCCATCCATCCACCCATCCATCTGTCCAGAGAACATTTCATTGCTGTCTGTGCATCAGGCCATATACCAGCTCAGTGATTTTCCAGTGGGGGCAATTTTGCCCTCCTGGGGCACTACCTGGAGACATTTTGGTTTTCACAACTAAGAGTGAGGGGTTTCTAGTGAGCAGAACTCAAGGGTGCTGCTGGACGTCCACAATGCACAGGATGGCACCCAACAGCAGAGAATGATCTGAGCCAAATAAAATAATGCCAAGGTTGAGAAATTCTGCTGACTCGGGGATAAATAAGTAGGTACCCAGTCACATGGGATTTACAGTTTTGCAGGGGAAGTTGACATATAGGGAAATCATGCTGATGCTACTGGTGAGGTCACAGGCAATTTTCCACCACTTCTCCTTAGGGGTTGGATCAGCAGTGAGTCCATAGCTCTATGAGAAGAGTCCTTTCTGGAGAGGTCCAGTAGGAATTTGAAACAGGAGAAAGAGGTTGGATGAACAAAAGAGTCACAGAAAGAGGTTTGGGGCATACCATTGTGGGCTGAAGGCTGGAATCTGGAATGTGGGTGAAGACTGACTAGGAGGCAGAGATCACAAGTCCATATGCTTGCAGGTGCCTGGGGAGGTGGGGAGAGCAGTGACCCATGGCAGCTGATACAGCTCCCTGGGGAGTGTTGGGGACTGTAGCAAACTTCGGAGCAGCTAAAATAGGCAGTCAGCAATCTCCATCCAGAATGCAAGCCCGGTGATCCTTCTGCATTTCGGGAAAAGTTGGAAGGCTGGACTTTATACGAAATCTGAGTTTTAAATGTCAATAACTAAATTCAGTATTTGTTTAAAACGCTAAAACAAAAAGCGCTGCTCAGGGCAAACAACACGTCTGTGGGCCACATCACATGGAGTTTTGAACTCTGTCCTCAGGATTAAATGAGTGAAAACTTACGGTATCCAAGATGGCGCCTGGGAGAGCGTAGGTGCTCAATAAATATTAGTCAGGAGTGAATACTTAAGCTAAATCAGGCTTTCTCAACCTTAGCGTGATTGACATGTGGAGATGGATCATTTTTTTTGTGGTGGGGCCCTCCTGGGTACTGTGGGTGTTTACCAAGCATCCCAGGCCTCACCCATAGATGCCCATAGCTCCCTCCATCCCAGCTGTGCCGACCAAAGTGTTTCCAGACGTTTCCAGCAAAGCACTTGCCCAGCAAGTCGCCGTTTAGCTCAAAGCCATGAGTTCTTCACTTTAGTGTCTTGGCGTGTAGGTCAGCCCCAGGTGGAGAACCGAGGAAGAGCCCACCAGGACAAGCACCGGGCCCCTCTCCCCTGGACAGAGGTCATTTTGTGGCCCTCTGCTGTTTCCAAGGCCTGTGGAGTTTGGCCTTTCAAGGCCCAGATCGTCTCTGTGGTTAATGTTTATACAAGCGCTTTGAGAGCCGAGCATGCGGGCAGCTGGGTTCTCTGCTGCTCACACCTGCACACGCGCTGGCCCCACACCTACTGGAAGGAGAACCCCTTTACTGCGGGACTATCGCACTGCCCGTGTGTCCACGGGGATGAGGAGGCCACCCTCTCACCCTGGTCTTTGATGGAATCAGTCCTGAAGCGGCAGCTGTTAGCTTTGTCGAGCAAGTGTGAGCCCTTAACTGCCCCAGGCAGGTGGTTCTCAAACTTGAGCCTGAGAACCACCTGCAGGGCCTGTTGAAAGAGACTCCTGGTCCCTGGTCCAGAGTTTCTGACTCAGCAGATTGGGGAGCAGGGTCAGAGAATTCGCTTTTCTCATCCGTTCCTTGATGCTGTTACTGCTACTGGCACAGGGGTGCACTTTGAGAACCACTCCTACTCCTACGGTTCCCTCCTTCCACCTGGTTCCTCCCTGACATGGAGAAAGCAGAGCACGTGGAGGCCGGGGAGACTGGGGATGCCTGTCCGGCTCTTTCTAGGTTCTCTTCCTGGGGCTGACCTGTCCCCCAGCAGACCATCGCCAGGTACTCATGGCCTCGAGTTATCTTGCTATGTGAGCACTTTGCTGGTACAATATGCCCACCAGCTCCCTCATTATTGAATTATTTTTCTTGTCCCTTTGATAATGTAGCATATTTGGATGGTCTCCTGGTCATGAGACTGACTTAGTGAAATCCCTCTTTAAAGGTTTTTGTTTGTTTGAGCTTAACAAAGGTGACTTAAATCACTGGACGTCTGAAATGCCTTCTCTGGTGAATGCTTGGATAATGCTTCATTATAAGCAGGCTT
This sequence comes from Smutsia gigantea, assembly GCA_032199065.1. Taxonomy (NCBI): domain Eukaryota; kingdom Metazoa; phylum Chordata; class Mammalia; order Pholidota; family Manidae; genus Smutsia; species Smutsia gigantea. The sequence goes on from JAVSCE010004566.1 coordinate 315,675, forward strand.
AGCTGCTGGGACAGATATAGATTAGAACAATTTGCTTCTCTGCTGATGGGGAAACTGTGACATTTTGGTGACTGATACAGAGGTATTTTTCAGAAAGGGAAAGCCTCTTACGTTTCTGTTCAGTTTTAAATAATTGAGTTCTGTGTGCCCGCATGCAGGTAAGGGCAAGGGGCCGGGGGGATGGTGCTTGGCCAGAACAGGGTGACCAGCTCACCCCAATCTGCCTAGGACTGTCCTGGTTTGAGCACTGAAAGTCCATCCTGGGAAACCCTCAGTCCCAGAGAATCTGGCTGGTTGGTCAGCCCATCTCAGAGGGTGATGGTGGCTGGAAACTCCAGGCAGGCAGAACTCAGATCTCAGAGTAGTAATACCCACAATAATCACCCAAGATGTAATACTCACAGACCAGCTACGGAATCTATGTCTCATTCTATCCTCAATGCAACACCAAGCAGTGCTATTAACACCATTTTACTGGTGAGGAAAACTAGGGCTCCCAGAGATTTCCTCCAGTTGTCAGAGTGACCCTGGCCACTGAAAAGCAGGACCAGGTCACTGACCCTGGCCTGTCTGCTCCAGAGCTCCTGGTCTCAGTCTTACCTTACCATCAACGTATCAGCATCCCTTGGGGGGCTCATTAAAATGCAGGTGGCTGGGCCCCTCTCCTGAGCTTTGGATTCAGTAGGCCCAAGAATTTCCATTCCTCACAGGTGCCCAGATGCCCATGATGCTGATCACACTTTGGGAACGCTTGAGGATCATCCCACTCTGCTTGTAGAGCTGGTAGCTATCGCTCATGCTGCCCTCAAGACCTGAAGTTCAGGAAGAGTTTCCTGGAGGCCGGGGTTTGTAGGGTCCTTACGTGGAGATTGTGGGCTCTCAGGCCGAGTCTTGGGCTTCTTGAAGCGGAGATCAGGTCTCATTTGATCAAGATGCAACACCCCCCAGAACAGGTATGGTGGGTGCTCTGCGTCCTGGAAGTTCCGTTCTCTTTTGGGGCAGCTACCTGGTGCTAGGACATGCCTTCCCTTTATTTACTCTGGTTGTGAGGACGGGAAATGCCGGCATCGTGAGGCAAACAACGGCCCCTGGAGGATTTTCGAGACCCGTGTGAAACTGGGTGGAGAGGGCACTCTGGGGGCGCTGGAAGGAGGCATCTCAGAAGCAGTGGTCAGGAGAGGGACCAAGGTGCATACACACTCCAGAGAGGGCTGGAGTGGGAGCTGCCGTTTCTTAGCTCTGTGCTTATGGGTGAGTTTTTAAACTTCTTTGTGCCTCAGTGAAGATCCTGACTATGAGGACCTGAGATAATATATAAATAGTGCCTGGCACATAGTAAGCACTAAATAAATGTGAGCTGACATTTTTATCATCATAGTTCTTCACAGCTTAACCAACTCTGAACCCACTTCTCTGAGAAAAGGGAACAAAATGAAAACTTAAGCTCACTGTGGGAGTGGAACCAGTATGTAAAGCACCATGCCCAGCATGTACTTGCCTAGAAAGATCTCCATAATGTTGGCTGTCACTGTTACTTATAACCATTCTAAGTCAGAGTCTTTTGAAAATCTAGTAAAAACTGTAGACTTGGAAAAAATCCAAATATAATAACATTTTACACATCAGGTCAAGGACTTTGGCCCCCAAGCCATGTCTTGAACCACATTTAGAATCTGTGCAGTAGAAGGGTGCTCACAAAATAACTCAGGCCGTGGTACTGGTGAGTTTCCCTGTGTCCCATAGTCCCTCTTCCCACCCCGCGTTCTCCTACAGCACATCCCCTCCGCCAGGTGTGTCCACGCCATGCTGTTGAGGGCCCTGCAGGTAGTCCTCCAGGTAATCCAGGAGTTATCCTAGTTCACACAGAAACGTTTAGAGCCTGGCAAGAGATTCTACTTTTATCCGTTTTAATGATATTTGTGTTTTAAAGGAGGCTGCCAGGAAAAGGCAGAATCTAGCCAAAGGAATATATTACTAATGTGGGATTAGATGTAGTTCTATAGGTCACCAAGAAGAGATGCCATTCAACCTTGATGAAATCTAAGACACTATAGGTTTTTTGGGGGTGGAGGGGCTAATGGAGAAAATATTGAAAGATAAAGGGGATAAAAGTCATCACTTACCTAGCCGCTCCACTCACATTTAAGCCCAGTGAGTTCCTTTTCCATTCATAACTCCCACAGGCAGCACTGTATGTTATATCCTTTATAATCAATGGAAACTTCTAGAAAACCAACCACCACTTTGGCCCTGCCTGGGAAAATAAAATGTTATGTTTTCCATAGACACAGAATGAAAAAAGCCTTCCCAGCCCATCCCTGAATTGGATGCAGCATCCTTAGAGTGAGTTTGCTGCTTTTAGAAGCCATGATCCCTGTTGGCGTCACAACAAGGCAGTTTTCAAATAGGGAGGTCCTGGCATCTGGGAAGCCTCGCTGTTGCCTTTGTTGCCAGGGAAATCATGTCAAAATGGAAAACCCCCTGAATCCCAGCCCTCAGCCATCTCCAAAGCAATACACATTCTTAAAAAAAAAAATCTAAACAACAAAACAGTAGACAACACGAAACCCAGCACATTGCTGTACCTCAGGAAGGTATTTTTTTCCCAACTGAAGGGATGAAAGGGCATCATAATTTTGTTTTCAAATGTATTTAAGAGCCTGTTATTAAAACGGAATTAAACCCAAGTCCCAGGGCAGCAGCTCTGCCACTGCCGGGGGATAATCTTGATAATGCGATTAGCGCCTGCTTGAATGGGGCTGGGAGGGAAGGAGAAAGGTAGACTCTGACGCTGGAGCCCTACTGAGCCATTGCCAACTGCCCGGAGTCTGAACGCAGATGCCTCGTTCTCCCCACGATTGTGCAGTGGACTCCTGCCATCCAGAGATGTTAGGGGCCTAACAATCAGATGGATCATAACGTTTATCGAATGCTAAGTTCCAGGCAGCAGGCAGGGCACTTCCCATATGCTTCCTCATTTCTTCTTAGCTACTTAGTATCTAAGGCAGATACCATCAAAGCCACACACTCCCCTCCTGCCCCATCAGATGGTGAAAACAAGGGGCACATCCTGAAGTCATTTATCTGGTGAGTGACAGAGCTGGCATTCAAACCCAGGTCTGCCAAGCACGGAGACTCAAATCTGTTGGCAAGCTTTTATTTAATAGCAATCCCCACCTCCACGCCACAATGAAATAGCCAGGCAGCTGTAATCGCTGCTTCATTCATGATTACCAACAAGGTGCCTTCAGTGGCCAGGCAGGTGAGATGTTCCTTGGGTATGCTAGGATTTACCTTTTGCTTTCTTCTCTGTCCAGAAAGCAGTCTCCCCTCCTCTGCCTAAGGCCTGTTGGACAGCAAATTGGTGGCAGGCTCACCCTCCATGATGCCTCACTTTGCCAGAGACTTCCGAAGTCTCAGAGTGACGTCACTGATGAGAGGCCCCAGGAAAGGAGGAAATAAATGTTTAATGAGCACTGACTCTGTACCAGGCCCTCTTTTGAGCCTTTTATCTAATGGGTTTCATTTAAACATCGTGAAAATTCTGCAAGGGAGATGATGCTCTCCTCATTTGTGGATGGGGAAACTGAAGCACTGGGAAGCTGAGTGGTTTTTGAGCCAATGGGAGGGGCTGATTCTAAACGTGAGAGGTCATAGGCAGTGAATAAAGGCTCTGTGGATGGGCGTGGCCTCTGACTATCCCGTCCAGAATGTCCCTCTAACCCTCCCGGCCTTGTTCGGCCATCCCTGCTTTGTCATGAATTGTCTGCTGAGGACCCTGGAACTTCGACCAATCATGATTAAGAGCAGGGGCCTGCAAACTTTTCCTGTAGAGGTCCAGATACTAAATATTTCAGGCTTTGTGGGCCATACAATGTCTGTTGCGACTATTTAACTCTGTCCTTGTAACAAGAAAGCAGCTGTATGCAATGTATCAATGAATGGGTTTGGCTGTGTACCAGTAAAACTTTATTTACAAAAACAGGTGGTGGGCTGTAATTTGCTGCCCACTTAAGGGTATGGCTTCTGAAGTCGGAGAAGCCTGAGGTGGAATTACGGCTTGACCACTGACCAGCCGTCTGATCCTGAGGAATGGCCTGTGCCTCCGTGAGCCTCAGTTTCCTCACCCATATTGTGGTCTGTAATCATACCTACCTTATAGGTTTATGAGGGGTCTATGCATGCCCTGCATCAGGAAGGAGACAAGAGAAGGCTCCCAGGGGAGAGAGAGAGACCGACTACATCCCCTTCACTATCTCCTCCCGCAAGGCGGCAGGCTTTAGCAGAGGCCTGTGCTGGAGGGGCCGCAGCCTTTGCGTTGGAATGATTGCCCTGTTCCCGTTACCTCCCGTGGCTCAAGTCCAAACAACATCTGGGGCCATCTGCCATGTCAGGTCCATGGGCTGTGAACACCACAGGCTGGTTGGTTTGCTGGCTCGTCATCCTCATGGAATGGGCAGCCACTCACTCTTGAAGCTTAGAACTGTTGTCTGGGCATGTCTCGGTCGGCTCCATGAGTGTCCTGTCCGGGACTGAGTGTTAGGCCTGGGGAGGAAGGTGTTCAGTCAGCACACCAAGTCCCAGGTGCTATTCCTAGCAGCTCTCTTCTGTCAAAGCCATGAGTATTTTAGTTCATAAAAAGTCTTTGTACATCCATTTCTGTTTCTGTTGATGCGATTATGTTTTTATCTCTGACCACTACTGGTCTTTCTTGGTATCTTTCTTTTAGTGGGTGGTGTGTGTGTGTGTGTGTGTGTGTGTGTGTGTGTGTGAGTGGGCATGTGTGTTAGTGTGTGTCTTTGTATGTGAGTCTGTGTGTATAAGGAGGGGTAAGTAGTTCATGGGAAATAGCTCCCCCTCTTTCTTTGACTTTTCATTTTCCTGAGGATGATACTATTTATTGAGCACCTACTGTGTGCCAGGGACCAAGCTTGGTACTTTTCACCCCTTATCACCAATACTTCTATGTGTTTTTAAAAGTACATGTTAGGCCTTCTTATTCCTATTTGCAAATGACAAAACCAACACATCTCTTGGGAAAAGGACCACAGGGTATTCCAGTGAACAGGAAATCTGAGCAGACTGAGCAAACCTCTCTGTGTTATGTTCTAGCAGTCTCCTGCTAGAAGGGGCTGCCTTTTTTTTAATATAATTTATTTTATTATCATTAATCTACAATTACATGTGCAATATTATGATTATTAAACTACCCCTTCATCAGGTCCCCCCCACCAACTGCATTACATTCACTGTCCATCAGCATAGTGAGATGCTATAGAATCACTACTTGTCTTCTCTGAGTTGTACTGCCCTCCCCGTGCCTCCCCAACATTACATCTGCTAATCGTAATGCCCCTTTTTCCCTCTTATCCCTCCCTTCCCGCCCATTTTCCCCAGTCCCTTTCCCTTTGGTAACTATTAGTCCGTTCTTGGGTTCTGTGAGTCTGCTGCTGTTTTGTTCCTTCAGTATTTTTTCTTTGTTCTTATACTCCACATATGAGTGAAATCATTTGATACTTGTCTTTTTCGGCTTGGCTTATTTCACTGATCATAATACCCTCTAGCTCCATCCATGTTGTTGCAAATGGTAGGATTTGTTTTCTTCTTATGGCTGAATAATATTGCATTGTGTATATGTACCACATCTTCTTTATCCATTCATCTACTGATGGACACTTAGGTTGCTTCCATTTCTTGGCTATTGTAAATAGTGCTGCAATAAACATAGGGGTGCATCTGTCCTTTTCAAATTGGGCTGCTGCATTCTTAGGGTAAATTCCTAGGAGTGGAATTCCTGGGTCAAATGGTATTTCTATTTTGAGTTTTTTGAGGAACCTCCATACTGCTTTCCACAATGGTTGAACTAATTTGCAGTCCCACCAGCAGTGTAGGAGGGTTCCCTTTTCTCCACATCCTCGCCAACATTTGTTGTTGTTTGTGTTTTGGATGTTGGCCATCCTCACTGGTGTGAGGTGATATCTCATTGTGGTTTTAATCTGCATTTCTCTGATGATTAGCGATGTGGAGCATCTTTTCATGTGCCTGTTGGCCATCTGAATTTCTTCTTTAGAGAAGTGTCTATTCATGTCCTCTGCAAAGGGGCTGCTTTTTAAAAAAAAAATTGCCTTGGAAATGTGTTATCACTATGTGCTGTGCGACCTTCCCATCCCATAGAATAGTTTGGTATCAAAAGAATGATATTTTTCAACTCTGGTGATAGAGTGCTTGATGAATAAGATATGCAGTGGTTTCATTTCTATCAAAGTCAATTATTTAAGTGCTATACATTTATATTTGCTGTTGAGAAGCCTGCTGTCCCACAAGTCCATGCTTGGGAGCTTGTTAAGGTTGGAATGGGGACAGGGAGGCAACGTGGTGGGTTAGGACTCAGGTCGGAACCAAAGCTGGTTCTGCTTGCTCAAGGAGCTTTCCTCCTGGTGTGTGGTTTCCCCTCATGTGAAAGCAGAGATGTTGGTCATCCTTACCTGCCAAGGATTCAGCTCAAGGAAACCCATAGCGTGTTGGGTACAATACTGGCCCATTGTCCATGTCCAGCACTGAGTCTCTACTATTACCGTCATAGTTCTTTGTATTCTAGTTGCTTTGTTACAGCACGCAGCCACCTCCTCTGGGTTACAGCCAGCTCCTCGCTCCCTGCCACTGGGGTCCAAAGGTTTCCTTTTCCTTTGGTAGTTCGGAGGCTACAGGAAGGAAAAGTTTTGTGGATAGAGAAACCTAGAGATACAGAATTTGGGGACTGGCATGTAATTGAGTATTGTATTACTTTCCTCTGCAGCTGTAACAAATAACCACAAACTGGTGGCTTAAAACAAGAGACTTATTCTCTCCTAGTTCTGGAAGCTTCATCTCCCGGCTTGTGGCTCCGGGAATTCCTCAGGTCATGGCAGCATCCCTCCAGTGTGTTTCGAACAAGCGTCCATTTGTTCTTTACATGGTCGCCTTCTCTCTGTCTCTCTGGGTCCCGTCTTCTTCTTATAAGCACGTCAGTCCTTGAATGTAAGGCACACCCTGAATCCAAGAAGATTTCATCTCTAGATTCTTAGCTAATTACAACTGCAGAGACCTGATTTCCAAATCATGTGCACATTCTGAGGTTCCAGTGGATATGAATTGGGGGGCAGGGGACCCTCTTCAGCCCACATTACCGCTATTAACTGTATTGCCAGCCATGAGGCCCCCATGTCAGACGAGGAAAATCGAGGCAAGAGGAGCCCTTGCTTTCTCCAGAGCTGGAATAGAGTCAGTCGGTATCCTCAGAGCACTCAGCCTGCAGCTTTCCTTGAAGACGTGGCCTTTCCCAAGGGTTTGAATCACCCTGGAGGACACTTGAAGGTGAATGTATGTTGGGGAGACTTTCAGCCAGTGACCCCTTTGTCCCCAGCTCCCTAAGCACACTAAAGTCAAGGAAATATGTTGTTTTAGCGAGAACACTGGGGGATTGTACTCGTGTCTTAAATGTGTCCCTCTGACTATATGTTTGAGGGTCTGAATTAATCCACAGCCAGGGACACCAAATAAATTGTGCTGTCAGACTGGTTTTCATTTTCCTGACTTTAACCCCAGGCAGATTTCTCTTCAGGTTGTAAATTATTCCAGAACAAACAGAGAAAATAGGAAGGGGCGTCCCCGTGGGAACCGTGATGCCTCCTGCATGGAAGGATTCCCACCGAAAATCTTCAAAACACAGAACGTCCCTCAGTTGATCGGAGCAACAGCTCTTAACAGTCTAGCTTCCCCTGTTATATGGAGATGAGTCCTCCACAAAAGAAGAGGAAAATGAATGAAAATAGGTTTCAGTTTCAGATGAGATACCATCCTATACAAGTCTAAGTGATCAAATTGCTCCTTGGAGCCAAAGCAGAACAAAACCCTGACTTACCACACTTAACACCTGCAAATCCATCTTCTACATCTTCCTTTGGAAACTCAAAATCCTTTAAGGTGCAGCACGGCAATGAACTCTGATGTGACGCTCAGGTAGGAAGATAACTAGGGAAAAAACTCACTGGTTCCAAGGTTGCTTTAAAGTGCTATGATTTTATGGTTCCAAAGAGATGTTTCTGCACCTCTAAATAAATTCTTCAGTCAACCAGAAGGAAATCAAGGGCAATCAAAATCTCTAAGAAAGTCAGGAACTTTATATTTAATTTCCTTGCTGGCAAGTAGAAGGATCTTAAATAAAAACTTTTGAGGATGTCCCTGTGGTCCATGGGGACCCAGCGTCTTGCCTCAGAAGCTCCGCACATATCCCTGAGTGAGTCCATCAGCGGCTTGGTGGCCGGCCTCCATCCTGCGACCTGACATGTGATGGATCCCCACTTAGAGCTTATTAGATGCAACGCCTTTACTGTTCAAAGCCCTGGATCCTGTACTTAGCGTTTTAAAGAGGAGAAAGGCACGTTCTTGACCTTTAATTTCTCTTGAAAAATCCAGAGGGGTTCTAGGAATCCTACACATACACTTGGAAGAGACCCCAGCTGCCCAGCTGCCCCACAGCCCCTGAGGTACCACTTTGCTTCCCTTTCTTGAATCAGCAGGATGGGGACACAGCAGAGACGCAGGAGCTCGTTGCTGTGGACAGCAAGGGTGGCAGGGACTACTACGGTGCGGTTAACCTTTGGCCACTCAGGATGTTGGTGGCTTAGACTCGGAGGCCACCCACAACTGAACTGAGAAGGCCTCCAAGGAGTCTGAAGGGTCAGTCCTTCCCCTACATGGAGAGGGAGCTCTTTTCTCATCCCACGTGGCACTCCTGCTACATGGCACTCACTCATGCTCATGTCCTCACATGACCTCACAAGGACCCATGTGAAGTGGCCCCATGTCATATGAGGAAGCCGAGGTCTAAAGTCTGTCCCTCAGAGTGTGCCTGGGGAAAGAGCGTGTCTCATTTCCTTCCTGTATCTCCTCCCTTCATTTCTGGGTTCTTTTTGTAAAGCAGGAGGTATTGTCTCCTTCCCCCACCTCCCAGGATGGATATTGATGATGTAAAAATCTGTCTGCAGCTGCTTACCTGCGCCCAGGTAAGGTGAGAGGCTGTTGCAGAAATCCAGACTGTGGATGTGATCTCCCCTTCTTCCACATGCATCTTAGAGCTCTTATTAAAAAATAAATAATAGAATAGGTGCGTGCTATTGGCATGAAGCTGGCTGCAGCTCACACCACTTGACATCAGTTTGTAACTGTAACCTGCTCTGTATTGAGAAGAAGTCTGGGTTTGGGATTCTCTTCTCCCAAAGCAGTATACAGAACAGAAGCCATTCAGAGACCCCAGAGAGCCCCTCAGACAGAGAACATTTATCGTGGTCTTGGACCAAGGAGGATTTTCAAAGGTTTGTGTTACTCACAAATGTATTTTACCCCATTGTTACCAAAGAGTTTCTGTTATTGCTTGGGAAGGAGGAAGCATTGGAAAGACAGGCCGGGAGACCTGACTGAAGGCAAGAAGCCCAGCTTGGGGTGTATCCACCACCCACCTCCACCCCAACTTGGGGAGCCTTCCCTCCCTTCTCCAGCAGGACAGTTTGGTTAGTGCCTTCAGTCTGTTTCAGACCACTCAAAGGTTCTTGATTGCAGGTATTTTGAACAGACACAGATTATAGGCAGATTAGCCTGAGAACTTAGGCCACCATGCCCAGCGTGTTACTGACTTTCACAAATTGGAAGAAGATGTGGGCATGGAGTTAGGAATGTAGAGGGTTTATCAGAGAGCCGTACATGGGGAGGAAGAGGATTAGGCCAGGGATCCTTGACAGAGACCTGACAGAGCTCAGGCAGCCCAAGGAGCTGTGCCTTGGGTGGCAACGACCAGCCCTTGGACTACCTCCTACCTCCGTCCTTGGCCAGAGCTGCCCTGAGAAGAGCAGGACCTTGGCTTAAACATTGTGGCTGATTTCCTTCTTGTTTTTGCCTCTTCCTACCTCTAATCCAGTGGTTCTCAACCAGAGACAGTGTGCCCCCTGGAGGACACTTGGAGTGTCTGAAAACATTTTGGTTACCGTAGCTGGGCAGGGGGCTATTAGCATCTGGCAGGTAGAGGTCAGGGATGCTGCTAAGAATGCACAAAGGAGCAGGACAGTTTCCCCATAACAAGGACCTACCTGGTCCCAAATGCCCATAGTGCTAAGACTGAGAAGCCCTACTCCAAGCCAGCCCTTTCAATTTTTAAATAATAGAACTGAGGCCATGAGAGCCTGGCCTTCCATATGCAAACCTCTCCTTGCTGAAACTCCCCTTTGTGCATTTGTTTGTTTTGAAATAGTTGGGCACAATGAGAATTAATTAACCCACCAATTTTTTCTGGGTGCCACCACCTTATTAAAGGTTACCAAGACGCAGAGATCTGTCCACAGGAGATGACTGTTGATGGAGGAGTCGTCAGATTTTCTTAGAAAAAGGACCAGCCATATATGATGGTGTCTCTTGCAGGATGGCAAAGTGGTGGCCCCTACCTGAACTGGTCTACAGAGATGTTTTGTTGTGCAAGTTTTCTTTTACCCTTTCTTTTTTGATTCAAATGTCATAAGCAAGAACTTAGACTCTGGTTTACTACAAGCCGCCCCCCCTCCCCACCGCAGGATATTTCATCTTTATCAGCTTCATATGTGCATGCCTACCCCTGAAGGCAATTGCGTGTGTAACCCTTTAGTCAAAGACAGTGGTTCTTAAACTTAAACAGCCACTGAATCACTTGGAAGCCTTGTTAAAACAGATTGCTGGACTCCACCCTAGCGTTTCCGCTTTGGGAGGCCTGAGGTGGGGCCTGAGCATTTGCATGTCTGATAGGCACCGGCTGCTGCTGGTCTGGGGACCATACTTTGAGAACCACTGGTATGAGGCATTGGTTCTCAAGTGTTATTGTACATCAGCTACCTGGGAAGCCAAAAGCACCAGTTCCACTAGCTCATGCCCTCAGGCTCTGATTCTATAGATCTGGGGAGGGGCCTGGGCAGCCCTACTTTTAACAATAAGAAGCATTGCTGTGAAGGGGTCAAATGAGTGGTGTAGACCACTGCTTCTCAAATATTTAACGGGCATAGGAATCACCCAAGGACCGTGAATCCCCATGCTGATTAAGTAGATATGAGCACAGCACCTGAGATGCAGCCTTTCTAACCAGTTAGTTCCCAGGTGACATCCCATGGGGCTGGTGCAGGGAAATCCTTTAAATAGCAAGAGGTAGAACAGTGATTCTCAACCAGGGTGATTTTACCCCTCAGGGGCTATTGGCAATGTCTGGAGGCATTTTTGGTTGTCACAGCTGGGGGTTACGAGTACTACCGGCATCTAGTGGGTAGAGGGCAGGGAAGCAGCTCAGCGGCCCACAAAGCACAGCCCAGTCCCACGGTCCAACCCCAAGTGTCCATAGTGCTGAAGCTGATAAACCCTGAATAGGCAAAGGCATCGAGAAATTGGCTAACCACTGGTAAATGGGCCAGGAAGGTCAGCAGAGTCCCCCAAGAGGAGGGAGTACTTAAATTAGGCCTGTTGTCCAATGTTAGGTTTCTTTTAGGAACAATAGATCTGATGTGTGATCGTGAGGTTTCCACCCTCTTCCAATACTTCCTGCCCCTCTGCTTTATTTTATTCTTTCTCCCCAGCACATGCTGCTATCTAATATATATGTATTTTTCACTTTATGTGTGTCTTATTTCTAATCACTTCCCCTCCTACAAAGTAAAGGGCAGAGATTTTTGTTTGGTTGGTTCACTACGCTATCCTCAGCACCCAGAACAGGGCCTAGCACACAGTAGGTGCTTAATAAATAGTTAATGAATGAGTGCACGTTACAGGCTTTGGAGAAACAGGGAAGAAATGGGTGCTGGGCTATCGGCCAGGAGAAGGGCAGCCCACTACTGCATCACTCTCACCCACTCATAAAATATATACAAAGACTTGCTTTGCACCAGGTGTCCTGGGCACACAGTCCTGATTTGTTCATGTCAGGCTATGAGATGTGCCCCACCGTCTACTTTTCATGCCTTTCAGCCATTCAGAGAAGGGCAATAGAGTTTTCCCCACTGGGCAAAGAGCCCTTTTTTTTTTTTTTTTAGGACTGTTTGAAACATCCTGATTTCATGATGCTTGGGAAGGAATCTCTATATAACAGAGAAAAGTAAAAATGAAAATAAATGTCCGTATCTCCTTATAATTCACTACCTTTTCTTTTTCTTCTTAAACCTCATTTCCATCCAGAAAGTTCTTGCCCTGTATTTTCTGAAAATTGGAAAATCAGACCCTTAATTTGTGTGCCCGTGACTGCCAGGAAGCGAGCTGAGGGGCCTGGATTCAAAGGAACTCTTTTCAGAACGTTCCATTTTCCCATTAGCGCGAGTCTCTGATCACCTTTGTTTTATGCTCTTCAGAGAGGAGAATATTACAAAAACACTTTCTAATTATTGTTGGCCTCTTACTACTTTAGAGCTTCTGCAGCCTAGAAATGAGCATCTCTGCCTGGGAATTTTGTCCTTTTTCCCTTTGGGGGAGACATGTCTTCCCCACGGGGTTATGTATGAAGCCTGAGCTGGCAGAATTTGTCTAATGTGTGTGATGTCAAAGAGGTCAAGACCGCGATGGTAAGAACAGCACCGAGTTTATTTGCATTCCCTCCGCTGCTTTGGGAACAAAAGCACATCCCTGTGCTTCATGGCTCACTTATTTTGGTTCATTTCCTTCAAATTGAGGAGTAGATTAAGAAGAAGAAAAAAGCCACGTTTTCATTTCAATGTCCCCTGCCCAATATTTTCAGCCAGCCTGTAGTGTGGGCAGGTCACTGCTGCATCAGGAGAAGGAAGAGCCTTTGAACGTGGTATGGCCCGAGCTCTCTCTTTCACCGGTCAGTGTCAAGCTGTCTGGCTCTTTCTTGAAGAGCTCCAGGGCTGAGGAGCTTTGAAAGCTCGGTTGTTTTAGATCCCGCCCAAAGAATTAGATCTCCCGTCTCTGTTTGTATCCAGTGTATCCTGGGGCTGTGGTGCACAGGGGAGAATAGCTCTCCTGAAAATTTAAGCAGACAAAAGCAATCAGGGGGGCTCACAGAATCTCCAGGAGGTCAGACAGCCAGGCGCAGGGGAGCCACCCAGCTGGGTCGTGGTGGGTGCTGTGCGCAGAGCTCATCGCAGAGTCGCTTTGTGGAGATACTAATGCCACTGCCACTACACACAGACCAAGTGCAGCCCGGATGCCGGGCACCACATGTCGCCTCTGAGCTGCTGCTACAGGGGGACGGGATGGAATGGTTCTGTCCCAGCCTGAGATCTGCCAGGTGCCTGCTTCTCCCAGGCATGAGCTTCTACCTCCAGTCTGGCTTGGACATCATCTGATGCTTGGAGCCCAAATCACATGCCAAGGAGGCTGAGAAAGTTTTCTCACTTCTAATTTTAAAAGATGTGGGCTCATAAGGTAGAGAACTCTCAAAACATAGAAAAAGTATTCAAAGTTCAGGATGACCCAAAGGAATGGCAGATGCCCAGCAGTCCAGGCAAGGTCTTACCTTGATTTCTTGCATACCTGTGAGCTAGAGGTTCCAGAGTACAAGAGAAAGAGACCCGCCAAAGGATCTTCACTGTCCCTTACTGCCCATCAGAGGCAGGAATAAGCTAAGCTGCCCTGAGATCTTCCGCGCCCCCCCCCCGTCCAGTCCTTGGCCAGTGGCTTCTGCAAGGGGCTGACCAGTGCTAGCCCCCAGGTGGACACAGGCAGGTGATGGCTTCAGAGTGTCCAGATGCTGTGGCTCTTTTGTTTCCTTCCCAGAAGCAGTAATCACAGGCTTGTGATAATTTTCTTGTGTCAGTGTAGGAACCGATGATAAATTAACAAAAGCATGCATGGTATGAGAACAGTCTGTTTAAAGGATACCTGAAATCCAGAAGGTAGGGGAGGAAGAGCCTTTGTATATCATTGGGGCCACATCAACATGTCCTGGTGGGAGAAGCAGCTGGAGAAGGGAGGCATGCAGGATGCTGCTGGGTCCATCGCTTGTAACGCTGTGCTAAGGATGCAGGCCAAAGAGATGGAGGCAAGGAGATGCCAGAGTGTCTGCAAATGGAAACTCACCAGGAACTGGTGCAGGTCAATATCTTCCTCAGAAAAAAATCCCTCCTGAGTTCTTGGGGCCACGACACACCTCCACATCTCCTCCTTGGCCTTCCTCTCCCCAGGGTGAGGAATCTTAACACCTTTATTATTCAGAATCTTCAAAAAGGCCCCCAGGGTTCAGGGAGTCCAGGGTTTCTAAAGTGTGGTCCTCAGTCTTCCCATATATGATTTACCACTGGGACTTGATGAGAAGGGGCAGAGTTCCTGGCCACGTCCCCAGACCTGCTGAATCCAACCCTTCTGGTAATGCCCAGGGATGTGAGTTTCAAACAAGCTTCTTAGGCCATTCTTGTGCACACTGAAGGTCTAGAAGCACTTCTCCAACCTCCTTATCTTATGCGTGGAGAAGTGGAGGCCCAGAGAGGGGCAGAAACTTGCTCAAAGGTAGACAGGTGGCCACCAGCTGAACCTAGAATTTTCCAGTTCACCTCTCCAATCCTTTATCCCTTCCAGCCTCTCCAGGTCTTTTTGCATCTACATTAGGAAGCATGAAGGTGAAGAACAGAACTAAAGGTGATCCCTGTTTCATGCCCAGGAGATCTTCCCTGCAGAATTGTAAAATGCATTCTCTCTTAAAGGCAGCAGCGGTCCCCCGAAAGCTGGCTGTGTATGGATTGGACGTTTAGTGAACTCATTGCTAAATACAGAGCTCCTCCTGGACTCCAGGACGGAAGGGACACTTCCTAAATGCCAGGGTGCCTCTGAGTGTCTTGCACCCCTCCTCTCCTGATACTCTCCACCCCGCTGGGGGTAGATGTTACCTTCACCAGGTAGGTTTCATTCAGGCAGCCCCAGACCTTGCCCTCACCAGGGGGAGCTGAGCAGTTCCAAGCTTGAGTGGGGAGAATGAGGCCCGATGTGTTGGCCTCTGGCTCCTGGGGACTTTGGGCGCTGCTCTGGATGTTTCTAGGGCGGCACAGGTGGCCTACAGCTGGAGATAGAGAGAGGTTTGGTTTATAAACAAAATCATTTGGGAAATTACTTTGTCTCCAGATGTGCTCGGTGAGACTTTCTCATCAAGACTCCCACATCCCCTCACCCCCAGGGTGCCCTGTGCTGGCACTGGAATCAGTCCCATGATGTCAGTTATTTGGACAGTGACTTGGTTACACTATATTTTGTGTGGCCCATTGAGACAGCTGGTATGTTCCTCCTCTGGGGGTGTCGTGCCTGCCTGAGCAAAGGCCATAGGCGGTCACTCTGCAAGCTTGGTCACACACTCTGACCTGACATTGGAGATGCTTAGCAGTGCAAGGGGCCCCAGGGCTGATCCTCAGAGATGTGGTAGAAGAGGACTGGAGAGGTGGTAGATGGGGCCTTGGGGCCTTCGGGGGTGTTCCCTGTAAATCCTCCCTCCTGCATTGGCTGTCCTTTGCTGTAGTACTGGCCCTTCCCCCTGCAAGACACACCTGGGTCTTTCATGCCTGTGTCCTCAATGCTGAGGCCACCAGGTGGCCCCTGCTCAAGTGGGGCAGCCTGACTCCGCCCGCCCCTACGCTCATTTCCTTCCTTTATTATTTCCCTTTTCTCTCTTTTCTTTGCGTATCTGTTATCTGTCTCCATCATGAGAACTGGAATTTCAGATTTGGACCCTGATTGTCTTCTGACATCATCCGCTGATGCTTTGAAGCCTGACATACAGTAGGTGCAGAATAAATACTTCGGTGAATGAACATTGAATAAAAGCACACGTTCAATAATTGTTTGTTCATTGCATGTGAAAATGTGACTTTCTGGACATAGCCAAGGTTATTCCCAGAGAAACTTCTGGACCTGGCTTTGATAGGATAGAGACTCCCCTCTCACCAAGTGGAGTATTTCCATCTTCTTTTGCTCTGACTGCTGGTGGCTTTCCTGTGGCCTTGCTCTCTGCCATGTGTTGGGTCAGCCCCTCCAGGTCTAAGCAGAAGAGAACTAAAAAGGAACAAAGAATGTAAAGGAGGCAAAGGAGAATCTGGCTTGTGGGGTGAGGGATGGTGGAGGAAGGGAGCTAGCACATGCGACTGAGACTCCCAGGCAGAGCCCGGAGGATGGGATTGGGTTTCCTGGGTTTCCTTGTTAGTGAGATGAACTGTTTTCCCTCCTTTGATGCTAGCACTCATTCACTTGGAGTCAGCTATTGATTCCCCTGCTGGGGTCACAGAGCGGGGCCCTCTTTAATTGTGCTCCTTCCTCCACCCACAAGGCCAAGTTGAAATGATGTGACCGTGCTGTTGGATCCCTCATATGGACACAAAACACCTGTCGTCCATGTCTCATTCTGAGACACTGAGGTCAGGTGGATCGACCTCGTTCCTGGTGCGTGTCTCACCACTAAGTGACCTTGGGGGGGGTCACTTCACTTTCCTGAGCCTCAGTTCCCATTGCTGTGATGGAGGAGCGTGGACCGACTTTGTCCTCCTATCGAGAAGGCTGTGATGATTGAATAAAATGGTGGATGGTGGCCAAAAAAAGAGACAACCCATTGGTCCCCAGCTGACGATTGGGTAAACAGGACTGGTACATCCATGCAATGGACTATGATTTGGCAATAAAAAAGGAATGGAATCATACGTGCTATGACATGGATGAGCCTTTGAAACATTATGCTAAGTGGGAAAAGCCAAACACAAAAGATCACATATTATGATTCCATTCATCTGAAAACCCAGAATAGGTAAGTCCATGGAGACAGAAAACAGTGGTTGCCAGGGTCTGGAGGGAAGGAAGAAGGTGGAGTGATGGCTAATACAGGGTTTCTTCCGGGGCTAATGAAAATGTTCTGGAATTATATAATGGTGGTGGTTGCCCAACTCTGTCACTATACTAAAACCCACTGAATTATATACTTTAAAAGGGTGAATTTTTATGGTATGTGAATTATACCTCAATAACAAAATAAAAGACACATATATACAATGTATGGGAAAAAGGCTGAGTAAGCTATAAGGATGCATACAGTTGGGGTATTATCCTCCACAGCATCATCTTATTTCAGCATTTATTTAGTGCCTACTGTGTGTCTGGCTCTGTGACAAGACCTTTGCATACCTTGCTTTGCCTATCAGATTTTATCGTCTTTATTTTTAAAGAAGACTGAGAATCAGGGAAATTAAGTCACATGGCCAAGGTCTACAGGGCTGCTGAAATGACAAACTGGAACCTAAGCCCAGGTCTGTCTGACCCCCAAGCCTAGACCCTTTCCTTTACCTCCTGTTTCCATCTCTTGGGTTCAAGGACTTCTGAATATGATCAAATGTCTTATTTCTTAGATACCTGGACATGGTTTAACTTAAATGGTTCTTAGAACTTGAATGGTGATACCCGTGATGCCCATTGGAAAGGCAGAAATGTCTCCAAGGGCAATCTAAGTGAACCTTCCAAGCTGTAGAAATGGACTGGCTCATGAATTGCTTACCCCTGAGATTAGCAGCTGGTCTCTTTGGCTTGAGGGGTTTGGGGTAGAATCCAGGAATCCCAAGGGTTGGTGATAGACTCTAAGGCAATCCAGAAGCCCATTCCTAGGCCTTGGTGATGACAGGCACCCACCACCCTGAAGCCTAGGGAAGCCACTCCGGGGGCTCCCCCTGGGAAGGGTTGAGAACCAGCTCTCCAATGACATCATATGCAGAGAAAGCCACTTCCAGGCCTGGGGAATTGCTGATGGAGACCCCATGAGCCAGCTCCCGTCTGTGAAGAGAAACCAGGTGAAGGAAGCTCTGTGGTGGCAGCACAGTGTCGGTGGGAAGAGAAAGGACGGCAGCGCAGCGGGGAGATGCCACAGAACTCCTGGGATGTCCACACTGCACCGGTGTTGGCTGTGGTCCGGGGACCTGAGCTGCTCCCCACAGCTTATAGGGCCAGGCCCCTGGTTTGGGGTGAGTGTCTGCGAGGGGAGAAGGGGCCCTGAGAGGCAAGGGCCCTAACATCTTAGCTCCAACTCAAAATGGGCTGTGTGGTTCTGTGAGTCACTTCTGCCAACCCCTGCTTAGATTGCACTGTCTACCAAGGGGGGGTGCTTGACTGCATAAACAGTGGGTCCTTGTTCATTCATCAGGTCTGTGTCTGGCCCATGGCTGGGGGCTGGGGATACAACAGTGAATAAGGAAATGGACATCGACATTCCTTCTGGGAGCTTAGAGGTTAGTGAGAGAGATAGATGTTTGCCAGATAATGCCCCGAATAGGTAATTACAGATGGTGGCTGGTGCTATGAAAAAGTCACAGAGGATTCTGTTCACACATGGACTGTACCTTTTGCAGGCCTACTGTGTGCCAGGCAGTCTTCTCATGGTTGTATTAAAATGTACCTAGACTTTTGGGTTTATTCAGTATGGTAAAGCCAACAGATCAGGAGATGATTGCCACTGAAGAGATAGTTTTCTACTTCCAGGTCCCAAGAGACAGAGGCCATGCCACCCCATGCAAAACCACGGGGGGAAGTCCAGAGTTGGTCAGCTGGGAGAGAATGGCTCAGAGGCAGCATGGGCCAGAGTGGTCGTTGATGTTTTCTCAAGAGAGACTAGGCGAAGTATGAGCACGTTGAGTAATTTAGGACTGAATTATTTGGGCAGGCTCTGGGCTGTACTAGTCGTTCCTAGTCATCCAATACCTGGCCCTGGGGTAATTTAGGATGGGGGCGGCGATATTGAACTTGGTTTGTGAGAGTTTGATAAAGGAGCTGGTTAGGCGTATGGGCTCTGGATTGGCGGGTTTGTACATCAAAGCATGCCCAGGGCAAGTTTACCATCTCTAGGAATTAGCCAACCTGGGCAAGTGGAGGGGAAGTTCCCCCCAAGACTTCAAAGGATCAAGTTTAGAATATGAAAAACATGATTAATACAGTGCTTTATATTTTTGTTTTGACTTCTTAAATCCTCACATCTGTCCTCCTAGGTACTAATAACATCAGCCTTCCCACTTTACAGACAAGGAAACTGAGGTGTAGGCATTTGTTCCTGGTTCCTCAGCTAGTCAGGGAAGAGTTGGGACTTGAACCCAGGCAGTCAGGCCCTACAGTCTGCCCTCCTAAGGACCTCACTCCTGGCTTCTGCGTAAGAAAGGACTTGGTCTGTTGTTCAGCACACCTGAGAGATGACTTGTGATGTCAGGTTCAAGGAGGTGCCAGCTGTCTCCCTCAAGGGTGAAGGACACAGGGAGAAGGGTGTGGGCAGGCAGTTCCCACCTCAAAGCCAACATGGCAGATGGAGGTGGGCTGGCTGGAACCCAGCTGACCGTGTGACTCCCCTTTGGATATTTAAGCCTGACATTGCTGGGCTCTCATTCCAGGCCTGCGGAACCAGAATCTCTGGGGGGGTGATATTTTTGAAAAGTCCTATAAGTGACTCTTTCCAAAACTATCTTTTTTAAAAATTGTGATGTAACTTACATACAGCGAAATGCCTAGATCTTAGGTGCACAGTTTGATGACTTTTGACAAATGCAAACAGTCATGTAAATCATACCCTTATTTAGATACCAGGTATTTCCATCACCCTAGACAATTCCTTTGTGCCTCTTTCCCCCACTGCCCTCTCCCCATGCAACCACTGTTCTGAGTTCTATCAGTGTAGATGAGCTTTGCCTAATCTAGAACTCCGTACAACATGCATGTTTATATATCTGGCTGCTTTCACTCGGAAAAACATTTTTGAGATTCATCCAAGTTGCTGTGTGTCTCCGTAGTTCATTCGTTTGGTAACAGGAGTTTGGAATTGTACAGATAGAGCACAATTGGTTTTTCTGTTCTCTTCCTGATGGGCATTTGGATTGTTTCCCGTTTGGGGCTATTCTAAATAAAGCTGCTATGGGCATTTGTATACAAGTCTTTTGTGAAATTCCATTTCCATTTCTCCTGGCTACATATCTAGGACTGGAATGGTCCTGGCTGGTTCATTGCAGCCAGCCCAATGCTGACATTTCAGCAACTTTGGGCTGACCACCTCATGACCATAATCTCTTTTGGCTCCAAAACCCTACAACTCTATTTCAGCTCAAAAGCAGCATTTTCAGTTGTTGCATTTTTTCTAACATATATATATATATATATATATATGCATAACATAAAATGTACTCTTTTAACCATCTCTAAGTGTGCAGTTCAGTGTCACTAAGCTGGTTCACAGTGTTGTGTAACCATCACCACCATCCATCTCTAGAATTTTTTGCTGCTTCTCAAACTGAAACTCTGCCCCCATTAATCACTCACCCCTCATTCTCAGCCTCTGGAAACCACCATTCTACTCCCAGTTTCCGTAAATTGGACTACTCTCGGTACTTCATGTAAGTGGACTCATACAATGTGTGTCCTTCTGTGTCTGGTTTATTTCACATTGCACGATGTTTTCAAGGTCCATCCATATTGTAGCGTGTCGGTACTTCATTCCTTTGTAAGGCTGAATAATATCCCATTGTGTGTATGTATTACATTTTGTTCTTATATTTTTAATGGAGGAAAAAATTCATTTAGTAAAAAGAGTTTTTAAAAGAGCGTACAATACCTGACTCAGAAACTCTATAAATTCTTCCCTTACTCACGCAGGACATGCTTGGCTATATTAGCAAGCATGATATTCTAGATGCAGGAGTTCTCGAAATGCAGACAAATCAACACACAGTAGACTTCACAATGCTTTTTAGTGTAAAGGGTGGGCTGCATAAGGAGTGTTAGCAGCTGGCATGCAGCCATCAGCACCTATTCTTTCTCATTTGAGCTGGTTTCCAGTTAAGTCCATTAAAATCCTCTCTCCATTTCTTTTTCCAGAACTGTTCACACTAGAGCCTGAAAAGCAGATCTTTGTTTACATTTACCTTGGCTGCTTTAAAACCCTATTTGTCATATCTGACACACTGCAAGTTTCCTATCAGATATGAGAGGAAGTGCCTTCTGAATAGGTGATGGGTTAGTAAATGTGAACTGAAAGCTGTTTGGGCTCTGAACCCCGGTACCTTCCCAGGAGCCGCTGAGAGTCTCAGTGGTGGAACTGAACCTGAGAACAGGTGGAGTGTAATTGCCTGGGTGCTGAGTTGCTCCAGAAGCACACAGAAACAAGAAAGGCTGCGATTAAAACTCTTTGCCACTCGTATTTGATAGTCGTGGCCTGTCCCAAAGATGCATAGGTCGAGCACACAAATTGTATGAATGGGATATTAATGCAGAGACATAGTGCAAAGATTTCTCACGCCTTCCCCATGGGGGATGCTGCCCAACCATTAGACCTCAACTCAAGTCACTGTTAGACTTTCTGGGACCCTCCAAGCAGCACTGACCACTGTGCTTTAAATCTCTGCTGTTGCTGGTATGTTTCCATCACTGCAGCCTCATGACACATGTTGACATACAGAATGTACTCAGTAAATATTTGCCAAATAAATGGATGAAGAATGAACCACTCAGTCATTACCTGTTTATTAATCTCACCAGCCTATTAGCCCCTTCCTAGCAGAGATTGCCTTATCTTCTCCCCAGCTCCAGCTCACTGCTTGGCACATAGTAGGTCCGCAGGCAAGGTTTCCAGGGTATTCAGAAGTATAGCGCGCGTCCTATTGTAACCTAGTTAAAGCTACGTATGTGTGTCCTGTCTCCTGCTGCTGCATCCTTCCCATTGCTAAGGCAGTTACTGCTTATTGTTATTTATTATTCTTTGTATCCCCGGCATCTAGCACATGTCTAGCACATAGTGGGAGGGACGTCAATAAAATACATAGTAATTATTGAATAGTATTTCAGCAGCAATTCCATTTTTCTTTCCCACTGGAGCACTTGCATTTCTTCTGAAATACAGTGAGGCTTGTACTCCATTACCTTGGCTACTGGGCTTCACTCTAGCATAGAGTTGGTGACCCCGTCTTGGGCCTCATGTAGGCAGGTTTTATTACTCAGGTACTGTGATAGGCTCTGGCCTCATCCCGAGCTCTTCTGCACTTCTCCTAACATCTTTGCAAAGCTTGACATGTTTCTTTTTTGTTGAGCCTTTTAATGACATTGTAGACCCAGGAAAACCAACTTCTGGGTGGTGGCTTTGCAGGTTGGCCTCTTGGAATCAATGCTGGGGTTGTGGGTGGAAGAGGCTTTTTTTGTTGTTGAGGTTGGACACACTGAGTTTGATCCCAGCTCTGTCCCTCTCAGTTCTTTGACCTTGGGTGCAAGCTGTTTGTTTTCCCATCTGCAAAATGGGGATAAATCATATCCACTAAGAGTGATGCAAGGACTGGGTGGTGTGCTAGTTTCCTATGGCTGCTGCAACAAATTATCAAAACCTTAGGGGCTTACAAAAATCCAGATTTATTCTCTTACAACTCTGGAGGCCAGAGGTGTGAAATGAGTCTGATGGGGCTAAAACCATGGTGTCAGAGGAGCTGGTTCCTTCTGGAGGCTTCAGGAGAGAATCTGTTTCCTTGCCCTGTCTGGCTTCTAGAGGCGCCTGTATGCCTTGGCTTATGGCCCCTTCCTCCACCCTGAACACTAGCAGAGTAGCATCTTGTCTATCTGGCTCAGCATCCTACAGCTTCCGTTATCACATGGCCTGCTTCTCACTCTGACCTCCCTGCCTCCCTCTTATAGGGGCTCTTGTGATTCTATCAGACCTACCCAGATATCCGGGATAATCCCCATCTCAAATCCTTAATTTAATCACATCTACAGAGTCCCTTTTGCCACATAAAGTAACATATGCCTGGGTTCCAGGGATTGGCATGAGGACACCTTTGGGGGCTGTCATTCATCTTAACTGTAGATGGGCCTATCTATACGGTGACCTTTGAGTAACAAAAATGTCACATCGTCCTGTGTTCTCCATTCCCAGAGTGAAACTTATATCTAAGACTGTCTTAGTGTGGGTTCCCCCCACAGCAAACTGAGTCAGGGATTCAAGAAGAAATAGTTTATCTGAGAGGTACCCAGTAGGAAGGGCATCAGGAAGGGAAGGCAGCCAGGAAAGGGTAGGCTTCCAAGCCAGCTGCCACTGTGGGAGACTAGAGCTTAATCCTGCTGGTGAAATTCAAGGAGCCAGTGTACAACGTGCCTCAGAGTTCATCAACCCTAAAGGTGAGGGAGCTGTGGTATTTATACACCAGTTCCCCTCAGTCATTGATGCGAGAATTCCCATAGTCGGGTGTCACGTCTGGCCTGCTGCACAGGTGACAAAGCAAGGTCCAGCAGTACGAGAAGCCCCCCCCCCACCCCCAGGCAAAGAAATACAGCAGTGACACTTGGAAGTTAGGCCAGCATGCACGCATGTGCTGAGGAGGAGATATGAACAGAGTAACTCAACAGTGTCTTCCACAGAGCCCAGGGCCTCTGAGCACTCTTGGTCAGCAGTCCATCACCACCACGCCTGGACACCTCTGCTCCCAGTGGTCAAGTCATTTGCTTACTAAGAGTCCCTTGTGGTTATTCCCAAACCTGTTTATGCCCGTTGTACAATCACTGAATGAAACTAAGTGGAATGTCCAGTTATTTAATGCAGCTAAAGTCCAAGACTTGATAGGAGTAAATTGCTTTTAAAAAATGCTGCTTAGTTAGATATGGTCAAGACAAGTAAAGGAGATGGTGGCAGGGAAGGAAGAACCACCCAATTCCAGAAAGGGAAGTTATTTCTCCCTTTAAAGAAGCCCAAGTTGGAAATGATACGAATTTTGAGTGTGGTTTATGTGGCTGTGTGTGTACGTGTATGTATTCAGTTCCCATAACTCCATGAGGTAGGTGTTATTCCCATTTCATTGATCATGAATGAAGAAACTGAGACCCTAAGAGGTGACGTAAATTCCCCAAGGTCTGCAGTTAGTAGGTGGCAGAACCTGAACCTGAATGTCCCCCTCTCTTTGCCTGGCACGACCTCCCCTGGGCCTCAGTCTGCCACTCTTGGAAGCCATGCCAGAATTTCTAAGCACACTCACTTCAGTCTGACCAACTTCTTGGAGCTGACACCATCCCACATTGCTGGGAGGGACTCTAGGCAAAGTCCTACCCAACCCAGGAGCCTCCTGCATGGAAAAAAGGGAAGCGATCTGGTTTTTTTTTTCACCTTTTCTTAACTTCTTTTAACCTTCATGAACTTCCATTGCTTCTTAGTGGATGGTGAGAATGCCTGAAAAATCAGCTAAGTCTGCCCCGCCCCTCACCTTCTAGCAAAGATGGCCTAGCAGAAATCCTGGGCCATGGCCTTCTGCTGTGCCGGATATCAGGGCGAAGGGGGAGGCCTGGAGGAAGGGCCCTGGCACTGACCTTGGCTTTTTAAAGATCTCCAGATCTGGGACTCTGACAGCAACAGGAATCAAACAGCAACTCAAAACCTCAGTCTGGGGGCTGCAGGGCCTGAGGCTTCCATGTTAATCCTGAGTGCCAAAGAGTAGGCTTTATCTGGAATTCTGTTTGTGGGCAGAGGGAAAGGTTTTCACTGAAGCAGAGCTTATTAAACAGGCTATTAACAACCCCCCAGCCCAGACCGGCTGGCTTTCTTCTTCCATTTTCTATGGAACTCCCTGCAGAAGGGGTGAGGAGCGCTCACCCCAAGAGTACTAGTTCAGTAAGAGGTGCCTGGAGACCTGTTAATAGACTGATGTGGAAATGGCTGGCATGCAGCTCTTATAAGGCAGTTCATGCTCCCCTCCAAATGGAAGGCTGGTCAATCTACACTGGTTACCAGCATTCAAAGTAGCCTTCCTTATTTTCAGTGAGGTTTTGTTTGCTTGTTTTTGAAGGAAATGCCAGTTGGCTAGTTAGCTAGTATGGTAATTCCTTCAGCATCGAAATGGCAGCCTTTCATGAAGCTGGTTGAAGGAAAGCATAGACCGTGTTCATTTAATATCTATTGCATGCCTGCTATGATTGGGCCCTGGGCTTCTACAGTCATAGAACTAAGACATAACCCTCTACTGGACAAGAGTCCTGAGTGACCAGGCTCATGGTAAGTGCCATGAGGGACGTAAATGCTGGGAATGTAGGAGCCCAGAGGGCAGACATCTCCCCCAGTTCTGCATCTTGGGTTGGGGTATATTAACAGATACCCATAGGAGGTGGTGTCTTAGCTGAGTTGGGAAGAATGAGTCTGGATTAGCCAAATGGAGAAAGTGAAAAGGGTGCTCTAGGCAGTTGGGGTAAAAGCAGAGAAGCAAGACAGAAAATGGGGCCTTAGAAGGACTTGAGGGAGTCTGATGTGGCCAAAATGTAGGAAAGACGGTGGGAAAGATCAGTCTGGAGATGGAGACCAATTCCAGCCAGTGGGGCCTTTGGATCTTGCTAAGGAGCTGGGATTTGACCCTGGAAGAAGTCACTAGTTGTACCTGCTTTTTATGGCATGAGACTCAGCCGCAAGGAGAAGGCAAGGGACTGGGATGATTAATGTGGGTAATAATGTCATATTTTAGGAGTTTTCTATGCATTTTCATGGGGCTTGAATTGATAGGCAAATTCCACTCTTCAGTTTTAATTATGTAAGAGGCAAGAATTATTCTCTTTGTTTTCAGCATGGAAACCAAGTCTGTGCACTGGCCCCTCATCAATGACTTAATGCTGGAGTTCCGCAGTGCCTCGCTGCACGGGGTGGCCAGGGACTTGGTCAGTCTCACCGCCAATGTTGGAATACGCCAACCCAGTCTGGTTCTACCTGGACACGGCTCCCCTCCAGGAATCCTTTGCCAGTACTGTGTCCCTCCCTCCTGCTTTGACTGGTCTTCATACCCAGCCTCACGCTCATAGACATGCTACCCGCTTGCCAATGTCTGTTCGAGCCAGTTGGACATGGAGGGAGGAGCCCTAGGCTGGTCTCGTTTTGGCTGTGTGACCCTGTATGGGCACTTTCTCTCACTCGGCTTGTTTCCTCATGTATTAAGGGACCGTGTTGAACTAGATGGGCTCTCAGGTTCTCTCAGAGGCTGTGTCCCATTCACGCCTGTATCCCTCAGTGCCGGGCGCAGAGCAGGTGCTCAGGACGGAACTGTAGAATGAGTGTGAGAACACCCATCCCGTGCCAGGCAGCATCTGCCCCTGAGCAAACATCGGGAGAATAGAACAAGACCCCTGCCCTCAGGCATCTGGTGGTAGAAATAAATGTGGAAGTAAATAATTAGAATGTGGTACAAACAGGTATAAAACACAAGTAATAGAAAATACTGTGGCAGCAGGCGAGTGGCTGCTCTGTGGAATTCTTTGGTCCCATTTGATCTCAGTGGAGCAGCAGAAGCAGCTCAACAGGACTGCCCCCAGTTGTAAGCATGCAGAGACAGGAACCCTACCAAGGGTGCTGAGCTTTCAAGTGTCCATCGTCTTCAAGGATGCAGTTACTTGTTATGTTTTATGCAAAGGAGCATGTGTCTGCTTTCACAACTGAGGTGACAAATTTGGACAAAGATTATTCTTTCTTTTAAAAAAAGTGCCAGTAAAAGATTACAGGTAAAACCATGCTGAGTTGTGTGCATCAGATTTCATGACACAGATGGAGAGCTTGCTCAGGACCTGGTCTGGCAAGGGACTCATATCCAAGTGACGGCCACTGAAGGGAGTGAGAGCCCCACCCCCCACCCACTCCTGATTGCAGAACAGGTGTCTTCTGTGAGCTCTCCTCTCGGATGAGGTTTGGATGGAGCTGCTGGAGGATGTTGACAGCATGAAACTCTTTCTAGCCCAGCAAATGTTTGCCATCAGAGTGTCTGCAATTTGAGGCAGCTGGGGATTTTAGGTAGTTGATAAGCGAAATGTAAGAGGGGACAGCTCTGTCTGGATTACTCCTCAGCGGGACCTCATTGACCCTGCTGGGAGAATGGGAGGTTTTATTCCTGGTGCAAACCTAAAGTAGCCAAGAGGAAAAAGAAACATGGGCAGGGCCCTCCCAGCAGCCCAGAGCATGGAGCGCCAGCTAAGCCCTCCTCACCAGATGGCTTGAACTGCATATCCAGAAGAGCCCACTCCTTTGGGGCTGGTTAGACCCTGGCAGGGATGCACTGAAGCTTTGGTTCACAATGTTCAGCTTGTCCGGGGGCAGAGGGCATAGTGAGCCCCTCAGATGGCAGGGGACCTGTCGAGACCGGCCAGTGCGAAACAAATGCCACATGCAAAGCCAGGCACGTGTGTCATTGAGCAAAAGAATGTTATTTCGTGGGGTTATTCTCGTTAAACAGGGTGAAACAGGCGTTAAAGTGCCTGCTGGGCTTCCAACTTCTCTCTGGGAAACGCACTCACTGGATGGTAGAGGCTTCCCCTTCAAAGCTGACTGCATGCTGACAAAGTCAGTTTGCAAAGCCGGCTGCAATTGTAGAGATCCTGCTCTGTGGCAGCAGAAACCTCCCTTTCTGGCCAATGAAACCTGCTGTGTTGACCCCCTCACTTCCTCCAGTTGGATAAGGGGCTGCTCTCTATGAACAAATGACGGTGGGGCTGCACACCTCATTCAGGAGACTTGTCACACTCGGCGGTTTTAGCCCCCGTCGTGAATTATGCATCTGTGGGTCTACTGGAGTTTTTTCTTGTCTTCCTTTTTTCAAGTGCTTGTCATACACAAGGCCCCATAAAGCATATATGTGGCCCAGTCCCTCATGGGATGGCCGTCTGATGTTTTTACTTGGAAGCCTGGGATTTAAGGAGGGCAAGGAGCTGAAGCAGATGTCAGGAGAGGGGGGATAACCGCAGTTATGTATTCCTGCTGAAGACGGAGGTGGGAATTCTCCAAGGCAGTTCTGAAATGGAACATCGGGCCAGACGCCCTCCTGGACACTGAGGTAATTCATCTCTGGAACGATTGACTTAGAGTGACGGCAGCCCCTGCTGATATAACGGGGTTTCCCTTCCTGCTCTTTCTCCTTTTCCAGCTCTTTTAAATCAAAGAGAGGAAAGCCACACCCCAGTTTTGGCCAAAGCCCTTCACCAAAGTGGTATGCTTCTTCCAAAACAGACCTGAATCCCTTCCTTAGCAGAACAGGGTTCTTTTATGTGGACTACTGTTGTATACCAGCGATAGCACTCCTTAATAACTTTGCCTTAGACAGGGTTCTCATATGCATAATTCATTCAAGACAGTAGACTCCAGAGACCGCACTGTGGGTTGTCTTATTTTTGTACGGTTGCACTCCCCCACACACCAGGTGCCTGTGGTGATTTACAGAGACGTTGGGATACCTGGTTACTATGCTTCATTCCCGATCCATTATTATTCTTCCTAATTCTGCAGAGTCATTTGCTGGATAAGGCCCTTTAGAAAACAAATGCATATTATAACAGATAATATTGAATTTACATTTATATCTCGGGTGTACAGGGAAAATGATGTGGCCATTAGAGGTAATTATATAATTTTTAGGCATTCCTAGAGACTCTCTGCTGACAGAGCAAGTGCTGACTTTGATAGTTAACCAAATATTAAATTTTTTAGAGCTTTGGGGATTTTTGACTCTTGATGGATGATGGCTCAGGACTTTCAAACTTCAGGTGGGAAAAAAAGAGAACTCCCTGACATTGCATTGTATATTTAGGTGTCTTAGAAATGTGTGACCAATTCGTTAAATGTGCTCACAATGTATTGATCAGTGAACCAAGCAAGATATAAATAGTATACCTACTATAATCCCATATGCACACACATACACACAAACTGTACAAATATACCTATACAATATACATACACATATAAAATACACATCTATGTATATTTGTATAGTTTGTGTGCGTATATGTATGTGGTATGTATATATTGTCTATTTATATATCCACATACATATAGAGATATATATACATATTCATTCTTCCAGACATCTTTCAGTGCATATATGGAAGGATTAATAATAAAATATTAACAGAGGTGAACTCTGGATCTATGGGATTTTACTGTCTTAATCTTTAAGCAAAACTGTTTATTCTCTTTATGGACAACCCACCATGAGATGAGCCAGGTGGGGCACAAGCAATTGATCCAGAGCCCCTGAACAGGTCCTAGAGCCCATCACAGTTTATCTGTGTCTGTCAGTTCCAGATTCAGGTCTTGACATCAATTTGACCAGGTTTGGTCCTTACCAAGGGCATTTTTAAAGGGATGGAGATTTGTTCCAATATGTCTCGACCAAATAATTGCCTTTGCCTTTGACTTTGGTGTCCAAAAGCCTCCTGGTGGTTTGAGAGGTTAAGTGGGGGTGATCATATTTCCTGTCCCCAAAAAGCAATGGCCTTCAAACTGTCGTGGTCTTTGGATGACTTGGACAAGACAAATGAACCATCTACCATTTACCACTCCCAATAAAACAATTCCTAGAGGAAAACATAGGGGGAAAGCTCCTCGACATTGGCCTCAGCTATGTTTTTGTGGCTCTAACACCTGAAGCACAGGCAACCAAAGCAAAAATAAACAACTGCAACGATGTCAAACTCAAACGTTTCTGCACAACAAAGGACGCCATCAACACACGAAAAGGCAACCTATGGGATAGGAGCAAATAATTGCAAACCATATATCTGATAAGGGGCTAATATTCCAAAATCTATAAGGAACTCCTACAACTCAATAGCAAAAAAATCAAATAACCCGATTAAAAAACGAGCAAAGGACTCGAACAGACATTTTTCCAAAGAAGACATACAGATGGTCAACAGGTACATGAAAAGCTGCATCCTATTTCAATCCTGGGAGGCTGGGGGCCAGAGGTCAGCCTCCCTCCCAAAGCAGGACCTCTGTTGTACTGAAACTGCAAAACTCTGACATCACTAACCATCAGGGAAATGCAAATCAAAACCGCAGTGAGCTAGCACATCGCACCTGCTAGAACAGCTGTTCTCAAAAACACGAGATAAATGTTGGTAAGGATGTAGAAAAAAGGGCACCCCTGTGCCCTGCTGGTAGAATCTAAATTGGTTTAGCCAATATGGGAAACAGTATAGAGGTGCCTCAAGAAATTAAAAATAGAACTGTCTCATGTTCCAGCAGCCCCACCTCCAGGTGTATCTCCAAAGGCAATAAAATCCCTATCTCAAAAAGATATTTGTACTCTCATGTTCAATGGAACATTATTTACAGTCATGACAAAAATGGAAATAACCTGTCAACAGATAAAGAAAATGTTCTGTGTGCATGTGTGTATAAAACATATATATAAATAAAACAGAATATTATTCAGCCTTGAAAAAGAAGGAAAGCCTGCCATTTGCAGTAACACAGATGAATCTGGAGGATATGATTCTAAGTGAGATAAGCCAGAAAGAGAAAGACAGTAGACAAATGATATCACTCAGATATGGAACCTAAAAAAAAACTGGAAGTCATAGTACGAGAGAATAAAATGGTGGTTAGTGGGCAGAAGAAATGAGGAGACGTTGGTCAAAATTAGTTATAAGATGAATGCGTTCTGGAGACCTAGTGTACAGTATGGTGACTGTGGTTAATAATAGTGTATAGCATACTTGAAATTTGCTAAGAGAGTAGATCCCAAGTGTTCTTACCACAAAAAGGTCACAATATGAGGTGACGTTTGATTGTGGTCATTTCACAATATATACATACATCACAATATCTCATGTGACTTTGGAGTCCAAAAGCTTCATGTTGATTTGTGAGGTTAAGTGGAAACTTGTACACCTTACACATTTATCATTTTCATGTGTCAATCAGACCTTAGTCAAGCTGGAAAAAAAATCAAACCACCTCTTAGTGAGGGAGGCAGTTCTTTCTCCTGGCAAGGGGATGCTAAGGGAGAGGCAGTAGAATCAATCATTTCTTCTCACCAGGGAGCAAGGGAGGCACATTCCTGTCATTCCAAAAGTCAGGACTGCAAACTGCTCTTCAGTCAACCACATGGAAAGCCATCATCTCTGGGCCCATCTGCATGTCGAGAATTTGCAATAACACAGATGTTATACCGCTTGGGAAAACCACTGTTTTAGAGAGGGGAACTATTAAATCTGTTGGAGCTGGACTTGTCTGGTGTTACTTTAACCTGAACTTGGACAGCAGAGCAGATCTGTGGGGAGTGCTTGCATGAACCTAACCACGTGCTGGCATAGAAACTTAGATTTTTCTCCATTTAAACAACCTGCTCCATCAGCCTTACTGTGACTTTCCCTCTTCCCCCATAAATCTGTTTGTGTGTGGGGTGCATGGCAGGATTTAGTTCTGCCAGACCTGTCACTTGGCATTCAGCAGAGTCCATAATTCTCACTTCATTTTCAGAGCACCCTGTTTTTCTTGAGTGTTTGGACACAAGTTCAAAAGTACGTCTCAGGAAGGGGACCAGATATTTCTCTAGATTCAGCATGTTGAGTTTGCTTGCCATCCAAGGTTTGGGCTCAGTCCCCCTTAAAAAGGCCAAACTGGAAAAGGGTATACTAGTGTGCAGAGGGGCCCCGAGAGCCTGCCCCATGCTTCTGTGGTGATGGTCTGCACTTACAGAGAAGATTTAAAATGTAGCATGCAGGCTAAGCGTGATTTTAACTCAAGGCAGTAGCGTGGCTTGAGCGCCAAGCTAGGAGGAGATGGGCGATTAATCCTTCTGACATTCCCTTTGAATAGCATCATATTTCAATCCTGTTAAGCTGTGAGGCCAGTGTTTATCAGTCTCTCTCCTAAAGCAGGACCTGTGTTGTGCTGAAGCCGCAGAACTCTGCCCAGTTCTGTGCCTTAAAGGTGGCAGTTGGCTCAGCTGCCTGCCGACCCCCTCCACCTCAGCAGCTCCCAGCTGCTTCTGCTCGCCCGTCTGTCACCGACCAAGCAAGGGGTCAGTGGGCTTGGTGCCCTTTACTGGAATGTGGCAAAAAGAAAAGAGAAACAGCGCTTCTGGAAAATAGACAAGAGGGAAAGGGGAGGTGGTCAGGCGTGCTGAGGAATCCAGAATTCCAACTGTGACTATCTCCGCACTTCCGTCCTTCCTGTTCACATCTCCCCAGCTGAAATGTTCATTCATTTTTTTATTCATTCATCAAACATCTGTTGAAAAGTGCATTGCACTAAGGTGCCACAGATGCAAGGATGCACACTGCGGGTGAGGCCCATACCCTTGTCCACCGAGACCGTCTAGGAGTGGAACGGACGTTGGCCTGTGGGAAGTTAGGAAGTGTTGAGTGTGTAGGATTCAGAGTTGGGTGGTCTGGGCTCTGCTGCCTGACAGTGCCACTTGTGAAAGTCACTTTGTCCATCCTTAAGCCTCAGTTTCCTC
Organism: Smutsia gigantea; assembly: GCA_032199065.1. Lineage (NCBI taxonomy): Eukaryota > Metazoa > Chordata > Mammalia > Pholidota > Manidae > Smutsia > Smutsia gigantea. The sequence continues at coordinate 347,894 of JAVSCE010004566.1, forward strand.
TGCTGTAAAATGGGTCTGATAGTGGTACCTATCTTATGGGATTGTCAAGAGGTCTAAATAAGTCACTGCAAATAGCACACTCAGGAAGCAGTCACTAATTCTTGGGTTTTGTTACTAATTCTATTTTAAATCACATTATAAAAAGGCAAACTCAGAAACCAGGGGAAACATTAGAGTGAAATGTACCTTACCTTGGAGGTCAGGGAAGGTCTTGATGCAGGTCCTTGATGAGGGGGCATTTAAGTGGAGAATTGGAAGTAACTCCCACCTATTCTGTCTCCAAGGGTTAACCACTCACGTAAGTTCTGGGTCTGCCAAGTTTGGGCTTAATTCGATCCTTGTCTTCTCTCTGCTTAGATGAGAAGGTCCTTGTGGGCAAGGAGTGTACCCTGTACATCTTTCTAGCACTTTCTGCCACAATAAACATCTCGTATTGCTTTGCCCTTCATTGAATACCCAGAGAAGCAAGTGACCAATTGGTACCTGCACACAGGCATGGAAGATTTGAGTCTGTTACGACATGGTCCTGGGGACAGCTCCCGCTGGCCTCACCAATGTACAAGGTCACCTGCCACTTTATAACTTTCCAGTGAGTTACCAAGGAGCGGAACCCCACACTCTGGGACTGTCAGAAAGAAGTACAACTCCCCCTCCACCCTCCGCCCAAAAGGTTAAAGCAATTCAGGAAGGGAATGCAGAGAGCAAGGGGCCCAGGAAGCTGTGGAATGCCGTCTCTTTGTCCTGCCTCTACCCCCTTCTTGCCTACCACTCATTCCCAGAGGCCATGGCTTTTCAGGGTGCTGTAGCCCCCACCACAGCTAGCATGCATGTACCTTGACTAATACAAGAGGTGTGATCCTGAAAATTTGTCTGTAAATCTTGCTTGTTTTGGTGAATACAGTAAAAAATCTTCAAAGAGACTTGTTAATACACAACATGTTATACATAATTCAGAAGGGTCTGAGGACTGTTCCCTCATCGTCCTCCTCCTAGTGTCAGATGCTGAGCCCATCACGTATTCTATAAGGATTGGCGAGCACTCCCAAGCGTGCCAAGCCCTGTGCTCGTGAAAGCAGGGAGAACATGAGTGAAGCAGCAGTTTTCTCCAGGAGTTCCCGGTCCTGGGGAATTAGGATATGATGGGCTAAAAGATGTGTATAGGGGGTGAATGAGATGGCCAACCTGGGGGAATCAGGGAAAGGATCCAGACGTTCTGGACAGAGGAGACAGTGTGAGCCTGGCAAAGCCATGTGGTGGTTAAGTGGCTTGATGCTGCTGAGCTCAGAGGGGTCGGCAGGGGGTCGCAGAGCCAGGGCGTCGTCAGGGGGTCTTACCCATCAAGCTGAACAGATGAGCCAAAAAATGCCCTGAGCAGAGTTGGCCAGGTGAGGCAGCGCTTCCTGCCCACCGCATCCCCAGGGGTGGCGCTGCCATTCATGGTAGGAGCATCCGCATGGGCTGGGGATTCTCTCACGTGAGCATGCTTCAGAATCACCTGGAGCTTTGGTAAAACTCAGGTGGTCAGACCCCACTCCCGGGGCTTCTGAATCAGCAGGTCTGGGGGGAGACTAAAAATCTGCATCTCTGACAAGCTCCCAAGGAGACCGAGCCTGCTGGCCCAGGGACCATACTTTGGGAACCACTGTGTAGGCATTTGTGAGGTCAACTAGGAGAAGAGGTGTCCCCTATGACCAGCTGGAGAGAAGGAAAGGAATAGGAAAATAGCAGACAGGTGCCAGGTAAATGCAGCTGCCCACAGACAGGGTCCTCGAGCTCACATTCCTGGTCCCGGGTGACAATTCCCAGGACTCATCAAGCACGTAATGGAAATGATCAGCTCCTCATAACCTTACACAACTTTGCCACATCTGGAAACATAATTCATTTCTCTTTATTTCTCATCGTCTCCATTTTCGTGCAGGGTAAATACTGCACGTTGAAGGCTTTATTTTGGAAGCCCGTTTCCTCACTGATTTACATTCTGCTCTCTCGTGGCTTTCCAGTCGCCTTAAGATGCATCGTCAGTGGGCAGTGGCTCCTAGTACAGTCGCTTCACGCTTCCAAATGACCCCCCTAGTCTTTCCTCCCACCCCCAAAGTCAATGATCCATCAAACACTTCAGCCCACTGAGAGTGTAAGTGTAAAGGGGCAGAGACAAAGCTCCTTTCTGACAACACAGAGCCCCACTCTAAACTCTGAAATGTCGAGTTTTCCAAATGGTCGTGGGAGCTCAGCAGCGCTGTCCCCCAGACGGTGGTCTCTGGCCTGAGCCACTGGCTGCCACCTGCCTGTCCTTCCACCTCTGTCTCCTCTCCACCCCATTCTTCATGGTTCTTGCCAAAGGTCCCCACAGTGAGGCCGCTTCCCAGAGCACGGAGCCACTGGAAAAAGCAGAAACAGGGTCATGGAGTAGACTTGCCACAGAAGCTCGGTCCCGCTTCTCTGGAGTGTGAGGCAAGCCCGGCCAGAGCCCAGGGGTTTGCTGGAGGCTTTGCTTCTGCAGGATCCTTCCCGAACGGAGCGTCTCCCATGCCATGGTTCCTGGTACCCATAGAACGGCTATGAATCTCAGTCAGCAAAATTACTTACATTTCTTGTACATGTTTTAATGATTTTCGTATGGCACATTCAGCTTTAATTTCAGCTTTGAGCCCCATTTAGCCAGAGTGGTGGAAGTGTGCCATCCGGCAATCCAAGTTGGGGTGGGGAGGCACTTAAAGTGCAGGGCGGCTGGGGGCTGTTGGGGGTGTCTGCCCCTGATGACATCTGGGCACCCAGACATCTGGTGAGACCTCTGCCGTCCCATCTGGTCCTTGGCCGTAAGCCACGTGGCTGCTGCGAAGTTGCCCTTGGGGTCGGGCAGCTGGCTGTGTCCAGACTGTCCCATGGCATATGGAAGTAATTCCACAGTCCCACCCACGTGGGGCTTCAGCAAACTCACCTCTCCTCCCAGCTCCAATGCCACCTTCCCCACAAAGGGATCCAGCCTTCCCCCTTTGGAATTATTATTTAATACTTGGGGGAATTTAGTGACAGTGCCTCGCATGAGCTGTTCCATGTCAGAATCCTTTCTATGTGTCTCCCTCTGCCACTAACATGTCATCTCTTGGGGTCATCACCAGCCTGTTTTATATCCCTGTTCCCAGATCACGTCGTGGGGGCCTTGCAGAAGAGTGGGTGGACAAAGCTTGCGGAACTAAAATGCAAAGAATGTTCAAACACCTGGAGTTGGCAAGACCCAGTCCTGGCAGGAAATAGGAAGCAAGCCCTTCCCCCTGAGTCCTCCTTGAGAAAAAGAAAGTGGGCAAGAACATTCGGATTGACATCCTGGGAAGGGCTGTGCTCAGTGGTGAGTTTCAGAGGAAGGGTGATTCTGTGGCCTTCAGGCTGGATCCAAGAAGACATGGAATGCTGTTGGCCCCACCCAAGCCCTTCCCAACTGACTGGACGCTTCAAAGGGCTCCCTGTCACACCTGTGTCCACTTCAGCAAATGCACATTGGGCAGGTGCCTGGCCCTATGCTAGGCCAGGGGAATACAATGGAGAATGAAGCGGGCTGGTGGCAGCTGTCTAGAGCCCACCGTGGGGAAGTGGTGTACCGGTATCCAAAACTCAACAGCAAGTCAATAACCCAGTTCTAGGTTGTAAAAGATACAAGAGTGATAAAAACAGGCAGTGAGGGGGAGAGGGATGGTGGGTGGGAAAGCCTGTGTACTTTGGGCAGTGCAAAGCCTTCTTGAAGAAGTACCATCTGAGCTGAACCATTTGAATGGTGAGAAGGAGCCAGCCAGTGGTGTGCTGGTGTTTAATAACTCTCTCTTAAAAAAAAAAAACAACAAAACCCTGAGTGGCAGAGTTTGCCAGTTTCCATGGCCCCACCATACTCCAACCATGGATGATTTCAAGCTATCAACCTGATGTTACAGGAATAGATGTGCACAGTCAGCTCTCGCGAGCTGGTGTGAGTGCCACGGCACTCAGTGGAGTGAGCCATGCGAAGACATGGGGGATGAGCAGTCCAGGAGATGGAAATAGCAAGTGCAAAGGCCCTGGGGCAGGAATAAGGGTGGTGTGTTCACAGGAACAAAAAAGATCTCAGTGTGGCCTGCTCATAGTGAGCAGGGGGGAGGGGTCCACCCAGGGTCTGTGGGCCATGGGAAGGAATTAGGCTTATGAAAGTCCGGAGAACCCTACACGGCAATGGCCATGTGCTGGGGTGGCACTGCTGGTAGTATCATTGATGATGGCAACAGCAGTGATAGGGACTGGAAGGAGGATGTGCCCAAGTCGTTCTGGAAAATTGGCTCTAACCAGACTGACAACATGGTCCAGGGACTGTGCTTACTGGCCCGGTTCATTTCCCACCCTCCCACGGTCTGGTGGAGGCATTTGTTTACTATTTAAGAGGATGGAATATTTCAGCCGAAAAGAAATATTGTCATGACAAATGTATCCACACGCCCACCCTCCGCTTGCAAATGTCAGTGGGACGGAAGTTGAATGTGTGTGTCTGGCTCATGTCTGAAAAAGCTACGGTGCTCACCAGAGGCAACAAGATGCAGAAAGAGACTTTATCCACGGCAGCTTCCTGGCACCTGCTGATGCTCTATTTTAACAGTGCTGGTCACAGGGCCAGGAAGGAATCAGCGAGGAGGGAATGAGAGCGATCGCTAGCTGTTAGCAAGGAATAAGCCCCTCTAAAACGTGGACCAAGTGGATCCAGGTCCATATTGGGCGAGCCTTCCCCACAATTCTTGACTCCCCTCCCGGCTTTCCATGGGAAACCTCAGCACGCTGAGGGGCCAGGGCGGCATGAGTGGACTTCAAAGGAAAGTCTTGTTCAAATGAAGAGGCTAGAGAAGATTGCAATTAAAGCTGCTTATTTATTTATTGGACTTTTCAAAAGATGTGCTCCCCATGCCCTCTGGGCATGGGTATATAATTTAAAATATGTTTTATGAGTATAATTTTTAAAAGGCAGGGAAGTGTCCTTCAGGCAGTCTCCCCAGGATTCTCCACTCAGATGCGAGCGGCTGTAGGAGGAAAGCTGCCTCCCCGCTGTCCTTGTGACCCATGTCACGCTGGCCCTGCTTCTTCCTGCTGCTCTTTCCCTCCACCGCACACATGTGAGTCCATGCACCCTGGACCCCACCCCATCTCAGCACCCCTGTCCCCCACTTGTCAGGGTATCCTGAGTCTGCCCCCCACCCCTGTCCTCGCTGGGCCACAGGCCCCTTCCCCTGCTCTTTTGAATGCTGGAGCACCTCCTCACATGTGGTCAATTTTCCCATCCGAACACATGGGTCTGCTGTCTGGTGGTCCATCACCAGCGTGCCACGCACAGGACTGAGGAGGAAGAGAAGCACCGGGGTGGGGGGAGAAGGGGCCGTGCTCTTTGCTTGCTTCACATTTCTCTTTAGCTCCTAAATTTGGTATTTTTAAAAGGTCTGGAGGAGGTTGCACCAGAGCCCAGGAGGTTGGGGAAGCAAATCTCTTTCTAGGGGCTCTGAACTTAAAATGGGTTTCCAGAATACTCTGAAATGGGCTGCAAAATTGTGTGTGTGTGTTGCTTTTTCCATAGAGGGTTGGCAGCTTCCATCACATTCCCAAGGGGTTTTGTGGGTTTATGACTCTCAAAAGGTTAAGAATAAAGTGCCCAAAGGTAGAGATGGTCCGCCTTCCACCAAACAAGATGAAAACATGCAAAATTTGCACGCACCTGCAGGGGCTTCGTGAGCACCCCGTGAAATCCCATCCGAGACCCCTATTTTGTTGACATCAGGGCTGGAGTTGGAAAAGAGTGCTGTGTGTTACGAGTGAGGCCCCACCTCTTAACTTCCAGTCTTCAGTCTTCTGTCTGGTGCTCTTTGCTTTTGCGAGGCCCTCAGGCAACAAAACATTGCATTAAAATCTAGAACAGCCCTTTCTGGTAGGCTTGGTGGAGATGCTGAACGTGTGCCCTTGGTCAGCACCCTCCTTTCAGTACTGCTTTCATTTCTTGTGTTTCATTCTTTCTTCATCTGCACGTGTGAAAAATGGGATTTACACCGAAATCTATCCTTCATCCACCTACCCTCCACTCCACCCCCCATTTTAAATAATGTTGGCAACTTTTCTCTTACCATGGTCTAGATACTGACTCTGCTGAGCAGACCATCCTATTTAATAATAATCCTATCAGGTAACAGCGACTGCTCTTCCCATTTTACAGATAAGGAAACTGAGGCTTTGAGAGGTTAAGACATTTCCCCAAGGTCATACAGTGTGTAAACAGCAGGGCAAGGATGCAAACCCAGATATCTGTTAGGGTCTTTGAGATTGGACCTGAAAACCGCAGGCTCCTTCTACAGCATACATCATGGAGGAGATTGGTCGGGAGTAGGTTGTCCCATTCTCCAGAGAAGAGGAGGCAAAGGAACTGGGACAAAGTGGCTAAGATATGAAAGTCAGCTAGGCTTCCTCTTACTGAATCCCAGGACCAGACAGACTCATCCAACCCAGCATCAGATCTTGGAGGAGAAAGAAGGCAAAAGAGGATGGAGAGAAAGGAATAGCTAGCTATGCATGATGCCCAGTTTCTCTTTCCAAACTTATCCGTCAGGTCAGTCACTCCACCTCCCCTGGGATAGAGTGAAAGGAGTGGGAAAGAGGCCTAGAGGAGTGTACCGACTGATGACCCTTTATATGGAAGGAAATACCAAGGGTAGCGAAAAAGTGCTCCCCATCCAAGCAGAGTTGATACCAAGCTGCCCTAAAGATCCTATAATCCCTTTGGTTCCATAGTACAGGGTGCCTGTAGACAAAGTTCTAGAATGTCCAACGTGAAGTCAAGGGAAAAAGTGACCCAGGCCAACTTGGCGTGCCTTGGTGTCACCAGTATGTAGCATCATCACAAAACTCACTGTGTGCATTTAAAAATCAGCCTAGTCCTCTGCAAAGCCAAGAGGTGTGTCTGTTGGGCAAAGGGGAATGACATGACCCATACCTTGCTGGAAGCCTGTTGTGGGCCTTGGCTCTGGGAGATAATCTGGCAAGCGACCCTTGGTGAGACATCTAAGGCTTCATTCATCCTCCAGGGCAGGCCATGTGGTCATGACATTGTGTGCCTTCAAGGACTTTGCGTTCAGAGGTAATGAGTACAGAAAAGGATACGGGCAGTAACAGTTCTGCTCCATCCACAGCACCTGGTTACTGGCCAGAAAGTGAATGTCACAGGAACCCTGGAGGTGATGTGCCTTCAAAAGTGTCGAAAACCACTGCCCGTCCTGTGGAATTCATTCCATTGGCTTCCTAGTCTTAGCAGGTCTTTTTCCAGAATTCTCCATGGTGGTATGACTCCTTTCAAGTCTGTTTCCCCTTCGTTCTCAAACCTAACTCCCAGCAGCCCTACATTGCTATTAAAGAGCCTGGGGATTTCTTTTAGAGTTCTGGAGTCACCAAACGCTGTTTTGGATGCTTTGCAAATGCTAAGGTTATGTTCCAAGGCCCTGTTGTTTTTTATTTGTTTGTAAATTATCAAGAAACCACATGTTTCTAATTCATTTACGCTGAAGTCATCAGGGCTTTGAGTGGTTGTTTGAGGTCCACAAAGGTTTTATGCCTCGGTGTTTGTTCCTTAGCATTCCTCTTTAATTAAGTACAGTCCATCTGACATTTATGAGGGCTCCATGCCCAGAGCTGTGCTAGGCACTGGAGGTGCAGGGAAAAATAAAGCCCAGACCCTTCTTTCAGGGAGCTTGCTGCGTGAGTCAGTCTGCCAAGAGTTCAGGAAATTACATCAGGAGGCTATGTGTTCATTTTGAAACTCCAGGTCCATGAGTTTGAGCAATTTCCAGATCTGGCCACTGTGGCACTTGCTTTCTCCTAACTGGCTCAGGGTTTTGGCCTTTTTCCTTCCCAGTTGTGGACCCTTAGCAGTGAGTCCAGAAAGGCTTGATTCACTGTTTCCAAAGCCTGTTCACCCACAAAGACCTGGCTCTGCCTTTCCATAGATGAGAAATGCCAGTGTTCCCTTGGAGTCTGTGCAGATGCCTAGGAGCCATGAGAATTCAGGCTTTTGACTTGATGGACAAATCCCTTCTCAAGAGATGTCTAGCAACTAGCAATACCTGCTTCAGAGAAGGTAAAGAGAGTTAAAGTATCCTTGTTCTCATTAGCTGGGCAATTGGCTCGGGATGGAATTTCTCACCGGTGGGGCTTGAGAAGCAATTTTAAAGGAATTTAAAGGAAAGGGAAAAATTCCTAAGCAGCCAGCATGTCAGCATGGCCACCTGGTCTACCCTCTGGAAGCCTCTTCTCAACGTGTGCAGCATAATGAAGGCACGTGGTCACTGAGGGGCCCTGGGCCGGAGATGTTGGTGGCGATCATAGACACTGTGGCCGTCTGCTAATGCAGGCTCTTTCCCCTCATTTCAGGTAATTTCTGTCCTCTTGTGAGCTGCTCACAAGCGTCTTGAAGGTCCTTGAGGAAAAATGTCATGCCTGCTCTCCGCTCTTCCTGGGAGGAAAAGGGGGGTGTGGATATGACTTGGTTTTCTCACTTTTGGGATAGAAAAGCGGTATTGAAGCTGTCCACTGGGCCGCTAAATGGATGCAGAAGTGTGTTTATTCACAATCTGGAAGTTTGTTTTACCTTGAATGTGAACACTGTGCCCTGTCACCTAGAGGCTCCTTAAGATTATAACAAGAGCGGCCGGCATCTGGGCCCAGCAACCCTGTGTTAGCACTTTGCATGCATCTCATCATTTATTTCTGACAGCAGTCCTCTGAGATGGGTTCTAATATTATTATCCCTATTTCATGGGTGCAGACACTGAGGCACGGGAAGCTGCCGTGTGCAGGCTGCAGAGCTTGGAGAGCTGGGGGTCGGGGCTATGCAGGCTGGCTGCAGAGCCTAGTTCTCACTAGGACGCAGGGCTAGTTCTCTGCAGCCCAGATCATTACTGACAGAGCATTCCTCAGTGGTCTCTAGGACAGCTGGTCATGCGGCTCCCAGACTCTTCTGGCCTTCACAATTCTGTCTGTAAGAATCAGGTGCAGGGAGGTGAGTTTCACTGTCCCTCCAAGCTTTAAAATTCGATGATGCTCTGAGCTGAGGACAGGCTCAGATTAGGAAACATGCATTTCCTCTCAGTCCCTTTTTACCACAATAACCAAGCATAAGACATCCAGCCTAAGACCCACCTGCTTCTCCAACTGAGATTCCAAAGATAAAGGAAGTTTCAAGGAAAACACAGTTCAGGGACCAGGATTTTCTTAATTGCTTAAATGGGTCAGCTGGCAATTTGTCTTTCTGGTCCTTCTCAATTTTGAATTCCTAAAACATCCACTGAACACGCACGATGCACCAAGCACTGTCCTCGCCTTTGAGCAGACCCTGCGTATCTGCCGGCAGCTGACTTACAGCCACAGGTCCTCCGCGGTGATCCTGGGGGCTCCACCGCAAGCCTTCTCCAGCTTCTTCCCATGTCACCAGGGCTCTGCCAGCAGAGGGCCCCTCCCCACGCTCTGCCGCTCTTGCCGTACTCCTGCCCTTCCAGCAGCTATCCTGTGCGTGCGGTTTCACAAGGTGCAAAGTTCCTACAGGGACCTTCTCCCATGAGAACCTCCCAACCAGACAGGCAGGCAGGATCATCACCCCTGTTCTAGAGATGTGAAAACTGAGACTCAGAGAAGTTTCGGGGCTTGCCCAGGATCAGATGACACAGCTGAGCACTGAACCTGGCCACCCACCTTCCAGTCCTGTGCTCTCTCTCTTTAATACACTGCTGCTATGCCCGCTGCCTGCTGCCACCAGGCTTCCTTACTCCCCACCATAAAATGGCAATAAACCTAACCGTTAGAGCTCCTGGCTCACAGTAAACACCATGTAAGAGCTTTATAATGAGCTCTTTCATCATCATAGCAACCCTATGAGGTTAAGAGTCATTATTCTCCCCATTTTACAGATTGGGAAACCAAGACCCAGAGAAGTCAAGCTGCTTGCCCAAGGTCACACAGCTAGTGCATGAAAGAGCCAGGCCATCTGACTCTAGAATCCATGCACCTAACTGCTTTACTCTATTGCCTTTCTAAAATATCGCTTATTCATTCAGTGATATGCCAGTTGCTAAGACCGTCAGGTGAAATAAGACATGGTTTCTATCCCCAGTGAGTATGATTCAGAGCTTGTAGGGTGTGTTAGTTTTCCACTGCTATGTGACAGAGCACCAAAAACTTGCCACAACACCCATTTATTATCTCACAGCGTCTGAAGGGCAGGGATCCAGGCATGGCTGAACTGAGTGGTCTGCTCAAGGTCTCACAAGGCCAGAGTCAGGATGCCGGCCAAGCTGTGTTCCCTCTGGAACTCGGGCTCCTCCTCTAAGTTCATGTGGCTACTGGAAGAACTCACTTCCTTGTAGTCATAGAACCAAGGCCCTCAGCTTCTAGACGTCACTTGCCACTCCCTGCCACGTGACCCTCTCCGCAGCACAGCACTTTGCTTCTTTAAGGACAGATGGAGTGCGTATATATTGTGGCTTCTTGTCTCTCACCTCTAGACTCTCATTTAAAGACCTTGCCTGATTAGGTCAGGCCCACCCACAAGGATCTCCCTCTTGGTTAGAGACTTGAATCTCCTCTGCAAAATCCCTTCACCTTTGCCATATATTGTAATCTAGTCATGGGAATGAGATGCATTCCTAAGTCCCACTTACACTCAGGGCAAGGATTACACAGTTGTGTACACCAGCAGGGTGGGCATCTTGACAGTCATTCTAGACTTCTGCTTGCCAGAGAGGTAGGGGCATTTTAAGAGCAGGGTGTAGGGGGAGCAGAGTGGGGACCCCACCCAGCTTGAGGGTGGTGAGAGAAGGCTTCCCAGAGCGGGGCGCACCCCAGGTGAGACCACATACGGTGTAGCGCTGAGGTCTGAAACGAAGCCTCGGAACGTTGAGCTGCATTGATGGGGTAGAAACACCGAGGAGAGGGGGTGGTGCCGCTTCTGCTGGAGCCAGATCCTTGTCTGGTGTCAGAATCCCCGTTGCTCAGATGTGGAAACTGAGGCTGAGGGAGTTCCCGTGGCTGCCCACAGTCCCTCAGCTCGTCAGAGGCAGAGCCAGAACTTGAATGAACCAAGGCACTCTCCCCACGCCACAGACAACTCTGCCCGTTGCCCACCCCCACCCTTAATTAAACCCAGGAGAAGGGGCCACTGGCTTTGTTCAAACAGGCGGTTCACTTTCCTACAGAGCCCTGCAGGGTCACATACCTGTGTTGGTGCCCTGAACAACACATTCACCAGAGAAGCACTTGTTCTTTCCTTCTTAATGAGTAGGGAACACAAACAGGGCATTTGTTTCTGGTGTGTTTTCCAAATTACCACCCCATGTGATTTCTAGAAACAAAGCGTGTGCGCTTGGGCCTTAAAGACATAGATGTCCATCTCAGAGCCAGCAGGTGGGCCCATGGTGAACCATGCCTCCCAGGCGATAAGGCACTGAAAACCGAGGAGGGGTTTGGGATATGAATTTGGGGGAAAAAAACGATCACTAGTCCTTCCAGGCACCTCTCAGCTTAAGTGGATTAGCAGCTTCATGAATTTGTAGTTTCTTTCAGCTACACTTCTTGAGCTCCTCCCAAAGGCTGGTGACCGCCCACAACTAGGGATTCAGAGAGAAGTAAAATGCAAACAATAGCGAAAATAGTCATAGATCTTTACAGAGTTCCCATAATGTGCCAGTCGCTGTGGCAGATACTTTATCGCATTATCTCATTTACTCCTTACAATTTCCCCTCTGAAGAAGGACTCTTTTCCCACCATTTTACAGATGAGAAAACCGTGGCCCAAAAATGTTAAATAGCATAAGCCACAAAGTCGTCCAACAGGGTTTTCACCCAGCATCATTTGCCTGCACTCATCTCTTGGGGGAGAATTCTGGCCCACAGTCAGCACAGGCTCCCTTATCCACAGTCCCTGGAAGCCCTTCTGGCCTCTCAGGTTAAGAGGCTGTGCTGTGGCTGGCATTTGACTGTGCCCCGTTTGCTGGGGTCTACATGCACAGTGCCAGATGGCCGCTGGAAAGGGCCGGAGACTTGGGGGTGTTGCCCCGGATCTCCACCAGCCACTGGTGTCAACAGGGACCCTGGCCCAGCCTCTGAGAACCTGGTCTTTGCCTCTGGTGTTTACCTTCTGAAGGGAGATTGGCCAAGTTTACAAGATGAGGGGACATCTGGCCTCAAAGAATGACACATTCTGAAAATGAAGCTGTTCCTTCCATTCAGGGCAGAGCTGTCAGAAGCAAGCCGTGTGTGCATTACCGTTGGAGGGGCCTCATCTGAAGCCCTGGTTCTCGAAAAACTGAGGGTGCTCATGTAGATTGGGGCTTGGGGGCTGACGGATGAATCAGGAATGGGCATTTCTGACCTTGAGAGCCCGTTTTTTCCCCACGGGCCATATCACTTTGTAGGGCCTAATTCAGGATGATATTTTTCCTTTACTCTGAAAGACCCTGCAGCCAACGTGCAGTCGAAACTATTTTTCTGACTGAACCAGAAGTATCGCAGCTTCATTTTCTTTTCCCTTTGGGTTAAGTCAGTATTTAAAGCGTCTTTCTGAAGAATGAAGTCTTAGCTCATTTTAAGAGCTCCAAATCCCTGCCACAGAGACCCAGGCCGTGGTGGTTGACAAGGTCCTGGATTCTTGTCCCTAAACTCTACCCTTTAGCTGGATGCTGGAATGTGTCCTAAGGACTGGGGCGAAGCAGCAGCTCCACCACAGGTCTTTAATCAAGCTGCGGTTAGCAAATAAAAGGAAGTGACGTTTCCTGGAGTCGCTGAAAGGCTTGGATCTCTTCATCAAGACTGTTTTAGGAGTAAACCCCAGGGTTTCTTGACGTAGGATGCTGGCTTCCACATGCCAATATCCACTTTGTTTTCTTGAAGCCAGAGAAAATGTGTGTGTGCGCGCGCACGCGCGCGTGTGTGTGTGTGTGTGTGTGTGTGTGTGTCTCCCTGAAAGGGGCCTCCCGTATTCTCTGTTCTTTGTCAGAGCAAGTGTGTAGGGGGCAGTTGTGGCACTTTGAATTCACAAGAGCAATTTCTGCAGACAGCTTTCACTTAGGCAGTGCTGAGTTCTCTCTAAATCCCCATTGCCTAAATGCAAATCCTTCAAGCCATCTTCAACACCTTAGCCTGCCTCTCTGAGGATTCGCAGTCGAGCAGATTTTCCCCCTTCCCAATCTTTGTTATATCTCTCCATTCCTTTTCTTTCCTGCTGCCACCCAGCAATCAGCCCCAGTAATCCTTCCTGTGGACGCTGCAGTGACCTCCCTGTCTGCAGCCTCCTCCTTTAACCCATCCTGAATTCAGCTGAGAGATGAATTCCCCAGCAGCTCATCTCTGAGCAGGTCGCTTCTGTAGTCAAAACCAGCCGCTTGCACCTCAGTCAGAGTGCCCGCAGGCCGGCCCTTCAGTGGCTGGCGGGGGCCTGCCCCCAGTTCACCCAGGTCTTCCCCCTAGGCCCCTGGGCTGCAGACCGTATGAATGGAGAGACCTTCTGACCCAAACATGGCTCTGTCCGCTGCAGCACATCTCTGTTGCTTTCGTTTAAACCCTTGGCACAAGTTGAAGCTTCCATGCCAGCTTGTCCCAAAGAAGAGATTCGACCACCGGGGGGAACATGCTGTCAGGGCAGCTCCCTCCATGCATCAGACGCCTTCTGTTCTCTGTGATTTTACTCACACCACTCCCTCACTTTGGAATGCTCCCCCTCCAGGCCCATCCTTTGGGACCCGGGAGACCTATGTGCTCATGCAGGGAGGAACATCTTCCCGGTTCGCCTGGCCAGTACCAACCCTGTTTCTCCAGAGTGCCTGTGACATGTCCCCGTCATCCTCGGGGGTGCACGCTTCTTGGCACCACCATCGTCTCACAGCCACCGTTCCCACTCAGTGGAAGTGGACTCTCTGAGCACAGGGTTTGCTCATTCATCTCCCTAGTCATTCATTCAGTCAACACACATTTACCCCGACCATGAGCACCTTCCCATTAGAGGTGCTGGCGATGTGGCAATGAATAAGAAACACATCTCTATCTCGTGGAGCATGCATTTTAGCCAGAGAGAGTTTAAAAAACAAATGCAGGGGTCACAGCTTTATGCAAAGTGGCAGGAGAGCCTCAAAGGAGAATCCTTTATACAAAGTGGGGGCACTGATCAGGAGTCCTGGAGCTCCTGGAGGAAATGTCATCGCAGCTGAGACAGAAGGTGAGTGGGACTGAGCCAGGGGAGGGAGACAAGGAGGGGACCCGGGAAGAGCGTGACTGCCCAGGATCACCACGCACAAGACCTTGAAGTGGGAAGCCCTCTGAAGCCACTCAGGACCTTTGAGATGATGTGGCAGCAACCCCATGAGAGGGGAGGGGATGGTGAGGCAGGAAAGGAGGGCAGCTCATGATGACACAGGCCTGGGGGGGCTTATCCTAAGGAAGGGAAGCTGCTGGGCCTGGCGCACAGTGGGTGTTCCCAACTGTTGCTGGGTGACTGACAGCTATGGTCGTGGCCCCCCCGCTCCTCTTACAGTGAGTGAGTCTGACTGCAAATGGAAATGCATTTTGCCGGGGAAAGTGTAAATGGAAGAGGTACAAATAGCACCTGCTCTCTGCCAGGCCCCATTCTGCACGAGGTCACAGGCATTTTGAAGGGGAATGCATTAGTTTCCTGAGGCTGCTGTAACAAATTGCCACAAACTGGGTGGCCCAAAACAACAGAAACTTACTGTCTGCCAGTTCTGGAGTCCAGAAGTCCAAAATGAAGGTACAGCAGGGCCACGCTTCCTTCAAAGGCTCTAAGGAAGGATGTTTCCTTGCCTCTTCTGGCTTCCGTGGGCTCCAGGTGTCCTTGGCTTGTGGCCACATCCCTCTGATGATGTCACATGGCCTGCCCTGTGTCTCTCTGCATCCTCCCCTTGTCTGTCTCTCATTAGGATATCTCACTGGATCCACAGCCCACCCTAATCTAGCACAATCTCCTCTCTATCTTGTCCTTAACTTTGCCTGCAAAGATTCTTTTCTCATAATGTTTTGAGGTTCTGGTTGGACATAAATTTGGGGAGGTGTGTGGAACTCTAGTCGACCCATTCCAGTGGCCCTCACAACATCCCTTCAGGGTCAATCTGCAGGTGGGAAACCGAGGCCAGAGAGGCAGTTTGGCTCAGACCTCACAGCTGAACTTGGCCAGAAAAGTGGTCCAACCAAGCCCTTTATTCCGCAGCGGCTGTTCTTCCCCTGCTCACACTCCCCGCCCCACCAGGAGGCATGTCTGCCCACTGTCACCTTGTTTTCCACCTGCTCCTTGGTTCAGAACACACGAACACTGGCCTTGTGGCCCAACTGGTCAGAGCCCACAGTTGCAGCCATTGAGATGGGGCTTCCTTCCACTGAGCCTGGGCCCATCACCAGTAGTAATTCAGGGAATGGTGCCAGAAAGCCCAGTGGCACTAGCTGCTGGTTACCACCCTCGCGCTGAGTACAACGAAGCAGCTGCCCCAGGGAGTCAGCTTTGCATCCAGTTGCATTTTCAGTATGTTTTATGCTCTTAACTCCCAGCTGCTTGCATCACCACTCGTAACAGTCGATTCTGTTTCTCTGTAAAGAAAATGTTGCTCATTTCCCTTAAGCACCATGTCGCCCGGTTCACACTGCCAGGGCACTCACTCTCCCACTTGCATTGCGTTCAAACAGTGGTAGGCAGCGTGCTCCTCAAACAGTGCAGCCTGAATGTCCCCCGACCCAGCAGTGTGCTAATGTCCTTGCAGGGACTTTGCTCTTTTGGGGGGTTTCAGTATTTCACAATATCCTTTTTGTAATAAAAGAAGGAGAATTGTTGACAATTTTTACAAATTTAGGCTCTTGCAAGAACAATTTTCTCTGAATTACATGTGATTCTCTCTCTTTATGTAGTTTGCATGTGGTGCTGCCTCTAAACTGACTGTTAGATTCTTGGTCTCATCTGCCACTTGGCTTTCAAGCTGTGAGAGGTTAGCACAAGCCGGAAGTGCAGGAGGCCCTGGTCTGGTGAATGCCATCAGCCTTCTGGACCCGCCACTCCAGAGGCAACAGAGGAGGTGACAGATTAGGGGTTTCACTTTACTCCAAAGTGTGTGATCCTCCACCCTTTCCTTTCTGCCTTTATCTGAGGACCAGGAGGAGCCCTGGGTCCTTGGGGGTGTGATGGAGGCAGGTGGATTCCCCAGGTGGGATTGTCAGGAGAGCTTGGTGACAGGGTATAAAAGGTAGTGCGTTTGAGGTCGACGTTTTTCGACTTTACAGACTGATTTTGGGTTTAGATCTGGGATCGTCTGAATTTTTGAGTGTATTCTAGATTTCCAAGCAGGGTGGGAACCTAGGGCTATCGCCACAATCTGTTCCCAACTGTCACGTGACTGACCCATGCTCAGCTTTGCACATGGACTGTTACATGTCTCTCTGCTTGCTGGTCCTGGGGGCAGAGCCAGCATACAGCACAGTAAGCATGAGTAAGTCTTTGTTCAGTTAGATAATTCTTATTATGATGATGATTAACGGATCCATGATTAACATGCTATGTGCCAGGCACCTGGGGACAGGCCAGAGACTACAGCAGGCAAAAGCCCCTGCTCTGGTGGGGCTTAGATTCTAGAGAGAGGATTCAGGCAACAAACTAAATAAGTAGGGTATTTTTAGTGGGCTGTTAGAAGGCGATAAGCACTGTGGAGGAGAAGCATGGGAAGAAGATGGAGGGGTGCAAATTTAAGGAGAGTGGTCAAGATAGGCCTTTCTGAAAACGTGACATATGAGCAAGATGAGAAAGAGAGGAGAAAGCCATGCTGATGCTGGGAAGCACATTCCAGGCAGGGGAACAGCCCGTGCAAAGGCCCTGCAGCATGTTTGAGAAGCAACAAGAAAGTCAGAGGGACTGGAGTGGAGTGAATGAGAAGAAGAGCAGGAGAGAGGTCAGGAAGTTAAGGGACCACCCTCCCCACCATGGCTAGTTGAGCCAAGTGCAGCTCAAGGAATTTAAGGGCCATGTGTCAAGCCACCCACCTAGTGGTGTGGTAGACACCAGGGCTCGCATTCCAGTTCTTGTGCCACCTCTCCACATGACCAGTGGGTCCCCTGGAAGATGGCCCTCAGCACCTACCTGCTGCAGCTGTTAACTTGGAGGAAACAAGGATTGCATCTCCTTTCTTGCTCCTGAAAACCTCTTCGGTCATGGGACAAGTCTTGGTGGCCTCGTGGTTTCAGCGTGAGCTGTCCTCAGAATTCCCACTAGATCCCAAATGCCTCCGAAGTCCCTACTGTGTCTTTCTTGGTTGTCCAAGGCCACGTAGACTTAGATTCCTTTCCATGTTTTTCTTTCTTGCCCCAAACTTCTTGTCTCCTTCTGGAACCAGACTCATAATTGAGGCCAGGAATGAATTTAATTTAGGACATCTCCCTGCACAGGCAGTAAATTCCTTTTGCTCCTTCACTCTGATAAAACCATCTTCCCTTGCTGACCTTCCCTGCCTCGCTTTCTGACAACATTTTTCTCTGCTTAAGTTTCTGTGCGATCTGCTTTTCCATTTCCCATCTTTGCTCTTCTTATTTTCTTATCCTTGTCACAGACTGCCCTCTGCTTGTGTCGGGAGTCTTCCCTGTTTCCTCTTACTACCTCATCTTCACTTTTGAAGGTGTTTTTCTGCTGCCTCCTGGGTAATGCACTTTGGAGACACTCCGACCTGTTCACCACTAGGTGACCTTCACCGCTCTGAGTTGGCCCCTGCCTTTTTACAAATAAAGATTACATTCACAGAGGCAGGTGCTTACTGCACAGGGCATTGTTTCATTTTCCTAGGATACCAGGAGTGGGCAGTGGGTTCGATGGTGCCTCTGATGGGGAATCACAGAGTTCTGTGTTACTGCGAATTGGCCAGATAAGAACCTTGAATGCTCCTTGTCCATCACCAAGATCCAGCTGTGGCATATACTTTCTATTCTGACGGCAGGAGTGCAAATCAGGACAGTTCTTTCTTGAAAGGCACCTTGGTTATATGTTCAGATTTTCAACACATTTCTGGGACTTCAGAAATACTAAGAAGGATTTGCAGAGATTTGTGTACAAGGCTGCCCACTGCAGCATTGTTTATTGTAGGAGCAGACTGACATCCTAATTGTCAATCAATCCATCAGCAAGTTGCACTGGGTAAATAAACAGTTGTGCATGTATACATGGGGAGTAGTGTGAGGTTATTGAAAATGGTGAGAATCGATCCACATGGACATGGACTAATGACCAGGAAACAGAGTTAAGTTTAAAATAAGTAAGTTGACATACTCTTGTGTAGGGTATCATCTGTTTTTATAAAATAAAATTACATACCCACTACAGAGCAAATGTGATGTTGTTATTGAAGAACTTAGGCACTTTACAGATCTTAAACATTGTAGCATTCTCAGGTCATTAGGTGGTTATAATAGCCTATCTAATTAGCATAAAAGATAAATTTAAAACCAGGAAGAAGAGCATAGTTAATGGTCCAGGTTTGTTCGGATGAGAAGAAATTGTATTTATTTTGTCTTGTTCTCAATAAACATGAAAAAGTGTTATCTTAAAAAAATTATATACCCAGATTGATATTTGTACTTTCATAGAAAACCAGTTGGAAGGCTGTGTCCCACCTGCCTCTAGAGACGGGGAGGAAATGGGCATGTGCATCCAGGAGGCGGTAACGATGCTTTTCATGACCTGCACTCCAGATTGCTGAAGTTCTTTTGCCAAGGCACATATCTTTTTTAATAATAGGAACTACAAGTAAGGAAAACTTATTTTACTTTAAGCATGTCTCTCCATCTTTTTAACTTTTGATGATGGAGAATTTTGAACGTGGAGAGAAACAGACTAGAAGAATGCTCACATTCATCACCCAGTCCCAGCATCCTCAACCCTTGGCCAGTCCTGCCCCGTGCACACCTCGATCCCCTTTCCTGGATGCCCCAGCCCCATGTGAGGGTGAGGCAAATCCCAGGCAGCGTTTAAACATCTCCATTTCCACCTCCTGACTCAAGTGCCCTGTTATCGCCAAGGTTGCATCTGGTGATACTGAGCTATTTAAACGAGATCCTATCCTAATCTTACCCTCCAGGCTCTCCTGCCTGCTGTTGGCCCCTCACATTCTGCCCACAGTGAACTTCTTACCCTTTCATCTGGACCCTGCCTTACGGTGCATCCATCTGAGCCCCCCAGCCGTGACGGGGCCACAGAGGGGTTGCACATGCACCAAGATATCAGTGTTGTCCATGGGCAGTGGGTGGAGGTGGCCAGTTTGCTGACCTTGGCCTTGGGCCCATAGAGCTTCATTGGTTTAATACTAGGGACCTGTACAAATATTATCGTAGCTATGTGCCACGGTATGGAAAGAGCTGGAAGCTCTGGGACATTCAGACCCTGCCACCTGGTACTAAAAGCCTTTCACAAGTGGCCCTCAGTCTGTTTTTGCCAGTCTCAGCCCTTCTGCACCCACCCCTGCTTTTCCCTCTGGCACTCCTGTGCCCCCAGGGGTGAACGCCAGGGGCATGGGCACGGAGAGGCAGTGAATCAAAACCACGGGCCGAGCATGGCACATAATCCTATAATATTGCTACAATTGATCCAGATAGTCTATTCATTCAGCCAGTCTTTCAACAGATATTTTACTGAGCACCTTCAATTTGCCAGGCATTGTTCTGGGCACCAGGAATCTTCCAGAAGTGATGGAAACCGACAAAACCCCTGCCTTCAGGAAGTTCCTACACACATGTGAGCATAAATAGATGTTTGCAATGACATCTATGAAATACAGTAGAAATAGGGGTAATCATTGCTTTATCTTTGCAATTTTCTGCATTTGCCAATTTCTTTAAAAGGCGCATGTTTCATTTTTTACCCAAAAAAAAAATGTGGTATTTCTTAAAGCAAAAACCACAAACAAAGCACAAAGGGCAAGAAGATAACAGTGATTAATTCTGGTTGGTAAGAATATGCACTATTATTTTCTTATTTATTCCTTTATGTACTTTTAAATCCCCCAACCAATTTTTGAATAATAAAAAAAAACAAGACGGGGAAAAGTGAATTATTTGGAATTGGCAGTGAATCAGCCACAAAGCAAGGGATAAAAGACAGATTTTTTTCTTCTTGCATAGTAACCACAATATCGATGTCTCACTCCAGGGCACAGATGTGCTGTGGGAAAGCCGAGATTATAGTCCCCAGCTCCGTGGGGCTTGCCCCTAACCACCTTTTTGTGGCCTTAATTCCATGAATGCAAACAATAATTATCAACCTAAGTAGATTACTCAGCATAGCTCCAGCGCCTCTGGGTCCCTGAATATGTCACATTATTGACTGCTCACAATTAATCTAAAAAATTAAACCAATTGCTTTGCTGGTTCCTTCTTCCCCGTTTTGTGCCTGGGTGACACATTCACAAATTGATTGCCTGAGCCATTATTTCTACTCCTTGTCCCCATTTTTCTCCAGAGCTGAAATGTTCCATTACAACTAATTTGTTTCCAACCCAGGTCTTTGAGATTTGTCTCCCCATTTCTTCCGTGTACAGTCCCTTTAGCTCCGAGGGCTGCAGTGGAATGGGCTTTCTGTTTGTCATTCTTCCATGGTCTGTCTAGTTTTTCAATTACTATTTCACAAACTCCCTTCTGTCCTTCTTCACTTTGCTTCATCAATTTTTACTTCCCCTGTCAAGTTGGGAAGAAGTCGGTGCCGTTACCCCTGCTCCCCTGCTCCCCAAATATTAGTTAGGAGTGAGAAAATGGCCGCGAAGCCTTAGGACACAGGAAGACAAATTCAAAAATATTTGAACTCCTATTAGGAGGTGGTTGCAAAAAAAAAAAAAAAAAGGTACAAACAGGAATTCTTTCTTCCCTGAGCTTATAGTTGGCCAAAGTAGAGATGGTAACTGCCCACCCATCAAATTTTAACTCTAAATACAGAGCAGTTTGGGGTTATTTATTATACAACTATTGATAACTAATACACACTCCCTCCCTTCCTTGCTAGGCACATACAGTCTGTTTGCCAGATACTTTCATTTCAAATGTATTTGCCAATCTGGAATCTTCTGCCTCCTCACCTTTGCCTACTCTTCATCACAGGTCCATATACCACTTCCTCAGGGCCCCCCCCCCCCCAGGCTCTTGGTGGCACTCCCTGTCTCATAGCATTGGCTGCAAATATGAGTTGTCACCTTATATTCACTTGCTGGAAGTTACATGCAATTCTTAAATATATCCCCTCACTAATCATAATTACCTTGAGGGCAAGAGGCTGTCTTTTCCTTCCTATTACATCTCCAGTGCCTCTCACGGTTCCTGACACATAGCAAGCACTCAACTATTTGGTACAGGAATGAATTAAGCCTCTTAACAGCTGTGCTGTTATTGCTCCCGTTTTACAGATGAGGAGACTGAGTCTCAGAGCACATACGGGGGATTACTCACATGCGTTATCCAGTTATTAAGTGGGGGAGCCAAGATTCAAGTCCCAGTTCTTCACGGCTGCCTCCCCAATGTCTCCCCTGCCTCAGCGCTTCTCAAACTGTAGTGGGCATACAAGCCAACTGGGAATCTTGTTAAAATGCAGATTCTGACTCAGCAGGTCTCTGTAACAGAGGATCTGCATTTCTAACAGTCTGGGTAATGCTCCTGCTGCTGGTCCTGGACCACCCGGAGTAGCAAGGCCCTAGGTAGGTATATGGAAGGAGAGGACTGGACAGGTTCTTAGTCGATGACAAGATTCAAATGGAGCATCTAGGCCGCACTAGGCACCGTCCTCCTTTGTTGTCAGTTTTGCTGCAGAACTTGGGAGTGCCGGTGTGTGTGGTGACCGTCTACACATTCAGGCACACAGGGCAGAGGTGTGGGAACTTCTGAATGCCAGCATCACCCTACCTGTCACTGACTTTATGAATGAGGCTTCCAATGCTTTGGCTCCGTGGACAAGGCCACCCATGGAGACTAGAAAAAGGTCTGTGACAAGCCCTTGTGTGGAGGCACCTGGGCTCTCACCGAAGAGGCAGCTACCAGCCGGCCACAGACAGCTGGTGCTTGGGAGAAGCAGATGTACACCCTGCAGAACAACTGGGAATCCAGAGCACAGATGGGGTCTGTGCAGACTGGTGGACGCCCTCATCACCAGGGGGGTCCCAGTTCCCTGCGAGGAGGAAGTGTCCCCTGGGAGATGTGTTCCCAGCATCTCAGCAGATGTATGCACTGCCCCCAGGACCCTCAACTTCGCCCTCAGTCTTCATCTTCCTTCCCAAGCAATCAGCTGGAGGGTGCTGTCCACAGTCATTCTAACATGAGTGTTCACAAGCCAGGCCACCAGGCCCTGCAGTGGTGAGCAACGAGCTGCCTGGGGGCGCCTTGAGGAGTCTGTGCCTTGGCAGAAGACGTCAGGACCCAAATCAGGAACTACCAGACTGCCCTATTTGACAGCTGCTTCCGCACCCCGAGCCAGACCAGGAACCACTGGCCAAACTGCCTCCGTGTAAGCCTGGATGACCGCGGGCGGCAGGCGGTTTCTGGGAAGACCTGGACTGGCTATCCCCACCTCTCCTCTGGCCTCCGTCCTTCTCCCAGGGTGCTGAAGAGGGGCCTGGGTACAAGGTGATTCCCATCCTGGGATCCTGAATCATGACTTAACTAATAATAAATACTCATCAGAAAGTTGTTTTAAAAAAAGGCAGCTGTAAGCCCTGCAGAGATCATGGTGCCCTTATATAGCAACAACAAAAGCGATCAACACCTAAGAGCAATTATTGCAATGCCGAGGGGTCAGACACTGCTCTATTTACCTATAGCTATAGTTCTCAAAGTGAGGTCCCCAGACCGGCAGCAGAGGCATTACCTGAGACTTGTGGGAAATGCAGGTTCTCAGGCCCTGCCCCAGACCTGACAAAGCAGAAATTCCAGGGGTGAGCCTGGAGCCGGTGTGAAATATTGATGCATGCTTGGGTTTGAGAACCTCAGACTTAGATCAACTCATTTCATCCTGAAGGTCACCTTTGGGTACAATTTGCTGCAGTTACCTGTCCAAGGTCACCCAGCTGGGAAGGGACGCACCAGCATTCAGTCTCAGGCCCCGGACTCTGGAGGCTGTGTTCTGAGCCACTCTTTGCATATGCACAAGCATTATTCCCACAAAACCAGTAGTCAGTGTCGACCATAAAACAAGTGGGAGGCCATCAAACAAGATGACATTTTTTTCCTATGTCTTTAAGAAATAAAGATGTTAATAAAAATATACACAACAATGTTTTATAAAACCTTGGGTTTTCCCTAGAAGGTTCTTTCCTCTTTTTCATGCTCAGAGGGGATGCAGACACAGAGGAGAACAAAGTAGGCCCTGGGCTTGAACCCTAGACTTCCTGAGTCCGTGCGCTTGCTAGGGCTCCAGGAGTTCTTCCGAGGAATTAATATAAACTAAGTCGGTAAAAGCTGATGGGTGCTTTAGAGCAGCAATTCTCAGAATCATCTGGGTGCTTGTTGAAATTTAGATTCCTGGGATCCGCCCCTAGGGGCGCTGGCTCGGGGCATCTCAGAGGGGGCCCAGAAACCTGCATTTTAGCAGATTGCCCCCGGGTGATTCTAACCCAGCCAGTTCCATAACATTTAGCTTCGTGCGTTTGAAGCCCTTTTCCCTCGTGGTAACATCGCTCTTGCAGAGGTCTTGAACCTGCCACTAGCCTGATGCTTCGGGACAGAGTTGGGGCTCAGAGAGTCCCAGGTTCAAACCTGATTCTGGAACTCCCAAACTGTGTGACCCTGAACCAGCTCCTTCAGCCTGAACCTCAGTGTCCTCTGCTGTAAAATGGACGTGATGACGGTCCATGTCTCATGACCTCCTTGGTGAGGGTTAAAGGAATCAACATGCAAGTTTGGCCCACATTTAAGCACTCAATAAAAATCTCCTTTTAGACTCTTTAGATTAACGAGAGGCAATTTTAGCACCTTTCAAAGTTCACATGTTCAGGTTTCTGTAGGTAATGTTTGGGAAATCCATTTCTTAAGTACCTTCTAGACAGATGGAGAGGGGTTCCCCAACATGAACCCCGACACCATCCACAAAGCTTTCCTGCCCACCTTCTGCCCTGGGCAGTGTGGCACAGACTCAGGATGGGCCAGGGGCACTGACCTGCAGGTTCTTCAGGCCCCTGGACAAGGTCTAGGGCCTTGGAAGGCCACATGGGGCAGCAAAGAGATAGAACAAAGACCAGGCTTTCTTCATCCCCAGAAAGACTTAGTGACTCTGGATCTGGTCAGGTGTCTCCTTGAGAAAACTGGGGACTTACCGAAGGCCCTACACCGCGGAGCAAACAGCTCTGCAAAGCCCCCTGCTGTTCCCCCCAGCCATCACACCCAATGGCCTTCTTCCTCTCCCACACTAATTGGTTCCACTAAATGCTTTGATAGGAGATCCTAATGGGTTCTGTGAGATGTTGTATTAAGCGTGTGGTCTATGGAGTAATCCTTTCTAACACTCTCCAGAGATGTGGAGGAAGAGCTGGGAATTCCAGAATTGGAAGATGCATGAATTTAGATATTTGTTGGCCCATGAAAGCGATTCTGTTGCTGAAGATTTCACCCTTAGAATCAGGGCCTGCTCTGTACTGTGTCTCAAAATATTTTCCATTGCAAGAGTCACTGGCTCTAAGAGGAAAAGGAATGTGTTTCAGACCAGAGACTTATTCACTGACTGTAAATAAATAACTTTGAGACTCAAAAGCCGGCTTGGCAAATTACCTACCACCTGTTTTGGGGTGGCCCATAAGCTATGAATGGTTGTGAGAAACCCAAACAAGAATATTTAAATATTTCATGCCATGTGAAAATCAAATTTCAGTGTCCATAAATAAAGCTATATCTAGAACACCATCATACTCATTTTTTTTTTGCTGTAGAGCAGTGTGACAGAGACTGTATATGGCCACAAAGCCCCAAATAGTTACCATCTGGCCCTTGATGGAAAAAGTTAGCTGACCCCTCTCAGAAGTTATCACTTTATCCTGCGAGCTTGCATTTATTCATTGATGAACCGAGTTCTTACTGTGTATCTTGCTCATTTTTTAACTCATGTAATCCTCATAACAACACTGGGACATGTAGTTTTATAATCCGCACTTTACCAGTAGGGAAACAGAGGCAGGGAGTTTCTCATGATCTGCCTTAGATCGCACAGCTAGAAAGGGGCAGAGCCAGGACTCAGACCTGGGCATTCTGAAGCCAAAAGACACAGTCTTGGCCGCCACATCACACTCCCTCTCATGAGCAGATTCTGTAAAACTTTATCCTTGCAGAAAGCATCCAGAAGGTGAGGTCCTTAGATTTTCTTATGCAAATACCCAAATCTCTTCCTGAGAATTAAGGCTCAGGAGAATGGATGCTTTTTCAGACCCTAGAAAGAATATTTCCCTCCTGATTTGCTAATAAGCGGCTGAACTGGGGCTAGGACCCAGTGTCTCTAATGTCATTTTCATTCCACTCGAGGATGGCAGTCTCTGCTGCACATGCACGGGACTCTCTAATGCCAGCTTGGGCGCATCAAGGACCCCAGATACTCAGGCCTAGTGGATTCCAAGGCCCCAGCAAGTGGCAGACCCATTAGCTGGCAAGAAGGCCCTGGCTATTGTTCTGTTCGCTTTCCTTTGTGATGTATTGTTGCATAGGAAATTTATTTCTTAACAATTTCACTTACAGCGCTTTTGACAAAATGGGGCTCTGGAGACTGCATCATTAGCATTGATAAACACTTTACAATACCATCATGAGCAAATGGAAATGCCTAATGAAAAGAAAAGACACACTGCCGAGTAATTAAAGAGGCTGGTGGATTTTTTAAATTATTTTTGGGCAATCATGACTAAAAGCCTTAATCAAATAGCACCCATTTCCCCACGCATTTGAACTCAGTTATTAAACACATCTTCCTTGGGGTTGTCAGCTCCAGGCTGATGGTCAAGGTGCCCAGACTTGCTCGGCTGAGCAGTAGGTGGAGGCTGCCCAACCCCAGGCCCTGTGACTTCCCCATGGTCCTAAGAGTCTTGCTCCGGGGTCTGCCATAACCCCGTCCTTCCTCTCTCCCCCTCTCTCTTCTCCCACTCTCCGGTTTTCCCTTCCTAAGAGGTTTTTGCTTCCAGGTTAGTCCCGAGCCTTCTCCATACATCCTTTATCCCTTGCCATAAAGACCATCCATTTGCAAAATAGCTGCCTGAGGTGCACAGACAGCAGATGTGGACTCAAGGACCAGAGAGGTTGTGAAGCTTGCAAAAAGACACACAGCTAGTGAGTAGCAGACTCTGAATGTGAATCCAGATCCTTGGACTGTGCTGGGGATGAGGAGGCGAAGAACATGGGCTCTGGAGCCACTTGACCTGAGTGTGAGTCCCAGCTCTTCCTGGTGATCTTGGGCAAGCGCCTGACCCTTGTGGATTATCAGTTTCTTCGTCCGTAAAAGGAAACAATAATAGTGCTTACCTCACCGTGTGGTTAAGAGCATTCAGTGAGACCTTCTATGCAAAGCCCATATAAGGGAAGTGCTCATTGAGTGGCAGACTAGATGGCCACAGTTCCCAAAGTGGAACCTGTGAAGCTGCCCTGGGGTGCCGCAGTGAAGTCACCAGAATGCTATGGGGTATTTTCAATTTCCAAAGAAAAAAACACCGGGACATCTGTCAAACACTGAATGAACAACTACCAGTTCAAGGTAGCTCCCTGTTTCAACATTGGATTCTGCTATATTCCTTGTGATGACATCATTTCTTTGCAAAGCTAGGGTTTTGGCAGTTCCTCTTATCCAAAGAAAACACCAACAAAGTCCGTGTGGAATGGACCGTGAGGGTGGTGGAGTCCAGTCTGAGTTCAAGGTTGGAGGTGTGCAGTGCCCAATAGGCATACACATTCCATTTGTACGTACTTGTGAATAGTTAAGAACGTTACAGAACTGTTGTTTTTTCTTTTCATATAGATGTATTACTTTTTTCAACCGGCTCTTAAGTTGTTAGAACATAAATCCTTAGGAAGCTTTTGGCCCTAACTACTTAATAAACACAATGTTCAGGGATTTCTTTAAGGCTGCGGGTGCCATGAAAAAAATCACTGAGCCTAGGTGTGCCATGCACAGAGAAAATTTGGCAACTTCTGCCCTCGGGCACACGCAGTGGCTTCCTAGTGCCCACTGCAAATGAGTTTACCTGGTAAGTGTTTTCTGAATCAGAGGAGAAATGCGTGCATACCTTCATTCCATACCCAGTGTTCAGTGAGATTTGGGAATAGAAGTAGAGCTTTCTCTTCAAAACTAGCTCCAAACAACTCCACAAATGGTCCAGACTCGAGAAACCACTTTCTGAGGAGACAAGGGGCTGAGTGTTTACCTCTCGCCCTGAAGAGTGTTTCTAGGGACCTGGTGCTACAAAGCCATGAGCTCTGATTTCAGCCCCCCAGACTTTGTGTCAGAGGGACTTTCTACCCCACTGCACCAGGCATGGGTAATTAAGCAGTTTGAGTGACTTCAGAATGGCTTGTGCATGTTCCTGGCAGCCTCTGTTTGAAGTTAAGATGAAATCAAGACAAGACAAGTCCCAGAGAAATCTCACTGGTGAAGAGAATATGGTGTTTGTTTCAAATACCGGTCTACCCGGCTATCCAAAAGTAGAGCGCTCCTACGAAGCCTTTCATATGCCAGAGTGGCAGAAAGCAAAGGGTATTCCCTGTTTTCCAAAAATTCAAGTGACGCGCCACCTAAGACCTCCATTAGTATAATAATGGCTATTTTCATAAAAGCAAATATTTTCTTACGATTTCTTTCCATTAGGGAAGACCGGTACTAATGGAGGTCTTTCATAAAAGCAAAGTGGCGTGACTGGAACTTGCGGAAAGCAGGGATACCTGCACACAGAGCCGTCCTTCTCCCCCTCCACCCCCACACTATACTGATTTCCCAATCTTCCAGCAGCTACGGCACCACCTTATCACCAGCCCCACTAATGACTGTGGAAATGCAGCCAAACGCCATAGGGTGGAACCCAGAAGCCTTTGGAGTCAGTAGGTGCTCCTCCTGAGATGTCCAAATGGCCTTTCCCACAGGAGTGCCCAGGAGTTTACAAGGCTCAGCTCAGGGAGGACTTCTCCAAGGGCTGGGAGGCCCAAGTTCTCCCAGGACCTGTTTAGTGGCCTGAGCCATCTGAGCTGTATTTAGCAGCCTCTCTGGGGGCCTGGTCCCTGCTGGCCTTTCCCAAGATGGAACCTTCCCCTTGGCCACTCTGCCGTCCAAGCCCTGGCTGGTCCAGCCTGCAGAGTTCTGGACTCCAGGCTGTTCTCTCTGCCCAGGATGCCCTTCATCTCAACACCTGTCCTTTGGAGGCTCAACTCAAGGGTCCCCTCCTCCCGGGGGTTGGAATATATGAGTTCAAGTCATGACCTCACGCCCTCACCCCTCACTCATCCCTCGGGCCTCCCTCAGCTTCTTCACCCACAGAATGAGGATAAAATTGCACCCAACTCAACGCTTCTCAAACCGTATGGGGCACTGACACCGCTCGGGGATCTCGTTAAACTGTGGATTAGGATTCTGTTGGTCTGGGGAGGAGCCTGAGATGCTGCCTGCTAACAGGCTTCCGGGTGACGCTGTGATGTGGCGGGTCCAGGGACCACACTTGGAATAACGGCAAAGGCCCGTCTCACAGCATGACATGCGATGGGGCCCGGGAAGTGCTGAGGACACGCCTGCTTCTTGGCAGGCCCTCCCCTGGGAGCTCCCCCTGTGTGTGACCTGAGGCTTCCAGGACGCACCCACCCCTTGTCCGGGTGATGCCAGGCTGTGTGTCCAGAGCATCTCACTGTCTGAAGTCAGATGCCCCACTTGCTCCTTCTCCTTTTTCTGTCCCTGACACCCCGCAGTTCAGTTGGGTTCCCCAACCTCCATGCAGGTCATAAAGTTCCTGAGGCCCAGAACATCATGAAGTGTAGATGTCCCTGTGTGCAGATGTGCATCTTGGGTTTTACCATGTGAAATAGATCGTTTTGTTTCCAGAGAGGCATTTATTTTTTAAGGAAATGCAGAAAAGGAATAAGATTTCCTTCTCCCTCCGGTCAGCCCAGCCTGCAGGCCAGAGTAAATGAAGCTCACCTTGTGTGCTTGGGCTGGACCCCGAGGCCACACACTGTCCACAAAGTCCAGTACTGAAGCTTTCGAAGCACCCAGGCTCCTAGATAACATGCCAAATCCCAGCACACCTAATGGCCCATTTTCACATGGCAGTCCCTCAGATTGAGCTCCAAATACACAAACGTCAGACAGCGGCTGCCGGGAAAAGCAGCGGGAGGTGTACAAGCTACTTATCAGACGTTTTCCATCATCCCCACCACCTGTTCTGGATTTCCAGAGCAGCACGCGGGTAATAGCCACTCTTGCACCAAAAATGAGAAACACCAATGATTTTAAGAGCAAGCTCCTTCTCTCACTCTGGCTTTTATAAGTTATAAAAGGGGCTTGCTGTGTAATAACCACTTACTGTCCCAGGGACTTTGTGATTTATAAGCCTTGAGCTTAAGCTGGAGGTTGGTAACAGTCTCAACCTGTGGCCTTAGAAGAATAGGAGCATTTGGGGGAAATAGAGCCACTGCCCATAAATGAGTTACTTCCAAAGAATAATAGTTGTGGAATATCTGGCAGAAATGTCACCTGGAAATATGATGGACCAGGCAAAACACCAAGCCGCTCTGTTCGTGCTCAGCCTGCCACTGTTGGCTTCATTGCTAACGATGGGTAGACGAGGCCAGGCTACAGCTGGAAATTATCCACAGGCTCAGGAGAGAAAGAATGGTGTCAGGGATGGGACGAGGGATGTTTCCTATAAGTCATTATTCTCAAACTTTCATGTGCCTAAAAATGAGGCAGACAGGTACTTAGTAAAGCCCAGAGACCCTGAGACCTCAGGACACCCCAACATGTGAGGAGGTGGGTGGTGGAGGAGTGACCAGATGGGAACATGTTAGGACACATGGTTAGAGGAAAGAGTGGGGAACACGGTTGGGTGATGGCATGTCCAGCTTGTCCACGATAGTCCCACCTTGATTTTAACCCGTAAGACTCCCATGGACATCCAACCTCCAGCATGTAGCATAACAGTTTTGTGTTTTTCTAAGCCCCTAAGTTTTTGTGGTTTGCTACAACAGATGTAGGAAATGAATACAGGTGGCCCAGGACCTCCCCAGTCACCTCTACCTCTGACTTCCTGCCTCCCTGCATTTAGAAACCAAGTGCTTCGGAAGAAAGGACTTCCTTTTTACCATAACTCTAGACAAACTGTGGCCTACTGCCTGTTTTTGTAAATAAAGTTTTGTTGGCACACAGCCACACTCATATTGTTTAAGGCTGCCTTCGCTGTACAACAGTATTGTTGAGTAATTGGACAGAAAATGTTTGCCAAGCCTCCCTCTAGAAGATCCTTTAAGGGAACTGGCCTCACCCATGATGGCCCCACCCACAGCTGCCCTGTCCATGAGGCCACCATAGCCATGCCTGACCAGGGGTGGCCATCAGCCTTGCCATTGTGCAATGACTCCAGCTGGCCATGCCAACTTTCTCTTGGATTTTGGAACTGAATTTCAAAGAAAACTTATGGCTGGAGCCAAGAACAAGCCTTGGTACATAGTTGCACTCAGCAGATACTTTGTGAGTGAGTGAGTCCCCTTGGGAGATAAGGGGCGGGCCTCATCCATCGAGCAGAGAGAGAAGTGAAGAGATCCAGTCTATAGAAGAACACAAATGCCAGTGTGCTGGGAAACCATCAGGGCTGGAAGGAAGAAGGGCTGGGTAAGCAGCTGTGCAGTTATCTTTGTATTGTTGCTAAGTAGCAAATTCCTACAAACCTCATGGCTTAGAATGAGAGACAACTCGCAGCTTCCGTCCGTCAGAAGTCTGGGCACTGCTGAGTTACGTCCTCTGCTCAGGGTCCATAAGGCTAAAATCAGGTGTCTTGCCAATGGGTTTCAGCCCCAGGCAAGTTCACTATGGATTCAGTATGACCAAAGAAATGACAGCTGAACTTTCATTGGGGTGAAAGGGTTATACCCGACTTTATTCCCACAGTGGCAGGTCAATCACTAAAATCCCATCCACTCAGAGAGGGTCTTCATGAAGCAAGCCCATCTCTGCCTCTGGACCTCTCGACCCGCACAGCCGTCCTCTGGCCCTCTGTCCTCGGTGCTGCCACCACTCCAGCCTCTGCTCTGCTCTCCTGCAGCCTTGCAGCCATGCCACCGTGTCACCCAGAGCACTGGGCGGAGCTCTTTATATAGAGTCAGTAGCAACGTATTGCCCACACGTGTGTAGTGAGCTAGCCCACCAGGGTGAGGTGAGAATCCTGGCCACAGGAACTTTCATTTTATCCACACCAAGTATTTACTGTGATATGCCTTTCTGGAATCCCAGGTGCTCTTTCAAGTTCAAATAGTTATTAGCCAAATTTTTTGTGGCTGTAGGACTGAGGCCCCTATTCTCTGGATGGTCATTTGCCAGGGACTGCTCTGAGCTCCTAGATGCTGTCTGCAGTTCCTTGCTATATGACCCCCTCTCTAGGGTGTCTTGGACTTCTAAACCTTAAGGAAGGCCCAGGCCCTTTCAGGGACTCACCTGATTAGGTCAGGCCCACCTGGAGACTCCCTTTCAATGAACTCAAAGTGAATTGATTGTATCCTAATCGGGAGAGTAAAATAACTATAGATTCTGCTTGTACTCCAAGGGAGTGGGCTTTCAAGGCATGTACACAAGGGGTGGGAATCTTGGGGCTATCTTAGAATTCCACCTGCCATTCTTGGTTCCAGCATGATTTATGATTCCTGTCACTGGAGCGGCACGTGTAGCCTGCCCTCTGGTGGGCCCCACAAAATGCACCAAGCCAATGCGATAAACGACCGCTTTCTCTTCAGCTGGCCCCGTGGGTCTCAGTCAGAGCAGCCTGGCTGAGAGTGAGGTGGGATGGGGATCCCAAAGCCACCACCTCGATTTCAGCCTCACTGGCCCGTGGCATGCAGGAACCGCCTCTCCCCAGGAACAGAGAGCAGGAAGCAGTCACATTAAAACACTTCCCAGGATGCCCGTGGGCCATGGCATAGATGACACAGCATGGCGGTGAACTCTGGCTGCAGCCCCGGCACACTCAGACTTAATGTATTGACATTGGCAGCCCCCGTCTATCTTGTCATGCCAATAAGATAATTGAAATGGAATTGTCTGCAAGCATCCAATTAATCAACAAATAAATCATAAACCTGTGGCCCATTCATTCGAGGCAGCAAAGAGGCTTCTCCTTGGCTTCCTGACCACTGGAGTTGACTGACCTTTATGCACCTCTAATGAGCTTAAGGAGAAGAGGAGGAAGGTGGGGCAGGTGACTTTTATATCATTTACTGAAGCCCCAGAACTGTATGTTTTATAAATGAGATCTTATTCTTCCCTCAAAGAGGTTCACTTACTGAATTTCACTCATAAAAACATCGTCTTGAAGTGGGGATTATTATCCACATTTTATGGAGAAGAAAAGCGAGCCCCAGAGAGGTTAAGTGAATTGCCAAAGGTCACACAGCAAGTAGAGAATTAAGTCCATCTAAACTTTAAAAGCCATGTTCTTTCACTCTGCCGTGCTGGAAATGCAGATATAAGTAAGGAATAGTTTTAATCGTTGAACCAAATTTTAAGTCCAGCCTCGTGACAGTGAGAAAGTATTTGAATGGATGTGTCTTTTGTCCACTCCTATAGCTCAGCCTTATAAGGTGCTGGTGTTGGAAATGAAAGCAAGAGGTGGATGTTCACTCCTATGGGAGAACATTCTTATGTTTCTATGATAACCAAACACCTCTAAAAAGCCCCTGAGCTCCCCAAACTGTTCCTCCCATAAGCCTGTTCCCTCCCTTTGGATGGGTAGGAGACTCTGAGGAAGTGTTCTCAGACTTGGCTCCGGAGGTGGGGGATGTCATTTTCTCCCTTGAGGATGCTTCCAAGACCTTCCAACATCGTCACTCCAGATCCCCTTCTTTTTCTATCACGAATGGATCAGGGGGCCACAGTGACCAGCCTAAAGGCACAGGGCATTCAAAAGAGAAGTATTGGGAGGTCCTCACTTAGCCTCAGAATCAAGACTGTCAGCCTGCCTGGGAGGGATTCTGCACGGCAGGAGGGCTGGCATCTGCTTTGGGGTTTCCGTAAGCAGGCAGGAGGCGCATTCACATGGTTTGCAGTGAGCCTGTGGAGTCCGTACACAGTGTCACCCTGAGCCCTTTTGGTCAAGTTGGGGAGGGAGGCAGGTGCTGGTTTATCAGGCAGTTTGCAGTGCAGTGAAAATGGAAAAAGAAACCAACCTTTTCCAGAAGGAGGCACCCAAACACATCTGCAGTAAGCAGGATAGTAATACGCTGAAAAGCTGCCTTTCTGGCGATCAGAACCACGCTGGGTGTGCCAGATCTGTGGCAAATACCCAGCCGGCCCCAGGAGGCAAATTGGTGCCTCCCCAGGGAGCTGTGACTCAGAACTCTGCAGCTCAGGGACCTAACCAATGGGATGGTGCTAATAGCGCTGCGCTGAGCGCTGCAGCCCCGGTGTACAGACCATATTCCTGGGTGAGAAGCCTCTGAGCTGATGCAGGGGGAATTCTTGGGGGAGGGGGTGTTGGGAGTGTGCCCCTACCTACTTCCAGTCCCCTGCAGACTTCTTCACTGCTTTCCCCCAGCGCCGCCTCATTCTCACACCTTTGCACAATGGCAGGTGTTTGCTTCTCTTCTCTGAATTATTATAACTGTCCACTGAAGTCTCCCCCACCCCGATTCCATCCTACCCTTTGCCCTAAACAAAACATGAATCTGATCACATCCCTCCACTTCTTCCAACCCCTCAGGAGTTCAGCTTGGGCCTCTGCAGACATCCCCTCTTTGGCTACCTGCACTCACACCCTGGGCTTTATGCGACTGTGACCCTAAACCACACTTTCGGCCTTTCATCGCCATTCCTTGCTCATTGTCCTTCCCTTGCCTGGAATTCCCTTAGTTCTCCTTAGAACTGCCAGTCCCCGGGAGAATGAGCAATTCTACCATGGCAGAACTCTAGGGGTTCCAGTTACTAAATCAAGGAATAACAGCATTTGGGAGTTGTTTTGTCATTTCCTTGGAAATGACCGACACTCTCCCTCCATGGTGCCCATGAGGGTGGGGGTCCTGGCCTCTGTTCACAGGCCTGAAGAGAAGTGAGGGAAAGCCCTGTGGGCGATGGTCTTAGTGTTTGGGGATTCTTCTCTGAAGCATGCATCCCCTCAAGCAGCCAGCCAGAATCATGCCCCTCACTTCCTTTGCGATGCTCCTGTAGAGGGCCTGTCTGCTTGCCAAGCACCTGCCCCAAGATCCCGGAGCTGGCGGTTTATCTGCCCTGCTGTGTCCTGGGCCCATTGGTGCTTGATTTTTGAGCAGATGGATGAATGAATTTGTCTTTCTCCCCCTGGGAGCTACTCCAGGATGGACATCCTGTTTTGATCTTCACCTCCCCAGCACCCAACACAATACCTAAAGCACATCATTGCTCAATTAAATGATTTATTACAGGAGGTGGAAGGATGCTGGGGGAGAGGGTGGCTGGCAGCACAAGTCACTTCGGTCACCTCCGCTCAGGCACATCCTGTGAGCATGTGGAGACGTGGACACCTGTGATTTTCTTGAGTTCGTTGCCTCATAGGGTCCTAACAATTCTGGTCCCTTCTTGGGTCTCCTGGAATAGAAGGTGCAGCAGAACGTCCCACAGGATTCAGAGGACTGAGAGAACAACAGTGTACATGGTAAAGGGGCAGGGTAGTTTGGTTAGGGTACTGCTATTTCTGAATCTGTGTGTTTTTGTTCTCCCTTAAATGATGCTGAATTGCCATGGAGAGGGAGGCACAGGGTCACTGCCTTCTGGGGTTACAGGCCCTGCTCAGCTTCATGGCCAATGAGTTTTCATTCTTCACTCAAAGATCGGCTTTCCAGAATGGCCCTTTGAGACAAAAACTCTTTCAAGGCAAATTAACAAAAGTGAACCTCGATAAAATTTCAGCTTGGCGGCATGTCCTCGGAAAAACTGATGAGGGGCCCTGAAAAATGTAAATCTTGCTATTTGAACCAGAACCCAAATACTGCCTTTCTGTGTACTAACTCAGTGTCGCCTGTTTACTGTGATCTTTTTTAAAAGGATTTTCCTTGTAGGAAAGCACACTCCCCTTCTTAATGCTTGATCACTATGTAGGAAAATGGAACCATCCACACACGGTAAAAGATTCCTCACATTTGGAAAGAACCCAGTGCAGGCAACAACTTGCTGCGTCGAGCAATGAGCAGAACAAACAAAGGACAAACCCATTAGATGGGTCCTTTCCAAAAACTGAAAGGTCAGCTCCATGAAGGCAGGGGCCTTGTGTCTTGTTTACTGCTCATCCCCAGCATCTAGGGCAGAGCCAGGCACATGGTGGTGCTAAATAAATATTTGTGAACAAGCTGCTTGATTATAAGCTCTGTGGTGACGACAAGGACCATGTTCACATCCGTTTTATTCATTAGTGTATTCCTACTGCTTAGCATCATAGCACGCATGAAATAGAAGCTCATTCATTCACTGAGCAACTACCATGTGCCAGGGATTCCTCAGGGCCCTGGATAAGTAAATATCTGTTGAATTAACTAGTGCATTCATGCATGTGTGACTGAATGAATGGAAGAACAAATGAATGAAAAAAACAATGAACCAGTTGATCCACCAGCCAATCAATAAGCAATTTCATTTCCCTTTGTTTCACTTCTAGAACAATAAGCGTTGAGGGTTCTCTCCCTGTGCTTCTCACTTGCTTTGCTCTTCCTGATGAACCTTTCCATCTCTCCCCCACCAAAACCATCCAGTATCAGCTCAAATGCCATTTCTCTGAATCACCCCATCTGGTGAAACATGAACTCTTGATTTTGAATTGCTTTGTTACTTTTTATCTTAGCTGTTGAGCACAGTTCAAAACCATTGGCTGAGCTCCTCCTGCAGGCAGCCACAATGGCAGGGACCAGGGATGCGGAGATGACAAAGAGCCAGCCTCTACCTTGGGAGCCACCGGCACTCAGTGTGCATCCTGCCTGCCTGCTCAGATCATTAAGGCACCCATGGCTCTGGACAGAAGTTTACCCCTCTCTGTAACTGCACACAGCACCTAGCACCAAGTCTGGTCAAACAGATGCTCCCACATTCACCCAGTGAATGGACACGTGAGATGTGCAGCCTCTGAGATCCTTGCTTTGGTGGATTTGAAATGTGGGAGGAGGACAGCAAGCTGACTTGCATTGTGCTTGGGAAAGGATGGTGCATCTCAGGTGGAGTCTCAGGAGACAGACTAGCCTGAGGTCAAGGCCAGATGGATCTATATTTCCTATCCGAACAGGTACACTTATAGGTAATAATAATAGGCCATTACAGAGTGAGGGTGAGGACTCCTTTGACAGCAGCCCAAATACTTTTGAAGCTTGCTGAAACAAAATAAAACAGAACAAAATCTTAATTAGTTCCCAGACATGGGAAGTTGTAGTTTGTCTGTGTCATCAGGAAGGCCCAACAGTGAGGCCTAAATCTGCCTCCATTGCCCTCGGTTCTGCCGCCCTCTGGGTTGGCTTTGATTTCAGGCAGACTGTCTTCTGGGGTCCTCGCTGCCCTCTGCTGCTCCCGGCTTTCTTGAACCATTTTAGCATTGGTGGTGGGAAGAGGGAACCGCTTTCCCAGTAGTTGCAACCAGAGTCCTTGAGTCGATCGCAGGTCCCTTATGGCCAAGTGGTTGGCACATGCCGATCGCCCAGCCTGCGTCTGGGGCCCACCCTGAGATGAAGGGTGTGGTCAGTCTCAACCCAAATATAGGGACTGAGAATGGGACTAAGGTGGCTCCCGGAAGCAGGATCAAGATGCTGGTACCAGAAGGAGTGGAAAATGCACCCTGCGCACCCCAGAACCACACCTGGTTACTGTGCAGAGTTGGCAAGAGAAGCAGATGAGATGGCCTAAGCACCCCTCCCCAGGGTTGCAGTCCCCCAGGGGCGCTGTTGCCATATTGGAGCTTTTCCAGGACCCTGCTGAAAATGGGGAGGCTGTCATGTGGTCTATGGGGCAAACACTTCTGGTTCTGCTGTGTGGCCTCAGGCAAGTTGCTTCTGCTCTCTGGGCCTCTGTTTCCTCACCTATAGAACCATGGGATTGGGAGGAATTCATCTAATACAGCCTCCCCACACCTAAGAGTTCATGACTCCCCATTTCTGTAGTTGTAAGAATGGAGCTGCTGCCCTGACCGCAGCCATAAATGGTTGCTTATGTCTAGGCTGCGCTAACTGGCCATTCACACATTAATAATAACAAGAGCAGTATTAACAGTAGTTACTTCCATGCTTTCCGTGGCCTCTGTGCGCTGGCAAAGTACCATTTCAGTGTCACCTTATTTAGTCTTGACCACAGCCCTGTAAGGTAGGAATGGTCGGCCCCATTGTACAGATAAGGAAACCAAGGCACAGAGAAGTTAGTTCCTAAGTGAACAGCTAGAAGGGTTTTTGCAGT
This sequence comes from Smutsia gigantea, assembly GCA_032199065.1. Lineage (NCBI taxonomy): Eukaryota > Metazoa > Chordata > Mammalia > Pholidota > Manidae > Smutsia > Smutsia gigantea. The sequence goes on from JAVSCE010004566.1 coordinate 385,533, forward strand.
GGCCGTAACATTGAAACCAAGCAGCAGAACGTCTCCTGCACCCAGAGGCACCCGCAGCCCCCCAGCTGCTACTGTCCCTGAAGGAGATCCAGTCCTGGCTTCCAACACCAGTGGAGCTACAGCTGCCCCGGGTGGTCCGGCTGCAGAGGCCCACTTCTGGCATGGGAGTTTTTCTGCCCATGGGCAGTGTTCTGTTATCACAATGTAGTTCAAGCATTAGGAGACGATGCAGGTAAAAGAAGATCTTGATGAGACGATCAAAATCGCCTTATGATGTGACAAATGCTTTGTCCAAAAACCCAGACAGAGCCCGGGGCGGCCAGTGCCCTGCAGACCCAGGAGCCCACAGCGCCCGGCCCAGCCTGGCAGCTAGCTGAATGGGCTTACATCATGAAAGAGGAAAACCACATTCTTCCTTTAACAGGAGGGCTTCTCCACAACTGTGTTCAGATGATAAACCCCTCAAAATAGATAGGAATGGTAGTACAATAAGGTAAATAAAGAATCCCCCAGAACAATAGCAAGGCTTTTTTTCCCCCTGTGCTGGTAGCAAAGCCAAGAGTAATGAGCACTGTGAGAGTGGGGGACATGACGGCTGCTCCTACAACACTCTAATTAACAGTTACTAATAGTCATAATAAAACTGAAAGGAGGCTTTTTTAATCTCACCGTTGAGTGACTGCTTGAGATGGCATAATGATCAGCGCTGGGGACCCACCGCTTCTCTGGGCCATAAACTTGGAATGGGTTCATGTCTCTAATGTCATTAGGGTGGATGGGGAAAACAGTGGTTATTTAGAGCGGGAGAGCCGAGAGGGGGGGTCTCCGTCATTGCTGGAATTATTACCACGTATAACAAGACCAGCGACTCATCTGTTGAGCTCCGTGTAGACCGATGATGTTCCCATCATCCTCAGGTGGCATATTTTGCCCTTCTGTTGGGGGCAGACCGTTTTCATTTGTCATGAGTTCGTCTTCAAGAGCCTGCTCCGTGCAAAGGCGTCTGCTGGCACCAGGCCCCTGAGGGGATCCCCAGGACAAATCAGCAGTCCCCACTGCCCTCATGGGCTTGAGAATCCGGCAGAAATAAAATATAGCCGAAGTTGGCACAGAGGGAAGAATCTTATCCGCTGTGCAGTATGATTCGGCATGAACTGGCTTGGTTTTCAAATGCCTTTTGTATACATCCCAAACTGGGTTAATCAAAGTTCAGAATCATCCTGGAGTCCTTGATGGGCCTCTATTCAGGTACTTTGTGGCTAATTCATGACCTGTTTTAAGGTCAATGAGGATATGCAGATAGGCGATTTTCTCTTTAAAAAAATTTTTTTAGACTTTACTGAGGAATAATTGACAAATATATATATATATATTTAAAGCATAACAACATATTTGATATACATATATCCATTGTAGAATGATTACCAAGACCAAGATCATTAACATCAGTCCCCTCAGATAATCTTTGTGTGTGTGTGTGTGTGTCTCAGCAACTTGCACATATCCGGTTATTAACTACAGTCACCATGCCATGTGGTGGATCCTCAGAACTTACTCTTATTCCTAACTGATCCCAGCTCCTATCCTCCGAGACAAGTCTTAGCCTCAGAATCCTTCTCAACACAGGGCTAACAATCGATGGCCATTGGTTAATGAGTTGAAACCTATTTGATGTTCTAAGTGGAAATCCTGATTCCATTAATAAGCTCCTCTCCCATACCACCATAGAAATGGGCAGACATGCTAAGATTTCCTTTAAAAATGTCTCATCATTTTGAGCCACTGAATGTTCACAAGGCCAGGTGCAGGAGACATCCTTAATGGAGCAAGTACTCTTAAGCCACTCTTAAAACTCCTCCAGGAGAGGGCTTTGGCTTGGCACAGGAGGCAAACAGGAATCAAGGAGTTAGTCACAAAGGGAAGTGACAGGTGCCCCTGGTTCAGGCCAGCACTTCAGGCCCTGCTCCTGGTTAGGGAGGAGCTGACTGCACAGGAGGGGGCCCTACATTTTTTCTGGGCGGGGAAGGGGGAGTAGTTCCCCTTAGGTTGGTTTTTCTGAGAAGGGGCCTTCTGCCGTGGTGCTCAGGGCCTGTGTGGTCCCACAGAGGGGCTAACACACATGTTCCGGCTTCTCCCTTTCCTGCCTGCCTTGGAAGCCACTGTCCTTGGCCAGTCCTAAGGGACTCGATGTCACAGAACATAGACATACTCCATTCCCGAAAACAAAAGTGCACGTAAAAACTGGTAAAATCTGAGACATTGTGCCAACATCAGTTTCCTGGTTTTGCTGCCATACTATGGTTATAAAGATGCCACTGTTGGGAGAAGCTTTATTGTGGATAGAGGGAACCTCTGTACTATCTCTGCATCTTTGTTGGGATATGTCATTATTTCCTAAAAGTGAGTTTTGAAGTGAGATCCTGGAAAAAGTATTGAATAATTTCAAGACGGTACCCATGGGCTTGTAGCCACAGACCCCGACTTTTCTGCCCTGTCCCCAGGAGTTCAGGGTATTGTTAAAGGGAAGCACTCATGGCTCCTGCATTTACAGCACTGGAGCCTGAATAGCTCACCCCATCTTGCAGGTCATGTGTTTACCTGAACTCACAAGGTTCAAGGTGCCCCGTATTCAAGTTATGAACACTGAGGCCTCAGTCAGAGCAACCCCATGTACCTGGACAAAAGCTCATAACTTGCCATCTTTTTTTCTTTTCAAAACCGTAATCTGGGATGCTTTCTATTTAAAAAAACAAGTGCTTCTTCGATTCTGTACGTGACAAGATTTAAAAAAAAGAAGAAGAAGAAGAAGCCTTCAAAACCCATTTGTCTTCCATTCCCTCTGCACAGCCTTCAGGGGCTCAAGGCCTGGGAAGAATTGATTAATTTGAAGACTTGTTAATTACTCTTGTATTGAGGGAAACCTCTAAACCTGCTCTAAATCTTCCAAAGACCGCTTATATTTGAGCCCGTGCTGCGAGGCAGCAGGCAGGGCGTCTGCACCTCAGAAAACACTTGATTTTAGAGATCTTGCTGGGAGGGTTCACACATCATGAAGCTGTCGCTGGACATGAGCAGCAGAATCTGTTGAGTCAATGGCCAGGCACAGCTTAACCCCTGAGGTAGCATGTTTGTTTCCCACTAAAAGAGGGCAGAGCTGATCATAGTTGGGGCTTGCGTACCATGTGGGGAGATCATTTCTAATGCGACCCCTACACTGGCCTCTTTGCTTCAGAGTGGAGATGTGAGGCTTTTGTGGTAGCTTGTTTGTTTCAATTTTTTAAAACAGCTTTATTACCTAGGGAGAAATGATACATGCTAATTATAATTAACCCTAAATTCCACCACCCAGATAGAATCCCGGTGAACATTCTGATGAGCATTCCCTAAGATCTTCGCGGGCGTCTAGTCATATGTGGACATCATGCATTCAGGCAGGTACAGTGTATGCATATGGAGGTGATGTATACTTGTGTGCTTTTCTGAAACCGCCTCTTTCATCTGCCTTCCTAGAGGCATGACCGTTCTTATCGCCATGTGGGTCATTGAATTCTAGCTTTTTATCATCATCATCTAACTTGTATCTGCCTCTTGGTGCTAGGCACTATTCACAGAACTCAGATTATCTCATTTAATCCTTGTAATACCTCTATAAAAGGGGTGGTATCACTGTCTCCATTTTATAGCAGGTAATAGTAAGAAGGGGGAAGGTAAGAGACCTGCCCAGGGTCACACACCCTGAGCAGGGACTTGAATGAGAGAGTTGGTGCTAGAGTCTATGCTCCTAACTCCCCGGCTACACGGCCACTCAGCTCTGAATCCAGCCATCACTGAGCTCATCTGGCCCTGGGATGGTGAATGTTTGACACACAAGACACCATTCCTCATTCTTGTTTTCATGGAAAACATCATTAATTGATCACAGAACCTTTCTTCCTGAGGATCCCAGGACTGCCATAGGCTCTGTCTTTCAACATCACCACAGACATCCATTGCCAAGCCACTGGGATGGGTTTGTGAGATGACGCCTACATGCTTTGCCTGATGCATTCCATGCAGCTCTCTCTCCTTTGTGAGTAAGGAAACAGGCCCGGAGGCAGGGAACTGACTTGTCTAGGTGAAGAGAAAAACCGAACCTGGTGCTTGGTTCTCTTGATTGCCAGGCCCACTCTCTTGCTATCCTATGCCACCATTTCCCTAAATTTAACAGAACAAACGACAGCCTCCTCTGGGGGCACATCCTCACCAGAGTTTTGTCGCAGCCTAACTGCACATTTGGACAACTCAGAGTTAATCAGAGAGGATGGGCCACAGAGGCTCCTTTTATCATAATGCCCTTTAAGAGGACGTTGCCAAACAGAGAACATTAGTGATCTCAGTACTTTTAATTAATGCAGTGGCCACAGCTCAGAGGGCAGCAAACCTCGGTGGATGTCAGTTGCTAAGAATGTCCACGACTGGAGGGCACTGAGGGAGATCTAGGAAGCATGCCTTCACGAAGTCTGTTCACCAGCTCAACAAGCATGTAGTGAGCACCTCATGTTTATGTGGAGAGGCCAAGTGTACAAACATGAAACTATCCCAAATAACACCAGGGGGGATTGGTGGGGTTTCGTGTGGAGAGAGAACCTTTTGCTTTCCATCCCCAGTTTGGTTCAATTGAGAACTAAAGACACAGGAGAAAGGCAAATGGAGGTGACAGTTGTGACCAGTAGCTGATTGGAAAACAAGACTTGGGTTTTGGCCATTTCCTCCCACCAGTGGAGGCCCGGCCACAGGCCCACAGGTGCCTGCTCTTCACTGGTAGGAGCCCAGTCTTTCCCAGTACTTGCCTCTGGCAGAGAACAGACCAGAATGCACATGTGCTTCGAGCAGGTAGGCTCTAGACAGACCCTCTCCCTTCTCCCAAACTTACCAGCCAGACAGAGTGAGTGAGGGGACAACGTGGGGGTTACTAGGGCTCCCTCCAGGGACACTTGGCCTAGACTAGGGGGCTGTTCTCTAACCAGCCTGTGATAAGCTGGTATAGGCTTTGGGGATTGAGAGAAGGAGATTGATGTGGACTCCAGCTCCTGGGAAGAGCTCTTGGTATAGGAGTATAGGACCGCTGATCTGGGCCTGAGAGTTGGGGTGGGGTCCGGTGGACAGGATGCAGGGCCAGCACCCTGGGCCTGGATATAGATGGGGAAAGGACAGTGATTTACTTGGGGTAGTGAGGTGGCCTATGGAGGGCTTGCTTTGGGCATAACTGATATAAAATGCAGCCTTTTAAACCTTGTGAATTTAGCAGGTCTACAAAATTCAAATCCATGAATCCATATTTTTATAAGATGATATGTTCACATTCAGTGAAGTCTGTGGCTGTAGTTCACATTTCATGGCATGTAGGAAAATGTGTGCTCATGCAAGCAGAGAGAGATGTGCATTCAGGAGAAATAAAATGGGCTTTGGGGCCTGGTAAATACCCTTCCACACTGCAGCTCCCCTCCTGTCAGCTGCGTGACCTTATACAGATTACTTAACCTCTCTGAACTGTTCCTGCCCCCGTTTATTCAGTGAGAATTACGTGGATTTCTCAGGCTGAAAATAAATAAGTCAATCTAGGCTTGCAAAATGCCATTGCTACGCTTGTCCCTAAATTCCCTTTCACACCACACCCCGTACTGACCCCCACAGACCCCCCAACCCTTGGGAGAGTTTGTATAAGATATAATCCTGACTCCCAGGTGAGGAAAATTTTTGAAGGCTTTCTGTAAAACATATAAATTGAAAAAGTCAACTTGTACTTTATGTGGTTGTAGGTTATTTTTTTTAAAGGAGGAAAAAAATGCTGCTGGGAAGTTATGATCTCCAGAGTAACTAACATTCATTAAGGGGGAGGTCTCAGAGCAGATTCCCAAAAGTTGCAGAGGAGGAAATGAGATGCAGATTAGGATTTGCATAATCACTGTAGTTTAATGCTCATTTGCCACTTGCAAGGCTGGGGTGGGGAGGGCGGCCCCTTCCTGGCCTGGACGCCCTCTGTGCCCCTGCTCTGCGGGGTCCCCCTTGGAATGGTGCTTTAATGATCACTCAAATGGTGTTTAGCTTCCAATTAAGAGCAGAGGAAAGCACTGGCCACATGGATGTTCCGGGGAATTCACCCACTTGGGAAAAACCCGAAGAATCAGTAGGCACCCAGCCACTTCATGGCTGGAGCAAAGGCCTCCAAGACTTCCAGACACCCCGTGGGCTCGGAAGGAACTTGGCCACACCGCTGACCCGTGTCTAGAATCGTACCAAGGACTGTGCCTGAACTTGGGAGGCCATGTCCACTGCAGGAAAACAAGAGCGAGAGCAAGCACCCCTTGAGGAGCTCCATCTCAGCCGGGCTCTGGGCCTCTTGCTTTCTGCCAGCGCCTCGTATTGTGCATAGAATACTTGTGTCCCCCCCAAGATTCATAGGTTGCACTGTCATCTCTAATGTGCCAGTACTTGGAGTTTTGGACATCAAGAGGTGATTGGGTTTGGATGAGGTTATGGGGGGGAACCCCATAATGGGATTGGTGCCCTTATAAGGGAACAAAAGGACCGAAGCTTGTGCCCCCCACCATGTGAGGAAACTAGGAAGAGGGTCCCCCCCCCAGAGCTCCCCAGAAGGCAGTCATGTTGGCACTCCATCTCAGACTCCCAGCCTCAAAGCATCCTGAAGGGACTTAAGACTCTGCTGCTCATCCTATGACTGATCCTCAAAAATGCACATGCTGAAAATGAAAGTCAGCCGCAGAAATCAGCTCGCCCCGGCTCAGAGTCAGAATCCAGACTCAAGCCCCTTCCCAATCTACAGCCCAGGTCTTCGGCATGTGAGTCGGCTTCCTGCTCGCTAAACAGCCTTGGAGGCTCTTCCCCACGGGGTAGGCATCTTTATTCACGTTCTATCTCAGGCCAGCCCTTGGGCTGCTTCTGCCTGATTATAGGGAAAGCAAGTGGGATGCAAGAGGTCTGGGAAGCCAGCCCTATTCTCCTGTTGACCCCCCCCCTTTCAGAAATGCCTTTGGCCTGACCTTTGGGTCCCCTGTCAGTGTGATTGTTAACACGGCATATTTGGAGGTGAGGTTTTAGAAACAGTCCTTCTCAGCACTCCTTCTCTGTCCTTTCACTTCTCATGAAAATACACCACAGCCAGAGTCCACTGTGTGCTGGCTGTGGGAACAGAGCCTGTTTCCTTGGGCCCAGAGCCCTTCACAAGGCAGCCTTGGACACCACCAGGGTCTGAAATAAAACCAAACTGGTCCCTTTCAGTCTCTTACCTCCCCAAATCTGGGCATTGAGAATGTAACGAGGGGAATTCACGGTTTTGAATGTCTTCTTACCAAGCAGTTTGCTGAAAGAACCATCTCTTTATCGTAACTGGCTTGGCCAATCCTGCAAAGAAAAAAACAAACAACAAAACTTCTTGTATTTGTGCCAGCAGAGGGGTAAGGGAGAGGCTTGTCATTCTGCAGACATCTTTTGGTTAAGTATCCTTTTACCTTTAATTCGTGCACTGTTTCAGATAGTCTATTGCACGGGGGAGAAATTGTCCCATCTCACTTGTCTGCCAAAAGGTTGGGAAAGTGTCTACAATCCCTGTGCAGAAACTCAGAAGTTGCCAGAGAAAGGATTTCAAGGCCAGTGATGCCACTCTGGGTGACTTATGCCTTCAACGTCACCTGGCCTGGTTTTTCTGCTCCAAAGTGTCCATAGGGCATTATCACTTACAATACTGGGTGGGTTTATTTTGTCAGTGTTCACATGCAGGGGCACAGTATTATGCATGACCACAGCCCATAGTTACCTCAGCACCTATCTGCTCCTGCCTTCTCTGCAGTGTGCCATTTCTGAGCAACAGCAGAAGAAAGATGGAGCTGGCAACTGAAGCCACAAGGAAGGAGTGGAATATACCAGAAAGAACAAAGGAATTACAATCTATAGGCTGGGTTTGTGTCCCAGCTCTGTGACCCTGGGCAAATTAACCAGCCTCTGTTTCCTCATCAGTAAAATGGTGACAGTACCAACCACCTCATGCAGTTTTATGGCAGAAAGCAGATAAAATGTGCAAAAAGTGGAGTGTGGAGTGTTTTACAAATATCAGATGTTGTTAATAGTTTTATTATACAGAAGAAAGTGCAGAAAACAAACTATTGCTTGTTAGAGAGCCTATTTGACTAAGGTAAAACTTTTTAATCGTTTCGTATCACTCTGATGTCATATTCAGGGAATCAGAATTTCTCCTATGGGCTCAGGGTGTTTCACGCCCACACTGTTGCCATGGCCACAGGTGGGCGGAGTGGGTAGCCCTGCTCCATGACTTGAGACCTGACCCTGTGACTTGCTCTGGTCATGGGGATGTTAACCCAGGTGACACAGGTGGAAGCCTGTGGTGAGCTTTGAATCCACTTGGTGATGTACGGCTCCTCTCACAACATTCAGGCCTCCGTTCTTGGGGTGGAGAACAGTGTGAGGCATTAGGACCTCTGGAGAGATTGGGACTTCGAGGACCTGTTTTACCTTTCACATGGTGAAAAGGTATGGCCTTACCTTGGTTACACTTATTTTTCTGGAAAGCGACTTTTCCCAAGCAGGGTCATTTGAATCCAGAAATGAATGGAAGAGGGTGAACATGAATATGAGAGCAAGTGAGAGAAAGAGACAGGGAGAGGAAGAGCCAGACAGGGAGAAGGAGTGGGGGGAAAGAGGAGGAAGGGAGAGAGGGACAGACAGACTTGAATTTGACCAGTGCGTGTGGACCAGGAGTTCTTCCTTGGCTAAACTCAGATACCCTGAACAACTGAGGGGAATTTTAGGACGGGCGACAGGATTCGCTTCAAGGTTATCTTTGGGCTTTGGCCTGGTTGAGTTATGTTAGGCTTTAAATAAAAAGCCACAGGGAGGGGGCATATGTAGGGCAGCAGCGAGAGCTTGCATCGCAGCATCGCCGTGCCGAGGCCTGACATTTCTTATTTTGATAATTGATGTGGCCAAGTTGAAGCTTGTCAGTGTGAGAGCATCACGCCATGGCTTTGGCAGTGCCGTGGCTATGTGAAGAGCAAGGAAAATCAATTTCCACTGTCCACGGAGTATTGTTTGATTTATTACTGCTGGAAGAAGAAATTCTTTATCTCTCTCCCCCTCTTGGAGAGGACTGTTTTACAGTCTGCTGTTAGAGAGACTCTATAAAAGAAGTTATATTTGTCCAAACTTTGGTATTTTGATAACGTTCCTTGACTACTCAGAGGACGTTGAACGCTCCCAATTTGTACAACTATCATTTGTTTTTGATTAAGCAGTGACAGGCATTAAAAGACAGTCTGCAAGGCAGTGCAGGCAGCGTACCTGCAGGATTGTATCATGCTGTAGGAAGCATCAGAGAGCTTTAATTTTTCATGACCACTGGAGGAGGAAGGAGGGGTTAGCTAGAAAAGAGAGTGGAGGATGGGATTTAGAGTCAGACTGGGATTGGAATTGTGACTACCATTGGAGGGCACTTCAGTGAGCCTCAGTTTCCTCCTCTGAACAATGGGTATGTGCAGCAGGCAACACTCCACCCAGATCCCCTTACATCCCTTTTCTTGTGCACCGCCCCTGCCTGCTTCTGTGTGATTGTGCTTCCCCCATGCTGCACCTGAGACACCTCCAGAAATCACCCTTGGCCTCTGGAATTGCTTTGCCATCATGCCCACAGAGCTGGGAGTGCCTGGGAATTGATGTTCTATCAGGACAGCCCTCAGCCTGACTAGTGTGGGTTTTGGCAGCCCAGCTCCCCGCTCACTCGGGACATCCTGTGAGGCATAACTTAGACTCCAGAGGGCCCCTGGTTTCCGGCTGCGGCTTCCCCAGGCACAGCTTTGCCTGAAACTACCCCTTGCCTGCCTTGCTGTCCTCCCCTGACCCTCTTCCTCTCTCCTACTGGAAGACATCTTCCATATGTCATCTCAGGGTCTTCTTCTGAAGAACCCTACCTTAGAAAGGAGACTGAGGTTCCTTGCCAATTTTTTTACGAATTATTTCATTAACTTTTTTTTAGGACTTTGGTATGCCAGACATTGAATTAAATGTTCAAAATGCATTTTCTCTTGTAATGTTGAAATTAAGAAATAAGGTCTCCGGAAGCACTTTGCACAATGACTAACACATAACAAGAACTTGGCGCACACTGGCCCAGTCCGAACATGATTGGTCTGTGACATGGGTGGGAGGGAAATATAAAGCCTCGCCACTGCTCTCCCTGGTCCCTGCTGCCCCATCCCAATCCTCCCACACGTGACAGCCAGAATGGTCTCCTAAAGTATATCAGTTAAATGTGTAAGACCCTCTCATATCTACTTAATTGCACATAAAATTAAATCCAAATTTCCTACCATGATCTACAATGAGGATTGGCAAACGTTTTCAATAAAAGACCAGGAGTAAATATTTAGGCTTTGCGGGCCATGAGGCGCCTGTTGGCAAATACTCCACTCTGCCATGTCTTACCAAAGTAGCCATAGACAATATGTCAACAAATGGATATGGATGCTTTCCAATAAAACTTTATTGGTAAAAACAGAAAGCGGGCCCCATCTGGCCCACAGGCTCTGGTTTGCTGACCCTGGTTTGCAGGGTAGCCGAATGGTGCCTTCTCAAGAATCCCAGCGCACTCCGGCATCAGGTATCTGGGCTAGCTGCTCTCCTCTCCAGGTCTGGGCCCGTCTTCCTGGAGCCCTCTGCATATCCGGCTCCTTCTCATCATTCAGGTGTCAGCTCAAATGTCAGCTCTTCAAAGAGGTGTTCACGTGTCTGCAGATCTCCATGGTCTCCCCGCTCCACTCCCACTGTTTGCATCATCTCTGTGATTCATTTATCCCCCTGGTTATTTGTTTGGGGGTCTTTCTATCCCTCTGGAAGACAAGCTTCAACATTATCTGACCGTTTCCTGCAGCCTCTTCAGCTGCAGCACAGGGCCTGGAAATCAGTAAGTGCTCAAAAAGTACTTGTTGGCCCAATGGTCTCGGGGACATCCCTTGGCCCCCTCTTTAAGAAGTTTTTGAAGGATGAAGAACACTGGATTTTCAAGTGGTTATCTTTGCTGAAAGGCAAACCTACAAAACCCCACATAATCTTCCTCTCTTCCTGTCTCCCTGTCAATTATCCTGTTAAATGGAACACCTCATGGGAGGATTTGCACGAGCAAATCCTCACTTTTCCTTTCTCAGTCCCAAGCCTCGGACCTCCATTTTCAAGGCTAAAAACACCAAGAGGAAGGCATTCTGTCAACGTGGCATAGAGATTATGCAGTTAATTAAAGAGGGATTTAGGAGCTACTTAACATCTGGGTGGTAGGTTTTGTTTCCTCCTCAGCTTCAGAAAGGAAGCAGAAATCATGATGCGCCTGACGCGTGCACCTGGCTGCATCTGATACACGCCCCCCGCTCCTCACTCCCCTGTGCAACTGCATTTTGCCATAGGAAAGCCTCTTCTTTTCTGGGTTCCTTGGTGCCCAGGCACCTGATGTTTTGAATGGCGAGACCAGTGACACCTGCTCAGGAAAGGAAGCTGTGCTTACCACAATGATTGTGACCCCAAAAGTAGTGACAGCTCCCTTTACCACTTAAAAACTACAGAGCAGTGATTCCCACGCAGCACTGTGAGAAGGCCAGTGGGGCTCCGAGAGGTGGTCTGAGATGTGACCAGCATGAGATGGCAGAGGACCTTGAATGCCTGGCTTTATCTGGGCCAGGGAGCAAAGGAGAGTTGAATGCTGGGGAGAGGGCCTGGCCAGTGCTCAGAGGATGGCTTGAGGGAGGAAGATGGGTGGCAAGGAGCCCATCCAGGTAGGAAGTTGTTTTAGAGCTCCAGGTGGGAGGTGGTGGGACCTGACTGGCATTGGTGATAACAGGAAAGGTGAGGAGGAAATACATTCAGATGGGGCTCTCATCCCCCCTGCTACGGGTCGGAGAGGTTGCCATGCGCCAGATGCAGGCAGCCCTGAATCAGTGCCGGGGCTTTGATGTCATTCAGCACTGGTGGCTGAGATTTAACTTATTGTAACAAGTCTCCTATGAACTTTCAGCGCTGATCAGGTGCCATTTTTGTGATGTTCCATTAACAGCTATTCAAAACTTGGCAATATGTGAGTCTTCAGTGGACTTTCTCCCCATCCTCATGTGATACTGAGTCTGGCCTTAGGAGGCCTTGCCGTAGCTTTACTAATAAAAGTATTATTAGTTAGTGCTGCCAATACAGCAGTCACATCAGTAAGTCAGCTGAATACAAGACATGCCGTTAGGAACCATTCTCCATCTGAGATAAGCCCTGAGACCAGACCCTAGGAAGGAGTGCCTCCTTGATTGTGTTCGTGATTTGGGTTGCAAGCATCTCACTTGGATCAGAGTGTCCTACCGGATCCCACTCACCCGTGCTCTGGACCAGCAAGGGCCCTGGAGATGGAGCTAGTCCCTGGCCCTGGAGATGGAGCTAGTCCCTGGCTGTGCCTTGCCAAACCACATGGTAGAACAGGATCAGGAGGTTGAATCCCAGACCCTGTCTCCCTTTGAGTTAAATGCAATGGCGTTGTTCTTCAGGGACTTGATTTCCATTGCATGAGCATCGGGTGATGCTTTAATCGTATGTAATTACTGGAGGCAGGAATCGGCCAAATGAACAGCGGCAAATGGACAACTCACCCGTTCCTTTGAAATAGTGTGAGCTGATATAAGGGTGGTTTATTAGGCCCAGTATGACTGTGTGCCTAAAAGGGGGCATGGGGGGGGGGAGGAGTTACTGTAATTGTTGAAAATTAAGGCCCTTGTTTCCCCGGCTGTGGTGGACTGCATCTCAAGAAGGACCCAGTGATGATGTCCAATCAGCAGGTGGACGTCCTCAGAAAGACCTGCGGGAGGGGAGGAGTCCACGCTACTGGAGAACGTGTCTGAGGCTGTGGGCCTTTGTCTGGGCTGGACGTCTTTCTCCAGATGCCCTGAAGGTACCTCCTTCCTCCTTCAGGTCTTGGCTCAAAGGTGCCCTTCTCAGCAAGACCTCCCCTGACCATCCTATTTAAAAGTGGAAACCACACACTTGCACACATGCACACGCACACTCTGGGAATCCCTTGTCTGTTCTTTCATTCCCCCACCTTCTAACATTACGTATATGATTTACTTATTGTTCGTCATCTTTATTATCAGCTCCCCCAGATAAAATGTCAGCTTCCTGAGGGCAGAGACTTGCTTGTTCTGTTGACTGATGTGTCCCAAATGCCCAGAGCCCATAAGAGATGCTCAGTAAACATTATTGAATGAATGAATGACTAAGGAGGAATTTGAGGGAGGGGATGGAAGGAAGGCAGCGCTGGTGGAAAGACTGACTGTAAGAAAGGTGTCACTGATCTGGGGACAGTCACCCTGTTAGACCAATGTGGTGGTGCTTCCAGCTCCAGGCTGGTTGGGGAAATGGGCAGAGGCAGAGGGGATGGGTCCGAGGGCTTCCTCTGTGCCAGGAAACCCTGGGGCTTCCACAACTTTATCTTCTTTAATCCTCACAACACTCCTGCACACTGGGTATTATATTCTGTACTTCATAAATGAGGAAAGCAAGACTCAGAAAAGTCTTGTACAGGGTATGGAACCCATATCTGTCTGACTATAAATTGGCTCATTTGTTCTCCAACTCTGCGTTTGGGCTCCAGGTGCCCAGGCAGGTGCCCCTCCCCTCCATGTTGTACCAGGGTTTCCTAAGCTCGGTACTACTGGCGTTTTGGACTGGATCATTCTTTGTTGTGGGGCTGTCCTGTGCACAGCAGGAGGTTTAGCGGCATCCCTGGCCTCCACCCACATCCCTCCTCCACCCCAGGGTGACAGCCAAAAATGGCTTCAGACCTTTCCAGGTACCCCCCCGAATGGGGGAATTCTCCCCCAGCTGTGATCGCTCTGCAGAGGAAGCAGAGGAAGCAGTCATTGGCCCTGAAGGATAGAGCCATTGCAAAGCAGACTCTGGCCCTGCAGCCAGGCCCTCGGGATTTGTCTTGTTCTGGGGAAGGGGTAGCCCCAGTCTGGGACGTGGCCCTTGTCTTCTAGGCCCAGAGCCGATCGGCCCCTTCCGTGTGGGCACTCACTCGGACCGTGTCAGTGTGCATCACCTGAGAAGCGGCGAGGCTGGAGTTAGATGTGCAGGAGAGGGATCGGGAAAGCTGCCTGGAAAGGATAAAGGAGTGGAAGCAGGAGGCAGGGTGAGCGTGAAGACGGCATTGTGGGTGGTCACCTGTGAAAGGAAAGGGCATGGAAGGAGGGTGGGGTAGAAAGAGTCTCAGACCCCAGCACAGCTCCCAGAAAGTCTTGCAGGCACTAGGGGTTCCTGCAACCTGCAAGAACAGCCTGCCTTAGGACCCTTCTCGTGCTCAGTCATTGGCCAGAATAACCCAGGAGAGCCAGCCTTGGTGTGAACCCAGTACTGGCTGCCAAGGGGCAGCAAGGGGCTGGGGTCAGTGACGCTCCCACAGCAGGCCATCTGAGCTCCATGCTGACCAGACTCGCACCAGAAGCTGATACCACCAGAGCAAACCACCACCACGGCAGCCCGCCATCGGCATTCGCCCAGTGGTGTTTATATATTGTCTTGGCTCAGGTGCTCGCAGAAGCAGATCCGGAGACAGGGATTCAGTGCACATAGTTTTGGAGGCAGCGACTCCCCTGAAACTCCAGTAGGGGGACAGGATCGTGAGCCAGGGAAGGAAGGAAGCCAATAAGGGCACATGACCGACAAGGCCACCTGGAGCCCAGGGTAGGGCATGTGCCTCGGGGTTTTCCCAGAGGAAGAGCAAGGGAACCGGGGTCATCCTCCACATGGCCCCTGCGTCACCGCGCCAGGGCTGCCTGAGGGCACACCCTCAGGCAAAGGGATACCGCTGGCAGCTGGAAGCCAGCCCAGAGTGGAACTGTAATGGTCAGACCATTTTGCACCCCACTTGCCCCGAGCACTGACCAAGCCTGCTCCAGAGGCCAGGAGAAAAGCCTCAGGCAGAGCTGCCTGTATTTGCAAAGAAGCAGCCCCCAGCTCCTAGAAGTCAGGGAGGAGGGGAGGGCCAGGCACCTGCAAGTCATCTGTGTTCAGTTGCCAGGTGAGCTGTCACACTTATATCACCTCTTTGATCCTCCAAACAATCCTGTCAGATGTGTACTCTTCATATTCCCACTTTACAGATGAAGAAACCGAGGCTCAGAGTGGCTGAGTCACATCCCCTGCCTTTATTCACACTGAGGAGTGAAAGCATCAAGAGGCCCTTGTACCGTAGCCGCCAGTCTGAGCTGTGGGAAAGGCTGCATGGGAAGTCAGGCAAGGGCAGAAGGAACCCCCTGGAGGAGGTGGAATGGTGGGCATGCTTGCCAGCTGGGGTTCCTGAGCTGTGACGGTCAGATCCATCCAGCAGTCCTAGGAGTGTCCAGATCCCAAACAGCCTGCAAGCTCCCCCTCTCCGCCTCCCCTCTTGCTGTTCTCCATGCCCACCGCCTTCCTCCAAGCACCAGACCTTCTCCAGCTGGGCGCAGTACTGTTGCAGTGTTTGTACTTACAGAGGCACGCACTGTTCCCGCCCCGTCTCCTGGAGATTACACCCAGGTCACCTTGACTGGAGTTTGGGGGGCTTATAGTTTTGTGACTGGCTGGCCAGTTCATCCGATGCAAGTTTTGCTAGTTTATTTCCAAAGGCAGTGGGGGAAGAGGCTCATGGGTACCTGTATGTGTGTGTGTGTGTGTGTGTGTGTGAGTGTGAGTGTGTGTGCGTGTGCGTGTGTGTGTGTGCGTGTGCGTGTGTGTGAGTGTGTGTGAGTGTGTGTGCGTGTGTGTGTGTGTGAGAGTGTTTGTGTGTGTGTGTGTGCGTGAGTGTGTGTGTGTGTGTGTGTGCATGTGCGCTGACCACAGCAACACCAAGGTCTACTCGTGGTCGGCATTCCCACCTGCCTGGGACTGTGCCGAGCACCTCACAGACAGCAGCCCGTTGAATTGTCCCACAGCCTGTGAAGTGGGTGTTTTATTTTCCCCATTCTACAGAAGAGCAGACTGAGGGAGAGGGTTACACAAGTGAGGATAATAATCCCATCAGAGGCTCTTCAAATTCAGTCCCGACTCCAAAGTTCCTTCTCCCTCTCACCCCACACCGTTGCCGGTAGACGGACTTGAAATTGGGGAATCATATTATTATTTAACAAACACTGTTTCACAGACAAAAGGTTTCAGAAGTCGGCGTCCTAGAGAGAAAAATGACAAGGCAGTGCTTGGGGTGGGGTGGCGGGAGCTGCCCGTTTTGCCTTTTGATCCATTTGTACAGACAATGCCACAGGGTGGCTTTAGGGAAAGCTGGGGGCTTGTTTTATAGCGTAATTTTCTCTAAAAGAAAGATAAAAAGCCACAGAAACAGGAACATACTCGTTTCGCACAGAAGCGGAAAAAGCAATGACATTTTCCCGAGGGTCTAGAACTGGAGGCTTCCGTCGGCACACTCTGGACTGAAGCTGGGCAAACCTTCAAAAGTCAGGTGGCAGCTGACTTCCCGGCCCATCCAAATCCCGCAAACCAGGCAGCCGTGACAAAGGGAACCGGTGCCGTGGTTGCAGCAAGGGCTTAGAAGATCAAAGCCTGAGTCCCTGATTGTGTGGCTTTGGCTGAGGTTTCTAAAAGCTTCTGGGCCTCGGTGACCTCCCCTATAAAATGGTGATAAGGGTACCGGCTGCTCTGGGGTCGTGAAGCAGAAGCATTTATACACCTGTGTGCGTGTGTGCTGCTCGGAACAGCCCTTAGCCTTTGGGAAGCTCCTCAGTGCCGATGATACTGTCACCTTCTGTGCTGTCCGGCTTGCTCCTGGCCAGCTGAATCAAAAGGCGGTGGAACGGCAGGCATGCCTTGGAAGCTGGAGACGGTGCATCGCTCTGGAGAGATGGAAAGACTTCTTCTCCCTGGAAACTGTTGCTTACTTTCACAGGGCAATAAAAACCAAGGGACCCTTCCCTCTTCTACCCAGAGAGGATGTGTTTCCATCAGAGGATAAAGGTTTCTCTCTGTCTCTCCCCAGAGGGGAGGTGGGGCACCCTGTGTAAGCTCAGAGTCTCATTGATTTCAGGGTTCCTCTCCTAAGGTCCTACATTGCCCACACAGTGACATCTGGCCTGCATGTTGTCACCCCACAAGGAACAGGAGCAGGGAGTAGCGGTGCCATGAGGATGCTCTGGGAGCAGCGCATGGTCTGTTCTCTGATCCAGAAACCTTGTGTTTCCGTAGCTGGCAGAACTGAACAGATAATGATTCTCTCTCCTCGGAGTGGGGGCATCTGTCGCCCAGAACCGGCAGTCAAAGGCTTCCTAAAGGAAGATCCTCTGATCCCTTCCCCTGCCTGGGATTGTAGATACAGACCCCTTTTCTCCTGTAAGAAATATAATATTACTGGCTTTGCTGGTGGACAGAACCCAGTCCCGCTTGAGTCAGAGTGAGCACCCAATAGGTACCCGTGCATGCATGAATGAAAGCACAGGTCCTGCTGAAGCAGATGGAAATTGTTTTAAAAGAGCAGCTTCATGACCTTAGAGCTAAACCAAGCTGCAAGACCCTCGAGAGTCAGGACCTCAGTAGTCTGGCTCATGGCCGCATCCCACGCTTATGAAACGGTGCCTGGCATTTGGTAGCCAGTCCGCAAAGTTACTGAGTAAATGAGTCAGTGAAGTGTCCCTCGGACTCCAGGCATGTCCGTCCTTGCCTATTCTCCTCCTCCTGGGTCTTCAGAGGCTCCCAAGGTGATGTTGTCCTGCTGGCATAAATGAGAGTCTTCTTGGGCTGAGGTGTTGTCCCTGCCATCTTCCATTTCAGCGTGCCTATGATGGAGAAAGGCTGTTCTCTCGACCCTGTCCTGCCGAGCAAGCTCTCCCAGCCCCATACCCTGGGGGCATCCAGCCCTGACAGAAAGATGGCCAGGTGTCAAGGGACTGGATGGAGCTTGCAGGAAAGAGCTGAGTGAGCTCCCCCCTTACACAGTGCCTGCTCCCCGTTCTCCGGAATTCAGGGCCACCATGCTGCCTGACTCCAGGGGGCGCCGTTGACAAGACCACAGGAATGGGAAGGGGTTCCCCAGAGTTGTGTAACGTGGCGCCCTGATAACTGCTGTGGATAGCTGTCCAGTTCCTTGGGCCGTCCGAGCTCTTACGGCCTTCCAAGTAGGGGGCTTTCCCACAGAGGCTCCGGGAAGCCACTTACCTGGGAGCTGAGGTGTTTAATCGTCCTGTCTCTCCCCCAGCACCAGACACTCAAGATAGAAAATGAAGAGGCAAGGGAACAGCTTTGAGAAGCTCACAATCTCAGGGAAATATAGGCAGAAGAAGAAAAAGGAAAAACTGAGGAGAGAAGGGAGGAAGGGAGGAAGAGAAGGAAAAGAAGAGATGCCCTCCTCCTAGCGTATTATAGAGCCCAGAAGAAAAGCATATTGCCAAGTGCCCTGGGATCACAGAGAGAAGCTTGGGGAGCTGGAGAAAGGAGCTCGAAGAAGCTGCACCCTTCACTGGTCCATTTCAGCACGTTTCCTGGGCACCCAATGTGTACTAGGCAGTTATCTGGGAAGACAAAGACACGGAGGGCCATTCCTGCCCCTGCTGGAGCTCACAGACCAGCGGCATCAGCCCGTGTAAATAACCTGTGATGGGAGGCCGCATATCACACGGGCTGGTGTGCTGCAGTTGCTAACCATTCTGAACTCCAGTCTCCTCATCTGGAAGCTGGAGACACCCGTGTTTCCTCATAGACTCCTCATGAGGATTAGATGACATGATACCTGTAGGTGCTTGTCCCACCCTGTGCTCACGTAAACAATAAACTAGCCATCGTTCAATCTGTTGCTGTTCTAACAGACAAGTATAAAAGGTCTAGGGGAAAATAAGGGTGGGGATGACTAAATCAGAGTTGGGGGAAAAGCATCACTGAAGAATTCCCCCAGCACTGAATCTCACATGAGAGGGAATCTTAGTTCCTGAGCAGCCAGAAATGGGTTCACTTTCTGTGTTTTCTTTTCCTTTCCATTTTGCAGACCCTGCTGATCGAGGCAGGTTAATAGTTAAACACCATGGATGCATCCTTACTCTGGGGAAGGCTGAAGGGGGTATTAGAGTGATCTGCTTAAGAATAAGTCTCCTCATCTCCCCAGGTTGGAAATTTCCACCACGTATTTGAATCTGTTCTGTTTTCCACCTGAACTCATCTGGTGGGAGGGGCTTTGATGCAAAACCCACAGCCAAGGAATAATGCACCCTGACAGCTCTATCTGTAAGGCTGAAACCCGGAGAAGCCGAGCAGACATAATTCAGAGTCCCACAAGGCAAGAACACGCCAAGCCTTTATTTCTCTGGAGGTTTCATTTAGCTGATAGGCAGTGCCGGGGCCCTGGTGCTTCCTGTCGCACAAGCTTCAGTTCTTACTTAGCTTTTTGACTCAGTGCTGGGGCAAAATAACATATGGGGGTCAAAGAGCTGGACCAGGAAACGTTCTTTCTGGGAAAACCAGCTTGGAAGAGTGTCTCAGAGCAGCTAGACTCTGCAGGGAAAGCCTGGGGATGGTCCTGTTCTGGGTGGGAGTCCCATCTGCAGGTCCTTCCCAGTATGGTCCACGTGGCTCGGAGCTGCGGGGACCCAGTACAGCCCAGGTGACTAGAGCAGGCCACCTGACTGACACTGAAAAAGCCTCAGTAATTGATGTCTGAGGGTGACCACCTGAAAACAGGACCTTCTGGGCCAGGGCTCCGGGATTTTAATTGGACTGCCAGGGTGTAGAACACAGTGCTGGAGTGATAGCCCAGGGGAAAATAAATGTCATTTTCATTCTGGAGAATATTACCAAGGTGGCTGCAAAGTTCAGTTTTCCTTTCCAAGGCTTTTATTCAACCTAAGGGCCAGGTTCGGGCAGAGGCACCGACTGCAGGCTTTGGCTTGGTCCTAATGCACGTGTGTCACCATCAAGATTTAAATATTTCCTAATGATCAGGGAGCAAAAACAATTAGGAAGTCCGAGAATCTGCTCTCACTACGGTATGAATTTCTCTGAGCATTTTTGTAAGGAGTAATGGCTTCCTATTATAATCAGAAATAAACAATATAAAGACAGAAAAAGGACTGCGTTCAAGGGAAAGATCTGGGCATGAGGGTTTGATGCATTCTGCTGTTTGAATGACCATTATTTGTTGCCCATGAACTTGAGAAGATACGAACAAGGCCAACATCTATGTGGCACTTCTTGTGAACCCAGTGCCTCATGCAGAGAGACAGAGTCATTTATGCAACAGCTGCTATGTTGTGTGTAAAAGTAAAGTCCTCCCATTTTACCCATGTGGAACAGAGGCTTAGAGATTTCAGTAGCCTGACCTTGTGCTTGAATCCATGCTATCAGTATATCAAAGAGTTGCCTGGGACTGGGTCCCTGTGATAAAACGCAAAACATGTGGGATGCAAATAAGCAGGATTTCAAGTGGTCACGCCTATCCAAGTTCTCCCTGCCCTCCCTATTTTTTTGTGTGGCCCATCTGGAGTGAGGAGCACAGTTTGAGTGTCCTCTGTGAGATCCTTGAGGGTCACCACTAGTTTTTACTGACCTGTCAGTAATCCTAGAGCAGCATGGAATGCCAACCCCCAAGGCCCATGGGGCCCTAGCAGGTGCTGGAGACCTGTGAAGTTGGTGGGGAGTAACGAGTCAAAACAGAAAGCTTGCTCCATGCAAAGGAAGAAGTTTCCACTCAGCATCAACTAGGTGCAGGCCCAGGGTGGCCAAATGGTTTTGCTTTTTCAAGAGAAGCCAAAGATTTGGGATCTGTGCCAATTTTTCAATCCTTGGCAACTCATTCACAATTTCACAAAGTACCACCAGGTAGGGCTGACTTTGGCCCATGTGCAGCAGCCTCTTCCCTAGAACCTTGCAGAGTTCTTCACAACCCCTTGACTTTCCATCAGAGCTTTTGAGTTAATGAATTACTTGGTGGCTTGACAAAGAGCCCATTTGAGGGCCGAGCCCTTTGGACAAGTTTGTTGCCCAGCAGTCCTGGAATGAGCCAGCTGCGTCATCACCAGCAACAGGACTGAAGCAGCTTCGCATCTAACCCTAGTACGTGAGTCTGACCACGGCTTGCTGGTGGCAGTTGGTTTCTGCTTGGGCTGAGGTCCCTAGCATCGCCCCCATCGGAACTGCTCATTCAGGTCATTGACTTCAGGAGGTTTGGAAAGTCCTCTGAGCCTGGAAACTGTATCTTGGTCAGATTTTTACCCTTCCAGGTCCCCAGCATATTGTCTTGCCAATGAGAATCTCATAGTATTTATTTAGTATTTTGGTGAATGAATGAAGTCAAAGCTGGCCCTTCGTGTGTTCATTCATTCAGCAAATTTGAACTGACCATCTGCTGTGCGCTGGCAGTGGAGTTCCAGCAGTAGATCTCTGCTGCATTACAGACCTGCTCACTGCTAACCATCTGGTGGGATGGGTGGGTGTTGAGAAGTGACTCCAGGTGGGTCAGGTTTGGGATGGGGGTATTGCATCCTGGGTGTGGGGTGTTCATAACTCAGTGGGGTGGTCAGAGAAGGTCCCTCTGAGGAGGTGGTATGTAAACTGAAGCTAGAGGATGAGCAGGGATATAATCGAGTCAACTGTGGGAGTGGGAGATGGAGGGAGTGGGAAGTGCAGAGGTCCTGGTGCAGAGGGAGCCAGAAATGCAGAGAAAAGGGCTCTTTGGTCCTCAGTCTCCATATCTGTAAAATGGGTCTATAGATATGCCCACACTGGCAGATGTGAGGATCAAATAAGCCAATACACTCATCAAGGCCTGTCTACTCTAAGGCACCCTGAGCCTCTTAGGTGCTCCAGGGCAGTCAGAGCAAGGAAACCATGGGAACGCATTGGGTAGGCAGAGTTGGAGAGATGGCTGGGCTGGGTCAGGCCGTGGGCCAAAGAAATCCATACCATAGTGTCAGCAGGTCCTTGGACTTCCATTTGCCTTTATAGAAATGTTTCCCCTAATACATTTCAAAAGGATGAGTCTAGATTAAAAACAAACAAATAAGACCCTCGTTGGGTGCTCTGTGGAGGAGCAAGTTTGCAATAAATTATTTGTTGGCCGAGTGATGACAAGGGCATGCAGAGTGCTTGATCTGCTAGAGCATTTTGTCTCTTTGCAGAGACACAGGTGGCTGGTGATTCAGACCATGCCCGAGGTCCCGGGAAACCTCTGCCACATTTTCAGTGAAGAGTAGAGTGGGCTTAAGAGCCCTTCCTGGAGGATCAGATATTTCTAGCCATGGACTGATCTTAAGAGCATCTAGGCCCACAGTATTCACCACAGAGCTGCTCTCTGCCAAGAAAGAGAGATCTGTACCCAGCCCCCCATTTCCCTTTGGGGCTGACCACGTCCACCTTCTGCTCTCCTGGGGCTTCAGTGCTTGGGGACTTGGGAGACCCAGGTAGCCCCTGCACAGCTGTCTGCCTGCTGTGGCAGATCTGCTTAGAGGGAGGAGCTGGCTGCTTCCCAAATGCAGGAGAAGCTTGGCGAGATGAGAGGCGCCCGCCCTGCTCCTCCATGCTCTATCAGGAGCTGGCCTTCAGAACTCCTCCTCGGGACACAGATGTCCCCGTGCTTCTGAGGGGCCACCGTCTGCACAGCCCCCCACCTCACCTACCTGAGGTGCTAGTCCTCTCCCCAGGGAAAGCTAAGCCTTCCAACACAAACACCCCTAAGGGAGAAAGATACCCACTCCAGCTCCCCGAGCCTCAGTTTCCTAATCTGAAAATGAAAAACTGCCGTTGATATTGCAGGGTCCTGGGAAGACAGAGTGAGGTCAGGTACCGTCTGCCACCAGCTGTCTTCCTTCCTCTCCTTGAGTCACCTGCGAGTCACCACGGCCGGGGCTTCTGCGCAGCTGACTTCCCAGTAGCATGGTTTAGCCTCACAGAGCTGCTGAGGGAAACTGGGAGGGGAAGAGAGAAGAGCTGTACACCAACTGTGAGAAAGCAGTTCTCAGCTCCAAAGACCCTCTGAGCCTCACTTCTCCTCTCTGTAAAAATGGGACCCTAATGCCGGCCCTCAGGCTCATTGGCTAACATAGAAGACGTGTGTATAAAGCCCCTTGCCTGGTGCCCTGCATGTATGGAAACTCAGCCAGTGGTTCTGAGTTGTATCCTACCCCTGGCACTTTCTCACATGGCACTCGTCCTCGGAATGCGTAGTTTTGCCGTTTCTTGGATCTTGAACGTTCCTTGAATTCTTGATCTTATCTGTGGCTGCCCCATACACTTCCGGAAGGTTACCGGGAGCCTTGCGTCCTCCCCACCTCCCTTCACATCATCACAGTATTTACTGAGAGCCCATCACATGCCCGGCACTTGGTTTGGCAGCCCTGTTGATCAGAAGCAGACACGCAGCGGCCCTCGTGGAGCTTCTAGGCCTGTGGGAGGCAGAGCCCCTGGAGAGAGCGGCTGTGTCTCACCACACTTACAGACACAGTGGGGCACCTACGAGGCTCAAGGGTGCCTTGGAGCAGTTGGGCTTGATGCGTATATCAGCTTGTTGGACCCTCAACAAACACGCTTTTGCTTACGAGGACGTAAGCTATAGCAGGGGCCATCCCACACTTTGACCCGAGCAGCTCCTTCCAGGTGCTGATGTCACATGACCCTCTTTTATCTTCAGAGCACATTTCTAGAGTATTGCCCACCTCCAAGGTGGGTAAGCAGATGTGACCCATTTTACAGGTATGGAGACTGAGAACCGAAGAGCTGTTCTCTTTTACCATGTTCTTTCCCCCCAGTGTCCGTCCTTTATAATGTATGTCCTTGTTTCCAGAACAGTACATAACAGCTAACCAATCCCTCCCAGGTGGCCATGCACTAAGGGTTTTACAGGCGTGCCCTCGTGTCCACCACACGGTGGCCCTCGGAGAAAATGAATGCTGTTCTCCTCGGGGCAGATGAAGACACTGAGGAAGGTTAATTAGCATGTCCTCAGTCACCCGCCTAAGGAGTGTTGGGCCCACGATGACAATCCAGGTCTGCCTGGCCCTGGTGTCCACACCATATGATGTGAAGAAGGTAGAATGTGAGAACCTATGCTCACGGCCCAGATCTCAGATGGGCACCGAGTGGCCGGAGAAGGTGGCCGAGAGGAAGATGAGACATAAACCTTATGCCCCAATGTTCTCCATACTTGTTAGGGGAGGGGTGCTTGGCCTGTAGTCTCCATCATGACAGGGGAGAAACACTCCCATATGAATTCATGATGCCCATAAGATACAAATCCTGTTCTCAGCACTCAGGAATGGAGGGAAGGAATGATAATACCGGTGGACATCTCATACTCTCTGTAAATGGCACAGACCCATGTGTCCAATGACTGTGCATGGCCCAGACCCCAGTCGTCTGAGTCTGCTGTCACTGTACCAGCTCAGCCCACCCCCGTGCTCTGCGTTAGGGCAGAGACCAGGTTACCTTCGAATACCTTTACCTCTTAGGTAGTTTTACCTACTGACTGCCGTCCAGTATATCCAGTGGCTTACCATTCGTTGTGTATCTACCACATGGCAAGCATTCTGCTAAGCACATCATATCTGTTTTCTTTATTCCTTCGATTTGATGAAGAAATTGAGTCTCTGAGTGGTGCCCCAGGTTATACAGCCATTAAGGCATGTCAGGATTTGAACCCAGGCCTAGTTGACCCAGACTCCTTGGGTATAAACACCCGGAGGCCGGACCCCCACGTGACTCCCATGTGATCTGTCTGCCCCCTGCCCCTTGTTCTCGTCACACCTCCTCTCCCTCTAGTTCCTCCTTTCCTTCTAGGGCCTTCTTTCTGGGGACTCTCTTCCCAGCCTTTCCCATCCCTCTGCCTCCTCTTCTATCATTCAGGTCTTAGTTCAAATATGCCCCCAGAGGGTGCATCCCTGCCCAAGCAGCCCCTTCTGCGCTCTGCTGTCACATGACTGTCTTTTATCTTCAGAGCCTGTTTCCAGAGCAGCAGTGACCCTGTCTGCCGATTTACCTTCTGCCCACCCCATGGAACGTGAGCACCTCAAGGGCAGGAGGTCTGTGTTGTATTCTGCTGCGCCAGCCTGCCCGGAACAGCGCCCAGCAGGTACTTGTGAGCACATCTAATGTTCCTCTTGGCTCTGCAGCAGCGTTCCACTTCTGGGTTTGCTCAGAAACTTGGGGTTAAGCTCCTGGTGAATTACTATTTAATTCCACTCAGCTACAAGCTGCTCCCTCAACATCCAGGCCATCTTGAAACCAGAGGAACGTGAGTAGAGAAAGCCTCTTAAAGGTGCTACTGCAGGCAGAAGCCCAATACTAAAGCCACCTGTCCCTTTTTGTCACGACCTCTCATTCCCAGAAGCTCATCAGACTACCCCCAAGGTGCACACACACGTTGTAGGTCTTGGTTATCCGATGTTTCGGTTCTCTTTTGCTGCATAACAAACACCCCCAGAACTTAATGACTCAAAACAACAACTATTTTATGTGCTCAAAATTCTGTGGCTCAGGGATTGAGGCAAGGGTGGAGTAGGCAGTTCTGGTCCACATGGTTGGCAGGGGTTTCTCACGAGATGCATTCAGATGGCAGCTGGACTGAAATGCCCAAGGCGGCATCACTGAAGTACCTGACACCTGGGCAGGGGCACCTGGGAGCCCGAGACCCCTCTCTTTCTCTCGCCGTGTGCCTCTGGTCTTGTGACTGGCTTGGGCTCCCTTGTCGTGGTGGTGAATCCCAAGGACGAGTTTTCTAGTGGCAAGAGTGGAGGCTGCAGATCTCTTAAGATCCAAACTCACGAGTTACCCAGTGTCATTTCCCTTGAATTCTGTTGGCCAACAAAAATGACAAGTGCCACTCACATCCAAGGGACATAGTCTCGACCTCTCAGTAGGGCCATATCACCGTAGGACCTAGGGGATGGGAAATAATATTGTAGTCATCTTTGGAAACACAACCCCCCACGGCCGATTTCCCAGTTAGCCTCTTTCAGACCACGGACCATATCACTCCTTTGTGCGCACTGCTGCTGGGGAGCAGTGTGGGCTCCCCTGATCCCCTCTGGGGCTTTCCTGGGGCCTTCAGGCCCCCAGCCCATGGCACTGGAGAGAACCAGGAGCTCTCAAGGGACACTGCCAGAGCTTCCCACTGCTCTCTTGGATGACACAGAGGGTTGCCCCTTGCTGCAGGAAGCTCATGAATATATTTACCTCTGAATTTAAAAACCATAATGGATTGGCATTGGCTCCTGACCTCACAGACATATTGAACAAACAAGATGTAGGTCTGTGGGGCAATTGCTTTCTTTCTGATTTCCTAGGCTGATTACTATTGATTATCTGCTGTGCACTTTGTTAATTTCTTTTTGACAGGCTCTCTTCTCTGAGCAGTTCCCAGGAAGGGTTTAGTTTTGTTGTTTTTTCCTGGGATTAAGGCACTCTGTATTCTAAACACCCCGATCACTGAAGAGAGAATGCATTCACCTTCCTTTTTTTGGCAGCTGATTTACCCGTGGCCTCTCCCAAAGTGAAGGGACAGGCAGATGTCAGGCAAGAAGTGTGCTCATCTTTCCAATATCACAACTCTAGTGATAAGGCCTAAAGGGTCCCTCCTTTGCTGATGCTAACTGCAGTGTACATGGGGTTAATGATGGTAATAACAGGTAACATTTAGTTTGTGTCACATACACTGCTAAGTGCCTGACAAGCTTTATCTCATTAATTCCTCCCAACAGACCCACAAGGTGAGCCCTGATATTACCCCAAGTATTGCTGATGTCCAAAGTGGGAGTTTTAGAATATGGAAAGGCTTTGGGGCATCAGAGCCAAACATGTTTTCTTGAGCCACACATGTTTCCTCTTTAGGGATTTTGGACTTGAAATTGCCTGTGCCTCGAAGCCTGGACCTGACCTTTGCTCTTTGCACGATCCCTCTTGTCTTGTCTTTCAAGTCTCTGCTCAGATGTCACACCATCAGAGAGCCCTTCCTGGCCAACCTGTCCCTCCCAGCCTCCCATCTCTCTCAACACCCTGTTTTATCTTATTCCTAGCATGTATCTCTAACCAACAGACCCCGCTTCTTCTCTTCCCCTCCCCAGATACCATTTCTGTTTGGGGGTTTATAGTGTCTCTCCTCCCTTCTGGAATACATGGAGGAGCTAGTTGGTGAGTCTATTCCTTCGTTAGCTCGAAAACTCTATTGAGCACACAGATGAACCAGTGTCCTCCCACTCACTCACTGCCTGCCTGCATGATCTTCCAAGTTTATGGATTTGTCAGAGCCTCAGCTTCTCATCTGTCCTATGGGGATAGTAATTAGAACCTGCCCCATAGTGTTGGTGTGAGAATTAAGCAAGATACTATGAATAATCTTCTTAGCACTTTCATGGCACTTAGCAGTTTAAACAAAGCACCCTTCTAGATGCTAAGGCAATACGAGCCATATGAAATTTAAAAAAAAAACAGGATTTAGTACAGCACCTACCACACTGTGAGCCCTCACAGGTGATTGTTGTGCAAGGTTTTCCTTCTGACATTTTAGGCACAATGACAAATGATCACCAGCCAGGAGTGGATTGAGTCCTGAGCTCCACTATTGACTGAGGTAGAAACCGATAAAACTTTGAAGTTCAAAAGTATTCTTTATCTTGACTTAGAAATGGGGGAGAGAAGCTCAGAGAATCTGGTGTTTTTGGAAAAGGAGAATATCTCCTTCATGCCTATGGCAGGAGTTGTAAGAGCCCAGAGGATGCTGGGTGCAGGGGAAGGGAGGCTTGGGGACAGGGTTGGGGAGGTGGGGGAGCTGAAGGAAGGTCAGAGTAAATAACGTGCCAAAAAAGCATAAAACCTGTTACAAGTGCTAAGAAATCATTAACCCCCATTTTTAAAACTTCTTTTTGACGACCAGATTTTAAAATGAATTATCACATTTTCTAAGCACAGGGTCAACTTCAGAAGAGAATATTCACAACTATATTTGCTCCTAAGCACCCTTTTTAAGGGTAAGATCTGAATGCAAGTTGAGCAGCTATAATCTGGCCTGATTTATAATGGCATATGAACGTGTTGAAAATAAGAGGTGGACTACTCAGTCTTCAGACAAATTCGAGATAGGATGCTAATGATGAGGCCGTCAGCTCCTCCAGTAAGCATTTGCACCTTTGAAACCCATCAAAAGAGCAAGGGACAATCTTTTTCAGCCTCAGTTTCCTCATCTGTAGAATAGGAATAAAACAGCCCCCACTTACAGTGTGTTCTGAGAATGAACAAGAAAATAATGCATGAAAAACAGCACATTCCTAGCACATAAATGTGGTCAATAAATGTAAGCTATTGTTCATCTTTAAATTAATATGAACTCAATCCCCAGCATGAAAGATTTCAATAACTGTTAAGTCACCTGTGGGCTGAGAGCCCAGAACCATGCTGTGTGCCTTCCCATCCAGGCTCCACCACTTCTAGTTCTGTGTGTGGGGAAGTACCTTAACCTCCCTGGGCCTCTGTGTCCTCATTTATAAAATGGGCATAAGAATGGAGCCTGCCACACAGACCTGTTGTAAAGTGTTGTCTGGCCCATATAAAGATTGGTCCCTATGTGTTTGCTATTATTAGCATCAAAATTATTGTCAGTCAGAACCAGCAGTTGTTTATAAGGCAAAGAATAAGACTTCCAACTTCTTTAGGCAAACATATTTACCTCTAAGTGAGCGGCTGCTTATTCGTGGTTCTTAGCGCCTCATTGAGATGCACCTCCCATGCAAATTTGGACCACACTAAAAGTGTGTTCCCTCATTTGGTAATTGAAGAGGCCTGTAAAAGCAATAATAAGTATACCTAGGTTTCTATGGAAACTATTATCTAATGAAGTTTTTCCTTTCATCAGAGGAATCCAAATTTAGGCGCTCTTAATGTGTTTCCTGATGAAGGCCATTTGTGGTTTCCCTGAGCTGCTGGAGAAAAACCAGAGTAGAGGCATTCCCCCAACCTTGTGGCAAATGCTTTCATTACAGATTATAGCGGAAGGCCTGTAGCACCTTCAGAAGGGCTAATTTTTCCTGGCAGCCCCACTAAACTCTGTGTGAAGATAACCCACTTCGCTCTGGCAGTCTCAGCAAGAGGCCAGACTGAAGACCCAGGTCTCATCTCCCTTGATGTAGCTTCTCAGAGGACTCAGGAGAGGTGCCCACTGGACCCAGCATGAGAAAGAGAAAATTGTTGCCCTTAGAGTGCCTAGCCTTGAAATGCTCAGCATAGCCCGAGCTTAGATGTGCTGTGACATGTCAGAATGTGATGAGGCTGACATTTGGAGTTTGCTACTCAACTTAGTCCCTGCAAAATGCCATTTCCAGCATCTCATACCTGTCTGGGGAGAGATCAGAACATTTTGTTTTAATCTTGAAGGTCATGCAGGAATTCATCCTAATAATGGAGCCCAAAGCCCCGCAGAGAGGCCAGGAAAAATCTCACTGACAGGGGCTCCTTTTTCAGACTGAGCCACTGTAGAAAGGAAGAGTCTGTGTGCAGAGAACTCATAGTGACCAGCTGGTCTTTGCAAGGTGACCCTGAGAAGCCAAGTGTGATAAGGCCTCTTTTTGCTTCAGAACATCTCTTCTGCAAAAGCAAGACTCTGGACATGGATGCGATGTCTGCGTTCATGCATCTATTGAACAAAAATGTATCTATGTGCCAGACCCTGAGCTAGACCCTGGAGATAAGACATGAAAAGGTACGGTTTTTTTTTTTTTTTGTCTTTGAGGTGAAAATCGCTAAACCAGGGAAACAGCCAAAGTGCTAAGAGCTCTCACTGCAGTTAAATCTATGAGTATAAGGGAAAAGCACTGAAGAGGTCAGAGAAGGCTTCATGGAGGGCTGAGCCCAAGCTGAGGCCTGGCTGAGGGGTAGATGTTTTCTGGCAAGTAGGCATGGGGAAGGGTTCCTGGCAGAGAGAAAGGCCGGGGTGCATGAGAGACCTGGCCTGGTGAGGAGAGTAACAGAGATGAAGGGGGGGCCCGAGACTGAGTCTGGAGCCAGGAGAGCGTGCTATGTCAGGAGCACAAGGGCCAACCTGGAGAGGTACGTAGAGGTCTTGCCCAAAGGTGGGTCTTCACCTACAAGCAGCAAGGGCCCTTTAAGGAGGGTGTACCAGTCAGGGTTCAATGAAAGAAACAGACCAGTAGGAGATATATGTTGAGAGATTGATCACCAGCCACTACATTTGTTACCAGGCAAGTCTGAAATCCATAGGGCAGGTCACGGAAGGGCAGGCTGGAATTCCTGAGTACAGGGGGAAGTTGACATAGCAGAATTTCTTCATCAGCTGCAGCTTCTGCTCTGCTCATAAAGCCTTTCATCTGATCAGATCAGGCCCACCCAGTCACCGGAGGGATGGCTCCTGCACTAGAGAAGGCTGCAAATCAAAGAGCAACTCTGGGATTGGCAGGACAAAATGCAGGTGCTCTGCTGAAGTGACATCACTAAGCCCGAGGATGGCCTCTCCAGGCCACCAGAAACACATAGTTCTAGAAGTCCAGTACATCTTGATTTCAAGCCCAGCTTGACAACTTACATTTACTTTTGACCCTGTAAAATCAGATAATACTTTACAGGTATGTTGGGAGGTTAAGATGCAAACATTAATCAAGCTTCTAGAAGGTGTGTAACAAGCAGCAGTGGTCATTAACTAAGATTCATTTAGTTAGTTACAGGACCAATACAAAGTTAGTTAAGTAGAAAGGGAGTCCGTCTCCCCAGTGGGTGTCAGCCCCGGGCAAGTTCACTATGGATTCATTGAGACCAAAGAAATGACAGTAGAACATTCTTGGGGTGAAAGGGTTATACCCAACTTTATTCCCACGGTGGCAGGTCAATCACTAGAATCCCATCCACTCAGAGCAAGTCCACATGCAGCAAGCTGGTCTGTGCCTCTGGGCCTCTTTGTCCCCGCAGCTGTCTCAGTCTCTGTCTGCAGCACTGCCACCACTCCAGTCTCATCTCTGCTCTCCTGCAGCCTTGCAGCCGTGCCACCGTGTTGCCCGGAGCACTGGGCAGGGCTCTTTATATAGAGTTAATAATGAAATATTGCCCACATGTGTGGTGAGCTAGCCAACCAGGGCCAGGTGAGAATCCTGGCCACAGGAACCTTCATTTTATCCACAGGGTCCACTGGAGGATGGTTGGTGTGTCCCACAGACTCCAGGAAAAGTTGACAGCCGAGTCTCGGGAAAATCGGGAAGCAGGGCAGCCCCACAGGCCTCTGTAACCAGACTTTGTTGACGTTCCCTTGAGAATGCTGCCTTTGACCAAACTCAGCTTCCTGTTGGGAGCTTCTGCTGCTCCCTGTCCCCAGCGACCTTCCTGCTCTGACCTGGACCAACACCTTCTCATCTTTGCTCCGTGTGCCCCACTGCAGACCTTACAGTCATCTCTCTATCTGTGTAGCCTAGGACAAATGATTTACCCTCTCTAAGCCTCAGTCTCCTCATCTCTGAAATGGACATGAAAATAATACCTACCTTATAGAAGTGTGGTGAAAATTAAATAATATACATTCAGCTCTTAGCTCTTAAAATTGTTGCTGCTTTCATTGTTGTTGTTATTTAATTGTTATGTAGTAGTGGCAGGGTTTCTCAGTGCCTAGCATAGGCTTGGGAAAAAATAATAATGGCACAGGGCACGGTGAAGAGGTGGGAGACCTAGGCTTCGGAGCCACCTGTCTCTGGATTGAAACCTCACCCCTGCCACGTAGTGTCTCTGTGTTTGCTATCTCACTTGCAAATGTGAGCCATAGTAGTGACCTTACAGGATCCTTAAAAAGATCAAAAGACAGCCCTATGCATAGTGTGTCTAGCAAGATGCTTGGTATATAGTAGGTGCTCAATAAAGAGGAATTATCATCATTATAGTTGTTGGTATTAAACCAGTTATCTAGTCAAATAAGGTCCTACGTGGCATGACTCCCCAACTCTATCTTATAACAGTCGAAATCCAGCGTACTTTCTCAATCTGATGTCATTTCTATCTTGAGCACCGGCAGCCTGGCTGATAATTATGAACAGTGCTGGCTCATCTACCTTCTCCCTTTGGTAACACTGTAGTTAATATTTTCTGAACTGGGCAGTGCTGTCATTGGCTTCAAGGACATCTGTACCTAGTTTGGGGAGCAGCAGTGTGATTTTTTGCACGTGGCATTGGAGCCATCCGTTCTTCACTGAGATCGGAGGTAATTTGGAGCACGCACTTCCTCAATCACATGTCCTCTGTGAGCCCAGAGAGCTGAAACCCCACACCGGGCCAAACTGGGCATGGCGATTTGGCATTTTGAATGATTGCAAGAAAATTTAAGCTCAAATAAGGAGCCACTGTAAGCGCATTTCATTTTCATCTGCCATTTACAGAGAAAGGCCACTGCCCTGCATCTAAATAACCTGACGCCCATCTTTAAAAGGCACTCGCTTGCTGCCTTTCCCCACTCACTAAATCAGGATAAAGAAAAAAAAATACCTTTGTATACAGCAGTGTCTGAACAATTTGCACACCCTGTAATTCTCACATAACCCTGGAACTCTCCCCTGCGCTCCTGCAAGGCATTTAATGGAAGGAGGTTTTGCTGACATCTCATATTGTAACCATATCGTCACTCCACGGAAATACGCCACGGTGAATTTTCCAGTGAACAGTGAAGTGCCATCAGAAGCGCTGCGAAATTACCCATTTCTGAGCTAATGAAGAGCACACATTTAGGGTAAGAGTCAACATTTTGAATCATGTTCTTCTGCTTAGTAATTTCTGACTCTTGACTCCAGCATCTTTAGATTTAGACTGAATTAGGCATGCCTTGCGGATGTCTTTCAACGTGGCATGTCTTGGTTCTCCTCCTGGAGGGCAGTGTGGCCTAATGGTTGAGCTCACAGACCTGGAGCTGGGCTTCTTTGGATTCCAGGCCTGTTCTGGCCACTTTCTACCCATGTGTGACCTTGAGTGTGTTACTAATAGCCAGGACGCATATTAACCCATATACGGTACTTAGCCTGTACTGAGGTGGGTTTTAAATACTTTATCTATATTGACTCTTTTGATCCTCAGATCTACAACACTGTGAGTAGTGTCTGTCTTATGATTCCCATATTATAGTAGAAAATCAAGGCACAGCGAGGTTGAATGACTGCCCCACAGTCAAGATCTGGTCATAGCCAAGCTGGCATTTGAACTAGGATCTTGTCTCTGATTCCCTACTTACCTAGTGTGCTCCGATGCATCTTTTTGTGTCATCTTTTCCCCCCATGAAATGACAAGAGTACTAATATCTACTTCTCGGATTGTGGTAATGATAAAATGTCGAGCAAATGCACCTAAAGTGCTTAGCTTTGTATCTGGAATATAATACGAGCTCAATGCATGTTGGTTTTTCTGCAATTATCTGCTGCTCTGTAGGGCTGCTGCCCTGCACACCTCCAGGGGGCTCCAGAGGGCTTTTCACTGTGGGTCCAGGATGACTGGCCCCCACTGGAGCTGTGCACACAACAGCTGTGTCAACTGGCATCATTCAGGAATACACAGTAGCACAGCAAAGGGATGGCAAGTCCTGACTGTAGGAAAGCTCACAGGGAACTCATTCAGTAGAAGCATCATTATCAATGAGTCTACATTTTTGAAAGATCACCTACACTTAGGAGCCTGTCAGTGGTCCCAGAAAAAAATCCAAGCTAATCAGCAGTGAGAGCCAGGCCTCCATACGGGACCCACTGTATAATCTGTGGGATTGTTCAAAGCAAAAACACCGGACCCTGTGTTCAAAGAGTATTAAGAATTTCAAGTCAGCAACAGGAGAGCATATTAAACCAAGCATCTGAGTGTAGGGTCCCGTGCAGCTGATTGGGTCTCATGCCCAGGAAGCCTGCCCTGCCTCTGTGTCACCATCCCTCCCCCACCCCCAACCTCATGAACTAGGGACTAGAGATGGGGCTTCCTGGGCCTCCAACCTCATAAGCTCACCTGCTTGGTTAGCCTCAGATTTCTCCCTCCAGGAGTACAGCCAGAAGGTGACTATGTGGCAGGTGGAAAAAGGTGCTTTGGACTCCAACAGGAATTGGGCACAGAAGAGAAATCTTTAGCCCACGTAAATTGCTATTAGCCACAGATACTAAGGGGTACTCCAGGGAAGCTGGGACAGGTAAACTGAATTCTTGGGGTGGCCACTAATAGAACCTTCAGGAATGGTCTCTGTCCAAGATGGGTGCAGCACACATGCCTGCAAGGTTTTCTTTTCCCTAGATCAGGCTGTTACAGTGATGAGGAATGAGCTGCAGTCACCTGTCTGCATGAATAAAAGATGCGCAGAGACCCAGTGAATGCTGAGCACACGGGGAACCGCAGGGCCTCCCTGGTAAAGCAAACAACGGATGCAGAGAGCCAGCAATAGGAGCCCACTGCTGCCCACGCTCCCTGCCAGGCCACAGATGGCTTTTCTGCTGCAACTGCATCATGTTTTAAGATGCTGGAGCATGTGGGCAGGTCAAGCCTAAGAAGGGCGATGGTGTGATCTGAGATGCATGGACAGACACCTCTGCCCAGCATGCCTGGTGCCAGAGATGCCACCATCAGAATCCTCTGGGTGGAGGTTTCCTCCAGAGACTCCATCTACAAATGCCATCATCTTACCTAGGAGGGTCATTGTGAACGTCCCACAGCGCCTTCACAGAAACACTCTACTAGACATCTGGCTCTTTTCTAGCAGATTCCTAAAGGAAGGGGGCTCTGGACAGGTTAGTTTTGATACAGGGAGGGGAGTCTTACAGGTCCTTAATTCTGTCATGTGATATTCACTGAGCATCTTCCAAGGGACCTATCTAAAAGCTGAGGGTCTTCAGAACAGGAGGATGCCAGGAATCTGATGGATGGCATTGTGGGCGAGGCCAACCTTGCCTGCCTCACTGTTTAAAACCAGAACCACCCCCAGAGGAGGGAAGGACACACATGATCAAGTCACTTCCTGGTGAGGATGTGCAAAGATTAAATCCACCCACTGTTCCGGACCCACCTTCCTCCCCTGCCCCTGCACACCCTCCTTCTCAGGCCCATTAACACAGCCTTTGCTCCACCTGAAGCATTTCCACCTGTCATCTTTCAAAGTCCATCTCAAATGCCATGTTCTCCACACCTCATCTCTTTCCCTGGTCCCTGTGACCAGGCTGGACTTCGCCCTCCTTTGAGTCTCCTTAGAACCAAATCTCTAGGGCTCTCCCACTGCCTGAGGCATGTTTTGCCTCCTGCCCAAGTTGCTGGTGTTTCTGTCAGATTCCCCATTCTTCCTCGGAGGGCCAAAGCCCTGGTCTCTTCATCTGTCTTTAATCCCTAAAGCCTAGACAGTACCTGACACAGAATAAATATGTTTGTGTAATTGAAGTTTATCCCCTGGATAAAAAATGCTCCAGGTATCCGATAGGTGACACCTCCCACTCACCATTTTTCAAAGGATTCTTCTGTTTCCATTTTTTTGTGGAATATGGTCTCCATAACTGAGTCACTGCATCTTGGTGTTCCTTGAATTTTCTGAGCCAGGCTGGGATATGGAGTGAAGAGGCTTCTCCCATTTATTTTTATCATGATGTAATTCACATACCCTAAAAGTTGCCACTGTAAAATGTATGTGAATCAGGGGTTTTTAGCATATTTGCAGGGTTGGGCGACCATCACCACTGATCCCAGAACAAACATGTACAGCCTCCTAAAAAGTGAGGGGCTCAGTGTTAACTTTAAGTATATGACAGTTCTTTTGTTTGGAAATCATTGGCATCGTTACCCAAACATCTCCAGCCCTGGTTTCCCGGAGATGGAGGGGCTGGTGCCTGGGCGCAAGCAGGCCTGCCTTTCAGCCGTCTTACCCCCTCAGCTTCTGCATCTCATCCTCTGCACTTCAGTTCCTTTCTTGCTCACGGTGTGCGTTACGGAGAGAACCCAGTGCTCAAAACGGCCTTGAGATGCATCTAAATCATCAAAAGCGATCCCTCTTTGAACCCTGTCCCACCGCGGTTTATGTTTGGACAGCCTTTCTCCTGGCACAGTCTATTAAGACTTCATTACTCAGGGACCAGAACTCGCATCCTGAACCTAACCTAGCGTGGGGGGAATGGGTGGGAGGGGACATCTTCCTGCCGGCTGGAGGCCCAGGCGAGCGGCCCTGGGGGGTCCGTGCTGAGAAGCCTCCCGGGGACGTGTCCACCTTGGAAACCACTCGGCTTGCTCCTTTTCCTGCCCTGAAATGTCATCCTCAGACAGCTCTTTCCAAACTTGTCTGTTAGCTTGTTTGGGCCTCCATTCAAAACGCTCCTGGTGGGTTCCGCTGGGCTACGGAGCCAACACACTGTGCTTATTAGCAGCCGTGGGATCCGAACCCAAGTCCCAGGACCTGTCCAAGGAAAGTCCTCCTCTTCACTGGATGTGCCTTCCGTCTCCCTGTCGTCTCCTTCCACCTGCCCAGAAGCAGCCAGTACCCCTGCAGGGAAAGCACCCAGGACTCCACGGAGAACAGGAGCACAGTCCCTGCGCACATTTGAAAGCAGGAGGCGGTTATGGGGCTGGGCCGGTCAAGCTTCTGGAACATCTGAGGTCTAATCCATCCTGTCCCTGGAAAGTGGTTCTTGGGCCTCCCAGGCATGCTTGCCTGACGGGCCGGGGGCAGAAGGAACACACCGCCAGCCTTTAATCTCCGCATGCACATGGCTTTGCCATCCGCCGCACGTCGGATCCCCGTGGCCGTGGCACCGCTGCTGCCGTGTGATCCCCCAGCGTGGGGTGGGGCTCGCCTTTCTGGAGGAGCAGCGGCGTGAGCCCATGTGACCTCTACCAGTGCCGCAGGGACTTCGTTCGTCACAGCTGAGACTCTACCTTTCAAATGCCTGCCCTGGCCCCTTTTCATGTTACTTCTGACTCTCATCTTCAAATGCCCTTCTTCACCTCTCCCACCCCCGAAACACAGGCTGCCTTTGGCTGTCAGATTTAGGACGTTAATCAGAATTGCTACCTGGCTGAAAACATAGATAATCCAAAGGTGGCCAGCCACACATTCATTCACTTATTCATTCCATGGCTACTTGTTGAGCCCTACTGTGTGCCAGATACTGTGCTGGGCATTAAGGAAACAAAAATGCAGCAGACACCATCTCTGCACCAAAGCTCACAGACCCATTTGACAGGCAGACAAGAAGATCACAGAGGTGGAGGAGTTCTGTGGCCACATCCAGGGAGAGTGGGAGCCCCAAGGACTTTTACCTTAACCTGGAGGTCATGTTGTCTCCAGAAGGAGAGGAACCTTGCCTAGCATCATGAAAAACTCACGGGTGCAGAAAATGGGAGGGGGTGTTCCAAGCACAGGGAACAGCATGTGCACAGGCATGGAGGCAGGGAGAGGAGTGTGCATTTGAAGACATGCACGTGGGATGTAGTGGGTGCAGCTGTACTGAGGAAGCAGCCGGGGGAGATGAGGAGCAGGCAGGTGTGCATGCTGTGCTTGGTGGCTTTCTGCAGGAGAGTGATGGCAATAGCAGCCCCTCGGCGGCAATGTGGAGGGGGTGAGGCCAGAGGCAGAGACCCCTAGGAAACCACTGCAGCGGCCCCAGCAAGAAACAATCAGGGCAGCACACCAGGCCTCTTGGAGGAGGCTGGCTTTGTTGGACAGAGGAGGGGGAGGTTGGAGGGAGCCCTGAGTACCCACAGCATTTCCCATTTCCCTTGAGGAAACATTATACCACATTCAGAGCATTCACAAAAGCTTCGCGGCTCACCTCTGTACCCCCCATCCCACACAGTTTAGTGGTTATGGGTTGGGAATCTGGAGCCAGACTAGCTGGGTTGCAAACCCCAGCTCTACCACCTATTAGCTGTGTGACCTCAGACAAATGATGCAACCTCTCTCTGTATCTGTTTACACAGCTGTAAAGTGGGAATGAGGAGAGTGACTAAATCACAGGGTGGTGGTCATAGAGCACACATGTGCATGTACATATAAAGGGCATGGCACACAGTGGGAGCTCAGTTATTTTTCCTGTTTGGTGCCTTCTTTGCCCTCTGTGGCTCAAGAGAGGTCAGGCAGGGCCCAGTTTATATTTGGAGCCAGGATAAAGGGCTCCTGGGCAGCCCCAGAGAGTGTCCCCTGGGTGGTCTCTCCTCAGCAAACAAGCTTCCTGTCTTGGGCTGCCCCTCCCCACACAGCCTGCAGCCTCCACCGAGGAAATTAAAATCTGTTTTTTTCAGCATAATCAGAAGTAACACCCCAGGGCCAGACCTTTTGCTCAACATAGCTGTGTAAGTGGCATTTGCACAATCTCACCCTGAGCCCCTGTTTCCCGGGCCTCCTCTCTTAGCTCCTGAGGACACAGCCTGGTGTGGACATGGCTCCCCTGGCCCACTCCCCAGATGGGTTTCCTAGGTGTCCTCTTGTGATTGTATCCATCAGTAGTCAGCCAGGGGGTCACCCACTTCGTGGAAAGCCACTGGGGATTTCTGACTTTAAACCAGACACAGCCAGGAACCGAAAGAAACCTGAAAATCCCTAAAAATTTCTACGGCATCCAAAGTGAGCTCTCAGTAACTGGCACTGGAGTATCTGCTGCCGGAAGCCCACACAAACCGTCAAAAGGCAACTGATCTCTGGACGTGGAGCACCGCCATGCCGAGGCTGGTGGCCTTTACCCCCTGAGCCTTGGTTGCCTCCTCTGCCAAGTGGGTATGGCCACTGGTATGCAGGTGAGGGTTTAACAACCAGCTGTCCCCCGGGTGGGGAGGGGCTCTGGGTACAGCATTCACCAGCTTCCATGGCATAAATGCTTAAGCGACTAACTTGATGTCCCTAATGGCAGAGCTGGGAAGAGATGGGCACAGTCGGCAGTAAGGAGCTGGGAAGTAGGTGCCAGCATGCCATGCAGGGTAATAGCCAGTGCACAGCGAGCATGGCCGTGTGCAAGGCTCTCCATTGGGCGTCTCCTCAAAGAACTGCCTTTTATGTGACATTAACAGTCCTCATTGGCTATTACCTGAAGAAGTGAGAAAGGAAGGCAGTGGGCTTAAGAAAGCCACAAACTTTCCAGAAGGAAAAAAGAGGCCAGATCAGATGGTGTCCCTTGCCCCTTTCTCTGCAGCATGTGCATGGCAAAGACAATCAGGACCTGACACAGCTCAGCAGTGAAAGCAGCTCCCACGTTGACTGTGTGCGGAAAATAGTGAAATGGCATTGTGGGTTTTAAAAGCTGTGAATTAAGCCTTGTGGATGTATCATTTGGCAGCTACTTGGGTAGCACACATGAGGTAGGAAGGGAGAGGGTGGCGCTGTTTTTAACTGTTTTGTCCAAGAAAGGCTAACAGGAGAACAGTGTAGTGCAGTCCCAGCCCCATTCCAGGAGACGGGAGTCTGTGAAAAGGGACTGATGGCAGAGGATTAGGAAGTATGTTGGATCCAAGAATTTTAACAGCTGAACGAAGACAGAGTGCAGAGTTTCCATACCTCAGATCAAGAAAAATGGGCACCGTGTTGCTCACCTAAGCCTTTTTTATTTTGTTCTGCAGATACAGGTTCTATAGGTTCAAGGCAAAGAGTGTCTGCTCTGGAGTCAGGAAGACCTGGGTTCAAATTCTGGCTCCACTTCTGATTAGTTATTGGACCCCAGGCAAGTTACCTCTCCAAACCTCAGTTTCCCTCTCTGCAAAATGATCATCATAATATGCCTACTTTTTGTCATATTCTTGTGAGCATTCAATAAAATAATCCTTAGTTGAGTTCCTAAATCAACACCCAAAAGATGCTAATTATTATTATTTGTTTAACAAATACTAATATGATGCCCACAGTGTGCCAAGCACCCTTCTAGGTGCTTGACAGGCAGTAATTCAGATACTCTTCATTGCACACCAAGAAGGAGGCATTATTATTTCTCCACTTCAGAAATGAGGAAACTGAAGCACAGAGAGACAGAAAACTGAGTCACACAGCTCAAGAGCTCTGGACGCAGCATTCAAACCCCTGCGTGTAACCTCTGTCTATGCTCTCTGCTGTCTTTTACACGGTTTTAGATCACCTGCCCCATGCTTAACCCTGTGGAAAGGAACCAAACCTAACGGAAAAGGAGTAGAAACTTGGTCCATATTTACATTGCTTGCACTCTTAGTAGAGCATTCACTGTCTCATGAAGTCCTTTGCTTATAACCTAGAAAATAATTAAGTAGCATAACATCCAAGCAACTTTCCTAAGTCCATCCATAGACATCCTTCTCTGCATGCAGAAATCAATAGTCCTGACAGTGAGCTTTCCTTTCTTTCTCAGGGTGAGATGAACAGATGCAGTAAATGCTCATTACTTAAAAGCTTTCACATTGGTGGGATTGTTACTGAAGTAGAACCTATCCTATCCTGTCCACTACACCCTCTTAATACTACGTGATATCCAATTTGTACAGTATGTGCTCAGAGCAGATGCACCATGAGTACTTGTTAGGTTGAGATAAACTCTCTTGAATTGCTTGAAGCTGAAATGGGTATTTTCATCTCTTCTGCTCGGAAATGCTTCATCTGATTCCTGTGGGAATGATGGTTTTGCTCTCATGTTGGTCAATTTTTAAAGCTTCATTAGCTGTGATGCATTATTCAAAAAGGAGTAACACCCAAAACCTCTTTTGAATATTGACGTGGTCCAGCTGTAGATGAATGGAAAAGTACCTCCAGGTCCGAGGCTAATTTCCATTTAATTTTTAGAGGACCCAGTTGAGTTGTTAAAAATGATCAGAAATGGGCCCTGGCCAGAGCTAGCCCTGCAATGAGAGGATGTTATTATCTCCCAGACCACTGACTTAATCAGCTCAGGTCAATGTCAAGAAAACAAAACTCCTCATGTGACGATGGGGCTCAGGATATAATTAACAAGCAGATTTGACTTTCATCTGGAAGTCCCTTAAGAACTTTTTTTTTTGAAAAGTAGGCTTCAATCAAATAAAAAAATTTTTAGTTTCATTTCTGGAATCTTACACGATATTTTACAGGAAGCCTTGGAAAACGCTAATCAGAGTTCCTTTCCCTTACTTCATTTTTATATCTTCATGCAACTACTAAGACAATATTAGATAATAGGTATCTCCCAAGGCTGTATTGAAGTTTTAAGTATCTGACACGTTTCTTCTACTGAATTATGGAAACTGTCAGAATATCTATGTATGTACCTGGAGAACTGGTGTCATGGGAACTCAGGCTATAAGGAGCTTCTGAAAGTCTTCGGTGAGTTGAGAATGGGATGGCAGTTCCCTAACAAGTCAGATAGGAAGGCAGCATTTAGGGCGGCCTATCCCAACCCCAAAATACATCAGGACTGACCCAGTGAAGTGGAGCTCTTGGTTTTTGTATCTCAAACCCAAGAACCACATGTGACTCAGCAATCCCACTCTTAGGTGTATATTCAAGAGAAGTGAAAACCTATGTCTACACAAACACTTGTTCATGAATGATGATAGCAACACTCTTCACAAAAACCAAAAGGGAGAAACAACCCAAATGTCTATCCACTGATGAATGGATAAACAAAAGGTGGTATGTCCATGCAATGGAACATTATTCAGCCATAAAAAGGAATGAAGTACTTACACATCCTGTAACATGAATGAACTTTGAAAACATTATGCAAAGTGAAAGAAACCAGGCATAAAAGACTACGTGTTGTATGATTTCATTTATATGAGATATATAAAATAGGTGAATCCAGCGAGACAGAAAGCAGAGAAGTGATTGCCAGGAGCTTGGGGGGAGAGGAAATGGGGAGTGACTGATAAGGGGTAGGAGTTTCCTTTGGGATGTAAAATATTACAGAATTAGATAGAAATGACAATTACACAGCCTTGTAAATATGCTAAAAACACTAAATTGTATACTTTTAAGAGGTGAATTTTAGAGTACATTAATTATGGCTTTAAACAAAGTGTGGGAGGAAAAACCCCACAAGACAAGGACTGTGCTGATAAGATGAACCATCCTGCTCATGGCAGAAGGCAAACCCAGGTAGTGATTCCAGAACTCCTTGACAGCAGGTCCACTAAAGCCAGGCAGAGCCAGAGCACCGCAAGGTGTGCCCACTTCATTGCAGGTCTCTTTCCATGACAACTCAGCAAGTTCCTTGGGGAATCATTTGCTCTTCTGGGCCCAAGAAGCCAGGACCAGGAGCAAGTCCGTGTAGCTGGGACTCACTTGTCAGTGTCACAAAAAGCTATGACACACACCAGTGCAAGTGGAACTGCTGCTGGTTTCCACCCCGTGCACAGCACACAAGTGAGCTGAGTCCCTCGGCCTGAGGGCATTTGAAGATGGACAGAGAAGGGGTGGTGATTTAGGATGGGCCATCCTCCATAAAACCTCTGCGTCCCAGGAAGAGGACAGTCTTCCCAAGATAGTAGCTATTTATCCCGCCCTGGGCTTTATTTTATAGGGATGGTGGTGACAGCCCCCTCTGACTATCACACACCACTGATGGCCTTCAGTCCCTCCTTCTCTGCCCTGAGGCGTGTCCTCCTGACCCTTCCAGAACCTACTTCTGTTGGGCCCTGATTTTAAAATGACCTCTTCTAGGAAGCTTTCCTCTGTTCTTTCCATGCGGCGGTTCTCGCCAGGGGACCACATGACCCCAGAGGGGACACTGGGCAGTATCTGGAGGCATATTTAGTTACCTGGCATCTAGTGATCAGGATACTGTTAAACACCCATACAGGGCAGGGCAGCCACCCTCAGCAGAGAGTGTCGACAGTGGCGAGTGGAGAAACCTGCTTCCATGTAAGGAGGCTCCTACCGTTCCCCTGTATTGCCATTGACATACACAGTTCAAACCCCATGAGTTTACACTGAAGACTTCCTTACAGACCCTGATTCTGTTTTGACAGCTGGCTTCTTTGAATGGTAAATAAGCTCCTTCATAGGACAAGGGCCCAGCACCCATGAGCACCAGTAGCAATGCCCATTATTCTTAACCATTCTCTCTGGAGGGCAGGGTTCTCATCCCACTCGATGGGATGTGAAGTGAACCAGGAGCGAATGCCATTGACTCAGGTCCTGGCTCTGTCCCCAGTCCACAGAGGGACTCGGGAAAGCCGCCCGACCTCTCGGGACCTGACTCCCTCACCACTAACGTGGAAAATTGCCGTCTGACGCACACTCCTCCTGGTGTGATCACGAAGATAGA
The DNA here is from genome assembly GCA_032199065.1 of Smutsia gigantea. NCBI lineage: Eukaryota > Metazoa > Chordata > Mammalia > Pholidota > Manidae > Smutsia > Smutsia gigantea. The sequence goes on from JAVSCE010004566.1 coordinate 428,744, forward strand.
ATTCGCTTAGACATGCAAGAGTGATTTACAAGAAAAGTGAGATTTTTTTTTATTATGACGAATACTATGCCATGGCTACCACTTACTAAGGGCTAATTATATAACAATGCTGCTCTAAAGACTCCCCTTCATCCACACAATGTCCCAAAGAGAAGAGTCTTTGTTGTTCCCAGTTTATAGATGAGGAAACTGAGGCTCAGAAAAGTGAAGCAAGTTGCCCTAGGTCACCTAACTGGGATTGGCAGAGGGCAGATTCAGACCGGCTGGTTCTTCACTGCTGTCCCCTGCTCTCTCAACTGATGAGCGATCCCACCATCTGGCCAGCACCACACCTGACTGTCCTCCCAGGTCACCATGTGCTAGGAGGCCCTGATTCTCAGGATTGGAAAGTCCATGTGCTGGAGGCCTCTGCACACTGGACCAGGGAGCGAGGTGCTGAAGCTGCCCTCCTCCTCCTGGTCCCCAGTGGTGCAAGGCTGACTGATCTGGAAGGGCTCTGAGCCACCCTGCCTCCCCCCTGGAGCACAAGCTCTGTCCCAGGTGCCCATGGCTTAGGCTGTCCTCCATGAATGATGCCCCAGCTGGATCTCTGCATCCCAAATGAGGCAAAGTGATGAGTGGGCCCCATCAGTCCAGCTCCATCTGGGCAGAGAGTCACTCGAGGGCTTTTTTCCCTGAGCACAGCTCTCAGTGGGCCTGGAGAGGGGGTTCCAGGCCTCCCTTTACTGCCCTCTGTTCCTGGTGGGGGGCTGAGCTCCATCGTGGCTCTCTAGGACCACTGGTCACAACCAGCAGGCAAGAACCTTGGTGGCCTCCCATCTGTTGCCAGGACATTCAGAGCCCCAAGGCAAATCCTGTCCCCCAATTAATGTGGGACGTCTTTTCTGAACCCACATATACACCTCAGAGCCCAGCAAGATAAGCACTCCCCCACCCACACCCACTCAGTCTTGGCCTTAGTCCTCTCTCCAGCCTCTCACCTGTCTCCTGTCCCATTCCTGAGCCTACTGGCTCCTGACCAAGTGGTACTGGTCTCTGAGTTTGCTGCAGGGCTCCCAGTTGTTTTGGTTGGAACTACCAGGCAGCATTTTTGCAAAGAAGAGAGACCGCCCCAGAAAAAAACATAAGCAAAGGGGGTATTTAGTTAGAAAGATGTGGTAGAGCTCTCTAAATCAAAGAAAAGGCTGATAAGCAAGGCTTGGAAGCATCAAGACTCAGGGCAGCCCAGAATTCCAGGTAGTCTTATCAGGGTCTGCAGCTGCAATAAGTAAGCTCTGGGCCCTTAAGGACTGTGTCCCCCCACCAAAACTCCAGTAACCGTTGACAGTGGGTCTGTTGGCCTAACCCTGGCCCAGTGTGGTCAGCCAACCTGAACCACATGAAATGAGAGTTCAGGGGAGGTCCGCCCTACAAAATCTGGGTGCAATTATGAGAACAGGGGATGGAAGCAAAAATAACGGGTATCAACACATTGCCCCTATTTATCATGTCTTTATCTTCCCCCCCCCCGCCCCCCCCCCCTCAAGTCCCCAGCACTCAGCTTTGCAAAGGAAAAGGAGATCCCCTCCCTTCTTTTCTCTTTGGAAGGAACATACCAGGTTCTTTGTCCCAGCTTTTAAAAGTGCGCAGGCATCATTAAGGAGCCATCACCACAGAGCCTGCAGTGGGAAGCATGAGCCCTGGGCAGTAGATAAGTGCATGCGGTTCGGTCAGAGTCGGATTTGGAACCCAGTCTGCCATTCCGTACTATGACTTTGGGCAAGCAATTTACCCTCTCTGAACCTAGGAGTTGTCCTTGATAAAATGGGGAGGAAATCAGACCCATCTTGTAAGGTTATGGTAAAGATTGAAGATGTATTAGGGTACAGGCTAAGGTGCTGTAACAAAAGTACTGAAAGACAGTAAATAGGCTTCATATGTTTTTTTTTTCCTTTTGTGAAACTCTAAAGGAGGGTTGTTCAGAGTAGCTCAGCCCCATGAGGTTGTCCAGGGCCCCAGGTTCCTTCTATCCTGTTGCTCTGCCACACATTGGGTCCGTGACCCTTGGGTGAAGCTGACTTTCCATCCCCTTTGCAGCTCATGGGAGGGGAAAGTGGAAGTGGATGCAGATTCTTTAAAAAGATGTGATCTGCAAGTTCACAAACCTCTATTGGTCACTTTCCACTAACCAGACATGCCACGTGGCTGAACTTAGCTGCAAAGGAAGCTGAAAAAATGGAGTCTCTGGGTTCCCATGTGTCCAACTAGAGGGGTGGGAGTTGAGGTGCAGAACAAGGGTTCCGGGGACATCCCTTAACTGCCCATGAACAGGGAGCATATAGTGAGAAACAGCCATTTTGCCACTAGCAAGGTAATGAAATCAAAGAATAATTAGCACAGCCTTAGTGCATAGTAAGGACTATTGCAGTGAATGGTAGCTGTCATTTTTGGAAGAATCATTCTTAGGATGAACAGGCAAATTATCTCACATCTCAGTATTCCAGGTCTGGAAGCCAGGCCAGAACACAGATGTGAGGGAACAGTCCCTCATGTTCTTCCAAGGCCACTCCTCTGTCAGGCCGCTGACCACAGGAAGAATTCCCCAAGGGCCTGACCTGCAGTAGGACGCCCACAGCCCCCAGGGGTGTATCCACACATCTCCCTGATGCTCCAAACACCTTTTTCCTTTGGTTTCAGCATCCAATGCCAGTTTTTGGTCACATCAACCCAGAGAGGAAGCTGTGCATGACTGGCATCCCTTGGGAGCAGGGTGTCTTGGCCACCAATTTGGTATGTCAGCTGACACCCCGCCATGTTTATTTTTGTTGACATTTAATTATATTTCTTTTTCATCAGCTGTCAGGGCAGCTTCCTGGCAGGACACTGAATTATGCTTGATGATGCCTGTCATCCCCTACAGACACCTTCTCATTGGGCCTCCTCAACTGGATGGCCCTTGGGGGAAACAGACGCGAATCTTGTTGGCAGGGAAAATCCTGGGAGTCAAAGAACGTGCAGTCAGGCACTGCCTTTCTTCACTGTCATTGGTGCCCATTCAGAAACACGTGAGACTTCTTAATGATGCTATTATGAAGGAATTTGGACATATTAAATTATTTGTTGATCTGTACAGAAGCTAACACACAGACTCCCATCCTAAACACTACTGTTCCCATCTGATCTTAAGCTATTACTGGGAGGAGCTTCAGAGGGGCCAGGTTTTGGAGACATAACAGCAAACACTTCTGTGGCACTTAAGATGTGCCAGCCACAGTTTGTGTTTTACATCTCGAGGTTTCCCTCTCTGTCTGAATCAATTCTGTTTCTGAGTTCCCGGTAGCAAGCAGCAAGGGTTTGGGTAGAGGGAATATTTAATCCTCTTATCAGTCATATAAGGCAAGTCCTGTTATTATCCTCCATTTTATGGATGAAGAAGCAGACACACACTGAGTTGTATGACATGCTCAGTGCCACTGGGCTAGTTCATGGCAGAGCTGGTTGGAACCCAGGTAGTCTGATTTAGCATTTGTATCCATAGCCACTTGCAGATGGGTGTGGAGAACACAAACTCATCAACCACTCCACGCTCATTTTCATGGGCCTACCTATCCTGCAGAGGCGGGAAAGCTAGGCACTTGGTATCAGGACTCCTTTGCAGCTAGGGTTCTGCATGTGATTCAGGTTTGCCGTACAGATGAACTCACATGAGGTTTGAAAGGTAAGTGGGGGGCAGAGGCACTTCCTGCTACTTCTCCTGTGCAGGCAAGCATGCTCCTGAAGTTCTTGCCCTCTCTGCAGTCACCTCAGTGGTCCCTGTGTGTTATGGGGCCTGAGAGTGGGCATGGTGCATCCATTTTGCTGGTACTGGTCTTGGCGGGCACAGAGTGGTTTCAGGAGAAGCAGCAGGAGGTGCAGCTTCATGATGTGGCCAAGGAGATACGGTGCTGGGGCTGCCAGCATCAGAATCATAGAAGATGCAGCAGACCCTTTGGCGGCCGAGTCAAGCAGTATGGCTTTTCCTAACTGAAGCTCTGTCTCTTCAGCTCTTCCTCCAGTTCCATAGCCTACCTGATATCCTATAAGAAATACCTTCCTGCTTAAAGTACCCAGAATGAAGTCTGTTCTCTGAACTTCCCTGGTCACAGAATAATAGACCAGAATATCATCTTCATTCCTGAGAAAGCAAATATTGGGGAATGTGTCCTGTATCAGCAGGCAAATGGGTCCCCTAATTACACATATTTCCCCACCCAGACACAGCACTGGCCTGGAACAGCACCCCCATTCCCCAGGGGTGAAGACGGTCCTTCACCTGCTAAGTTTGTGGAGGAACAGAGAAGAGTATACACCTTCTGAGGGCAGCTCGTTCCCAAAGGAAGGAGAGAAGAGGCGCCCCGTTCATCATCATGTCCTCCCCAGGCAAATCAACCAGGCCTATTTAGGTGGAGGTGGAGGTGATGGACAGCAAATGAGGAGATTATGGAAGAAATTCACTCAAAGTGCCATTTTCCAATATTGAGATTCTGTGAGTCTGTGAATAGAGATCATGAGCCCAAGTCACTGTGAGAAAGCAGAAATAGTGTATGTCATAGATAATATGACTCTGGGTGCAATTACACAGAGTAATTTTGTACTCTGTAGAACCCTCAGGGGTAAAGGACAGCATTTCAGATTAAATAGGTTTCTAAATAACTGATTTTGTCCATTTTAGAGACAACACCCTTTAAAATGTTAACCTCTGGGGATGGACATCTCTCTGAGAGGTGTTATTACAAAAGGAAACCATATAATTTAGGATGCTTTAGACCACAGGTAACAGAATACCCAACATAGAGGCTGAAACAATAAATGCACTTCATTTCTTGCATAACAAAAGGTCTTAAAGTTCATAGAATTATTTTAGGGCCCACCAGTGTCATGACTCAGATTCTGTCTGCATTTCTTTCCCTTCATCCTCATCATGTTAGGGAAGCCTTTCCTCATAGCCACAAGATGGTTGCCACAGTTCCAAGCATCACATCATTCCTCAAAAGCCCAAACAGGAAGGAATGAGTTGTAGTAAAAAAAAATGACTTTCTAGTCATGTGGCTCTCTGCTTTATCAGAAAGGAAAATCTTTGCTGGAAGATTCCAAGCTGACTTGCTGATGCCAGGGCATCTTATCTAGAACAGGGTCACATGCCCATTCCTAGATGACTCACTGGCAAAGAGGAATAGGATGGCCTTGGCTGATTTTTAACCAATCTTAGGGCTGAGCACATTATCTCTTAAATGGAGTCAGGGCACTGGTGGCATGTAATAAGGGCAGTGGGTATTGGCAGTGAGGCAGTAACAGTGCAACCTGGCCTGAGTGTCTCAGTTCTGTGTTGTATGATGCAGAGCTGTCTGGAGAGTCCACCTGGCTCCAGACTGCTGTGCCTTCCGAATCTTCTTTCTCTCTCTGTGTGACATTGTTCTTCCTGCTTCACTGTCAGGCTGCCAGCTGTCACTTCCTGCCATGCCCATGTGCTTGGTAGAGACAGCATCAATCCCTGCTTCTGATTTTTTTCCTTTAACCATATGTAAGTCCAGAAACTGATGGGGATGGGGGTGTACTCATCGGGCCATACCAACGTCTGTTACCGGATTCCAAGTACACTAGTCTAGAAGTATTCCTGATTCCATTTTCCCTAAAGCTGGCTAGAGATTCCATTTGGTTTAATTTTTTTTTTAATCTCTAGGCCAAGAAGGGTGGGATGTGAAGCCAGCCCCTGCAGCACACACTGTGTAGCTAGCCATTGCCGCAAGCGGGCACACCATGGCGAGGGCAGGGGCAGGCTGGCTGGCTCTCTGAAGTCACCCATTCCAGGCCATGATGATGGTGGGTCCAGTAGTTAGCCATGTCCCTTCCATCAAGGGGTTTCCACAGTCATCAGTTATGTTAACTATCATGAAAAACATAATACAGGGCAATGGACCAGATCAGGGTTTCTCAACCTCAGCACTATTGACATTTGGGGACAGATAATTCTTTGGGGCTTTTATTGATGGACGGAGTGGTACCCTACACACTATGGGGTATTTGCCAGCCTCGCTGGCCTCTACCCACTAGTAGATGCTAATAGTCACCTCCATACAGTAATAATAATGTCACTGAGGAAGCCAGAGCAAGATCCAGCAGGAAGGAAGGGGTACCATTCTCACAGGAGAACACACCCTGCATGGCTGCAACCCCCCTCAGGGCACTAGGCTATCCCGAGGGCCACCCCGCCCACGGCAGCTCAGGGGATTATCCCAGAGACTGCTCCTGGTGTGCGGGTAACTGACACAGGCAGCAGAGAAGGGCAAGGTGACCAGCAAGCAGGAAGGGACATTGTTCTCCCAGCTGACACACGCGCCACCTTCCTGCAACCACTTCTATCGCCATGAAAAGAGAAGAATCGAAAGATGGCAGCATGAGAAGTGAGACAGAGGCTTCCTCCTAAAACCGCATATAATACAAAAATATAATTGATACAACTAATCCTGAAAGAGCAACAGGAAAGAGGACTGTGCCAAACTGCATACACCTGGAGAAAAGAATAAACCTCATGGAACAGGATAACATACCAAAGCTGTGGCCCCGTGGTACCCAAGCACTTCCCCCACCCCAGCTCACCAACGGGAGGAAGAGAAACAGAGCAGGAAGGGAGTGGAGGCCTGGGATTGCTGAATACCTATCTCCGGAGATCTGCTCTGGGAGCACAAACCTACATTTCATGGTGTTTTCATGGTACTCTTATGATTAGGGGGTTGGAAAGCTAAGACAAGCAGAATACCTGGAGAGACTGAGATTCCAGTCACTTGAGGAAAGCAGGGATCCATATCTGGCTGCTCTGTGAGAAAAGAAAGGTGGGCAGTCTGAGAGACTTCCTAACAGCAAGAGGGCTAATAAAGGCCAAGAATTGCACAGAGCTTACTGCTCAGGAGAAAGGACAGGTAGACAAAATTGTTCAGGTGCACTCTGCCCAGCAGGTTGGGAACTTTCACGATCTTCAGGAGCTCCAGCTCCCTGACTGGTTACAGAGCTCCAAGGACCCCGTCTGTGATACACAGCCTACTGAGCCTTTCTCCTGGCCAGCCCCACCTGGCTCGCAAAACAGCAAACCACACCCTGATATAAGGCCAGACAGAGGGAAGCGCCATCTACAGCAACAACAAACACAAAGCACAGAGGCTTATACCTGTGTGCTCGGCCCATTGGTTCTGGTAGCGGAGACAGGCATAGCAGCCAGGAAGCAGGAAACACCTCTTTGCTCCCCCCAGGCACCAATACCACTCCCCTGTGACCCCAGACATTGCTTCAGGGCCTGAGCAGCTCCAGAGAGTAGAGCTTCTGGGCACTAGAGGGCACCATATACAAATATGAAACGCCAAAGGAACCTGGTTCAAAGTAAAATTATGAATACAACCCCTGAGAAAAATTCAAATGAAATCAACCTCATGAATTCTGCCTGAAAGGGATTTCAAAATAAAAATCATTAACATGCTCATGGAGGAACAGAAAAATATTCAAGAACTCAGGAATAAATTCCCGTCGGAGATCCAATTATTTTGGAACACAGTATCAGAAATAAAACAAATAATGGAAAGTTTTAAAAGCAGATTAGATACGGTGGAGGAGATGATAAATGAAATAGAAATTAGAGAAGAGGAATACAAAGAAGCTGAGGCCCAGAGAGAAAAAAGGATCTCTAAGAATGAAAGAATATTGAGAGAACTGTGTGACCAATCCAAACGGAACAATATTCGCATTATAGGGGTACCAGAAGAAGAAGAGAGAGAAAAAGGGATACAATGTGTCTTTGAGGAGGTAATTGCTGAAAAATTCCCCAATCTGGGGGAGGAGATAGTCTCTTAGGCCATGGAGGTACCCAGATCTCCCAACACAAGGGACCCAAGGAAGACAACACCAAGACATATAGTAATTAAAATGGCAAGGATCAAGGATAAGGACAGACTATTAAAAGCAGCCAGAGAGAGAAATAAGATCACATACAAAGGAAAGCCCATCAGGCTATCATCAGACTTCTCAGCAGAAACCTTACAGGCCATTAGGGAGTGGCATGATGTATTTAATGTAATGGAGCAGAAGGGCCTCAAACCAAGAATACTTTATTCGGCAAGGTTATCATTTAAATTTGAAGGAGGGACTAAACAATTTCCAGATAAGCAAAAGCTGAGAGAATTTACCGCCCACAAACAGTCTCCACAGTGTATTTTGGAGGGACTGCTATAGATGGAAGTGTTCCTAAGGTTTAATAGCTGTCACCAGAGGTAATAAAACCACAGTAAAGAAAGTAGAATAGTTAATTACTAAGCAACTGCAAAATATAATAAACTATCCCCAAAGTCAAACAAGGGATAGACAAAGAGTACAGAATATGATACCTAATATATAAAAAATGGAGGAGGAAGAAAAAGGAGGAGAAAAAAGAAGAACCTTTAGACTCTGTTTGTAATAGCATATTAAGTGAGTTAAGTTAGACTCTTAGATAGTAAGGAAGTTAACCTTGAACTTTTGGTAACCACAAGTCTAAAGCCTGTAATGGCAATAAGTACATACCTATCAATAATCACCCTAAATGTAAATGGTCTGAATGCACCAATCAAAAGACATAGAGTCACTGAATGGATAAAAAAGAAGACCCATCTATATGCTGCCTACAAGAGACTCACTTTAAACCCAAAGACATACACAAACTAAAAGTGAAGGAATGGAAAAAGATATTTCATGCAACTAATAGGGAGAAAAAAGCAGGAGTTGAAGTACTAGTATCAGACAAAATAGATTTCAAAACAAAGAAAGTCACAAGAGACAAAGAAGGACATTACATAATGATAAAGGGGTCAATCCAAAAAGAAGATATAACCATTAAATATCTATGTGCCCAACACAGGAGCACCTACATATGTGAAACAAATACTAACAGAATTAAAAGGGGAAACAGAATTCAATGCATTCATTCTAGGAGACTTCAACACTCCACTCACTCCAAAGGACAGATCAACCAGACAGAAAATAAGTAAGGAGACAGAATCACTGAACAACACATTAGAACAGATGGACCTAACAGACATCTGCAGAACTCTACACACAAAAGCAACAGGATACACATTCTTCTCAAGTGCACATGGAACATTTTCAAGAATAGATCATATCCTAGGCCACAAAAAGAGCCACAGTAAATTCAAAAAGATAGAAATTGTACCAAAAAGGTATTCAGACCACAAAGGTATGAAACTAGAAATAAATTATGCAAAGAAAATGAAAAATCCCACAAACACATGAAGGCTTCACAACATGCTCCTAAATAACCAATGGATCAATGACCAAATAAAAACAGAGATCAAGCAATATATGGAGACAAATGACAACAACAGCACAAAGACCCACCTTCGGTGGGATGCAGCGAAGGCAGTTCTAAGAGAAAAGTATATAGCAATCCAGGCCTATTTAAAGAAGGAAGAACAATCCCAAATGAATAATCTAAAGTCACAATTATGAACACTGGAAAAAGAAGAACAAATAAGGCCCAAAGTCAGCAGAAGGAGGGACATAATAAAGATCAGAGAAGAAATAAATAAAATTGAGAAGAATAAAACAATAGAAAAAATCAATAAAACCTAGAGCTGGTTCTTTGAAAAAATAAACAAAATAGATAAACCCCTAGCCAGACTCATTAAGAGAAAAAGAGAATCTACACACATAAACAGAATCAGAAATGAGAAAGGAAAAATCATGATGGATGCCACAGAAATACAAATAATTATTAGAGAATACTATGAAAATCTATATGCTAACAAACTGGATAGCCCTGAAGAAATGGACAACTTTCTAGAAAAATACAACCTTCCAAGACTGACCAAGCAAGAAACAGAAAATCTAAACAGACCAATTACCAGCAACGAAATTGAATTGGCAATCAAAAAACTACCCAAGAACAAAACTCCCAGGCCACATGGATTCACCTCTGAATTTTATCAGACATTTAGAGAGGATATAACACCCATTCTCCTTAGAGTTTTCCAAAAAATAGAAGGGGATGGAATATTTCCAAACTCATTCTTTGAATCCAGCATCACTCTAATAGCAAAACCAGGCAAAGCCCCCACAAAAAAAGAAAATTACAGACCAATATCCCTGATGAACATAGATGCAAAAATACTCGACAAAATATTAGCAAACCAATTCAAAAATACATCAAGAGGATCTTACACCATGATCAAGTGGGATTCATCTCAGGGATGCAAGGATGGTACAACATTCAAAAATCCATCAACATCATCCACCACATCAACAAAAAGAAGGACAAAAACAACATAATCATCTCCATAGATGCTGAAAAAGCATTTAACAAAATTCAACATCCATTCATGATAAAAACGCTCAACAAAATGGGTATAGAGGGCAAGTACATCAACATAATAAAGGCCATATATGACAAACCCACAGCCAATATCATACTTAACAGCAAGAAGCTGAAAACTTTTCACCTAAGATCGAGAACAAGACAGGGATGCCCACTCTCCCCACTGTTATTCAACATAGTACTGGAGGTCCTAGCCATGGCAATCAGACAAAACAAAGAAATACAAGGCATCCAGATTGGTAAAGAAGAAGTCAAACTGTCACTATTGCAGGTGACATGATATTGTACATAAAAACCCTAAAGACTCCACTCCAAAACTACTAGAACTAATATCTGAATTTAGCAAAGTCGCAGGATACAAAATTAATACACAGAAATTTGTTACTTTCCTATACACTAATGATGAACTAGCAGAAAGAGAAATCAGGAAAACAATCCCATTCACAATTGCATCAAAAAGAATAAAATACCTAGGAATAAACCTAACGAAGGAAGTGAAAGACCTATACCCTGAAAACTACAAGACACTCATGAGAGAAATTAAAGAGGACACTAACAAATGGAAATTCATCCCATGCTTTTGGCTAGGAAGAATTAATATTGTCAAAATGGCCATCCTGCCTAAAGCAATCTACAGATTCAAGGCAATCCCTATCAAAATACCAACAGCATGCTTCAACGAACTGGAACAAATAATTCTAAAATTCATATGGAACCACAAAAGACCCAGAATAGCCAAAACAATCCCAAGAAGGAAGAATAAAGCAGGGGGAATTACACTCCCTGACTTCAAGCTCTACTACAAAGCCACAGTAATCAAGACAATTTGGTACTGGCACAAGAACAGACCTACAGACCAGTGGAACAGAATAGAAAGTCCAGATATTAACCCAAACATATATGGTCAATTAATATATGATAAAAGAGCCTTGGATATACAATGGGGAAATGACAGCCTCTTCAACAGCAGGCGTTGGAAAAACTGGACAGCTACATGTAAGAGAATGAAACTGGATCATTGTCTAACCCCATACACAAAAGTAAACTCGAAATAGATCAAAGACCTGAACATAAGTCATGAAACCATAAAGCTCTTAGAAAAAAACAGGCAAAAATCTCTTGGACATAAACATGAGCAACTTCTTCATGAACATATCTCCCCGGGCAAGGGAAACAAAAGCAAAAATGAACAAGTGGGACTAAATCAAACTGAAAAGCTTCTGTACAGCAAAGGACACCATCAGTAGAACAAAAGGCATCCTACAGTATGGGAGAATATATTCATAAATGACATATGCGATAAAGGGTAGACATCCAAAATATATAAAGAGCTCATGCACCTCAACAAACAAAAAGCAAATAATCCAATTAAAAAATGGGCAGAGGATCTGAACAGACACTTCTCCAAAGAAGAAATTCAGATGGCCAAAAGGCACATGAAAAGATGCTCCACATCGCTAATCATTAGAGAAATGCAAATTAAAACCACAATGAGATATCACCTCATACCAGTAAGGATGGCCAGCATCCAAAAGACAAACAACAAATGTTGGCAAGGATGTGGAGAAAGGGGAACCCTCCTACACTGCTGGTGGGAATGCAAATTAGTTCAACCATTGTGGAAAGCAGTATGGAGGTTCCTCCAAAAACTCAAAATAGAAATACCGTTTGACCCAGGAATTCCACTTCTAGGAATTTACCCTAAGAATGCAGCAGCAAAGTTTGAAAAAGACGTATGCACCCCTATGTTTATCGTAGCACTATTTACAATAGCCAAGAAATGGAAGCAACCTAAGTGTCCATCAGTAGATGGATGGATAAAGAAGATGTGGTACATATACACAATGGAATATTATTCAGCCATAAGAAGAAAACAAATCCTACCATTTGCAACAACATGGATGAAGCTAGAGGGTATTATGCTCAGTGAAATAAGCCAGGCAGAGAAAGACAAGTATCAAATGATTTCACTCATCTGTGGAGTATAAGAACAAAAGAAAAACTGAAGGAACAAAACAGCAGCAGACTCACAGAACCCAAGAACGGACTAATAACAGTTACCAAAGGGAAGGGACTGGGGAAGATGGGTGGGAAGGGAGGGATAAGGGGGAAAAAGGGGCATTACGATTATCAGACATAATGTTGGGGGGGTACGGGGAAGGCAGTACAACACAGAGAAGACAAGTAGTGATTCTATAACATCTTACTACACTGATGGACAGTGACTGTAATAGGGTATGTGGTGGGAATTGATGATGGGGGGAGTCTAGTAACTATAATGTTGCTCATGTAATTGTAGATTAATGATACCAAAATCAAAAAATAAATAAATAAAAAATAATTTAAAAAATAAATAAATGCCATTATTTTAAGAAATCATAAACAACTGAAATAGAAAAATAAAAATTCCCTTTATGGGTCAAGTCACGATCGCAAAAATATATATATAATAACGTCACTGGATGTTACTAAATGTCACCTGGGGAGTAGAATCACCCCATGTTGAGAACCACTGGGCTGCAGAATCATCAACTGAGCCCAAAAGGGCTGAGATGCCTCGGTGGGTATGGCTTCCCTGACCGCCCTCCCTAAGGTAACATTGCAGGCCCCATGTCTGGTCTCTCTCCCGACCCATGTGTTGCTTTATTTCTCCACAGCCCTTATCCCTGACTGTATGTATCTTACCATATTTGCTTATTTCTTGGCTCTTTATCTGCTCCCAGCCGTGGCCTCTAGGTCCTGTGGAAGCAGAGACCAGAACCTGTCTACTCATCACTGTTGCCAACACCCAGCCATGCCTGGCACATAGTGGGGCTTTAGCAAATAGTGGTTGTGTATGAGTCAGAGTTCCATGAGGGGGTTAAAACAGGAATCATTTAATGAGCATCCACTGTGTTCCAGGCACTTGGATAAACACTTCCCGTACACCAGCTCATTGTGCCTTATAAATAAGGAAACAGTTGCGGAAAAGTCTAGTACAAACTGCTGACCAATGATAGGGGCAGGATATAAACACAGGTCTGTCTGGTTCCAAGTGTGGCTGGTTGGGGGATGACGCAGCCTTGCTAAAGACACTAGGATGGCTTGGAGGGCTACCTCCAGCACTATGGTGGGGCACCCTGAGCCTGGGAAAATTGGCCTTCTGGGGTTAGACGGGTCACTACCACCCCTGACCGCTAGCCCAAAAGGGCCGACAAGGCAGAGCTTATGTCCTGGTGCCTGACGGATGCCAGGGCCGGCTTGTCCTGCTGAGGTCATAGGATGTCCCAGGTCCCAGAGAGCTTAAAGTTTTTCAGATTGGAAGAATTATGCATCAACTGCTCTTTGGTGGCCTCCAAACTATTTCCCTTTCTTTCCAAAGGGAAACCGCAATCCAAACCTCTCAGCCATGTCCTCCCTCAAGGCATCATGGGAAATGTGGCCCTGAAGAATCCTCCCCACTCCCCTGACCCTTTGTAAGAAAACTGAGACTGAACGGGGTCTAGTGGTGTTTTTCCTTTCCCAGCCCCTTCCCCTTACAGTAATTAGCACTTCAGCCTTCTCTGTGGTATTTATGTATGTAGACAACACAATTCATTATTTCCAAATGTTAGTCAATTCTAACTATAAATCAAGCCCCAAATCTTGAATCTCATTCAAGGGAAAACTCATAAGTTGCTTCACCACAAATAAATCATAAAAGGGTGGGAATGTTATAAATGTAGAAAAGCAATTCAAACTCATATGCTGTAAATGCAGCTTTTCGAACTACTTAGTACAATAAAACAATTTTATAAGGCTTGAGAGAATTTAAGCATAGATTAGTCTTTAAGATGAAGTAATTTGAAAGTTCGTATGCCTAAGAATTAACATTTTTAGCGCTTTATAGTTTACAAAGCCTTTTAATTTTTGCACATTATTTAATTCAATGCCTCATGACATCCTTTTTGTATAGGAGGCAAACTATTTTACTAAATTCCATCAATTCTAAGACAGATTTTGTTCCCATTTTTATCTCTGAAATTAGGAGACGTCTTAGAATCAAAGGCATGTCAATTTAATTGGCAGTTTTATTTTCTTAGTGCTACATAAAATAATAGTGCATGTTAGAAATCAGAGTGTATTAGATTTAATGAAATGCATACCATTATGGTCCCTGTTTCACAGGAGAGGTGGAAGCCCTGAAATTTGTACAGACTTGGCCCAAGGTCACACAGCAAGTAAATGGAAGAATCAGAACTTAAACCTAAGGGTTTAAAGGGCACATAAATACCCCATATATGGCAAGTAACTAGAGAATTTTTGTTTTTCTGAACAGAGTATACAAATTCGGAACCAGAGCAGAACTGCTTGAGAAGTTAGGACACCAAGAGTTGTCATGTTCTTCTTCTCTACCTTTCCTTTGAAAAGTTCAGCCTCTCCTTAGGATAATTTAAGTAGCATTTCTTTGAAGGTTGCCCAATATTAGTCTCCTCTGCCAGGTTAGGCCACCATGACTACCTTGAGCAAATGAGAAATGACACCCTGACTCCAGAGGGACTCAGTTCCACACCATGACACAAGGCTTGGAGAGAGGAAACCAGGCAGCCTTTCAAGCCCTTTCACCCCACAACTGATCTCCTTGTACAGTATACATCCTGAACAGCTTTACACAGCATCCCTGTGCCTAGGGCATCCACATGTCTCTTCAGTGGAGGTCTTCCATGGAGGGGGTGGTGAGACAAGCACGTTTGACAGAAGGAAGATGTGGACAAATTCAGTAATCAATTTTATAAAAAATATAAAAACCATTTTTTAATCTAGATCACCTTCATTGTTCAAGCTTTGCTTTGTGTTCTGATGATGTCTTAGCCTGTGGAAACTGACAACGCTGGGCTCTCAGAGAAGAAACTGAATGCTTGGGGAAACTCATACAGTCTTAAGAAATTCAAACACGGTGTCTTTTTTTTTTTTTGCATGGTCTTTCTGGGCCTATTTTGAAAGACACAGCCTATTAGCTAAACCGACCAACCATTCACCTTAGCTTGCTGGTCTAAAGTAATATTGGTAGAGTAGAAAGGGCTCGTGTTTGGAGCTTATTCAGAGCCAGGTTCACATTTGGGTTTCTGCTACCTTCCAGCTGCTCACTGTGACAAACTGCCAACTATCTCTGAAACCTCAGTCTTTCCACCCATAAAACGGGTGTGGTGGACTAAACATGACCACGTGTTCTTTGCTGCTCCTCCCATCAAGAGGTGAAATCACATTCCCCCTCCTTGAACCTGGATTAGACTTCATGACTTAGCTGACCGACAGAATGTAGCAGAAATACATTCTGGGACCTCTGAAGCTCGGTCACCCAGGAAGCCTTAGAGTGTCCACCTGGGCTCCTTGGAACGCAACTGCCATGTTGTAAGGCAACCCACACAGCTCCAGGGAGAGGAGCAGAGGCCAGAGGCTGCCAGGTGCAGCTATCAGCTGGCATCTGCTTGCCAGCCAGGCAGACAAGCCCCTTGGGAGTGGGTCTTCCAGCCTCAGCAAGCTGCCTTGGTTGATGCCATGTGGAGCAGAGACAGGTGTCCCTGTGCCTGAAGTCAGCCTTGTGAGCAAAATAAATGGTGGCTGTTATTTTAAGTCAGTAAGTTCTGGGGCAATGTGTCATGCAGCAATGGTTGCATGGAACACTAGGGATAAAAATAATGCGTTGCTCAGGGATTGTGTTGGGACGTACAGGAGATCCAGTATGTAAAGCGCTTGGAGTGCTGTCCAGCGCATAGTAGGTGTGCAGTGAAGCCACGTTCTCTTTCCTTCCCTTGCAAGTAAACGGAGCATGATCTACTTAGTTCATCTATTTCTTTCCTGCTGGGACTAACCTGATCGCGTCCCAGGAACTGCCGGCGGGGAGGGGTTCGGGGCTAACACCTTGACTCAGAGTCAGTTAGCCCCCCCACGTTGCTCTCTGTAAATGTCCACTCTCATGGAGCACATCTGCTATTGGGTGAAAATCATCATTAGGCCACCCACCTGATGTCCCCTGCAGAAAGTTTCCTTAGATTTGCAAGATAACTTACTGACGTGATGACATGCAGAAGAAGCCTGCATCTGCTGTTGGTCTCCACTTCCAGTCTCTTCCTGATGCTAGGACCTCAGGAAATGAGTCTGGTACAAATGCTGGGAGTCTCAGGCAAACATGAGGCTGGCCTCCCAGCCATGTAGTGATTTTCTCAAAGGCCCTGCAGGTGCTCCTACCTGGGACCATGTGCCCATCCATCAGCACCCCTGGCCTCAGGCCCACGGGGCCCATGGAGGCTTCCTGCAGCTTCTGGAGCTTATTACATTTCAAATGCCCCCCGAGCAGAGCTCAGCCTAGCAGACAGCATTGGGAGGTGCTGAGGTGAGGTGAGAATGATGGAGTGGGCTTTTCACACCGCCCTATGGGCCTCTTCTGATCAGGGCCTGGGCTTTCTCACACTGCTGCCTATGGGGAATGGGCTGACCAGGGTGCAGCCTGCTTCGGCAGGTTGTTCCACGCAGCAACAAGATCACAAGAATAGAGGTCGTACTATGCTGATGGACAGTGACTGCAATGGGGTATGTGGTGGGGACTTGATAATGGGGGGAGTCTAGTAACTACAATGTTACTTGTGTGATTGTATATTAATGGTACCTTAATGAAAAAAAAAAAGAATAGAGGTCTGTGTGAGTCACTGGGGAGCTGGTTACATGATAAAGGTAACTGCCACAATAGTGTGTGATGGGATCGGTGGAAGGGAAACCAGAGGATTTTCCCCTCTGGGTGCTGGGTGTTATTGAAGCACTCCCTGGGATGGCATTATCAGTCATTGGCCTCCCCAAGCCTCCCCTTACGGGCCTGTAGCAGGGGTTGGCCAGAGCACCTGCCTCCCAGGGTGTTGAAGGAGTTAAATGAGATGTATTCAAGCCCTTGGCCAGCCTTTGGTGCAGTGTAACCTGTTATTACTAGTATTATGGGTAATCATGTTGATGATAACCTCATAACCTCCAACAACCTTCTGAGATGGGTCTTGTTTCCTCCTTGTGACAGAGAACTGGAAGTCCAGAATATTCTGTATGAAACATTACGGATTTGGACAGGGTATGGTTGCATGGGAGGGGCGGAGTGAATCATTTTCTGAATATCAGAGAAATTGGAGCCATTTCCGAAAAGGTGTTGAAATTCAATCAGGCATCCATTGCCCTGTGCCCACAGACCCGGCAATTATGTGTGTGTTCCAAGCAGATGGCAAACCCTGTGCTCTACCATCCAGGGCCACCATGTTGTCTGGCGGAAAATGGGGAGCTCTGTGCGGCTCCACATGTGTCCCCACATCAGGCCATGACAAGGAAGTGAACAGTCCATTCTCGTTGGCATCATTTTTCCCAGGTTCTGGGCAGATCAAAGGGATCCTCTCATTTCTCTGGTGCCTCTTCTTAGCTCCAAAGCAGCAGGTACCAGCACTGAGACAAGTGAGCCCATAGTGCCCATAGCTTGGGGTATCTGCCCTTCCAGAAAATACTTCTGGGTGGTATTTCTCATTCCAAAGCCAGGAGCCTTAGCAAGGCTGTCATTGCTGCAGGCTGGAGACTCCCAGGACGCCCACTTCTTCTAGGGTTTCCAGGGAGAGGGAGAGAGGAGGTCAGAGCTTAACTGATTTGCCCTCCCCTGCTTTCCTTCCCCTTCGCTCGTCAGAACCTGCTATGTGCCTGCTCTCTGCTCATCCTCCACTGCTGCATTGCAAATTACTTCAAATGAATGGCCCCAAACAACATATACATATGATTTCACAGTTCCTGGGGCTCAGGAGTCTGGAAACAGAGGTTCTGGGGAAGACTCTGCTTCTAGACTCAGGTTGTTGTCAGAATTCATTTCCTTGTTGGTATATGAGAGGAAGCCCTGGCATTTCACTGACTATCAGCTGGAGGCCACCCTCATGTTCCAGAGGCTGCCCGCTGGGCCTGGCCATGTGACCTTGCATAGCTGCTGACTTCATGGATCCAGCAAGGAGAGTCTCTCTAGTATGTACAAGCAAGACGGAGTCATAGATAGATTAGGAGATAGATATATGTATTGGTAGATAGATATATATGGACAGATGGTGATGATAGATGATAGATAGATAGATAGATGATAGATAGATAGATGATAGATAGATAGATATAGATTAGATAGATATAGATAGATGATAGCTAGCTAGCTAGCTAGCTAGCTAGCTAGATAGATAGATAGATAGATAGATAGACAGATGATAGATAGATATGGGTGTTAGATACAGACATACATACATATGTATCTAGATAGGGAAACACAGATAGATCAACCATGACCTAATCACAGGAGTGACATCGCATCACCTTTACCATTTATTTGTTAAAAGTAAGTCACAGGTCCAGTCCACACAATCAAGGGGAGGAGATGACACGAGGCTTAACATCATGGGGCGAAAGTCAAGGGGAACATCAGAATTCTGCGTGCCACCATGGCCCTGAGAGTTACGTAGTGTCACTCCCAGCCTCTACATGGGAAAATGGAGATTGGTGAGGTCACTTGCTGAAGCTCCAGCGGAATCCAGTGGCCGAGCAGAAGTTTCAGGCCATGCCGGCCCCCTTCCACACCATTATAACACTTCCTGCACTGCCCTAAGAGAGTAGCGTCGATTACCTGCCTACTGGTTTTGACTGATTTACCTGGGCCAGAATATCCGGGACTTTCTCTTTGGTGGCTCCATCATGCTGATGGTGTGCTTGGTCGATGTACACCTTGCCTCAGCACCTCCACTGTGTGCCCTGAGACTGCATCCATCCTGTTTACAGCACATCCCTGCCCTCAGAAAGGTTCTGGGCCCATTGTGTGCACTCGGTAAGCAGTCAGTCATTCAACAAACGCTTATTGAGCTGGGCTGCCTGCTTGGACAAAGAGATGACCAAGACACAACTCTGCCTTCACAAGCCCCTCAGTGTCTAGCAGAGCAGAGACATAAACTATAAGAGAGCGTGATGTGGCAAAAGGTTACAATAACCTCCTCAAGTTTGCCCATCCTTATGTCCCCGGGGCCTAAAAGAGTGACTGACATATGTAGATGCTCAGTAATGATGGCAGACTATTGGCAGTCCCGCTACCTGGCATGCCTTGCTCTCTTCTCTCCTGCATAGGGTAGAAAATAAAAACCATGAAAGATTAACTTGGTCAGGAAAATCCACAGAAAGTTAAAAAAAAAAAAGAAACAATAACATCCCAAGCTGGCTTCAGAAATCTTTGACGCAATCCTACCATCCTGCACCTCCCTTTTTGAGCAGAGATTTGCATTTCAAAATAGGGGGGGAAAAAGACTGTAATTATTAAAATTGTGTATATAGGAGAATTTAGCCTTTCATCTGAGGTGTCCTAATGACACTTCAACAACTGCTAGGAAAGATAATAGGGTTTAGAGCAATTACACAGCCCATCAAATACTGAACATGAGTGATTCAGATTCATGCCTGGAGCTGCAACAATTCTCGGCAGTTTTGCTCATACACAGCTGTTTCATTTAAAATATTTTGGCAGAAAATTGCAAAGTGGGCTGTGCTGGCCAGCCCTGCCCTGGCAGCTTAACCCTTTCCTTAGCCCATGTCCTCCTTCTCTTCTTCCCCTTCTTAGCCCCCCCCACCCCACCTGAATTGCTGCCTGGCCAAGTTTTTGAGCAACATATTTGGAAGTTTAAACTTGACCCCTTAGCTGAAAACGCTGGGGGTTCTGTGCCCCCTTCGCCTGCTGGAAGATTCTGTGTCTTTCTCCCTCCTTTGGTTCGGTTAGTAGGTATCATTCCATTGCTAGGTGGCCGGTTCTGCGTGTACTGCAAGGGTGCATCGGTCAGATGGCTGAAAACATGGCCCACGCAGACTGGGTGATCTGGGAAGAGTTCTGTCTCAGTTAGGGCTGCTATCACAAAATTCCATGGACCTGGGGGCTTACACAGCAAACATTTATTTCTCACAGTTCTGGAGGCTGGGAAGTCCCCTGATGCAGTGGCCCGCAGAGTCAGCGTCTGCTGACCACCCTCTTCCTCATTTTCGGGTGGCTGTTTTCTTGCTGTGTCTTCACATGGCAGAGATCATCTCTCTTGGGTCTCTTTTTATAAGGTCCCTAATCCCATTCCGGAGGCTCCAACCTCATGACCTAGCCATCTCTCAAAGGCACCACTTTGTGGCTTGAATTTAGAGAGATCCACAGGGACAGTGCGATACCCCAGGGATATCTCCCAGGGATGCCATAACAAGGAGCTGATATCCCCTCTGGGTCCCAAGGGGCGAAGGGTAGGAGCAGTTATCAGAACATGGAGCATGTACCTGTATGGACTCGGGGGTGGGGGGCCGCCCAGCAGAACCTATAGCTTTGAGTTCAGGGATACAGTCAACCCCCAGCAAGAGTGAGGGAACCCTGCCTTCTCCCACCCCCCAGACTCATCCTGGGGTCTCCCACTGGCCAAATCTAACTGGAAGCCAGCCAGAGGTCAGGGAGGGCATGCCATAGGGTCAGCCTCCCTGAGCTTTGAGACAGGTTGAGGGATGAACTGAAGGTACTGAGCACAAAGGAGGTATAAGAAAAGTAGACATAGGTCCTCTGTCCTCAGGGAATGGACCTCTAGCTGCAGACAGAAACCTGACAAGCGGCTAGTGATGGGCTGGTGTGGGTGCAGGATAAGGGTCTTGTTTAATTTACACGGAATCATTGGGAGTCCACCGTAAGGGGCCCTGGGAGGGGCCCGGAAGGAACCAAGTCCTCAGGCGTCAGGAAGAGCTGGATCTGTTCCTCTGTGGTGGCTCCATTTACTTGTCAGCCCAGCTGTGCTCTGGCATCCTGTCGTTCAAACATTAGTCTACATGTTGTTGTGAAGGTATTTTTGTTGGTGGGATTAACATCTGTAACGGGTCGGCTTTACCTTAAGAAGATTAGCCTCCATAAGGCAGGTGGGCCTCATCTAGTCAGTTGAAGGCCTTAAGAACAAAACTTAAAGCTAGGATTTCTCAAAGAAGAAGACATTCTGCCCCAAGACCATAACAGAGAACTCCTGCCTGAGTTTCCAGCCGACCTACACATTTCAGACTGGCCAGCCCTTCACAGTCATGGGAACCCATTCCTATGAGTAAATAAATACATACATAAATAAATATATACATACATACACACCTCCTCTTGGCTCTGTTTCTATGCAGAGCCTGACTCGTGCAATGCCAGCAACTTCCCATTACATGGTGTATGACCCCAAACTCCTTTCCCATGGCCTCCAAAACCTCACGTGGTCCAGCCTCAGCCTCCCTGCCTCTCTTTTAACCTCATTTCCTAATCCAGGGATTTTTCCAACTTCAGGTGCTTAGGAATCACCTGGGGAACTTGTGACAGTAGTCTCCTGGGGCCCATCCCCAGAGACTGAGATCCAGTAGGCAGGGGTGGACCCAGGAATCTGCATTCTAACAAATGCATCCAGCAGGCTGGTGCTGCTGGGCCAAGAACCGCAGCTGGAGTAACGCTGGGTAATCTACTCAGCCCACCACACCTGATTGTTTCCTCTCGGGGGTTCAGAGTTTTTGAGGGTTACTTAGCTAAGTCACTGCTTCCGCTCTTGGAGCCATCTGCCACTGCCAAGTGCCACATCATCTAGGTATCCCAAGAGCCTGTGTCTGTCTGCCAGCCTGGAAGCAGCCATGGCGAGGGGGATGTGTTCCACTGGCCCCCATTAGTGCCACAGCTGGATTTGATCTTAGAGCTGCGAGCCCAGGTCCTAGGCTGCACAGCTGCCTGAAATAAGCTGGAGCACACAGGGTGAGCTGCATGCATATCAGGTTGGGTTCCCACTCTTGCCCTCCATAAGTTGGCAATGCCTGGCCACATGGCCCCGGGGTGTGTGAGCTGGATCTTTGGAGGACAGGACTTCAAAAGGAAGATCAGGGTCCCAGTGAGGGAGGCATCGTGAGCTTGAACAAAGGATGGAGGAGAGAAGGTGAAGGTTAGGTCTTTATTTGAATGGAGTAGAAGGTTCCTGGACAGGAGCAGTGAGGTTCAATCTGGTGGGGGGTCCTGGGAGGACAGTGAAGAGCCCCTGGAGGTCTGATGTGGAAGAGGGGCATGCTCCAGGAAAGGGACAAGAGGCCGGGGGAAACACAGGATGAGTGAAGGCTTCGATGGCTTCATGACGCCGAGGGAGGAGCATTCTGGGAGCCGCAGGACAGTGCCTGTTCTGTGGTGGACAGTTAGGAGAAAGGCAAGCAGGTGAGGAATGAAAACAAGGCAACATGATTCTGATTCTGAGTCTAGATGCCTGCAGAACGGGAGCCCCACTGACCGAATTAGTAGACACAGGAAGAAAAACTGCTGGGTGATGGGCTTGTGAGCTTGGAAGGATCCTTACCAGTCACCGTCCTAGGCTTAATGTGTCCCCCCCCCCCAAAATTCATATAGTGAAGTTCTAGCCCCCAGGACCACAGAACGGGCTGTACTTGGAGATAAGGTCTCTAAAGAGGTAATTAAAGTAAAATGAGGGTATTAAAAATGAGGCCCTAATCCAATATGACTGGGGTCCTGCCTCTGCTGCGGCTTGACCAGTGAAGGAGGATTTTTGTGGCGAGAGGAGATTCGGGCACGGACACATACCAGGGATGACCATGTGAGAACACGGTGAACACCAGCCCCGTGCCCATCGAGGAGAGCTGCCTAGGAAGGAAACAACCCTACAGGCACCCTGATCTCAGACTTCCAGCTTCCGGAACCATGAGAAAATTGATTTTTTGTTGTTTAAGCCATCCCGTCTGTGGCCCTTTGTTAGAGCAGTCCCAAAGAACCTACATAGTCGCCCAGTTGAATCTCCCCCATTTCACCGATGGGCATAGTGAGGCCCGGGGAGGAAGCGCCTCGCTCCACATGGTGGAGTCCAGCCTCCCGCACAGGGCTCTTGACTCCAAGCAAGCAGTGGTTTTTCTCCATACAGTACTGCCTCTTCCATCATGAAATATTGACCGTCTCCCTGTCTACAGTTTAGTTCGTTCAAACAGTTCGCTGCCACTAAAGCAAACTAGCCTGTTTGTTTTTTTACATAATGATTTTCTCCTGGAGTCCTCTGATTCCACACTCTGGAAGCTGCGTACTCTCTCTCCAGCCCTTGCATCCGAATACCCGGTCCTGATGGCCCAGCCCAGAAAACAAAGCTTTGGTCCCAACCAGGGGATGAGGTGGGGAGCTTCACCTTAGCCCCCGGGGGTGGAGATGCTGGTGGAACATTCAGGCAGTTTCCAGGAGGCAATCAGAAGAACAGAACTACAGTCAGGAGGGAGATGGGACTAGAGCCATTGGCTTTGGAGCTGTCAGCGTGGAGATGTGGCTGAGTTGTGAGGACGTGAAATCAGGCAGAGTGTGGAGAGAAAGGGGAGGAGAGATCTCTTCCCCAAGACTCTTTGGGTCTCATGCAAGAGAATCTGCCTCTGCATGGCTTAATTGGTACAGGAGGGTGTGTTGGGAAGATACCGGAACTTCTCAGAATCCAGAGAGAAGATGGGCATTCAGGCTCCGGCGGGGTGTGGACCCGAGACCAGGGAGCTATGGAGAAACCAAGCAGGCCCCTGGTCTCACGCTGAGGCTGGGTGTCCACTCGGCCCGATGCATTAGTTCCAATGTCTTTGCACATAATAGAAAACTCTGACTCAACTAACCCCACACAACAGGAAAACTGTATTTTCCCACATAACAAGACGTAGGGTGTCCCAGGGGCTCCTCTGGAGGCGCTGTAGTGTATTCGGGCATCTGGCTTTTCAATCTCTCCTCTGCCAACCTCAGAAGTGGCTTTGTCATTGGCTCGCTTTCCTCACAGCCTGAAGATAGCTGCCCCATGAAGACGGGGCTTCTCTATCCGAGCACAGGGCTGTTCTTTCCTGAGCTTCTGCACCGGCTTCCCAGGAGCTCCCCCAGCCACCCTATGCTGCCCTTGCTGTAACTGGGCATGAGCTCTGAGCCAGGGGCCGTAGGATGAGTGGGATTAGCCCACGGTCATAGGGAGGAGTGGGCCTCCCAAGCAGAGTGGGAGTCCGTTAGAAACCAGGGCTGCTAGCTCAGAGGCTGCTCTGCTTCCTCTGCACCCTGGCTCTGTTCTTCCCCCTCTGTACAGCAGCCTCCACTGCACGGGGCACCACACCCCTCAACTCCACATTACCTGAGACACACGGGCAGGCTCCAAACCCAGTTCCCAATTCCTAGGACAGAGAATACACTGCAACCGGCTCCAGTGGGGGGACGAGCTCTGGCCAGTCAGCCAAGGGCACAATGATTCATGGTGAAGTCACGCCAGCCACAGGGGTGGGTAAGGGGCTGCTGTCAGAGGAAGGAGGGTATCAGGGGCTGTAACAATGCCCCAGTGATGTCCCCTGTGAAACCTTGGAGCACGTGGAGATGGTAGAGGGGAGATACAGAAGTGGTCAACAACCAGGGCTGGTAGCCCCCCCAAGAGGAAGTATTTGGAAATATGAGGGAGGGGGATTCCCTCGGTGGGCACGTTTGGGGCTGCTGTCAGCGTTTAGAAGGTAGAGACCAGGGATGCTAAAGGCCCTGAAAAGCAGGAGACAGTCCCACACATCAAAGAATTGTCTGTAATCATGCCAGTTGTACCATGCAGAGAAACTGAGGATATAGAGAAGGAACAGTTCATAAAATCTGGGGGAAGCGACAGAGAATATAGTGTATGGAAACCAGGACTGGAAGGTCATGGGGGTTGGGGGAGGAGGGAATAATTCTTAGGGCTCCAGGAGACCCCGGCATAAAGACCTGAGCATGGACAACATGAGGCCTGTGGGCGGTGACAAGGAGAAGCAGCTGGGGGCGCAGGGCGAGGGGAGGTGGCTAGATCTTCTTAGAGTTCTTCCCAGGAACATGGAAGGAGGCGGCTGGGAGGCAATGAAGGAGGGCAGGGGAAAGGGAGACTTGGGTCATTGCTTACATGAGCTTATTCTGCAGGCACTCTCAATGAAAGGAGATGGACTGTGGGTCCTGAGAGTTGCATGTAGGAAAAGCAATGATAGCCGTTTGCTTCAGCTTGCAGTTGAAGGGATGGAGAATCCCGTAGATCTTGGCCCACACCACCCAAGGTAGGTGACAGAGTGTCGTGTGAGCAGCTCTGAGGGGCAGGGAGTAAATCACCCAAGTTTCAGAGTTTAAGGACCTTGCTTTGCATCCAAGCTTCGTGCACCTGCTCCTGAAGTTGTTCTGAGGATGGGGTAAAAGGCGTCGAGCACAGTGCCGGACACGGGAGCTGTCCCCCCTGGGGCCCCAGGGCTGCGTCCTCGTCCATGTGGGACAGTTTCTGGGGTACTGGTCCCTCGGCCTTGCAGCCCTTCTATGCCTAGTTCTGTATGTGGACTCCATGACTCTGTGTGGCGGTGAATCCCTGGACTTGGTTCTATGAACCATGAGGGATTTTTTTAGTTTCTTTTTCAAGGTCTACATTTAGCGGCTGTTTAGATGCAAGCGGATTGAGGCAGGCTTGGCACACCGTTGCTTTGGCTTCACCCCCTCTCTGCTAGGAAGCCCAGACACCATTCCCCTTCTCGCCCACAGCCTTCCCTCAGCCTTCACCACCGCCCAGGCCTAGGCAGGGCTTGGGACCAGTCTTTGACAAAAGCAGGAACTGCTTTTTGACCCATGTTAACTCAAAGGCCTGGGTGTCTGAATCAGCAGCTGGGCCAGCGGGCACAGTCCAGCCTATAGGAGGTTCTTCGGGTGTCTGGGAGCCAGCAAGGTTGTACGGTTGTCACTCCTTTCCTGACCTGGCTTCTGTCGTCTCCACCTGGACCGTCCCTTCTGTCTGGCATGTCCCTCAGCTGTCCTAGAAGATGGTGTCTCCCACTTGTTTTTTGTCAGTCGTCCCACACTATCTCAGGCTGGATTTAAATAAGCATGCATGGAGGTGCCCGTGGGCCTGAGACATACTGCGATGATGTCCTGTGTGATGGGACAGTCTCTGTCCAGGTGTGATACTCTTCAGCAGAGTTCATGTCACCCTCACAAAACCTCCACGAGCCCACCACTCTGCCATCACCACATCTTCCAGAGGTGCAAATGGAGGCACAGAGAGACAAAGCCACCTGCCCCAGGTGCACAGCTATTAGGTGACAGAGCTGGGCCTGGAACCCAGGTCCTCCATCTCCAAGGCCTGTGCGCTCAGTTCCCAAGCTGTTTTGTCCCTTCTCTTCCTGATCAAGGCCGCTGGTCCCTGCTATGGACCTTATCCTGTGTGTCCTGACCCTCCAGGACTGGCTTTCCTGCCACACCTCTCCACGCCCCAGCCTTTGTAACAAGAGTAACCAGAGCCCTCACCTCTCTCGTTACTGTCATTTAGTTTTCTGTCTTTCTGGCCCATGCCCTCCACGAGGACACGTGGTTGTCTCCAGCACATAACCCCAAGGCCCAGCACGTGGTAGATGCCCAGTGGAGGTGCTCCAAATTAGTGGGTGGGTGAATGGATGGATGCTCATGACACCCTGAGAGGTTAAATAGCTCACCAGAGTCCACGAGGCAAGGAAGGGGCTGAACCCGGGCTTGGTCCCAAGTCCCGGAGCAGCAGGTCTATGCCGGCCTCCGAATCCCCCTGCCTTTGGGAGCCACATAGAAATGTTTGGCAGCAGCTCCATGCTTTTCTGTTTGATGTCTCCTCCCAGATGGCAAAGAACTACCTGAAAAGAAGGGGACATTGCCGATGACGGGCGTGTACTTATTCCCTGCTGGTGCTCGTCACGGGCAGGAGCTGTCTCCTTGTCAGGCACCCTGAGGCTGGCCGTCCGGGCTTATTTTAGTGGAGTTTATATTGTGAAAAAGAGTTTCTGTTAAACACAGGTTGAGTCATCATCTGCTTCTGCAACTGTGCCCCAGCCTGCCCTGCCTTCACCAGCACTCTCTGAGAGCTGGGTTGCACTTTCCAGAAAATTCTACAGTCTCCCTGCTGCTCCCTGGGGGTGAGATGCCTGTTCTCCAGGAGTGTCACCCCCTCCTTTGTGCTTCCTGCCCCCTCGGTACCTACCTTGGCACCTCCTCGCCCATGTCAGTAGTTCTGTCACTTTTAAATTTATGTTCCCAGGGAGACCCTAAGTTCCTCTCAGGTAACAATCGGCTTTTTGTGTCTCCATTTCTATAGCATCTGGTACGCCCGCACCGCCACTGTACATCTGTTCAAGGGTGAACCTGTTTTGTTTGCTTTGTTTACCATTGGCGTGCCTGGCTAGGAGGCTGAGTTCAAAATAGTTCAGGTGCCTTTGTCTGTGGTCACCCACATGTATTTTCATGGGTGACAAGCTGGTACAGGGAAGAGAATAAAGACGTGGGGTCAGAGCAAATGGACATCAGATCCTGGCTCGGCTGCCCTATGGTTTGGGCTCCGCCAAGCCCCCCAAGCCTCAGTGTCTGTTATCTGTACTGTGCGAATCAATTCCAACCTCATGGAGCTGCTGTAAAGGCTAGATCAATAATGCATTCAGGGTTCCGCACACCTTAGCCTTTCTCCTCTCCTAGGGAAAGGGTAGGGACTTGTGGGCCCAGGCCTGAGGCACCTGTTGTCAGAAGTATCCTTCCCTGCCGCAGCTTCGGGGTCCGACTAAGCTCCTGAGTGACTCAGGAATGAGCTCTGCACATTCTGGGCGTGGGGACTTGTTTGCTCCACTCTCTTGTTGGGCGTCTCAGATGATAAAAGTGCTTGGGCAATGGCTGTTGGAGTCGGGGGAAGATTGGTGGTCAACAGAGTTGGTTCTAGAGAAGAACCTTTTAGAAACAAACACCAGAGGCCAGTGAGGAGTTTATGGGATTTACAAACCCTCAAGGCTTTTCAGGATAGCTTTTCCAAGGTAGAACAGAAGTCCCCATCTTGGGTGTCACATATTGTCATGGGAAACCCTAGAATAGATTCCTCCTCTGTTTGCATAAAAGTTGGTTGTGCTCCCTTCTTGTCTGAGGATTAGGTTCAGTACATGATACAGCTGGAAACAGAAGGCCAGTGCTCGAACCAGAGATGAAAAAATGCCAGCCCATGTGCCGTAATTTAGCCCTCCCCTGCCCATAGCAGACATACATAATCAATTGCTGCATTGTCTATGCCATCCCTAGAATGAGCTCCTTACTCACAGTTCAGGGAACATTCAGTCCAGAATGGTGATAATTGCACTTTCTATTGGCAAAGATTTTTCTCTTTAAAAAGGGGAAAAACGACATACATATTATTGTTAAAACACGTACCACTGCACCATGTAAATATTCAGGACCCCAGGGGAGTCCATCTGAATAGTTTTACTATCAGCCTATTTTATATGAGTATAAACAATAAATACATTGCAAATTATTCATGGAAAACCACATTTAGGAATTACAGCAATTACAGATCAGTTGGATGGAATAATTACTACTATCTCTGAGTAGATTCTTCCTGGCCTAAGAGGGGAGTGCATGAGCTCTGGGATTGAATCCTCTGCTAAGCAGTCTCAGAACCAGGAGAAAGAGTCCTGAGCTATGGAGCAGCCAAAGTGACATTTGTAAGTTGGGGAAATGGTCCCTAGTACCCTGAAAGAGGAAAATGTCACATTCATTACAACTGCTTTCCGCTAAAGGTTATAGAAATCTTGACCAAAAGCAGCTTGAACTGTGGGGTTTTGGTTTTCTACCAAATGAGAAATCTAGTGGTCAGTAGAACTGGACTGGCACAGCATCTCAACAGCAAAATCAAGAGTCCAGCTTCTTTCTGTCATTTTGAGTTGTCATCCAGAGGTTGGTGGTTTGTCACTTCATGGTCACAAAATGGCTGCTGTTGCTCCATGTACCATGTTTGCATTTAAGACAGGCAGAGGCAGAAGAGACCTGACAGTAACATTTGTCCTTTTTTATCAGGAGAGCCCTGAGAAGACTTCTACCTTTGTCTCATTGGCCAGTGCAGGGTCACATGGCCACCCTTGTGGCAAGGGATGCTGGGAAAGTGGGAGACAGGCTATCTTGGTTGACTTAGGTCATTCATGATCTTTCTTGTGGAGCTGAGCTTATTGTTACTCTGAATAAGCAGGGGTTCTGTTAGCAAGAAAGAAGGGTCCTGGAAATTGGGTAGGAAAATGATAGTGTCTGTAATAGATACTCAAGGATACCACGCCCCAAGTCCCCTTGAGCCATTACAGGCATCTCTAGTAAATAGAGCTGTAGATGACTTTGTTGTTTCTATTTGTTCATTCATTCATTCATCATTAATTCATGCATTCAAAACATATTTAGTCAGTGCCTAGTAGAGGACAGAAATTGTACTAGGATAGGAGGAGGACAGAATTATTTAGGAACAAATAACAGGGGTGGAGGATATCAAAGAAAACCTTCTAGAGAAAGTGATATCTAAGCTGAGAATAAAATATAAATTTGCCAACTTGGTATGTGTGTGTGTGTGTTGGAGTGGAGAGGTGGATGCCTGAGGGGCAGGCAGGAGAAGTGAACGTTGAAGGCAGAGGTAACGGTTTCAGTGGAGGAAGAGGCCTGACCCATTTGCAGAGATGAGAGGAGGCCAATGTAGCCAGAACAGAGAAAATGAGCCTGGGAAGAAAGGCAGACACTAGACACCAAAGTGCCTTATGAGCCAACCTGAGTTTAGCCTTTGTCCTGAAGGTCATACCTGCCGCAGCCCTGTGCAGGTGCAGCCCTGTGCCCAGCTCTTGCTAGTAGGTGGCAGATAAAAATGGCCCTAGCCACTGGCCCCCAGTAGCAAGTGGCCAGCATATCAGCCTTCTTCATGGCTATATTATCAAGACTCTTTTGGTTATTAGGGGGTGGGAAGAGGGAATGGTTTAATTTAAAGAAGATGGAGGGTAGTTATTGGTACATGTTATTAAAAAGTCCAAGGAGTGTTGGCTTCAGGCACAGCTGGATCCAGAGGTTAAAATGATGTCATCATGAATCTATCTCTCACTTTTTAGACTCTTTCTTCCTTTGCGTTTTCTTCATTCTTAGGCAGGTTCTCCCTGAGTCACAGCAAGTAGCCATCAGAAGTGCTAGACTTATCTTATGAACTGGGGGCCCCAGAGGACACAGAAGAAGTTCCAGTGGAGGGTCTATAGAGAGCTCTCTTTGGCCCATCTTGGGTGACATGGCCATCCCTGATCAGATCTCTGAGGCCACGGGATGCTGTGCTCTAATTGACAGGCCTGAGTCAAGTGCCTGCCCCAGGGGCTTACAGGATGAGCAAGAGAGAAGAAAGCAATTGAGATGTTATTATGCTCAGGTCAACTGATGACTGAATGCCAGGTGGCCCCTCGTGTCTCATTCTTACTTCCTCCATCATTGCTGGACCACCCCTATATTCGCCCAGCTCCTGCCTTCCTGCTGCCCATCCATTAGACCTGATGACTTACATAAGCTCCCCCACAATGAGCCTCAGTCCTCTACCCAGACAGGAAGTGCCTCTCCGGCTCTGGGTAAGTCGTGGCTCCTGTTTCCCCAGCTACTGTTGTTACTGGCCCGGAGAGAAATAGGAACCCCCTACCTTCCTTCTCCCTCCACTTCTCCACCTGGCAGAGCCTAGCCAACATCACTGATTAATTCTGCCTTTAATAAAAATGCTGAAGTCTCCTTACATTGCATAAGGCAGGGCCATGGGCCCTGTGTGTTGCTTTCTGTGCAGAAGAGTTTCGCAGCAGCCTAGCCAGGATACCCACTTGAAGGCATTGATTTATTCTGTCCAACACACAGCACTGCTTGTTAGCACTCTGTCTGACAAGAAATATCGAGCCTACATCCAAGGTCTTACAAAAATATGAATAGATCCCCATCTGGACTCTGAGTTAATGGAGTGTTTTTCTCACTGAATGGAAAACTGAGACAGGGAGTGCCAAACAGCTTTGCTGAGGCACGGGCCCTGCCGCCTGTCCTTCAAGGCTACCTCCAGTTCCTTCTCTCGAAAGCTCCTTCGGGAATCCTCAGTGCGCT
This sequence comes from Smutsia gigantea, assembly GCA_032199065.1. Lineage (NCBI taxonomy): Eukaryota > Metazoa > Chordata > Mammalia > Pholidota > Manidae > Smutsia > Smutsia gigantea. The sequence goes on from JAVSCE010004566.1 coordinate 460,042, forward strand.
CTTCAGGACTCTGGGTTGTAAGTGACAGAAAGCCAACTCAAACAGGCACAGGCAGAAGTAAGTGAACTTATTAGTTCTTCAAACTGAAAATCCAAGAGTGGCTGGATCCTGGGGCTTTAAAAATGTCAGGACCTGATATTCTCTTTCTTTCTCTCTCTGTCTCTCTCTCAATCTCAGTCTCTCTCTCTCCTCACTCTCCTTCTCTGGATCTGCCGTCCCGTGTATGGACTTCGTTCTTAAGCAGAATCTCTCCTCTAACAGCTCCTGGAATTTCCAAGACACATTCTTAGAGCTTAGTAGCTTCAACAGGAAGAGGGTGTCTCTTTCCCACATTTCCCAGTGGCTGCCCTGCTGCTGACAGTCATTGTCTTTGACTGGCTCAGCTTTGGTCATAGATCTAAGGTCTAGACCAGCCCTGCCACCTGTTTTTGCATGACCCACCAACTAAGAATGCTTTTTACACTGTAAGTGGTTGGGGGAAAAAAACCAAAAGAACAGTATATTGTGGTATGTGGAAATGATATGAAATTCAAATTTCGGTGTCCATAAAGCTTTATTGGAACATAGCCACGCTCATTTGTTTATGTATCGTCTAAGGCTGCCGTTGTGCTACGAGTGGCTGGGGCAGGTTATCTGGCTCACAAAACCAAACATATTGACTTTCTGGCCCTTTATAGAAAATGTTTGCCAACCCCTGGGCTAGACACTCAGTGTAAGCCAGTGGGATGCCTAAGTCAAGGGCCCGCTCTTGGAATCCGGGGGTGGAGTCAACCCCAGCCAATCAGACCACAGGAGGAGAGTGGCAGAGGCTTTCCAGAAGAGGATTGAGGGCTGGGTAGACACAACAACAGGTATCCACTGTACCTGCTGTCTTACACTAGGGTCTCCCAGAAGCAGATGAGTGTGTGAGTATTTGTCCCTTAGGTGGCTAGTTCTCAGGAAGCCCTGCAGGGGTGGAGGGAAGGAGAGAAAAGAGGCCAACATAGGGTACTTTGTTGAGGACCTACCACTGTGAGTAACTGAGATTCATCCTGCTGGGGATTTCTGGGGGACAGTGTGGGGCACACACCTCAGTATCCCAGTTGAGGAGCAAGGGAGCTGGGGTGTTCCCCCTCCAACCCCAACCAGCCCCTGGTTCTTGTGCATACGTGTTGTTCTGTCTTTCCTGGGTGACTATGAGGCAATTTCCTTTTCCATACTCCTTTCACTTAGTGGTTAATAAAGTCCTCCTCATGCATGGACATCTGGGAGAAAGAGTGAGCAGTCCCCAAGAGGCTGAAAAATAAAAGCTCTTTTGTTCACCCTCCCCAGAAACCTTGCTAAGAGACCCTGGAGCAAGTGTGTCACCGCTTCAAGGCTTCTTCGGTGAGCTACATATTTCACAGGCAGTTGGTGTGACCCCATTCCATTCACAACCGGGAGTTTGGGTCCGTCAGAAGTCCGGTGCCTAAGGAATGGGAATGCCATCAGCCGCAGAGCCATTGTCCTCCCTCAGGAGGGTCTCTCCCATCCTCCCATGTAGCATCTCATGCCCTCCTGTTTCCCCGTCCTTTGTCTATGACATATATTATTTATAAGTGTATCTTGAAAACCATGCACATGTGATATATATCATTTAAAATTTATTATTATTAGTTCAACAAAGTTTATTGAGTACCTTATGCCAGGTGCTGGAAATACAGTAGTGGGGAAAAAGCAGCCCCAAATCCCTACCCTCATGGGACTTAACACCTAGTGGAACTATTCATTATTATTGTTACTATATAATGAAGATATAATAAATGGCTATTGTGGCTATTGTTAGAACACTGGGGCTGCGCTGGTGGATTTTAAAGTACTGGTTTGTGGCATTCTTCCATTTTAAATGATTTTCTCCTGAAGAAGACTTCTTTTAGCTCAGCCACCCTATCAACAAGAGTAGATTCCTGAATGTTTCCGTGTGTATCTGTGTTCGGTTAAAGCTACTTTGGCAGCAGGTTTCAAAGCTGTTTGTGATTAGCAGGTGAGCGTATGACATTGTTTCATTAACAATGCCCATAGCGCCAGCAGGATCGGGGCTCCTGATGGCTCCCTGAGTGACCCTGACGCCGATCGAGTGTGATACTAGAATTATCTACCTGTTTCCATGCTGCTTTGCCCTGCGATCACCACAGACACGCTGCCTTTAAAAAAGGCTGTAGTGAGGAGAGATGATGGCATCTGTGGCTAGATCTAAATCTGAAAACAAATAAAAACTCATGGGAAGTTTCTTGGTTACTAAAGAGCAGATACCAAGGGGTGTTTCTACACCGTCTTTAAAGTCCCCTCCCGTCCCCGTAACCCTTCTGCCTCCACCTACCTGCAGCCCTTGGCCAGGATCCCTTCCCTGGCTTGTCAGCATGGCTGCCCAGGAAGCCCTCCCAGGCAGGGGTCACCTTCCTCCTTGGTACTGGGGATCCAGGGAAGAACCAATACATGGCACTCCAATTTTCCCTGCTGATTATAGCCAAATATGATTAAAAACAGGAATCGGCAGATGGAGACCAAGAAGTTACCTTTATTACTGGTAACCCCTTGGGTTGGAGAAATGGAATGGGAACCAAATTAGGCAGATATGCCTACCCAGCCTGGCTGGGCAGCTGCAGGCCCCTCTGTAAGGCTCATGGTGGAGGAAGGAAGGCCGCTGGCACCTAAGAGAGCAGGGGCTCGCCTGAAGCCGGCAGCGAGTGAGGGGTGGAGAGGCCAAGAGTGGTAGATAAGCCGGGGAACAGGAGGTTTCCAGGCCCCCAGGCCCCAAGCCGCCATACCCTGCATCCCTCATGAGACAGACTGTGGAGTGGGTGGACAACCCGCAGCCCTCCTCCCTCACATCCCCAAGCAGCCTTTCCCTTTGGGCTCTGAGGATTTTGTTGCAAGTGGCTGGCAGGAGGCACGGGTGTCCCAACAGCAAGGCGCTACAGAGGTTCCACATCCTGGACCCTCCTGGTCCTTGTCCCAGTTCTGAAGCTTTGCCTGGGCCCTTTATCTCCTGAGTTTCTTTGAGGCGGGAAGGACCAGTTCTCCCCTGCCCCTCCCCTGCCCCACCCCGCCTAACCAGAGCCCCGCATGGGGGAAGAGGGGCTCAGCATGGAGTCTCCCAGACATAACTCTTTTTAAATTCTTCATTGTATTTAATGCAGTTAAATGACCCTATAAATGAATTGGAAATTTCTAAAATATATTTTTTTAAATGACACCCGCAGACCCACCACCCCACTGAAGAACCAGGAAGGGACGGAGGGTGCTGAGGCTGCCTGTGGACTCTCCCCTACCCCAGCCCCTGCCCCAGGGAGCCACTGTCTGCCATTTGTCTTTCTCAGAAGCTCTTCTGCTCTAATCACACACAGGTTTTGTCCTGAGTTTTGTCTTTATCATTTCTTTGCTTTGTTTTTTTTTTAAGTCTTACTGTGTGTTTATAGGTCTTTAAATAATTATTATTTACTTTTTTCAAATGCTACAAAAATACCATATTTTATGTAGGCTCTTGCACCTGGCTTTCTTCACTCGACATTCTCTTGCTAAAATGCACCCTTGTTGTTCTAGGCGGCTGTGGGTCCTTCATTCTCCCTGCTGTATCACATTCTTCTGTGTGAATATATGATGGTTTATTTAACCATTTTACCCATGATGGACCATTGTGGTATATTTGGGGTGGGGGTGGATAATTATAAACAGTGCTGCTTAGAATATTCTTATCCACGACTTCTGGAATGGCTCTTGGATTTATAGTAGGCATGAACTCTCTGGTTTGTGGGGTGTATGGTGAAGTGGAAAGGCCAAGTGTCAGCTTGGGAGAAAGAACCACACCTTCCTGGTCAGTTACCCAGAATGTCAGTAACTCATCTCTTGTGTTCAGCTTTATAAGATCATGCTCAATTATGTTCCAAAGTGGTCTTGAGCCCCTTCCCTGTGGTAAGCAGGGTTAGTGTCCTGATTTCTTAAACCTGCTCAGGGTTTGCACTTTACCCACCTGACTTTGAGGAAATGCGAAATGGACAAACGCCCACACCCGTGCAATCAACTACGGGAGCACAGTGGGAATTCCAGGTTTCAGCTCAGCCCCCTGGGAGACTGTCAAGCTGCAGGTGTCTTTTCCAAACCTGTCCCGTGCTGCCACCTCAGGGCACTAATGGTTAACATTTCCTCAGTATTATTCTTCAAATTCTTAAATTCGGAATTCCTGAGAAAGGTTATTATAGGGCAGTTAGGACCAGGGTCTCTGGATTCATCTGCTTGGGTTTAAATCTTAGCCCTACCCCTTTGCTGGTTCAAAGACTTTGAACAAGCTCCCTACCTTCCTTGGCCTCAGTTACTATGTGCTGGGGATAAAGAGACTCATTAAGTCATCATGAAGATTAAATGAAGATAGTAGATGCTTACTTAGGACAGTATCCGGCATAGAGTAAACATTCAATAAATGCTAGGCATCATTTTGAAAGTGAAATAATAGCTGAAATGCAGACAGCAAACTCTCTTGAGCAAACCAAGTCCCCAGTAAACGTGAGCTTGATATGACTGTGATCATTACCAGGAAAACTCCTATTCATCCTTCAAGACCCAACTGTGATATCAAGGACATATCCTCCCCTGACTCTCTATTCTGACGGCATTTTGTGCAGAACTCAAAATCCCATCTGTTGGGTCGTGTTTTTATTTCCCTGTCTGTGGTTTTTGTTGCTGTTATTTCTTCCTCTTTCCCCAACTAGATTATATCTTCCAGCATTTTATTCTCTTACTCATCCCTGTTTCCTTGATGGTCAGCACAGAGTAGGTGCTTAGTTTGTGGAACGAAGGGATGCTGTCAAGACGACACTGGGTCTTAGAGGCCTGTCAGAGCTGCCGCTCTCACGTGTGGCTGCAGAGCAGGCGGAAAAGGGAAGCCAGCCTGGCCACATTCATTCGTTTCTTCTGAGTTGCAATAATTCTGAGGGCGGAGGAGCTAAATGGTCTTTGTCCTGCCTGCTGCCCTGGCCAGTGCCTCATCAGCCCTCCAGGAGCTCCAGCCAGATGCCAGGCTGGGCCTCCAACCTGTGCCCTGGCCCACTGTATTTTCTGACCCTCCTCACCACCTGGCATCACAGAAAACCGACTTTCCCTCCCATTGTATGGTTCTCACTGGCTGCCTCCAACTAAGAATTCCTTTTGATTCTTAATTGAGTCTGGGAGAGGACTTGAACAGTGACTGCTCTTTGAGTACACTCCGCTGTAGAGGTCAATTATTTCCTTTATTTAAATAATAGCCATTGAAATGATTAGATGGCTGGGCCTTGGGAAGTCTGGGATGGGAGATCTAATCACACACAGAATTGCTAACAGAACATCTCATTTCAACCTTTTCTCCCTAATCACAAACTGCTCCTCCCTTTTTGAACATTTGGGCCCCATTGTCCACCTCTTGAGAATCCAGTCTGTGGGAATACGGGTGCCAGGGAGGAGAGACAGTTAACAAGCACATTCACTTTCCCTTAAACATGAACTAAAGGATGGAGGCTTTTCCTGATGACGAGAAGAGATGATGCTGCGAACTGGTGGCTGAAATTACTCTCACTGCTCATGGCAAGTGACAGGGGCTCTGGGCGTGATTTTCTGAACTGTATTAAATAGGGGTTGCCATTCGACTGTAGGCTGCCCTCGAGCTGGAAAATACAGCCCTCATCCAGGCAGAAAGAGCCACACCTGCCTGGTCATTTAGCCTAGAGGTTTTCTCTTGCTAACTTACCGCCTGTCCACCATGTGCCTCATCATCCCTGATGGAGACAAATCCTTCAAGTCCAGGCAGGGGGCTCATTTATTTAAGTGCCCTTATTGCAGGTATCAGACAGTAGGGTCATATACTCATATTTATTAAATGCATTCCTTCTATGTACCAGATACTATCTAGTCACACGGAATGGACACAGCAATGCCAAGATGCCAGATGTCAGAATGGTCACCTTCATATAGTACATGATAGATGATAGGCAGATAGCTAGATAGATGATAGATAGATAGATAGACAGATAGAAATAGAGATCATTTAATTCATATAGTGATAAGGGCTGTGAAGAAAATTACAAAGGGCAATGACAAGAGAGCAATGGGGCAGGAGAAACCAAAGGACTCTCAGGAAGGGACATATGAACTGAGATCTGAATGCTGACAATGAACATGTAAGGATCAAGGGAAGAACATTCTGAATGTCAGGAACAAGTGTGAAGGCCCAGGGTGCAATAAGCTTGGCAAGTATGTGGCACTGTGCCAACTTTTACAGGTAATTTGCTTAGAAATGGGGCCAAAAATGGATTGTGTTCCAAAGCACAAGGCTCAAAATATGAAAAGGACGTGCCCTGACCAAAGTATTTAAGTGAAGGACCCTGGAGTTAGAGGTCCTTTTCAAATCATTGCAGCATTAAAGGGTTAAGGGCCCCCCTGTGAGCAGCAGGGTCCTGATGCTGGAGCAGGAGATGCCCATCTCTTCCCAACTCCAGTGACATTTCCACTGAAATCAGCAAATGATACAAATCAGATATGTTTTCTAAATCAGTTTGTAAACATTTACCAGCATGCCACTGACTCCAGGGCCCCTCTGGGAATAGTGCCCTGGGCAATGGGTTGGACTCACCCAGTGACCCTTCTCACTCCCTGACCACTATTCTCTCTTGTTCTAGACACCCCAGCCTCCCAACCAATCCTCAAACTGACTAGTGGCTCCTGCTACCAGGCTTTGCACTCTCTGGTCCTTTTCCCCCAGACATCTGCAAGCCTGGCCTCCTAATCTCCTTCAGGCTTTGCTGAGATGTCTACCCCTGCACTACCTGTCTCCCTCCCTGCTCTTTCTCTGTAGGCTTTAACACCAGCTATGGTATCTTTTACTAGTTTATCTTTTTTATTCTCTGCCTCTCCCCCTGCTGGAGTATAAGTGCCAAGAGGAAAGGGGGACTTTCATCTGCTTTATTCACTATTTTATACCCAGCACTTTAGACACTACCTGACATGTAGTAGATGTTTATTCACCTTTTGTTGAATACATGTATGAATGGCCTGGTCTGAGGGGTTTTTTTTCCCTCTAGTGGATGCATCTGGCTGGTGTTGTCTCTTATTTCCAGAACAATGATAGATGCTGAGGGCCAAGCAGACCTCAGTGAGGAAACAGAAACAGGCAAGGAGGGAGGGTCATGCCTTACGTCAATAGCAGGGCCCTAGGCAGGATCATACTGTCCTCTTGTGTGAAGTAGCAGCCCTGGGAGTCCTGACGCTCCTACATCATTTAGTGAATTATTCACCCCAGAATTTTAATATCTAAAAGTTATTATTGTGCTGAATGGAATTGACATATGTTTACATTATTCTAACATTTCCGTGTGAAATCTGTTTGCCTTCATGCCGTACTATCATTTTAAGGCATGTTAAACGGAAGTATCAGAGGAGCAGTACAATTTGCAATGGGAATTCTTCTTTCCTTTGAGCTATTCTTTTTTTTTTAATTTTTACTTTTATTAAAGTAATACATGCACATAATTAAAAAATTGAAGAGCGTTAAAATGCTTATAATGAAAAATGCCAATCCTGTGCTTATTTCTCCCCTCCCCTGATTCCAGCTCCCTAGAGGCACAAGCTTCCCACTCTCTTAGCTGGGTTTTTTGCTCCTCATCTCTGTATTTTGAAATAGTTTGCATATTTCTGTTTTTTGCCTTATCTGCTCTAGACATTATCTCTCAATGTCCTGTGGTGGTGGGTGACACTTTAGCTCTCCTGGGCCCCTTTCACCCACTCCTCCCTATTTCATCTCCCAATATAGTTGGATGACACTTGTGTTGACATTTATTAAAACCATTTTTGCTGTAGAGTCAGGAAGTATACCTGACTCCCATCCTGTTCAAATCTATGCCTACTGCGTGCATAGGTAGGTACTAGCCTGAGGACAGTGGGTGGGGTGAGGATGGGGGATCCAAGAAGGACACACGAGGTTGAAAAAAGAATCATAAAGACTCACTTCCATGGGTTGGGGGAGAAGGCAGTGTTAAGCTGAGCCCTGAAGGATGATAAGGAGGGAAGCAATGGAAAGAGGGATGGCATTGCAGGCAGGGGGAGGCACATGGTGTGCCCCTCAGCTCAAAGCTTCAATCTCACAGTGGCTGGAGTCAGCAGTGAAACCAGGCTCACTAGAAGAGCTAGCCTTTCACCAGGCCCTGAAGATGAGCCAGGTTTTAGCAGACAGCCCTGGGGTGGAAGATTGTTCAGGACAGAGGAACTTACTTGCATGGCCAAGACCCAGAGGTGAAATTGATTTCAGCAAATCTGCCTCCCTGTCGCTGGATTTAAATGTCTTCCTGTTATAAACTCAAGATTTTTTTAAAGAAATAACCCCCAACCTGCTATCCCACCACCCTGACACATCATTTTGTATTCCCCACATATCCTTCCAGTCCTCATCTCTGCACAGACATACATGGTTGTCGTTTTCCCCGGCCTTGAGTTTGTGGAACCCACCGGTGGGCCTGCAGGTGCTGGGAGTTCTCACAAAAATCCCAACCTCGGTGTGTCTTTGACACTGCAGCCCCTCAGCCAGCCGGGCAAAGACACCCTGGACCTTACACTGCCGACACTTGGAACTGTGTCTTCCTGCAGAAGAGAGCATGATCATAATAGCTTTCAAAAGCATTTGGAGTTTTACTCCTCACCCTCAGCCTCCCAGAAATGGAGACCAGGAAGAAATTCCAAAGGGAGACCCAGTGCCCTTTTCTGAAGTGTATGCTTTGAGCTCTCACTCACAAGCCTCTGATAGGTAGCCTAGATTGAACCTATTTCTACTGCAGCATTCCTGGCCAAGCCTCGGAGCCTGACTTGGACATGTATAGGTAGGTAGCTTCAGGAAAGCTCCTGCGCCCCTTCACTTGTGTTTTCCCAGACTTTTAGGCAGGTTGCTTTGCCTTTCTGAGCCTTAACCTCCTCATCCATAAAATGGGGACAATAACTGGACCTACCTCCTCTACAGGTTGCTTTGGAGGTAAAACAAGGTGGTGTAAGTTCAGGGCCAGGAGGAGCGTAGGTTCCCAGCAGCTGGGGCTTTCCTCCCTCCCCCGCCCCTTCCCCTTAACAGTGTGTCTCTGAAACACCCTTCACATTTCTTGGCCCCACGTTACAAAATAGCATCCTTCCTGGGCCGTCAGCCTGGCCAACGTGTCCTTGAAGAGGTCTGTCTTGCAGGTATCCCTTTGGGCACAGGGCCAAGATTTAAATGACATTATTCTCAGTAAAGAAAATGTGAGTAGCTGTAGGTTATATTCTTGTCCCATCTGAATGGGAATCAACTCAGATAACATAGCCCCTTTCCAACAGGGAGGAAATGGAGATTCTTTCACAGTCTCTCCTTGGCTTCCACTGGATTGGCACCTTCACAGATGGGGACCTCAGTGGGTTGTCCAATATCTCACCATGGTGCCTGGCTTGTTTGTGGGTTGGGTGGATGGATGGGTATATGCTTGGATGGGTGGGTAGATGGATGGATGGATGGATGGATGGATGAATGAATGAATGGGTGGGTAGATGGATGGAGGGATGCATGGATGAGTAGATGGATGGATGGATAATGGATCAGTGGATAGATGGATGGGTAGATGGATGGGTGGTTGAGTAGATGGATGGATGGGTGGGTGGATAAATAGAAGGATGAGTAGAGGGAAGGAGGAAGTAATAAGTGGGGGTGAGTAACTCTTTCCTTCAGTCTGGCATGTCTTTGATGAGTTGGCTGTTAGTTCCTCTATGGTACACCTGTGCTCCTGTGCACACCTATGTTAATAGGTACTTTTCAAGAGGTATGTGTTAGTCCAGGTTCTCCAAGAAGCAAACACCAAGATGGGGTTAAACATGCAAGGATTTTATTAGGAAAAGTGTCTGTTTGAGGGAAAATGGAGAGGGAGCTGGAGAAGGCTGGTGAACTGTCAGACCCCAAGTAATAGAGAGAGAAGAGTTGAGTGGAAGCAGCTGAGACTGCCATCCAACCAAGGAAGGTTTAGGAAAGCTGTCTAGGAGTCCTCAAGCCAAAACTGGCCATCGGAGGAGCCCCCCATCTCCCAGGAGTGGGCCCTGACTTTGTATCCCTGTCATGTTCCATCACGAGCTGGAAATGGCCCCAGGGAAGATGGCCTCTGTGCAGAGGCCACAGCTACGGCCCTCAGTCAGTTATGCTCTGTATTTGGGAATCATCAAGGTGCATTCTCATGGGCCAACATGGGAGGAAAGTTCTATAGACATAAATTTTGGAGTTGCTGAAATTCTTGGGGATTCAGGATGCCCGTTGACATAGCAAAGTTGCCAAGAAGCCCTGAAATAAAGAAGTCTGTTGAATTCAGCATTTCCCAAATATATTTGGCTAGGGAGCCTTTTTTCATAGAAGGGTTCCAAGGACTAGAGTTTGAGATCCAGTGGTCTAAGTGTAGCCCAAGAGTTCCCAGCCAAGAGAGAAGAAAAGAGAAGAGAACAATGTGAGAGAGAGAAATAGATGATACTGATGGAGGCTGACATAGGAAACAAAGTCATTTCATTTGATTTAATAACAACCAGGCCCCGTGTATGCACAGCACACTACAATTTATAAAGCTCTTGCCCATTTGCTGTCTCCTGTGGAATGTCACTGGCAAGTGAGTCCAGGCTGGAGAGTTATGGTCCTCCTTTTGTTGCTAACGATGACATTGACCGTGGTGATCATAACTGTTGATTTACTGAGCACCCTCTAAGTGCCAGGCACTAATCTAAGCAATCCTACCTTTATTAACTTTATTCTTCCTGCACAAGAGAGTGACTGTGGCTCAGAGAGATTAAGTGACTGACTCAAGGTCACACAGCCAGCAAGCAGCAGACTGTCATTCAAATCCAGGTCTGTCTGACTCGACCGTCTCTGCCAGCAAGTGAACTCAGCCACCCCTTCTGGCCCCTCTCAGCTCCTCCCTTGCCTGATACAGCAGCAGGAATATGCAGGTCCCCCTAAGTGGTCTTTTTATAACCTGCTCTATATCACAGTGAGAAATAGGGATATATAAAGTAGATGTGATTTTTCTTCCCCCTTTCTGTTACTGCCTTTGTTTATTGAGGGACAAATCATTGCTTTTTCGTTTCTAGCACAATAAAAATAAAAGATATGCTGGCAATCTGTTTAAAAGCTTGTGCAATTCCAGAATTTGAGCTGTCAATTTATGCCGCACACTGATCTCACAGACATCATGGTGCCTGCCTCCTGGGCCCTCCAAGGGCTTCTGAAGTTGCCGCTGTCAATCACATCTGGGCATCCACAAACTCAGAGGTGGACTTGGCCACTTCACTGGCTCCAGCTGAACCCCCAGAGGACAGACACAGCTGTCTTAGTGTAATTGTTGGAGCTGCTTTGGGGCTTGTAACAGAAGAGGGCTCCCAGGTGTGGGAAGGTTCTGTTCCTTTGACGCCCATCTCCATGTTCCAGTCTGAGTCTTGGGTTCACAGAGAAGTAAATGTGTCTGTCTCTGTGCTGCAACAGAGAAAGGGGTTCTAGCAGCACTTTAGTCCTGCCCGTGTGCTCATCTGCCCCAGACCAGAACGTCAGCACCATGAGGCGAGGCCTAGAACAGTCCCTGGTACACAGCAGGTGCTCAGTAAATATTTGATGGATCAACGAATAGATGTCACATGCACATGGGAGACAAACACAAGCTGGGGGAATGGGCAGAGGCAGCCATCAGCCAACGGGCGTGCCTTCTGGTCCTTCCTGCTTCTCCCTTCCCACAGGCAAGCCTTCCGTACCTCTCCTCGGCCTTCCCAGCTCTCCTCTCTCTTGTCCTTTCTCTCTTGTTTGCTGTCTTTCTCTGACTGGCTTCTCCTTCCTCCCAAGATGATCGGGATGAACCAGGGAAAGAAAGCTGCAGAAACAGAGAGATTTGCTTTGAGCGAGTCCTATCTCTCCAGGCTTCAGCTGCCTCATCTGTACAATGGGAAGAATGCACCCACCCCCATGCCTGCTGCAGAGGAGCCACAAGGATGTGATGGGAGTGAGCTAGCAGGTGGACAGAGAGTCAGGAATGTCGGTGACCAAAGACTCCCCCTTGTCCAGGAAGGCAGTACCTCTCTGGAAGCCTTGTGTGTTGGGGTGCACAGAGCCTTGGTTTGGAGTTCAGCAGGGGACACCCCGGTAGAGGGAGCAGTACAAGCAATCCAGTCTTAGAGTCTGAAGCTACATATGTCAACTGTCAGGGAGAACGACAGTTCCATTAGGCAGCTGCCCACTCTCTGTGTGAGTGATTAAAACGTCGCCATCCATCCTGCACTCTCTATACATCATTTTGCCAGCCTGGCATTTCATCAAGGGCCGTGTGCACACTGGGCGTTCATGTCATTCTCCGAGGGCTGCATGGAGGCAGAGTTGGTGGGAGACATCTGTGCAGCTTGTCCCTGGGACACCTTGGACACAAAAGCTGGTGAGAGCTTGTAAGGCAGCAGGAGGCCCGTGTGCGAGGAGAAGGGCCAGCTAAGGGGCTGGGACGGGGGCGGTCACTGGAATCGAAACTGGGGGACCTGGGGATCACCCAGCCCTCATTTTACAGACCAGTGAGATGAGGCTAGGGCAGCCAAGCTCCCTGTGTCTGACCACTCTCTGAGTGAAGGATTGTTGGCTTAGTGCCATCTGCCTCCTCCAGAGCTGGGTCCCATGCAGATCGAGTTGCCAGGTGGTGGTATCCTACAGTGCCTGCTGACTTGCAAGGAGGGATAACCGATGTCAACACAGCAATACTAAAAACCGCTAACATTTGTCAAGTGGTAACAGTGTACCCGGCACTGTGGATATTTCTACAGCGATGCCATGGGTGTCTTCCTGGAAGCCCCACTTTCTGTAAAATCATGGACCGAAAACTGCAGGGCTTAAGCAAATAGGGTTGGGGGAGCCACTCCAAAACCTTGGGAACTTTGTAACCAGAGCATACCCAGGAACAGTAGGGTCATGCAAGAATACTGGCTCACAGTTGAAATGTGTCCCCAGCTTCTCTGTGGGTCACTTCCGTGCTTCCTTAAAGGACACACTGAAGAGCTCCTGTTTTCTTTTTTGAGATGTGGAGCCCAGAGGCACTCACTTTGCATAGAAACAATTTTCTTCAAAATTAAGAATTGGATCCAGGCTGTTGCCTTTTCCATTCGCCCACTGTTTTCCTACAGCGAAGCATCTACAAGCTATTTCATCTCATTCAAAGCTCCCCCGAATAGCTTAACAGAGAGAGGCATGTGCAGTTCTCGAAGCCACTAAATCAGTCACTACTTGCAATAGAGAAGAGCTCCTGGGTAGATTTTCTCCTTTTTCTGGCTAAGATCTTCATATGCTGCTAAGACTTGATCATTTTGAGAAAGCTTGCCCATGATTGCTTCAAAACATTGATGGCCTGTAAACCAACAGGTCACCTGCATTCCATGGCCCCCACTCCCTCAGTGACCAACCACATAGGGGGTAGTTGTGGCCAACAGGCTCTCTCTGCTCAAGTCCTCACACCACCCCAAGGAAGCAGGCACTACCGAGATTGCCCCCATTTTACAGGTGCGAAGACCAAGGCTTAAGACACTTGCCCAAAGCTACGCAGTTGATAAGTAGAGCACATCCTTAGAGCTAGTGTGGCCAGGCCCATCGTGCATGCCCCACAGGTAGGGGCACTCTTCTTTGGAGGCTAGTGGTGGCCCTACCGACTCCCCTGCACCTAGGAGGCAGCAGCGCTGTGTTGTTCCCACATCAGAAGGCTCCAGGCCCTCCCCACCTGCAAGCCGCACTTCCTCCCTCCCTCCTGGCCTTCACACAAGGGGCCCCCATGTCTAGGCTTGGTCAGCACGTCCGGCCTCTGCCCGTGCCAGGATAGGCAGTACTGGGCCTATTTCCAAAAGGACCAGATGGTCTCTCTGGGCACATCTGCCCAGAGTTCATGCCACTGGCAGGAGATGACACACATAGACCTCAGAAAAGTGGCTTTGAAATGGGGCCCAGGGGCTTGGGGGTACAGAGTGCAACTTCTTTGATCAGAAACATTTTTCTGCCCCATAATAGGATTATAAGAGTTAACCTTTTATTGAGTGTCCCTATGTGCCAGACTCCAGACATCTTTACATAAGTCAGCTTTGCTTTATGCTACTCAAAGTGTGGTCCATGGACCAGCAGCCTCCGCATCACCAGGAGCTTGTTAGAAATGCAGAATCTCAGGCCCCTCCCAGAGCTGCTGCTGATGAACCTGCATTTTAACCAGATCCTGGGTGATTCCTGTGCTCACCGAAGTTTGAGGAACACTGAGCCAGACTTTACATTTGTTTTCCAGGAGAGGACACCGAGGCTCAGAAAGGAGTACTGAGTTGCCTCGAATCACAGAGCTGGGGAAGAGGCAGAGCTGAGATGTGAATTCATCTGGCTTGCTCCAAAGTCCAGGCGCAGTGTTCATTTAGCAGGCTCTTCCAGAGGGCCTCTAACCCGGGCTTGGGTCTGAAGGATTCCAGGGTGAAGGAGTCTTTGTCCCTTTCTCAGGGACTGGCCTTTTAGCAAGAGGTGGGGTGACAATGGAGTGGTCACGACGTTTACTGCGTGGCAGTTGCCATGACAGGAGACTTAAGGCAGAGGAGCCCAAGGCCACGGGGGCCAGGAAGGGGGTCCGGCAGGAAGAAACCGGCAAGACCTGAAGAGCAACATGAGCCTGCCCAGCGCCACCTGCTGGGTGCCCAGAGTCATTCAAACGTCCTGCATCCTGACTCACGGGATCGTCACCGCACCGGGGATGGCTCATCTGAACAGCACAGCTCTTCTGCACCAAGTCTCAGGGCTCATGCAGGTGGTGGAGGTACGATTTGAACCCAGGCAATCTGGCTCTCATCCTTATGTGGTCCTGCCTCCCGGTAGGGGAAGAATTGCAAAGCAGATCGAAAAGCGTGAGCAAAACCACATAGTGTCTCTCTCTGGTGAGTGGTTAACTAGGATTTGGTGGCAGCCCTGGGCTCCTGTGCTCTCTCCTCATCCCTCTTCCATCCAGTCCTGCCCCTGACCCAGAGAGGAGCATGGGGGTCCCGGCCGGGGAACACTTGTTGCAGATTGGTGCCGGTGCAGAAACTTCCCACCTGTTTCCTAAGTTCCCGTTGGGGCTGAGACACCACAGCTGATGGGCACCAGTAGCCGGTGGGTCGTCCTTGGCTGAGGAGTAAAGATCCGAGGAAGAGGGAAGACAGCCTGATTTAGGGGGCAGAGATATGCTTCTGGGTCAGGTGGCCTGGATTTGAGTCCCAGAGAAGCCGTAGAACCTCTGGTAGGAACAGCCTACCTGGCCTTTGTGGACTGCATGTGGACGCCCCCTTGCCAGCTAGCTTAGACGGCCACTGAGGACTCCAGCCAGCAGTCTCAGTTCCATGAGAGCCCCTGAGCTGCCCCCAAGGACACCATCTGGCCCTCCCAACAAAATTTTATTGTGCCAACCTGCATGTGGGCTGGTTGTTGGTGCTGCCATAGTTCATAAGACACTCTGGGTGTCCCTCCTGTGTTGCAGACTCTTGTATGTCAGGGATTCCCTTGCTGTATTTGAATCACCTCTCCTAGTTCCTGAAGAGAAGGGAGGGATCTCGTCCATTAAACATGAGGCCCGGGTCAGGGTGGGAGAGGCATGTTTATTTCCCAGCCACTTGAGTATTTCTGAGCTTGTTGGGGTCCGGCCAGTGTTCTCAGCATGTAAACTTCCAGAATTACTAACTCTGCATGATTTTTGTGGGCTGAAACTCCCCTGGTTGTGGAAGCTGGCTGGAAAACACACAGGTGAAATTATTCCAGGAACACCACAGATCCAAAGCACCAAGTAGGTGGGTGGTAGGACAGTGGGAAAGTGACTGTTGATTTTAATTTAGCCCAGCAATCAGGGGTCTGGGAAACATGACTCACAAATTTATCAGAACTATTAGCAGCCCGTTTCCAAACTGCTAAACTGACTATGACTTTAAGAATAGGAGGTTCCCCTCTATAGCTGCTGGTCTTCATATCTGTCTCCCTAAGCCAATAACATCACAGTTATTTTTATGTTGCCTATTGTTCTGAGTGGAATTATCCTCCCAACCCTGCTGATACGGGGAGTTTCTAAATGAATTTTCACCTCGCTGGAAGGCTAAATTTATGGCTGCCTTTTCTGATTTTTCTCAGCAGCCCCCAGCCCTGCCCACAAGTCCCCCAGCACACACACAACTCCACCCTTAGAAACCTGGCTCATCTGCCATCTTCTGATTCATTCTCCATCCAGTTGCCCAGCTGGCCAGCCATAGTCTTGCTTTGAGATGGATCGTTGACATGACCAAGGGGCATCCTGGCCAGCCAGGCCATTCACCATAGGGGTCTCCCTCGGCTTTGGCATCAGCCTAGAGCTCAGAACTGGTGGCTGTCCTGCAGCCAGAAAGGGAACCAGCTCCGCCTGGAGCAGCTCTTTTGTGCTGGGCACTTTGCATGGCCCAGCAGAGAAGGAATGATCCTGCTGTAGACGTGGAAACTGAAGCCCAGGCAGAACGCGCCATGGTCAGTGGCAGGGTTGGAATGTGAAACCATCGCTGAGGTCGAGCCACTGCCCTGAGCCCCCAGCTTGTCTACACAACTGGAACAGAAGTTTGCAGAGGAAAGAGAAGAAGTCTGTTTCCCCCTTTGAAA
This sequence comes from Smutsia gigantea, assembly GCA_032199065.1. Taxonomy (NCBI): domain Eukaryota; kingdom Metazoa; phylum Chordata; class Mammalia; order Pholidota; family Manidae; genus Smutsia; species Smutsia gigantea. Next base: position 476,696 of record JAVSCE010004566.1, read on the forward strand.
AGAGGGAGAGGCTGCTTCCCCTGTACTGTCAAAGCAGTTCAGTTGAGGGATTGATTTTTCAATAAGCCACCCAAATGACGGTGCATTTACTACTCATGTCACCGACGGGGAGTACGTTAGTAATTGGAATGCGCCATTGGGATATGGCAGGTGTGTAATAATATGACTTACATCCTTGGGGGGTCGGTTTAAGGTACATGATGGTTATTCAAGGGCCTGCGCTGTAAAATGAGATGCAGATAAACACCACTGAGGTGTTCAGAGACACTGCAGCTCTTGCAAGGATAATGGCCACAGAAACTAGGGAGGGGATGCCGAGAGGGGAAGGGTGGCCAGGAAGTACTCTCCCCACAAGCATGTATTAATAAATGTGACGAGCACATATTCCCCATATTCCCTGCTAATACAGATGCCAGTCTCTGAGGAACCCATATGTTTGCCTTGTTTCTTATATCTTAGATTATTCTCGTAATGACTACTGCCGTTGTGCCCATTCTTCCAGGATACAATGAGTATATATTTGTCACTGGGCTGTTACAGTCTTAGTCAGATTTTACAGTTCGGTAGGAACTCAGAATTTTCCCTCTCCTGTCATCATTTGCCACTGCTCTTTGAAAGGGGAGAGAATTGGAGTTGCAGAATTAGCCAGAGAAAGTTAAGAGACACTTTGGAAACTATCTTCAGCCACATTCAGGGCTTTCTGCAGAGGACACCACTTTGTACTCGGAACAAATGGGCTTACGTGTACAGGAGAGGTTTGGGTTAGAAGTCAAGGGCGAGAAGGGAGGCAAGAACGCGTAAAGGTAAAGAGCACAGCTATGGAGTCCTGTGGGCTCCAGGTCGAGACCTTGCACAAGTCAGGGTGCTTCTCTGAGACATGTGTTGTCTCCTTTGTGAAGTAGGGAGAACACCCCCCTCTGCAGAGGGCATTAGGGAGATGAAATAAAACAATGAATGTCAAGCACTTAGCACAGTGTCTGACCTCTGGGTCACTACTGTTAATGTGACCGTAATTGAATGTCTGATGGTAAGCACTGTGGAAATGTGGGAGACATCTTTGAAAAGGACATAGTCCCAGAGAAGCTGCTCTGACATTCACAATCCTGCCAACAGAGGGACTGCCACCAACCGTGGGACTGTGGGACTCTGAAAACTGGGGTAAAGGTGATTTGGGCAGGGGGCCCCTTAGACGCTCTGGGGCCCAGCTTGATGTGGAGTCCTGAGGATGCCCACAGATTCGTTAGCATTTCGGCAACTTTCTCCCAGTGAATTCTTTTGAACTGTTTTGTTACTTGATCTCCCCTTAGGCTATTTTGCCCATCAGCTGGGAGAAGCCACCCCAGCTGTTTCAATCCAGAGATCCTTCGGCATGGCGCACAGAAAACTGTTTTTTCTCGTGGTAATCATTTCTTGAGATATAATTCCCTACCACACAACCCACTTTAAGTGTTACAGCCCTAGACAACCAGTACTCTCTTTTCTATCTCTGCAGATTCCCCTTCTGGAAATTTCACATAAACGCAAAATTTCATACAATACTGGTCTTTTGTTATTGGCTTCTTACCCTTTGCATGATGTTTTCAAGGTTTACCCATGAACCTTGTGTCCGGAGAGCCACGTGTCTGGACTTCATTCCTTTTTTATGACAGAATCATACCACCATATGCGGATATACCACATTTTGTTTATCCATTCATTAGCTGATGGACATTGTGGTTTCCACCTTTTAGCCATTGTGAATAGTGCTGTGGTGAACATTCGTGTACAAGTTGTAGATTCCATTCTGCTTCTCCCTTAAAAGCAGATCTCCATGGAAACAATATTGACAATATCCAGTATTGACAATATTAACTGGAATTGAAGACAGGACACTTTAAAAGGATACAAATCTGAAGGCAGATTGAAAGATAACCCTGATACCTGTATTTGCATCCTTATTTCATGGCTTGCACTGAGAGACCTGGACAGAACAGCCCCTGGCACTCACCGGGAAATTTCCTGGGAAGACATCATTGCAGACATTGTCCTCCATCCCAACATGTGCATCCTATGAAGATACATGAGACAAAATTTTCCTAGGTCTTTCTCAAGCCAAATGTAGTAAGAACCGTAATTCTAAGGAATGGATGCATTTGTAGCTTATGGATGCTGAATCTCATTACTGGTCATACGTCCCTATTTGCTGTGGTCACTAGGGTGTCTGGAGGCAAATTTCCAGGTCAGCTCTAGCAACTGTTCAGAGCGGGCTCTGTACCAAGCACTCTTCATGTATTAACCCATTTTGTTCTCGGGCAAGTCTACAGGGTGCAGGGACTATTTATGACACCCATTTTATAGATGAGAAATCAGAGGTAGAGGACTTGACCAAGGTCACACTGTAGAAGTGGCAGAGCTGGGGTTTGATTAAATCTAATTCTTTTATTCTTCTCAAGTCCAGGCTCTGAACCGCTTTCTGCATAACTGCATGCATTTTTACAAATCTCCCTGAAATCCTTTCTGAACAATGGAGGAGAGGTATAGATCTCCTTAATCTTTAGCTTCTTTCATTCACTGCTTAACTTAACCCTGATCTGATCCCAAATCTGATTATCACTCACCTATCCTGAATCTAATTAGGATGTCCTTCTGGTATCCAAAACCCTTATCTGTCAGTGTCTTTTCCATATCACAGTCAAGATCAGCTGCTTGAATAAAGAGGGCAGGTTTAATTTGTCCTTTTAGGCTTTTTTGAGTGTCTAAAGCTTTCCTACAATTTCTCCTTATGTTCCCACTCTCATCTCCTTAGACCTCTTATGTCAACCATCAGTTATCAATAAGAGAAAGTAATTAGGATGTGGTGCTGGGACCATTCTGCCTTGAGGCCTCACCTGGATGCTCTCCACCTCAAGCATCACCTCTGTACAGACCCCCGTGCAGCTGGGACTGTTGGGCCAGGTGAGGTTCCCGAGAACCTGTGGTATTCTCAGCAGCCATCATGCCAGGGCAGAACCTCAGCTCCCTGGGTTGACAGGCCCTATATCCCTTCTCCAGGGTCAATGCAAATGTAACCAGATAGGCCTTTTTCAATGTTTCCTTTTCTTACTGGCCCTATGATCAATGGCCTATAGACTCTCTTCCAGGATTTATTGAGACTGTCTTTGTGGTCTAGTATGTAGCCAATTTTTGTAAATATTCCAAAGACATTTGAAACAAAATAGGTGTTTTCTGTTTGGTGCCCACACATACACACCACACACAGAGAAATATGCATTCAACACACACATATGCTAAATTGAGTTTGTTAATTGCGTTTTCAGAATACACCTATAAGCAAGACAAAGTTTTCAACTGAAAATATAAAGTCAGTCTACAACAGACCTAAAAAAAAGGTATTGGAAGGAGCTGGGTCACATTAACGAAGCATCTGTCTGCATCGTGGCCCTGGGATGGCCACAGAAACAATCGCTTCTTACCTGATTCAAGTTGTTAAAAGGGTTGTTTTGCCTTCACTTGGTTCTCTTGTCCTTAGTGTGTGTGATTTGCCAAGTCCTTTCTATAACAAGGAATGGAAAGAGAGAAACAGAAGACAGAATTCCTCCCGGGAATAACAGAAGGAACAGGAAAGAAGTTAACAGTGAGATACTGTCATGGAGCCATAAGGAACTCCAATGAAAGATCTGATTTCCTCCCTAAGGTTTATTACTTCACTGAGTGCTAAAGTAGACCTTTGCTGTGTTCTTTCCACTCAACCACTTGTTACTCTGATTTCCTTTCAGGGAATCCCCTCTCCCCCCGTTCTTAATCCATTTATCTCACGGGTGGTGGTGGGGGGGTCACTCTGGTCCCCAGGCCACACTGATTGGTTCAAGGTTGGGCACTTGACCCAGTCAGAGCTAGAGAGACACAAGGAGGCTTTTACTGAGACCACTGGACATGCTTGCCCAATGAACTTGAGCAAGGGAAAAGATGAGGCTGGAGTTGTTGGCAGCCATCTTATCACCAGGAGGAGAGTCCATCTGACAGGGAACAAACACAGGGCGGAGAGCCACGTAATGCTGAAAGAGGGAAATGGGCTGATGGAATGATTTGAGCTCCTCAGCCAAGCCCTACCTGAATGTAGAACTCCCCTTGGACTTCCCAGTTACATAAGCCAATAATTTTCTTGTTATTTAAACCAGTTTGGGTTGCGTTGTCTGTCATTTGTAATTGAAAAACCTGTCTGACCCCAGTGCGTACAGAGTGTGCTGGACATGGGAAGGAAGAGGCTGTACATTGAAACAAGAAACACTCCCTCCTCTCAAGGATCTAACAAGAGAGTGAGAATAACACAGGTCTGAAATCCTAATTAAAATACAACTTGACAATTGCCGTAATAAATGTATGAACCGAGTGCTGGGGTGGCCCAGAAGAGGAAGTGAGCAGCGAACCCTGTGGTGGTTGATCTGCAGAAGCCTTCAAGGAGGAGTTTAGGGGTGCTGGTATTGGGGTGTTGACCTGGGAAGAGGCATGTGGCTCTTTAGGGGTAAGACCCACGATGCTTTCCTGTTTCAGGGCACTTCTGATCAGTCCGGCTCCCATTCCAATCAGACCTGGTAGGCGTTTAATTGCTTTGGATTGATTTTTGCCAGTGCCGCCTTCCAAACCCCCAGCCCAGGGACCAAGGGAGATTAGTCACGTCAGGGAGGCTCCCTACTGACAATAGTGAAAATCAGCCAGGGGTGAAGACAATTTAAATGAATTTTAAGAATCAGCATTGGTTCTCTTGTCCTTAGTGTGTGTGATTTGCCAAGTCCTTTCTATAACAAGGAATGGAAAGAGAGAAACAGAAGACAGAATTCCTAGGATGTGAGCAGGCATTTTGACACATGGTGACCGAAGTGCTTTGGGTCAGTAAAAACACAGCAATGATAATCATAGGAGCGACTGCTTGTCACACGCTCCCCAGTATGGGACACTGTGTAGCCTTTTTGCATATATTCCAGGATGTGCTCAGTTTTGCACACCAGGACACAGGACCAGTTCCACCGGTTACTGATCACTGGCACAGTGCATGAACTTGGCTGGTTATTGTTTGCCTTCTTGCCCATGCATATAGCATCTCATTTAATTGTCATGACAGCACTGAGACAAGCACCATGTTCAGCCTATTTGGCAGATAAGGGGAGAAACATTAAGTTATCTGCCCAGCTAGGAAAGGACAAAGCTGGGGTCTGATCTTCAGGAGATCCTGTCACTCCTATGGTCCCATTTAGGCCAGGAAGAGACGTTGCCTGTAGCTGGGTCTTTGTGTCCCTTGTGTTTGTCACTGTTCATGTGGTGAATGTCAGTGTTGAGGATGAGGTGTGCCATCGCTCTGATGCAGCCAGAGTTCTGTGCGCACTGTTGTTCCCACGTGTTTGCCATCTGGGGTGGGATCCGATGACCCGCCAAAGGCATGGGCCAGTGACTAGAGAGAGAACTGTCTCAGCTGCCACTGAGGGGCCCAAAGAAGCCAGGGAGAGATGTGTCCCTCCATGTGGAAAGCAGACCCCATCTCAGCAGCAGACACCCTGCCCCTTAGCAGGACACTGAGGCTCTGCTATGTTGGGGGCCAGGGAGGCGGGAGGGTGAGATGGAGTTGGTGAAACCTCTGACCTCGCCTGGAATGTTTCAGAAAATGGGTGTCTTTGTTTCTAAAACAGCTCTGAGTAGAAGTGGAGAACAGGGCCCAGGGGACATGCTCTATACCTGTCTTCCACTCAGCTGAAGATGTACAGTTCAAATTTTATTTAATTTACAGACTTTTATTGAGCATTAGGTTTGGGGGATCAGAGATGAGTTGGATTTAGGTCTTAACCCTGGGGACTTCACCTGGGAAGGAGAGAGAGAGAGGTGTAAATAGCCATAATACAATCCAAGTTCTATGATGGCATTTGATGTGTGTATGTAGGGTGCTCTGAGAACCCAGGAGAAGGAATGAACTCATCTGAAGAGTTTATTGCAGGAGAAATTTAAGGAGAATAAGGGGTCCACTTGGACTAATCCTTGAAGAATGAATAGGAGTTCGTGAATAGAAGTAGGGACACAGGGATTTCAAGTAGATGCGACCGAACAGAGATTCGGTGTGTGTCATGTGCGCGGGGGCAGTGAATAGTCCTGCAAAGCTGCAACGTGGAATGGGGGTAGGGGATGCAGCTGGAAGGAAGCCGGGTCCACTTGTTCATTCTTTCGTTCCTGATTTCATGTGCTCATCCAGCTAGGAGGCAATCACTGAGTGGCTGTTATGAGTCAGGCACGGGTCAGGAAAGGTCAGCTAGATTCAGGGAGAGCAGAATCTGACCAGGATGCTCAGCAGAGGGGGACATTCCATCACTACCAACAAGCTCAAGTCCTAAAGAAAATGCCAGGGGAGCTGAAATCTTCCTTTAGAGGGCAGCTGTTCATTTTCAGGCATGAGGTCCTACTGAGAAGTGAGAAGAGCTGAAAATACAATGTCAAGGGACTGCTTCCACAGTGGTTCCCAAATAGGATTCGTTAAGGGGCTACCAAGGTGACTGGGTCACAACCTAAACCTTGAAGCTGATATGGTGGCAAAAGCTAGGTGGAAGATGATGGTGTCTTTTTATCCCCCACAGCATCTGGCAACAGCTGGTGGGCAGCACAGGGCTGCATTCAAAGGATGGACTCTGAATTCAGATTGCCAAGGGCCATAAATCAGCTGTACTACTTTCTGATCGTCACTTCCCCTCTCTGGACCTCTGTCTTCCCATCTGTGAAATGGGATAATAATGGCACATAAACCCGCAAGGCAGTTGTGATGTTCTGAGATGCGAGTGAATGAATTACTACGTGAAAAAGACTCCACCCAGGACCCTGCCATGTGCATGTTCAGTGTAAACTGCTGGTGGTGTTACCCCACACCATTCTAAGCCCACCAAAACTTACTGCTGCTCAGATTAAATGGCAAACCCCAGGAGTCATTTCTTCAATGGGATACATCCCCCAAAATGTAACAAGAACCTAGCCCACATTGAATGCAAAGATTCCTGGTGATGGGGGAAGCTTCTACCTCTGCCCCCTGCCCAAGATCAGGGATACCTTTCTCCACACCGAACACCACATCTGGAGGTACCAGAGGAGCGGGCTTTTCCAGGCAAATGTGGATGCAGTGCCTTCCCAGTATGAAAATAGATTGCCCTGGGACTGGAGTAGCTAATGAAGATGATAATTAGAATTGCTTATTAGGACCTGTCTTCTGAAGTTCATTTGCGCTTTTAATAGAATCTACAATGCATCTGCTTTGCAGGGATGACAGATCTTCCTGATTTGGTGTATTTTAAAACAAGTTCTTTGCACCCTGTCTTCTCCTGATCCCCTGCCCCCATCTCTGCCATCTGCTCCTGGGTAGCCGTCCCCCAGTGGAGGAGCCTTGACGTTGCAACCAGCACACTTCTTGCCAGGGAACCCCACCCTCACCCAACGCCAGAGGGGGCGCTGGTACCCTCCCTTTGAACGCCTGGCCCCATAAGGGTCACCCCCTGCCTCACACTCCAGACTGTACTAGGTTGAACAGTGTCCCCGCAAAACTCATATCCACTGGGAACCGCAGAACGTGACCTTATTTGGAAATAAAATCTTTACAGATGTTAACTGGTCAAGTTAAGGTGAGGCCATCCTGGAGGAAGGTGGGCCCTAATTCAAAGTCTGTTGTACTTATAAGAAAGCCAAGGGAAGATACACAAGGAAGACAACCCTGTGACCACAGAGGCAGAGGCTGGAGGGATGCGTCCATTCACCCAGGATGGCCAAGGATTGCCAGCAACTAACAGAAGCTGGAAGGGACAAGGGAACATTCTTCTCGAGAGACTTCAGAAGCACCACAGCTCCACACATACTTGGATTTCAGACTTCCAGATCCCAGAACTGAGAGAATAGCTTTCTGTGGTTTAGCCAGCCAGTTTGTGATCCTGTTTCACAGAAGCCCTAGGAGACTAACACAGTGTCTTCCCATGGTTTCTCAAACTTGCCCAGCCCTCGCCCAACTCCATACCCTGTGCCTGCTGTTCCCTCTGCGTGGGACTCTCTTCCAGCTTTCTGTCCCCACCACTTCTTCACCTGTCCCATCCCATGTCATCCATCCAGCCCTGGCTTAAGTTGTCAGGTTAGCTGAGGTGCCTTCTTGGGTTTCCCCAGACTAGGGGGGGCCACTCCGTTGGGTGCCCCCAAAGCCCTGCACATCTCCTCCTGACCCTCACCACACTTTATCGTAACTGGGTGTCCACGTCTGTCCTCACCACTGGGGCTTAGTTTTGGTGAAGGCGCTGCCATTGTGGGTCTTGTCCACTGGCTTGTCCCCAAGGCCTGGCATTGAGTAGGAGGAGGATTTTGTGCAGTAACAGTTGAATTGTGCAGCATTCCTGACCACTACTAGCTGTGCTGTGAGCCTCCCTTGGCCTCGGCCACCACTGAAGGCAAGACTTTGCCACCAAAGACAGTTGTGACCCCATTGAACTACAGGGCCTGGGACCCAGCTCACTGATGAGTTAAAAATCCTGGTGATTAACATCTGTCAACTCCATGGGATAAGGTCCCTGTGTCATAAGCCCTCTGGACCCCCTGCACTTCTCTTTTGCAAGCCCTTTGCTCATAGATGATTATTTAATGAATTACCTTATTTAAAGCAAGATAACCTAAACAGAAAGCAAGCATCCTAATTTCCCTGAGGTTTGGCTAGAGCCCCTGCACAAGTGCCATAAGCTCATGAAGGGTAAGATTCATGCTCATCTTATCATTCCTTTGTCCCTGGAGCCTGGCATTGAGTTGACAAACAATAGAAGGTACTTGATCCTAAAATTGCTGAACTCAGAGAAGTCAGAAGGTCCGTCCAGCCCTTTCAAGGCCCTGGCTCTGTGAGCATCCGGATACCTGCCCTGAGCCTCCAAGCATGGAATTCTCTATTGGGAGATCCTAGTCTATGGGGGGAAACTCAGGATTGGTACACTGGAGAATTCTGGTATTGCCTTGGTATAAACTTGGATTTGAAAAGTCAGAATAGAAGCAGGAATCTGAGTTAGGATAGCCACTGCCTCCTGCCCCCCACAGTGGTGGACTTTTGACCTTTCAGTGTCCTTCTCCTGAATCCCAAGTTCAGGCTCATTTTTCCCAGGCCTCCTTGGCTACAGGGCTTGACCGTGGCCCAGACAGGACCTCCATGGCCAGGGGAGCCAGCTGCGTTTAGGGCCCTGATTAATGGAGCATGGAAACCTGCCCCAAACCAACCCTTTGCTTCCCTCTCCTCCTCGTCCCCTTTGAAGGTTTGTTGTTTTGTGAGATCTGCAAGAATGGGGGGATTTATTCCGCACCCAGGCTGTGAGTGGACTAAGAGGAAAACAGAAGACAAAAGCTTCACGTGACTTAGAACAGGGGTCCAAAATAGAAAGCTCAGAGCATCTGATTTCCCCGGGACTGGCTCCAGCCACTGAGCTAATGGCACAGTAACTGTTGGTCTAGGGGGTGTCTGTCTACCTCCTGGACCACAGGCATGGCTGGCTTCTTCATCCTCTGCCTGTTTCCGGCTTTGCCAAGTGGGGAGCCTTCTAGCAACCATCTCCCAGGGACGTTGACAGGGTGAAATGATAGCACATAGCTGTCACTTGACCGACATCAGGTGCTATGTTGTTAATGACAATAGCAGTCACCCTGCCCAGCACCCTTGCTGGGACTCTGCCTTCAGTGCCAGCTTCACTCAGGGTCTTTGGAGGCCCCCAGGGTGTGGAGACACAGGGTGGCAGAGGCAGATCAGCTGGCATGGCCCCTGGTCCCAGAGGGCTTGTGCCCGGCTCTGTGCCCTCAGCTTTCCCAGGCTGAGCCTGTGATGTGCAGAAGGCTCCGGACTGTGCCCAGGCATACAGAGGGGAGCGGGAGACACAGTTTCATCTCAGGAAGGATGGGAGGGAATGGGGCAACTTCACATTAGCACAACCAGGGCTGCTCATGGGACGGCAGCGTTCTGATGCCCCCAGGAAAGGTTGGCCTTGCTGCTACTGCTAACTGCTGCTACCTCTATTGTGCACTTAACTGGGTACCAGGCACTACCTTGGCACTTTCCCTGGGATGGAGCCACTTTATAGATGATGAAACCAAGGCTCAGAGAGTTGAAGCAACCTGCCCAAACCCACACAGAACACACCTGGGACTCCAACCCAGGCTTACTGACCCCAGAGACTGACATCTCCCCCCATTGCTGGGGACACTGCTCCAAGTGAAGGCCTAACCACAGCCACTTTCCACCTGGGCAGCTTGGAGTCTCATGGCCCCAGAACATCTGGGCCGGCCTTGAGTTTGGGGATCCCAGTGGGCTGCTCTGCTGCTGGCCTCAGCTCCACACATCTTCCAGAAATGGGGCCAAGAAGAAAAAACTGAACTTGGGGGCATCTGGCCTGCTTAGTTTTTCTTCTTCATTCTTGCATCTCTCCTACTCCATTTTGAGACCCCAGTGGCGTTGGTGCCAATGCGATGCTGGACAGGAAGCCAGGGTCCCCTTCACCAGGTCTTGCTGGCATCTCAAACGTTCTCATGAGCGGGAACACCCATCTTGACAAAGCGTGGCAGCTGATTGCCATTCCAGCCTTGTCTTGGGATCAAATCGTCATTCGAATATTCCAGCTTCTAGCATCCTCTGCCCCATATACCCAATTCTACCTGTCTTGACCCTCCCAGTTTGTTTCTTTAAATCTCCACTTGCATTTTGGACAGTCCCAAGCTCTTCCAGTCTCTGATGTTTTTCTCTCACCTCTCGGGCTGAGCTTGTGACCTTTCATGGCCTTCCCTGTGTGAGCACAATGCAGGGGGCTGACTCTGAACTCGTTAAGGAATCTCAGCGCCGGGGCTGCTTATGTATATTCGGCACAGTGCAGCTCTAATTACAGGCTGCTGCTGGAGACTAGTCATTTTGTGAGTCATTAGGACATGTGGCTGGGGCTTTAAAATATCTTTTGACGAGTTCTGTAATTTGTATATCTTCACCTACAATGGCATTTTCGGTGAAGCGGAACACAGCAGTGGAGTTAGTGCATGTCACGACCCCCAGACCGTTTCCAGCTCTGTATACAAAGGGTCTTGTTCTCTCCATCCCAGGAGAGAAGTATTCGTTTTGTTTGGGTTCGTGGGGTTGAAAGCAGTCCCTGTGTCTCCATCTCTTGCTCATCAATATCCCAGAGCCGTGGCTGGGAGTAATGTTTGAGTCCTTGCTTCTGTTCTCCTTCATGTTAGCAAATTACAGGCTTTCAGGTGAGGCGCCTTCATTTTGCAGAGACTGTGAGAAGCAGGTTTAATTAGCAAGCAGACCTGCTGGAAAAAAACAGCATTCTTAAGAGCCTCGCTCGGTATGATGGCTGCCGGTCTGTGCGAGTCCCCTGCTGCCAGTTCCCTCCCACAGCCACCAACACCCACCCCACACTGCTTTGACATAGTCCCAAGGTTTCCTGGGAAGGCAGAGAAAGGTGTGAGGGAAATCACAAGTTGAGATTTTTTTTCCCCATTGAGATGAGGACTCAGGGTGGATAGATTAGAGCACTTGGCTTTGCTCCTCAAGGACCTGCTAGGCAGCTACACTGGGGGTTGGGCCCATGGATTCAACTTTGAGCAAATTAATGCTCTTCTACGCAAAAGCAAAAGACCAGAGGCTTTGGAGGTAAGACAGATGGAGGGTCAAGTCCCAGCTCTGCTCCTTACTTGCTGTGTGACATTGATCCAATGGCTTAACTTCTCTGGTCCTTCATTTCCTCATCTGTAAAATGGGGCTAATTATGATGATGCCCTCGTGAGTTACTCTGTTGTCTAACAAGGTGAAGTATAGACACTGGGCTGAGTCTGGCACAGTGAATGCCGTGTAGTCAGCACTCAGCCCAGTGTCGCTGCTGGGAGGGTTGTTTGGTGGCGGGTGTCCTTGTGGTGGCGTTGTTTGCATTATCACTTGTACGAATCTTACTCCACAGCCAAGTGTGCAAGAAATCTGACCAGGCCCAACCCAGAGTGGTCTGTCATGCCAGCGGGTCCCTCCACACCTGCCTGGGGTCACATCATAATCCAGGAAGTTCATCTGATGTCTGGAAAAATGAGGGAGGGGCCAGGAGTCTTCTGTCCACTTTGATCTCGGCTAACCTGCTCTTTGTCCAGGCCCTCCTGATCCCCAGAGGTGGGCAGGACTCTCAGCCTGAGCCTGGGGTGACTTTGGTGACATCAGGAGCCCCAGGACCCAGGGTCCAGACCTACTACCCTGCACGGTGCGTACAGGCAGCCATCCCTCTCTTCTATCCTGCCACCTCCTCACTGCACAGGTAGGGACTGGATACAGTTCCCACTGTCACCAGGTCTGCAGACCTCTCCTTCCAAGGATTAGAGAATTGTCCAGTCTCCTGTCTCCTAGAATGTTCCTTATCACCATCCCTGGAAGCACCACCTCTCACCTTCCTCTGCCCTAATTCCTTCTACAAGCTTCCTGTCTGAGGCACAGAGCTCAGGGGGGAATGTGTGCCTTCCAGTAAGCTCTGCTCTCTCCTTCCACATACAAACCACCCTGAGGCGAGGTAGCTGAAGGGCCCACTTTCTTTTGGAGCAGCGAAGGGGAACCAGAGAGAATGTACCAGTCCCTGTGATCTGGTGTATTACAGCACCAAAGTCAGCCACAAAGAGTGTCCCAATAGGGCGTGGCACCCCGTCGCCATCAGTGGGTCTGTGACAGGGAAGGAAGGAGGAGGCTTTCTGGGCACCTCTCCCCACCTCCCCCACCCGACCAAGTCTGAACCAGGGAACCAATGACATCGCCTGCAGTGAACTGGGCAGCCACCGGAACAGCAGTGTGTGTGTGTGTGTGTGTGTGTGTGTGTGTGTGTGTGTGTGTGTGTCCTGATGCTGTGCGGCACCATTAACCCCTTGACTCCGTCCATTCCCCAAGGACGGGAGCCGCGGTACCCTCATCAGACTTGAGCCACATGTTAACCCCTGGAATCCGAGTGGGGGTCAACCCCACCTGAAGGTCACAGACTGAGAGTAGGGGAAAGAGAGGTGGCCAGGGAAAATGAGGGTGCTGTGGCCAGAAGAAAGGGGCAGAATATGGCAGAGACAGCATGGCAAGCAGTCACCACCGGCAGGTAAACGTGTAAGTCCCGTATCCGTAGCTGAATTAGGATTCAAGTCTTCAGGGACCAGGCACTTTAACTGCCCTGCTTTGGGAGGAGCAATGGACTTGGAGTCAGAAGGCCAAACTTCAGCTCACGTCTTTGCCTCGTACTGGTCATGAGACCTCTCTGGACTTGTTTCCTTGCCTACAGGTTGGGACATGGAAACTACCTCGTAGGGTGGTCATGTAAGTGCTGCCCCCAAAGAACCTTCTGTGATGATAAAAGTGCTGCCTCAGTATGAAAGCCACTAGCCACATGTGGCTACTGAACACTTGAAATATGTCTAGTGTGACTAAGAAACTCAATTTTTTATTTTATTTAATTTTACTGCATTTAAATTTAAGGGTCACTGTGACTAGCAGTGGCCATATTGGACAGTACAGTCATGAAATATTCAGGGGGACCGTCAGTGTGAAACTGCTTTGTAAACTATAAAGTGCAGTAAAGGAATCGTCATTGCGTGTCTAAACTGAAGGAGACACAGATGGGGCCAGATGCTGTGTAAGTCCCGATCGTGCTCGTGGTTATTGTAACTACTGATCTTGGGGAGGCCTCAGACCCCCAAAGAGGCCGATTTCTGGACATCTCCCTCCATACCTAAAGGGTTGACACAGTGGACCTCCCATCAACCTATACAGCCTCCCAATAAGAAATTATTCCATGGATGGATGGATGGATGGATGGACGGATGGACGGGTGAATGGATGGACAGATGGATGGATGGACAGACAGATGGACTCATCTAGTCATTCCTTCTATCACCTACTGTGCACTTGGCATTGTTTCCGCAGTTGGAGTAAAACAATGAACAAGACAAATTCCTTTCCTTCAGGAAGGTTACATTCTAAAGGAAGGAGTCACGTGTTAAACAAGAAAACAAATAGCTAAAATGATATCAAGTAGCAGTCGTGCTACGAAGAAAAAACAAAGTAGGGAAAAGGGACCCAAGTAATGGGAGTAGCTAGTCCACCCAGGGTGGCTGGGGAGGGTTTTTGGTAAAGTGACATTTGAGAAAGCTGTGCGGGAAGAGAGGGAGCCATGCGGAGATCTGAGGGACGAGCAGAGAGAACAGAAGGATGCTGGTGTGCTGGACCAGAATGTGTCTAGAGAAATGTGAGAAGACATGAGGTCAGAGGAAGCTGGGGCCTTTCAGGCTGATGGGAAGTTCTGGGTTTCCTCTGGGTAAGTGGGAAGCCGGCGGCAGGTCTTGAGAAGAGGAGAGGTGGGGTCTGGCACACGTCTATGTTGTATTGAAGATGGACTCCAGGGACAGAAAGCAGAAGCCGGAGACAAATAAGGAAACTCTTGCAAGAGTCCTGCAGGAGATGGTGGTGGCTGGGACCAGAGAGGAAGGAGGGCAGAGCGGGGCCGAGTGGTGGGATTCAGGATCTCGTTTACGAGAAAGGCCAACAGATCAGATGGGGGGCAGGAGAAAAGGAGTGGTCAAGGGTGACTTCTGGGACGTAAGCTTGAGTAACTGGAAGAAAACCTCACCATTGGCTAAGCTAGAGAAGATGGGGACAGAACAAGTTTAGAGGGAGTTATGGGGCATGTTCAGTTTGAGGTGTCTGTTAATCATCCAAGAGTTTGGAATTCAAGGGAGAGGTCAGAGCTGGTTGTATAAATTTGGGAATCACCAGCACAGAGATGGTGTTGAAGTCCATGATGCCAAATGAGTATGGAGAGAGAAGAGGCATAAGGATGGAGCTCTGGGGCCTTCCAACATTTGGAGGTCAGAAGGAAGAAAAGAATCCACAATGGCTGTTCTTCTGAGCTAGGAAGAAACCCGGTAGAGTGTGAGGTCCCAGAAGTAAGGTGTGTCAAGGAAGAGAGAATGATTAACTGTTAGATGCTGCTGAGAGGTTAAGTAAGATGGAGCTGAAAAACTGACCACCAGGTTAAATAGCGTGAAGGTCATTGGTGACCGTGGATTGCTCAGAGGAACGTTGGCATGAATTGTTAGCTGGCTGATGGATGGAGTTTACTTGACTAATGCCGCTGATGGCAGCACCCCCTTCACCTGCAACAGCAATTAAGCAGATGTTGCCTGATACCCTGAATGCCAGAACCAAAAGCTGTCAAGACCAATCCCCTCCTCCATTCTCCCAACTTTCTGGACCCAGCCCAGAAATCTTGGTGTGACCCCCTGCTCGCTGTAAGATTGGAATCTTGGTGTCTTCTGATTCGATTCTTCTTTTTTTAATTACCCATAACGCTCTCCATTGAATTTTTCCTCTTATGAGGCTTGCGAAGGGAAACAAAAGGAAGAAAATGTGAAGGAGGGGAAGAAACTAGCTCTGGGATTCTGGATATACTTGGCTTTGTGCTTGCATTTGCCAAATATCCGAGCCTTTTGGGAAGAGCAGATTTGCAGAGCCACTTTACCTCTGCAAGCAGGTGCCCCTGGTGCTCTCCTCCACTTTAAAGCCAAGTGAGGAAAGGTTTGAGATGTGCGTACAAGTTGTGATGGGAGAGTTAGAGATTTTATGAAAAATGTTTTAAATCTTTTTCTGGGTTTATTTGGATGTTGTTAGCATTCGCTGGACAAGCGTGGAGGCTGGAGCTCAGTCCATTAGTCTGTCTTGCATTATCCTTAGGTTTTTTAATTTTGTTTTTGTTGTACTAAGAAGGTCTATTTTCCATGACACAGTCTCTCCCTTCTCATAATGAACACCAGTGACTTGGGAGGCTCAGACTAGGCTCTCTACTCAGGGGGTGCTGGACTCAACTGTTCCAGGCTCACAACAGCCAACGGTCAAGTTTTCAGGAATATGGTGAGACTCACATTGGCAGCTTGAGATTCATGATGGCGAGAGGATTTACACCAAAGCAACTGACAACTGCTACAAATCAGGGCCCCTTTCTACCTCCAGAGCTGGTCCTTAGACATTAACAAGCTAGCCCCTGCCCTGGCCCTCAACACAATGGAAGACATCTTCTGAAATGCAGTCTCAGGAGTCTCCTACTTTCCTGGAAGGGAAGAGATTTCTGCCCAGGTGTAACTGCCACATGAACAGAGATGTTCAGGAAGATGGGCTGTCCACAGACCTTTACAGTTGCTGTCCCCTGCTTCAAGCTCTGTGAGGTGACAGTGTAATGGGAGAGAACTGTCCTTCTGTGAATGAGGAGATTAAAAGCAGTGATTTGGCTGAAAAGAGGGGGATGAGGGAAACCGAGTGGGCTTGTGGTCATCACAGATGTCAGAATCTCACCTCATTAGGGCAACTCAGAGGCCAGCTGCAAAGGCAAGAGCAACAGATGAGACAGCTTTAAGGAATCGTCAGTGTTATCAGTTCCCTGTCCCCAATCTGATCCACACAATCACCGCCTCTGTTGTCACCTGTCCAAGTTCCGATCTTATGGTAGCTGTGTTTATCCCATGCACAAGTGTAGCCAGCAACCAGGATAGCATCATGGAGAGTAGCTGCTGTGGGCTCGTTATAAAGCAAATGGGGACAGAAGATTGGGGAGGGGGGGTTGTAAGCAGATGATTGAACATGCTCTTGGCAACAGAGCCAAGAGCAGACAGCTGGGAGGACACAGCTTGGGTGCGCAGGTAGGAACCAGGGCTTCCGACCATCACTTCTGGGCAGGTCTTCACAGGGGAAGCATACATGGCATTGTGCAGTAGTTAAGTGTGGAGGGTCTGGAGCTAAATTGCCTGGGTTCGAGTCTTATTCTGCCGCTCACTAGCTCTGTGACCTCGAGCACATTTCTTACCCTCGCTGTATAGTTTAGTCCACCATCCATAAAATGGGTTGATAACGATGATGACAGTACCAAAAAATAATGTGCTTGTGGGGGTTAATGTGTAATCTATGTAAAAGACTTAAAATAGTGTCTGCCACGTAGAGCTTAACAAATGTTAGTGTTAAACGTTCTCTTCCAGGCCTTTTTACAGATAGGCATGTCTGGAACTGGAAAAGCCCTGCTTCCCACATAGGATACTGCAAAGCCATTCACTCTTGTCTTGCCAATGGGTTTCAGCCCCAGGCAAGTTTGCTATGGATTCAATGTGACCAAAGAAATTGACAGCAAAACTGTTCTTGGGGTGAAAGGGTTATACCCAACTTTATTTCCAGGTGGCAGGTCAGTCACTAAAACGTTTACTCAGAGCAAGTCTGTAAGCAGCAATCCGGTCTCTGCCTCTGGGCTCCTCTGTCTGAACAGCCGTCCTCTGGGCTCCTCTGTCTGCACAGTCGTCCCGCACAGCCGGCCCTCTGGGCCTCTGTCCTCGGTGCTGCCACCACTCCAGCCTCTGCTCTGCTGTTCTGCAGCCTTGCAGCCATACCACCATGTTGTGCCCAGAGCACTGGGCTGAGCTCTTTATATAGAGCCAACAGCCATGTATTGCCCACAGGTGTGCAGTGAGCTAATCAACCAGGGCCAGGTGAGAATCCTGGCCACAGGAACTCTCATTTTATCCACACTCTGAAACCGGAATGAAAGAAAATAAATGGGTCTTTGGGCAAGTTGAAACCAACTCATATTAGGTGAGAGAAACTCAACTCAAACTGCCTTAAGTCAAAAAGAAAGAATATCGTTATGGCTCAGGTAATTGAAAATACTGGAATGGATCCTTCTGGCATGGCTGGATCCAGAAGCTTAAGCAGTATCACCGAAGCTCTCATACTCTCCTCCCACCATCAATCTTATGTCTCTGCTTCCCTTTGTTCCCTTTGGGTATTGGCCCCATTCTGTCCTACTGAGGAAGACCTTCTCCCTGTGGCTGGGACTATGGCCTCAAGTATCATCCTTACATCTATGGATCTCCAAGGAGCAGAAAGTGTATATTCTAGGAGCTCCAAAGAAAAAGTCCCAGAGTGCCTCACCTTTAGTCACATGCCCATCCCCAGTCCAATCATGATGCCCAGAAGGTTAGAATCCATGATGGATCTTAATCATGGACCAATCCCCCAACTGAAAGGTAAGCAGTGGGGTCAGCTCCACCTAGGCCAGCTCACGAGATGCTTCTCCAAAGGCAGAGACCTAACACAATGGGACACAGACAACACAGGTCCACCACAATTCCATGGTCAGACCGAAGGCTCGAAGGCTTCTAGAGCTTGAGTTCAAAGCCTGGCTCCTCCACTTTCTCTGTTAACTAGGACATGGTTATTTCTCCTTTCTGTACTTCTGTTGCCTCATCTCTACCATGAGGGTAAGAAGAGCGCCTACTTCATAAGGCTGTCGGGGACAAAGAGAATCAAATGTAATCTGCTAGAACTGTTGCTGGCACTTGAGACATAAGCGCTCAGTAAAGGCTATTGCTATTATCTGATATTCACAGTTATCATGAATTGAGTATCTTACAAATACTTCTGTTAGTTAAACAAACATTTTAAGTGTCTGCTATATATGCCAGGCCCCAGGTGTCTTGATGGACTCTGCAGCAGGTTGGGAAAGAGAGACTTTAAACAAATGATTACTCAGGAATTGAAGGAGAGGCATGGATTTCTTATACGAAGGAGCAAAGCAGAAAGACAAGAAGGCTGCATTTAAAGTCAGACTGATGTGCTCTGAAGTTGGTGTGCTTTCCAACTCCAGCACTTACCCAAATTGGCCGTGTGACTGAGGACCACTCCTTAGCTCTGAACTGACTCAGTCTCAACTTTGCTCTCTCTGTAGTGGAATGACAATTTCTTGTGGATTCTGACCCCCAACTGCCTGTACCTCAGGGCCTTTATCACCCTACAGACCTGGGCTTATAGAACCAGACCAGGGTTTCTCAGCTCAGCACTATTGCCGTTTGGGAGCTGGATAAAACCTTGTGGGGGCCTCCCTGTGCATTACAGAATGTTTAGCACCATCCCCAGCCTCTATGCACTAGACACCGCCTATTGTAAGAATTAAAAATGTCCCCAGACATTGCCAAATGACCCTTAGAAGCAAAACCCACCCACCTACCCATTCTTACTTGAGGACCATTGTCCTAGACAGATTTCCCTGATTAACTCTTTGGTCTGGGACTCCTCTCCCTAGGCCTCAATTTCCCCATCTGTCCAATGAACAGTTTAGCCCAGAAGATGGATAGCCATAGGCCTCCCTGGAACAGTTTTTCCCAACTCCGGATTTTATAGTGAAATATAGCCAAGTTCCACCAGCAGGCTTTGAGGAGGAGAAAGGTCATTCGAGCCTCTGCAGAGGATCCACTCCTATGGATCCTCTCTCTGCAGCCCCTTCCTGAGTTTCCTGTTGGCCACTGTGTTTGCCCAGGTGCTGGGGGGACACTTTTCCCTCCCACATCCCGCAGAGAATAAGAGAGTCCGTTGAGTGTCAATGCACTTACTGGCAAGGTCGTGGTTGATACGGATCTGGTTCCTAGCATCTGAAATGGACTCATTGCCCCAAATCCCCCTTCAGTCCTAGCTCCATGTTTCTGAGGGAACTTCTCCTGGTTTTCTTGAAAGGTACTCTTGTGGCTCAACTTTGCTAAGAAAATTAAGAGTCTTTTCCTCTCCTTTTAATCCCCACATGCACCGGCCAAGAGCGGAAAGGACCCCATCAGGGGTATGGCATCCCATTTGGCCCTGAGCTCTGGGATCAGAAGGTCTCGATTCAAATCCCAACTTTCTCAGTACCTGGCGGTGACCTCCAGCAAGTCATTGGTTCTGAGAACCTCAGTTTTCTCACCTGTGGAACAAATAATGGAGTAAATACCCATTCTTGTGGGGTTATGCTCAATACATAATCACTCATCAACAATTATGCATACTAGGACTGAGAAATCAAGTGGGATCATTCATATATCATGCTTTGTAAGCTCTTCAGTGCTACGTACGAGAGTAAATGATCCTGAGATGTTATCAACATTATAAATACCACTTCGCCATCTTTCCAAAAGAGAACAGCCAGGTATGATCTGTTGGTATCACAGCCCATCCGCATCATACAATACTTACTCTGGCTTCAGGGTCAGAAACAGCCCGACCCTCTAACTGGAATAAGCATTCAGAAAGGGTCTTGCTGGCTCAAAGTGACTCAAAGCCTTGCTCTGAAAATCCATACCACAGAACTGGACCCAAGAACCACCCCCACGTAGACCAACTGGGCTCCAGAATGGATGGTCAGAATGCAATTTGACGTGTGCGACTCCACACAAAGGTTGACCCTCCTCCATAGAGTGGACACCCCTGGGATACAATCAGGTTCACCGTGTCATCATAGAGATAGTGGCCACCGTATTAAGTACATTGTGTGTATTACCTCATGAATCTTCACCACTTACTAACCCCATTTTATAAATGAGGAAAAGGCCCAGAAAGATTAAATCACATCCAAAAGATCACAAGGCAGGTAACGGTGGAGATGGGCTTCTATTCTGAGCCTCTCAGACCTGACCACTGCAGGTCACTACACAGCAGGTGTTAGAACTGCCTTTCGGATGAAGTTCTATCATATGTTCAAGGGGACTCAGGCAGTGGGAGAAGGGGGGGATAAGACAAATGTGAGGTGCCCCATAAAATTCTGGGCTAATGATAATGACAGTTATAATAGCTGCCATACCGGACATGGGCTAAATGCCTTGCCTGTGTTTCCCTCTTTGTGTTTGCAACCCTCCGAGACACCCATTTTGTAGATGAGAAAGCTGAGGTCAGCAAGGGCTCAGGTCTGTTTCCTAGGAAACATTTGTGATAATTAGTGGAGCTAGGATTTGAACCTAAGCAGTCCGGCCCCAGGGTTGTTCTTATTCCCATGGCTGTATGACAACCCACTCCAGGTCTAGTCATGTAAAACACTAAAAAAATGTGTTATACTCAGGAATTTTGTGGGGCAGAAAATTAGACAGGATTTGGGTAGCTTTTTTCTGCTCCATAGTATCTAGGACCTCGGCTGGGAATGGCTCAAATAGCTGGGAGCGTGACCTGCAGGGCCAGAGGGTCCACTTCTGAGGTGGCACCTTCATTCATCTAAAGAAGTGGGCTGGTTTGATGCAAAGGCTGGGCTCAGCTAGAAATGACCATCAGAACATCTGCCTGGGGTCTCCCCATCTCAGCGGGGCTCAGAGCCTGGCAGCTGGGTTCCAAGAGAGAGCTTTTCCCAAAGAAACAACTGGAAGCTGCAGCCTTTATGACCGCACTTAGAAGTCACGTGACACCACGAATGTACTTGACTGGCCAGAGCAGTCACAAGCCAGCCCAGATTCAAGGGGATGGGACAGAACTTATCCTGGGCTCTAGGCTAGTGCTGGGGATTGAGAACCTAGTAAGACAAACCCATCTAGTATGGGGAAGACAATGGAGTGAAAAACAAATTACAACACAGCATGCCTGTGCTCTCGAGACCTCTGTGAAGTGCTGTGGGCACCGAGCTCATTCTTGGAATAGGTGGTGTCACTCACAGCCTAATTGCTCTGTCCCATTCACCAGCAACATCATATTCTTGGAGTGAGTTACTCATGACCAATCCTCGAGAGGTTTTGCTTGGCCAGGTTAAACTGAACATTCCCAAGAGTAAATTCTCCCATGATAAGCAGCGTGTTTCCAGTTGTACCAGAAATGCCAGCAGAGTGACTGGTCAGATAGTTTCCCAAAAAAATCCTTCCCAGCCCTTGTCACAACTGGTAGGTACAGAAACAGATGGCAGCAAATACAAGTGGCATGTGAAGTGCTGGCCCAGGAGACAGAACCCTTTTGCAAGGCTATGGAAATCACTTGAGGCCTTCAACACACAGGAAAGACTAGGTAGCAGGAAATTTGCAACCAATACCACAGCACTGTTTGACACCTTGCCTTGGCATTCCATTGTTTGTTTATTCCTTCATCCCAGAAGTGTTTACTGCATTCTGATTACATGCTAGGCATTGTCTAGGCTCTGGGGATATGGTAGCAAGCAAAGCAGAAGAACCATCCCTGCCCTTTGGAGCTGCTAGTCTCATGGTCTGTAATTATTTCAGGGTGCTGCATGATGAGTTCAGGTTCAGGTTCTGGAATTGGATCACCTGGGTTTGAGTTCCTGCTCCACCATGTACTAACCCCACATGAGTCGTTTAACCTACTTGCTCCCCCCGAACTTGTTTCTTTGTCATTACGCTGGGGATAATAATAGGACCTTCCATGTACCATTGCTTAAATGAGATTTGAGTTTGCAAACATAGCTGCTGGTGGTGGGGGGTGGGGTGGCTTCCTCTCCTCTGGACTCATTATAAGCTCCTCCATGGCAAGGACCATCCTCTGCTCCTCCTGTGTGTCTCTCAGGGTCTGCTCTGAGCTGCCCTTGGAGCTGGCGCGCTATAAATACCTGCTGAGTCATTAGGGTTGAGCCTCAGATTTTACTGTGACTCTGAGGGTCATTTTGAGTAGTCATGCCTAGAGCTTATTTAACAAAATTTCAAATTCTTCAAGAAGAAAAAAAGCCCCTTTTCATCTCCAAAGGGTGGCTTGGCGAGACAGTCCTGCACTTGAATGAAAATTCCTCTTCCACGTATTCACTTCTCCCCAAGCCAAAGTTGTTTCATCTCTGTAAGACTCAGTTTCCTCGTCTGTAATAAGGGGACTGGCCTGTTTAGGGGCTGTTAGGATGTGAAATGATGCCTGGAAAACACCTAGCTTGGGGTTGGGTCCATACCTGCTTTTAGTAAACAAGGAATAATGTTAGAGACCTAGTAGTTCCAGCAGTCCAGAGCATCAGACACCGGGGTAAAGGGGTTTGTGCAAAGGGAGGCGCTGATCTGAAGGGTCAGGGCAGTGACAAAGCAGCAGCTGGCACTCAGCTCCTCAGAGCTTCATCCATCAAACTTTGCTCTTCCAAAAATTTCCCGTTATCTCGCTACACTTGGGAGAGCAAGTCAGAATGGTTGCAAAAATAACAACAATTATAGAACATTTTTAGGATTAATTGGCATTTATTGGGCACCTAGCTAAGTTCCAGAGGCTGCTCTAAGAACTCCACATGGATTATTTCATTTAAATCTCATGGCAATACCCGGAGGTAGATCCTGCTACTATCCTCCTTCTACAGGTAGAAACCCAGGCACAGAGAGGAAGAGATTTGTCAAAGGTTATTTGGGGAATAAGTGGAGTGCTGGAATTCAAGCCCACGCATCTCTCCTCAAAGCTGCTCCTTAATCATTATTGGTGACTCCAGCAGAGGTTCTGAAGCTCTTTTGACATGGGACACAGGTCTCCTTAGGGCTCCGATGGCCCTGATGACCCGCCCCTAGGACTGGGGGCACAGGCCACGGCTATGCCTGGAGCACCTTCTCCAAAGCTGTGCCCTTCCCAAAGATGCAGCTGTGAGACACAGCCAAGAGGGGAAGAGGGCATCTTTACATGCCCCCTGACCTTTTACCCCCAGGGTAGAATGTGGCACTTGCTCACCCTCTCACACACACACAGACAAGAATTCCAATTTAAGAATTAGAAAGCTATTTCCTAATAGAGACAGGGGTCCTGCTTTAACTCTGAGCTGTAATTCTGAAATTAGCATACCACTTATTTGCATATAGCCTACTTGAGAATCATTGGTTTTCTTTAAGCCATTAAACATCCCCCTGAACTTACTGTTTATGATTAGGAAGCACTTTCTTATCCTCCAGCCCTGATGCCTTGATGTGTTTTGCAGAAGAGGCCAGCAGGCAAGAAGGAATTAGTGCAGACATTTTGCACCCATACATGCCTTCTAGCATGTTCTCATGAACTGGTAAAGGAGAATTTGCTTTCCCCAGTTCACGGATGAAGAAACTGAGCCTGCAAGAGATGATATCCCTTCTCCAGGTTTCTATAAATAATGAAGCCCAAAGAATGCCCAACACCAGGAAATCCCTCTGTATCATGCCACGAATTAAAGAATGATATTAGCTTTTAATACTGTGTGTGTAACAGGAGTCTGGACTGTACAGCTTTGGTCTGAATATATATACTGGCGAGTTCTCCAAAATGGGGACATTTGTTGCTGGTGTCATAGAAACCCAGAGCTGAGTGCATTTTGGGAGGTCATTTAGAATAGCACTTCTTAGCTTGGTGTGCATGAAATTGCTGGGGCTCTTGTTAAAATGCAAATTCTCATCTGGTGGCTCCGGAGAGGGGCCCAAGATGCTGCATCTCTAGCAAGTTCCCATGCTGCTGGTCTGGAGACCACACTTGTAGCCAAGGCTAGACCAACCTCTTGCCTTTCTCTAAACAGTTTTCCATAAGTGAACAGCCTTATCAGAGAGCCTTCAAAGGAGAAGTATGTTTCTCTGTGGGACCAATGATGGTAGAAGAGGTGCTCTCATGAGGTGGAGCAGAGGGGACCTTGACCACAGAGACCGAGCACCATTTAACACGCAACATAAAGCTCTTCCCACCGAGGGAGTCAGCCAGGGAGAGGAAGACACCACTGTCCACAGGAAAATGTCTAGGAGGGAGCCGTTACCCATTGCTAGCAAGTCATTATGGAGTCTTTTCTGAAAACATTTTAACGAGAGACCAAGAATCAGCAAAAATAACATTACCTCCAAGTTCTCCTTCATTAACCTGGAACTGAGGAGATGATCACCACACTCTTGCTGGCGTTACCCCAAGAGTCCAACCTGGGGAGGACACCCCTCCCCTTCTCCCACCGCCCACCCTTTCCCAGCGCGCCTGCTCCCTGCCAGCTTCTCCAAAGCTCCCAGCTCCTCCTGCCTCCAGACCTTTGCACCTGCTGAGCTCATTGCCAAGAACACCTGTCCCCTTCTCTCCCTCTGGTTGATTCCAACCAACATTTTGGGGCCTCCCTTAAGTGTCCCCACTTCCTTGGAGAAGTATTCTCTGATTCCCCCATCCAAGTCAGGTCCCTGAAGACTGTCACTGTACCCTTTACTTTCCTTCATAGCATTCATCACAATGGTGACCATATATTTATGCACCTGATTATTTGTTGAATGCCTGTCTTTTGCATGAAAATGGTATAGGTATTATGTCTCTTTTCTTCACAGCTCTATCCCCAGAACTCAGCATTTTGCCACATTAGGTAGTTAAGGATCCTCTCAAAATCCACACTTCCTCAGCCATTGTGCACAACAGTCATCACTGTCTGAAGTGTGTGTGTGAGTGTGAATGTGGGTGTGTGAGAGAGGGAGTGTGTGGGTGTGTGCGTGGGTGAGAGTGTGCCCATGTGAGTGTGCATGTGTGTGTGAGAGAGAGTGCGTGTTTGTATAGGGTTTCTCAGCTTGAGAACTATGACATTTAGGGCCAGAGAACTCTTTGGCATGGGGGCCTGCCCTGCACTTTATAGGATGTTTAGCAGCATCCTTTGCCTCTACCCATGACATGCCAACAGCACCTCCCCCTGGTCATGACAGTCAATAAAATCTCCACATTCCCCAATGTCCTCTAGGGGGCAAAAACCACCGCTGGTTGAAAAATTACTGATTATATACACGTATATTACACACACACATAAACATATATATGTAAGTGTATTTGTATATATGTACACTTAGACATTGGGAGTGTTCACTCATTTATTATAAGCTCTTTGTTTCGTGCCCTGCTGTATTTCCAACACTTAGAAGAATACTTGCTTCCTACTGGGTGCTTATAAATACTTGCTGAATGAATGAATAAATGAACTGCCACCACCACCACTCCCCAGGTGTGGTTGTGAGGACCAAATGAGTTTCCTTATGTATTGCAATTAGCATGGTGCTTGGTACTAGTGCTATGATCAGTAATGCTATTCTCCTTTCCTCTTCTCTTTCCCCACTGTCTGCCCCCTTCCCTTTAGCTGCCAAAGACCTCTTTCGCTACTTTACTACTTATGAACTCCAGGTTTTGAGAGATTTTTTTCCTAAACTGATTAAATAAGAATTCATTCCTTTCTCCCTGTGCCATGGAGCAAAGACATGGTTAGCTGTGCAGAAACGTTAGCTTCCCCATGAAGAACCTATGTCTCTGTTCAGTAGAAACACTGCAATCCCAGATGCACCATGACCACCACTGCAGTCCCAGAAATCCTTGTGATGTTATCAACAACCAATTAGACCTACGACTTACATATGTGAGCTAGCATTACCACTGAGTTGATGCCTTAATATTAAACAAAGAAACTCAACATTTTTAGTTTGCTGATGGCAGGTTATCAAGAATAAAATAGTAGTTTCCATTAAGCATTTTTAAGTTCTTGCAGAAAACGCACAGCCCTCCCTCCAATTCTGCTCCCCCAGGTCTACCATGAGGAACCCCAGTTTGGGAACCACCGGCCTTGCAGTGGTATTTCTCTTGCTGTCATGCTCTTGGGGAACTCAAAGGAGGCATTTTTCAGGGTGCATCTATCTGATCATTTTCCTTCCCTGCTCCCAGTAATGAGCCTTCAGGCCTAATTAGAATGAAATGTGTTGTTTCCCTTCCTTCTTTGTCTCCATAATGATCTTTATCATTAGGATGGATTAGCGTCTCATTCCCGCTCTCTCTCTCATTATGGTTTCATTGTGGTGTGTATGTGTGTGCACATAAGTCTGTTGGCTGTGCGGATGGAACAGTTAAAGGGACCTCCATGGAAATGGGAATAAAGAGAAAAAGGAAAAGTGACAAAGAGTGAAAATGGTGCCACATGAGCTCCTTTCCTGCTCTCCTCTCTGGATGTTGACTGAGAGCAGGGAAGCACGCCCCCGCAGCGTTTGTCCTTCCTCACTGACGTTGCTTTAATGAGACATGACGGTAACCAATCCAAAGACATGCCCATCATCTTCCGGCAGCAAGCCCCATTGGGAGGCCCTGGTGAACTCTTCTCACTGAAGCAGTGCTTTACAAGCTCCCAGCCCACGAGGCTCCAGGCACAAAGGCCTCTGCCCAGACTTGCCTCTCCCTCTCTGTTGAGCTCATGGCTTGAGCACATTCTCCCCATGCTTACACTTGTTCTTCCAACACGTCAGCTGGTACTTCCAGCACTGGGACCTCAAGACTGGAGAGCCTCCAGACTGGCCCCCACTCCCTCCCACACCCTCCGTGCATGAGAGTTGACTTCAAAGGCCTGCGGAAAGGAGAGAGGAAATGAGATACCCCAGAAGACAGGTAGGAGGTACCGATCAGTCTCCCAAATACTGATTATCTTCCTAGCTGTTAATGAATGAATCACTCTCAATGCACACACTGGAAGGGGGTGATATTTACCCCATTAACTTGTTGAAAAGGACTGTATGCATTCCTGATTAAGTCTTGCAGAAAAATGGCCACTCCCTCTCATCCCAATAAAGGAAGTCACTTTGTTAGGGTGGAAAGAGAAGGACATATCAGTTAGGATAGGATCAGTTATGCTGCAGTAACAAATGATCCGTGAATCTCCATGGCTTTCAACTACAAGAGCATAGTTCCCACTTACACTATTATACCCATCCAGTACAGCTCAGTGGTGGCTCTGCTGTGTGCCGTCTTCACTCCTAGACCCAGGCTGATGGAGCAGTGAGACACTGGCAGGGAAAAGAGTGTGAGGCAGATCATGTGCTCACTCTGAATGCTTTTGCTCAGTGTTGTTTCTGTTTCCATCAAACAGAAACATCAAATCTGTTTCCACTCCACTGACCAGAGAAAGCCTCAAGGTCAAAGCTGCCATCCTTAGGAGGAAAATATAATCCACCCCCTCCCCAGGAAGAAGCAGTGATTCTTTCTGAAAAATAATAGTCTACCACCATGGGCCTATAGTTTACAATTATAAAAATAATAAACAAGCAAACAAAAACACAAGAAATTATGATATATTCACTTAAAGGAATAGCATAAAGCCATGAAATGGATGCATTACAGCTATGCACATCAACATGGGTGAACCTTAGAAATGTAATGTTGGGTGAAAAAAGCAAGTCCTGCAAGACTATGTGTATTGTGATACCACTTTTTAAGAGCTAAAAACAAGTGGAACTAAACAGCATGTTGTTAAGAAAACACATTGATTAAATCAAATATTTTTAAAAGAAGGGAGGGATTGGTAAACCCCCAAAACCTCCAATAGCAGCAACCTTTGATGGGAGAGGCAAGGATTTAAACAAGGAAAAGGCAAATCGGTAACATTCTGATGATACGGATTCACACGTGTTTATTTCATTACTATGATTCATAACGTACATGTACATTACACTTTTTTCAATTTTTGATTGGGATAAAATACACGTAACTTAAGAATTACCATTGTAACCTTTTTACGTATACAGTTCAGTGGTATGAAGTATATTCACACTGTCGTGCAGCCATCACTCACCACCTACCTCCAGAAGTCTTCATCCTGCAAAACTGAAATTCTGTACCCATTAAACACTACCTCCCCTCCCCCAGCCGCTGACAACCACCTACATTTATTATTGTCTATCTATCAAATGTGATATTAGAATTTATTTTGAAAGAAAGAATATGGGCTTTGGAAACAGAGAGACCTGGGTTCAAATCCCAGCTCTAATGTTGATTACTTTTGTGACCTTGGGGTCTACCGAATCCCATCTACTAAATGGGAATGATAAATGCTCTCTCCCAGAATGACTGGAAGGGTTATAGAGGATGTGGAAGACATTTAGCACGGGCTAGACATATAGTCAATGCTTTTAAAAAGGCAGCAGATATTATATTGTTAAGTGGTGATTGATTAATTAAGTGTTGAATAAAGAATCAGCCCAAGGGCCATGCCCTTTCATAGCACTTAAATGGGCAGAGGCTGGGTTGGGTCGTCCCCTGGGAGGGAGGGAGTGCACCGAGGCACAGCCTGTATGCACAGAGGCTGGAACCAGAACAGACACCAGCAATGTAGCCTCAGAGGGCCTCCAGCTCATGGTGGAGAGGAATTGTGTCCCCCATGAGGAAGTAGGACCAGATACGCTGTGTAAGATGAATCCTGGAGTCCTAAGCCAGCAGAGGGGGCCAACTGGGAGACACGGCGTGGGCTAGGTTAGAGGAGCCAGGTCAGGACTGGGGCGGAAGACAATACAAAAGCATTGCTGAGGTCTGTTTAGAGAAGTGGGTGTGATCACCACTCTCTCAGGATGATAGAATCATGCAAGATCTTTAGGTGAATCACCCTTGTGGTAAAGAATCCCCCAAGAGCTGGTAGTGTCCCTGTCCTGCCCTATCACCCTTGTTCTCCCCAGAAGTCATCTGCAGGTGATTCCCTTCATGCTGATGTTTTCCTAGGTGTCTGAGCACACTGTGTGGCCACTGTGGCTGCTTGACCCACCCTCCAGGAGCAGGCCCAGAAGTGCCAGGGAGCTGACACCTTAGGACTAGGCTCAGGCCATGGGGTCCAGAAATTAGAGAATAAACACCCCAGCCTCTTCACCGTGGAGACACTTCGGAGTGTGTTCCACCTAGTCTCCCAGAGAATCAAAGAGGATTGACCCCAGTTGTCATGGCATTAATCCATTCGTTAGCCTACCCTCCCTTTCTCCCTTCCCCAGTCCACTTGCTTCCCAGGACCAAATCCCAAATTATCTCTTTGTACCCACATCCTTGTTTCAGGTCTGCTTTGCAGGAGAAATCCAAACACAGATGGCCTCCAGGCCTGGTGCTTATCCAAAACGACTAAACAATCATTGTCTCCCTGGACAGAATTCCCCCTGGAAATAGCTCTAATTCTGGAAGTCTACTGCCACCACTCCCTGACTCTGTCCCTAGCCCATGGGCCAAACCCAAACCCTCCCCTCCTGCCAAGAATGCTTTTAACATTTTTTAAAATAATTTATTTTGATATCATTGATCTACAATTACATGTGCAATATTATGCTTATTAAACTACCCCCTTCTTCAGGTCCCCCCCACCAACCCCATTACAGTCACTGTCCATCAGCGTAGTGAGATGCTATAGAATCACTACTTGTCTTCTCTGAGCTGTACAGCCCTCCCCGTGCCCCCCCAACATTACATCTGCTAATTGTAATGCCCCTTTTTCCCCCTTGTCCCTCCCTTCCCACCCATCTTCCCCAGTCCCTTTCCCTTTGGTAACTATTAGTCCATTCTTGGGTTCTGTGAGTCTCCTGCTGCTTTGTTCCTTCAATTTTTTTCTTTGTTCTTATACTCCACATATGAGTGAAATCATTTGATACTTGTCTTTTTCGGCTTGGCTTATTTCACTGAGCATAATACCCTCTAGCTCCATCCATGTTGTTGCAAATGGTAGGATTTGTTTTCTTCTTATGGCTGAATAATATTCTACTGTGTATGTATACCACATTTTCTTTATCCATTCATTTACTGATGGACACTTAGGTTGCTTCCATTTCTTGGCTATGGCAACTAGTGCTGCGATAAACACAGGGGTGCATATGTCTTTTTCAAACTGGGCTGCTGCATTCCTAGGGTAAATTCCTAGGAGTGGAATTCCTGGGTCAAATGGTATTTCTATTTTGAGTTTTTGGAGGAACCTCCATACTGCTTTCCACAATAGTTGAACTAATTTGCATTCCCACCAGCAGTGTAGGAGGGTTCCCTTTTCTCCACATCCTCGCCAACATTTGTTGTTGTTTGTGTTTTGGATGTTGGCCATCCTCACTGGTATGAGGAGATATCTCATTGTGGTTTTAATCTGCATTTCTCTGATGATTAGCGATGTGGAGCATCTTTCATATGCCTGTTGGCCATCTGAACTTCTTCTTTAGAGAAGTGTCTATTCATGTCCTCTGTCCATTTCTTAATTGGATTATTTGCTTTTTGTTTGTTAAGGTGCGTGAGTTCTTTATATATTTTGGATGTCAACCCCTTATCGGATACATCATTTATGAATATATTCTCCCCTACTACAGGATGTCTTTTTGTTCTACTGATGGTGTCCTTTGCTGTACAGAAGCTCTTCAGCTTGATATAGTCCCACTTGTTCATTTTTGCTATTGTTTCCCTTGCCCGGGGAGATATGTTCATGAGGAAGTTGCTCATGTTTATGTCCAAGAGATTTTTGCCTATGTTTTTTTCTAAGAGTTTTATGGTTTCATGACTTACATTCAAGTCTTTGATCCACCTTGAGTTTACTTTTGTGTATGGGGCTAGACAGTAGTCCAGTTTCATTCTCTTACATGTAGCTGTCCAGTTTTTCCAACACCAGCTGCTGAAGAGGCTGTCATCTCCCATTGTATATCCAAGGCTCCTTTATCAAATATTAATTGACTGTATATGTTTGGGTTAATGTTTGGATTTTCTATTCTGTTCCACTGGTCTGTGGGTCTGTTTTTGTGCCAATACCAAATTGTCTTGATTACTGTGGCTTTGTAGTAGAGCTTGAAGTCAGGGAGTGTAACTCCCCCTGTTTTATTTCTCCTTCTTAGGATTGCTTTGGCTATTCAGGGTCTTTTGTGGTTCCATATGAATTTTAGAATTATTGGTTCCAGTTCGTTGAGGAAAGCTGTTGGTAGTTTGATAGGGATTGCATTGAATCTGTAGATTGCTTTAGGTAGTATAGCCATTTTGACAATATTTATTCTTCCTAACCAAGAGCATGGGATGCATTTCCATTTGTTAGTGTCCTCTTTAATTTCTCTTAGGAGTGTCTTGTAGTTTTCAGAGTACAGGTCTTTCACTTCCTTCGTTAGGTTTATTCCTAGGTATTTTATTCTTTTTGATGCAATTGTGAATGGAACTGTTTTTCTGATTTCTCTTTTGGTTAGTTCATTGTTAGTGTATAGGAAAGCAACAGATTTCTGTGTGTTAATTTTGTATCCTGCAACTTTGCTGAATTCAGATATTAGCTCTAGTAGTTTTGGAATGGAGTCTTTAGTGTTTTTTATGTTCAGTATCATGTCATCTGCAAATAGTGACAATTTGACTTCTTCTTTACCAATCTGGATGCCTTGTATGTCTTTGTTTTGTCTGATTGCCATGGCTAGGACCTCCAGTACTATGTTGAATAACAGTGGAGAGAGTGGGCATCCCTGTCTTGTTCCCGATCTTAGATGAAAAGTTTTCAGCTTCTCGCTGTTAAGTATGATGTTAGCTGTGGGTTTGTCATATATGGCCTTTATGATGTTGAGGTACTTGCCATCTATACCCATTTTGTTGAGAGTTTTAATCAGGAATGGATGCTGTATTTTGTCAAATGCTTTTTCAGCATCTATGGAGATGATCATGTGTTTTTTGTCCTTTTTGTTGATGTGGTGGATGATATTGATGGATTTTCGAATGTTGTACCATCCTTGCATCCCTGGGATGAATCCCACTTGATCATGGTGTGTGATCCTCTTGATGTATTTTTGAATTCGGTTTGCTAATATTTTGTTGAGTATTTTTGCATCTACGTTCATCAGGGATATTGGTCTGTAATTTTCTTTTTTGGTGAGGTCTTTGCCCGGTTTTGGTATTAGAGTGATGCTGGCTTCATAGAATGAGTTTGGAAGTATTCCCTCCTCTTCTATTTTTTGGAAAACTTTAAGGAGAATCGGTGTTATTTCTTCTCTATATGTCTGGTAGAATTCAGAGGTGAATCCATCTGGCCTGGGGGTTTTGTTCTTGGGTAGTTTTTTGATTACCGCTTCAATTTCATTGCTGGTGATTGGTCTGTTTAGTTTTTCTGTTTCTTGCTTGGTCAGGCTTGGAAGGTTGTATTTTTCTAAGAAGTTGTCCATTTCTTCTATGTTTTCCAGCTTGTTAGCATATAGATTCTCATAATATTCTCTTATAATTCTTGGTATTTCTGTGGGGTCCGTCGTGATTTTTCCTTTCTCATTTCTGATTCTGTTTATGTGTGTAGATTCTCTTTTTCTCTTAATGAGTCTGGCTAGGGGTTTATCTATTTTGTTTATTTTTTCGAAGAGCCAGCTCTTAGTTTCATTGATTTTTTTCTATTGTTTTATTCTTCTCAATTTTATTTATTTCTTCTCTAATCTTTATTATGTCCCTCCTTCTGGTGACTTTGGGCCTCATTTGTTCTTCTTTTTCCAATTTCAGTAATTGTGTCTTTAGACTTTTCATTTGGGAATGTTCTTCCTTCTTTAAATAGGACTGGATTGCAATATACTTTCCTCTTAGAACTGCCTTTGCTGCGTCCCACTGAAGTTGTGGCTTTGTGTTGTTGTTGTCATTAGTCTCCATATATTATTTGATTTCTGTTTTGATTTGGTCATTAACCAATTGATTAATTAGGAGAATGTTGTTAAGTCTCCATGTATTTGTGAGCCTTTTTGATTTCTTTGTAAAATTTATTTCTAGTTTTATACCTTTGTGATCTGAGAAGTTGGTTGGTAGGATTTCAATATTTTTGAATTTACTGAGGTTCTTTTTGTGGCCTAGTATGTGGTCTACTCTGGAAAATGTTCCATGTGCACTTGAGAAGAATGTGTATCCTGTTGCTTTTGGGTGTAGAGTTCTGTAGATGTCTATTAGGTCCATCTGTTCTAGTGTGTCGTTCAGTACATCTGTGTCTTTACTTATTCTCTGTCTAGTTGATCTGTCCTTTGGAGTGAGTGGTGTGTTGAAGGCTCCTAAAATGAATGCATTGCTGTCTATTTCCTCCTTCAATTCTGTTAGTATTTGTTTCACATATGCTGGCGCTCCCGTGTTGGGTGCATATATATTTATAATGGTTATATCTTCTTGTTGGACTGACCCCTTTATCATTATGTAATGTCCTTCTTTATCTCTTGCTACTTTCTTCGTTTTGAAGTCTATTTTGTCTGATACAAGTACTGCAACACCTGCTTTTTTCTCTTTGTTGTTTGCATGAAATATCTTTTTCCATCCCTTCACTTTTAGTCTGTGTATATCTTTGGATTTGAGGTGAGTTTCTTGTAGGCAGCATATAGATGGGTCTTGCTTTTTTATCCATTCTGTTACTCTGTGTCTTTTGATTGGTGCATTCAGTCCATTTACATTTAGGGTGATTATCAATAGATATGTACTTATTGCCATTGCTGGCTTTAGATTCGTGGTTACCAAAGGTTCAAGGGTTCCTTCTTTACTATCTAACAATCTAACTTAACTTTCTTGTTAAGATATTGTAAACACTGCCTGATGTTTCTATATTTCTCTCCCTTCTTATTCTTCCTCCTCCATTCTTTATATACTAGGTGTTTTATTATTTGCCTTTAGTTAGTATTTGGATGATCTGCTTTCTTTGCTATGATTTTATTTTCTCTGGTGACATCTTTTTAGCCTTAGGGGTGCTTCCCTATAGAGCAGTCCATTTAAGATATCCTGTAGTGGTGGTTTATGAGAGGCAAACTCTCTCAACTTTCGTTTGTCTGGAAATTGTTTAATCCTTCCATCATATTTAAATGATAATCGTGCTGGATACAATATTCTTGGTCCGAGGCCCTTCTGTTTCATAACGTTAAATATATCATGCCATTCTCTTCTGGCCTGTAAGGTTTCTGTTGAGAAGTCTGATGATAGTCTGATGGGTTTTCCTTTGTAGGTGATCTTTTTTCTCTCTCTAGCTGCCTTTAATACTCTGTCTTTATCTTTGATCTTTGCCATCTTAATTATTATGTGTCTTGGTATTGTCTTCCTTGGGTCCCTTGTGTTGGGAGATCTGTGGGCTTCCGTGGACTGCGAGACTATTTCCTTCCCCAACATGGGGAAGTTTTCAGCAATTATTTCTTCAAAGACACTTTCTATCCCTTTTTCTCTCTCTTCTTCCTCTGGTACTCCTATAATGCGAATATTGTTCCGTTTGGATTGGTCACACAGTTCTCTTAATATTCTTTCATTCCTAGAAATCCTTTTATCTCTCTCTGCCTCAGCTTCTCTGTATTCCTGTTCTCTGATTTGTATTCCATTAACAGTCTCTTGCATCTCATCCAGTCTGCTGTTAAGCCCATTGATCGCTTGTCTGATTTCTGCATTGTCTTTCCTCAGTTCCCTCACTTCCTCCGTCAGCTCTTGCACATTTCTCTGTAGATCCATCAGTATGGTTATGACTTTTATTCTGAATTCTTTTTCAGGAAGACTGTGCATTTCCATCCCTTCAGGCTCCCTCTCAGGGGTTGTCTGGTTGATCTTAGTCTGGACCATATCCCTCTGTCTTTTCATGGCTATAAAAGTGGTTGCTGGTAGGTGCCACGTATGTCAGCTGGGCTCTTTAAGACTTTAAAAAGAAAGAAAAGAAAGAGAAGAAAAAACAAAAACCGAACCAAAACAGAACAACAACAACAAAAAAAAAAACACCCACTGGGAGTAAATTCTGTGGTGATGCTGTAGGTGGCGCTGTTGCTCCACTATTCCCAGCCGTGGCCACGCCACTCCACAGGACCCTTTATAGCTCTGCCTCGCGGGGTGCCGAGTCCTCTGAGGTGTAGCTGCAGGCTATGTGCTGTCCTGTATCTTCTGGTCTCTTTTTTAGGAATAGTTGTATTTTCATAAATATGTATGGTTTTGGGAGGAGATTTCCGCCACCCTGCTCACGCCGCCATCTTCCCGGAAGTCTGTGAGCTGGTTTGCCGTCTGCGGCTGGGAACCCTCACGCTGTGTTTTCTTCTTCCAGACCAGCAAGGCAGAATCTCCCTCACTGCAGTTCCTCAGACCTGGGATCTCGCTTTTAACATTTTTGAAGAGTTGAGGGGGAAAAATCAAAGAAGAATAATAGTTCATGACACGTGAAATTTATATGAAAATCAAACTTCAGTGCCCATAAATAACGTTTTATTGGAACATAGCCATGTCCACTCAACTCCATATCATCTGAGGCTGCTTTCACCCTATAATGGCAGAGTTGAGTAGTTGGGATAGAGACTGTATGACCTGCAAAGCCCAAAATATTTACTATCTGGCCCTTTACAAAAAAGTTATTCGACCTCTGTCTCAACTTGACAAAACGTGGCAACCATCAGACGATCACAGGCAGGAGCATCAGTGAAAAATACCTTGTAAGTGAAAAGCGAACCCTAGTTTGAGGTGCTTCAGGAAGCTTGCCATCAGAACCCTGCGGGGGCTTCTCAGAACTTGCCAAACAATCACCTTTCCTTTTCCAGCTCGGCAATTTTGGGTTCGGGGTAAGTGAGCCAAGCTTGGTCAGCTGGAATGCTCCACTCCGGAAACAAGCTGATCTGGGCGACTGAAATTTCTTTTTAATGGAAGATTGAGCAAAAAGTCCTTTCTGTATTTCCTCTAGGGAAAGATGTTTTAGTTGTGTGCAAAGCCCATTTTCCTCATGGAGAAGCCCATCTTGCAAATGTTGTTGAAGTTTTCCATTGCCCCAGGATGGCGCACATGGCCCCACAGTCCACTGGGGCATCTGTTCCCGCTGGTGGGACATTGTTCCCGAAAGCAAAGGACCAAGACACTGAATCTGCCAAACCCACAACATCTCCTAAAAGCTCAATTTTTTTTCTTAAAAAAAAAATTTTTTTTCCCTCCGTACATAAATAGTCACATGATCCCTTCCATGGAAAATCTTCTCTTTGCTCACTTGCTCTGACTTACCTCCATGGTTGTGACCCAGACCCCACACCATCAATGATTCAAGAGTTGGACTTTGTTTATTATCAGGGAAAAACATAAAGACATCCAATCAAACCTAAGTTGTAGCCAAACATCTATCTATATCCTCAATACCTATAAAACATTACATTTTTTAAATTCCTCATACCACACAAATCTTTTTTTGCTCTGCCCACCTTCTAAAAGATACAGGGGAGGGTGTTTTTAAAGGCATCCTATAGGTCAGGATTCTGTGAATCAGAGTCACTTTGGGGACTTTTTCGATATTTGGACATCCAGAACCTACAGCAGATCCGCCCGTCGGTCTCCCGATGAGACCCAGGAATTGGCATTTTATCAGGCTTTCTAGCGCTTCTGATGCATGTGACAGATTAAAAACCACCAGTTTAAAATGTGAAAAGGTCCATGGAGTGCTGTTGATTTTTTTTTTTTAACAGCAAGAGAGGCTGTGTAATGCCCTCTGAAAATTCTGGAAAATTCTGTGTTGTCATGTTTCTCTAGGAGGGAGAAAAGCCAATAAAAGTATTAGCAAGGATAGTGGGAATTTATAGGTGATTGATACTTTTTTTCTTTTTACTTCTCTGACTTGTTTGCATTGAGCAGGTACTTTTTTCAAAATGAGAAAGCAATCCCGGAAGTTATTTCCTGGGTGAGTTGGGGTGGGGTGGAAAGAAACAGCCTGGGATCTTCAGTAGCTGGGGTCTGACTGCCTGGGGTTTTATGGTGCCTGGTGCTCTTGGAGCTGGGCATCCCTCCCTCCCCACTTCCTGCTTTGCCCTGTGGCTTCCCTCTGGAGGGTCTGTGAGCCGTGCAGACACCCAGAAGTCAGTGCCCTCTCGGGAGACAGGCAGAGGCCCAGTGGGGGCGGTGGCCCTGCTGTCATCTGTGCTCTCATTCTCCGCCTAAATGGAGTCTCGAGATATCCCAGGAGCCCAGCCCAGCACCTGCCACAAGCACTAAATTCTCCTGGAACTCCAGGGAGAAAACACTCTTGGCAGAACAGAGTTCAGTCCCTGCCTGGGGCTTGCCTCTGGGCCATCTCTGGGGACCCAGTATCTGGATGCCCTCCTGTGCCCTCATTATGGGAAGAGGCATCTGTCTTTTAGAGCTCACACTGTCCCTCTCTCCCCCCCCATAATCCCTGGATTGTTTGCAGGCTAGGTCCCCCATGACATCCCCAGCATCCTAGCCTCCCCTGACAGCCCACTCTGCAGGCTTTCCCCATAAGGTCTGCAAGGGATAGAGTGAGAAGGAAGGCTCTAGAAAGTTGCAGGAAACCCCAGAATGTGTCTCCAAAGCAGACTTTTGACTGACCTCTATCTCTCCGTCATCACCCACCATCCTTGTCCATGCTGCGGGTTAGATTTGCTCATCATCCTCAGACATGGGCAGAGGAGCCCAGGGAGCTCCTGTCACCGGCCAGGGGTGCCTCCTGCAGGCCCATCCATCTGCTGGCCAGAGCCCAGGCCAAATCGTCTGACTCATCCTGTATCCCAAGCACCCACGCAGAAAAAGTTTCTGGAAGGAAGAAAGACAGTGAGAAAGAAGGCAGGCAGGAAGGGAGAGAAGAAGGAATCCTCAGTCTCCCAAGCTTATTCTTCATTCGTGCATCCTTCCCACAAATATTTATTAGCACCAACTACGTGCCGGACACAGTCCTAGGTGCTAGGACATAATGAAGAACAAAATCAGACCTGCTTCCTATCTTGTGACGCTGACAGTCTACAGGAAGACACAAGAAGCAAATAATATAAATAATCAATAAAAAACAGAAATGGCCCCCTGACCAGAGCCACACAGGCGAGACAGAAGGCCCCAGGCAAGGCAGAAGGCCCTTTGAAACGGTTGGGGGATGGGTGACTTGGGACTTCCCTGGGGAGGCAGAGCCCTCACTGAGCGCTGAAGGATGGGAGGCGAGGAGCACTTACAAAGAGCCCCCCACCCTCCCTTCCCCCAACACGCTCACTTGAGCTGACAGCCCAGCTCCTGCCCCTCCTGCTGTCACACCCACCCACTGCCACTTTCCTACAGATTGGGCAGTGGGCTGGGGAAGTACTGAATTGGGAAAACTCCTTCTGGCCATATTGTGTCTGGAGATTTTGATGATGGTCGATCTAAGACCCCAGTATCTGGAAGCCAGAGAGGGTCAGAGCTCAGAATGGGCAGAATTAATCCATCCCTCTTAAGCCTGTGTTTAAGGTTCAAGAGTTGTTTGAGAAGTCCCTTCTCCAAGGGAGGCACTCTCTGAATGTACAGATCTCACCCCAGCTTAGGAGCAGACAGCCTTGCTTACCCAGGTGTCTCAGAAGTTGTGCAAATGACACGCTCATTTTCAGCTGAAAAGAAGACACATCTGAAATATTGATGAGGCAGCCAGAGCCCAGCTCCAGACCCAGCCACAAAGGGAGGTGCTAAATAGTTAATGAAGAGTATAATTAATCAGTAGTTATGGTCCTTGGGCTGCAAGTTTCAAGCTAACTGTTCCCCACGCACACTTCTCTAACCCCCCACCCACCCACCCAGAGCACAGGCTGCTGCCACTCAAGCATCTGCTGCACGTGAATCAAATTGCAAACTTCCTGGCTTCCTGTCACCTCCAGTCCCATCTCCCCAGCCCGCAGCCTTTATAGTGGCCCCTCCTGTGGCACTCCATGGGCAGGTGCTTTCTGCATCTGCTGTTCCATCTTCTCAGGAATCCTTTCTCCTCCTTAACCACCTGGCCCACTCTTGCTCCCTGATTTTGCCTCTTATCAACTTGCAATGCCAGGAAAGTGTTTTAATCTCTTTGTGCCTCAGTTTGCTCGTCTGTAAAATGGGGAAGTTGTAATAGTCACTACTGTGTAGGGTCACTGGAAAGACTGGGTACGTTAGAGATGTCAAGGGTATAGGGTACTGTGTGGCGTGTAACACTGGCTCTGTAGAAGTTAGCCATCGATGTTACGCATCTGTCCTAACTCAGCTCAGGAGCAGGTCCTTGCTAGAATCTAAGCTTCTTGAAGGTGGGGATGGTATCATTCATCTCTGTATCCCCAGTGGCAGGAATTGGGTACACAGTAGGTGCTGAATGAGTGAGTGAGGGAGGGAGGGAGTGAGTGAATGAATCTCCACACAGATTTCTCCAGGGTTGAGATCCTTTGCTGTCACATCTATGATGGGGAAATCGACAGACTATCCCCACATCTGTAAGGTGGGCTGCCGAGTGTGGCTCTCTGGCCCTGCTGGGGGTGAGGTGGGTTTGCTTATGCAACCAGCCTTTTGACTCAATTGACCAGAGGCTGCCATCTGCCGCAGGTGACTCATCCACTAGGTGCAGAAGGTACAGAGTCTAGGCCCCACGAAGGCCGTGATGCGGCCTGCTCTGCCAGCATCACTTGCGGCTGAGTTTTGAAAAGCCAGATCCATCTCCTCGCCTTCAGAGTCAGAGTGCCTGTAACTGGCCCCTCCGGGCATTTGCCCTTTGTCCTTCTTCCTCTCACTGGTGGCTTCTCCCATCATCCATGCTTCTTGCTCCCTGTACTGGGGCAATGGGCAGCCCCAGAATCGAGGGTGCAGCCCAGGATCTGTCTTGGCTTTTTCAAGGTTAGCCCCCCCAGTGCATCCCCCTGCCAGGTCTTGCATGCTAGGCACATGCTCCAGGCTCTGGGCAGCTCCGCCATCCAGGAAGTGCAGACCGCCCTTGATTAGCATAAGCACCATGCTTTCCTTGGCTGGGCCTGGAGCTGTCGCAGCCTCGTTAGCAAGGCCACCAAATCAGCAGGCCCTCTCATTAGCACTGACCCCATCCTGCGTCTCAGCTGCTGAAGCCCCCACAGCCCACCCCACAGCAGTCTTCCTCCAGGATCACACGGGGACTCTGTGAGCAGGGTGACGGCCAAATAGGGCCATGCGGCACCCTTGTCACCAGCTAATGGATAATCCGGCGGGGAGCTCGTCTTCCTGGGGAAGCGGGGCTTGGGCTCTGGGGGCTTCGGGAGGGTCATCACAGGCCTCACATCCCAAGTCTTTTCAGCTCTTTGATCGCACAATGACCCTGTGCTAAGAACTGCACGAGATGCTGATGCAGACCACGATGCCCAGCATCGGAAAGCTCCGCCCTTTCCCTGGCCCAGCTGACCCTGGGCCCTGGCCAGGCCACTGTCACAGCCGCCTCACTGGTCAGCCCTGGGAGTGTAGTTAGGTCAGCTCAGAGCACCTGAGGCCAGAGGATAGCAGAGAGCAAGAGGGGAAAAGAGGGACAGCTGCTTTGGTGTAGGTAGTCAGAAGGCTTCTCAGAGGAGGTGGCATTTTAGCTGAGACTTGTTGAATGACAAGAAAAAGTTGGCCAAGCAATGGTCTGGGGAAAAGTTGTTCCAGGACAAGGGACAGCAAGTGCAAATGAGACAGAAGGCAGCTTCTTTAAAGGACAGGAAGAAAGTCAGTGTGCAAGGAACTTGGTAGGGGGTTGTGGTGGGCTGGGCAATGAGAAGAGAAGGAAGAAATGAATGAATGAGTGAATGCTGTCAGAATTGAAAGAAGGGAGGCCACCGGGACCTGGAGGAGTCAGGGAGGCTTTCTAGAAGACATGAGACTTCGCTTCTGCTCCTCTATCACAGACACAGATTCTGTGCATGGGGGCAGGGGGGAGGAGAAGGAAACCTTCACAGAGTGGCAGGTGGATTCAGACAGGTTTGATGGTGTCACACGTGGCAGAACCCTGAGCTGTTACATCACAAGCCATAGTGACTGAGCCTAGGGCTAAGCAGTTGACACAACAGCTCAACCAGGGGATACTGTAGTCATCCCATTTTACAGCAAGGAAACTGAGGCAGAGAGGTTGTATCAGTTGCCCAGGGCATGAGGGATGGAGCCAGGTGCTGAACCCAGATGGTCTGAGCCCACCTGCTCCTCACGATGGCTGAGTGAGAGTTTGCATTGCTCTTGATTAGGGAGCTAAGGGACCTGCTGTACTGAGTGACTGGCAGCCAAAGTCCCGGTCAAAAGCCATGTATTTGCCCCCAGGAAAACTTGTTGAGGTGCTCAGGAGCTTTGACCCAGACCCACTGGATGGGAGCCTCAGAATGGCTTTCAAGAGAGCTGACTACCTTTCTATAGTAGATATCTCCCATTCATTTGAGCCACACGGCATGCAAACTTCCTTCCTGTGCAAAGAACCCCTAGTTGCATTAAGACAGCCTGCTTCCCTCCGTCACCTTGAAAATGTCAGTGACTTGTATGCCCAGCCTCCCTTGCAGCTAAAGAATGTACATGTGACCTAGTTTCCACCAATCACATGCAACCATCTCCTCTTAAACCTGGAAGCCAGTGAACCAAAGAAAAGGCAAGAAGTACAAATTCAGATCTGGTTTCCAAAGGTTGTGGTGGCAGCAACCGTGTGCCCATCATCAGTGGTGACAGCAGACACAATAGAGTGTTTGTGCCCAACAGTGTGGCCTGGTTACAGGACTGGTTTGGTGGCTTGGTTTGAGGTATTAATTCTGGTTTCACGCTCTCCAAGCTTGGCTCTCCCACCCTCAGGGGATGTGTGAGCTGGCCAGACCAATGTGACTTTTCTGCTTAAATTAGCTAGAAGTGGTTTCTGAGGCTTGCAACCAATAGCTCTAACTGAAATGCTGTCATTAGGCCTCTTCGGGTCCGTAGAAGATGCAGTTCTGAGGGTGGGAGGTGAGCTCAGGCTGTACCAAGCAGATCCTGGGACAGCCTCAAAACTCCCAAAGGTGAGACAGGGAACTTGTCATTTCTGGAGCCGAGAAAGGGACTTTGGGGAGCCACGTCTGAGTATCTGAGACCTTCCAGCTTCCTGCAACCCCATCTAATAACATTTTCTTGTGCTCTGGAGTCGAGTCAGAAAAAGGCAA
This sequence comes from Smutsia gigantea, assembly GCA_032199065.1. Lineage (NCBI taxonomy): Eukaryota > Metazoa > Chordata > Mammalia > Pholidota > Manidae > Smutsia > Smutsia gigantea. Next base: position 518,990 of record JAVSCE010004566.1, read on the forward strand.
GAACTTAACTTTCTTGAAAGCTGTGTATTGTGATGGGAAAAGAAACTGGGGTTTGATTCTGGCTCGCCCACCTCCTAGCACTCACTTCACATCTCCAGGCCTCAGTTTCTTCATATGTTAAATAGTGTATAGCAGTTTAAATGCTTTCATCTGTATGAGCTCAATACCCACCCCAGCTGGCATAAAAAATAAAGGTGTTTATTGAGTCATGACACTAATGTTGAAGATGTGGGGTCAACTTGATCTGTGGCTCTGTCTCCAGTCTCCGTGATCCTCTTGGCTCTGCCCTCCTCTGGGAGTCCGTGGCCCCCTCAGGCTGAAGGTGAGCCAGCATCACACTGGTCACAATAACATCAGAGAAAGACAAGGCGTTGCTCCCACCAGCCAGAGTCAGGAAGAACTTCCTCAGCAGCTCATAGAAAACCATCTCATTGGTCCAGACATCTCATCCCCAACCAATAGCTGTCACTGAGGGAAGGCCACATGCTGATTGGCTTAGGCCTGAGCTCCTGAACCAATCACTGGCAAGGGTTATGAGATTATCATGATTGGCTGAAACCAGCAGTTCTTTCAGGACCCTGGTATGCTTTTAAAATTTAGAGGGGACTCCAGCAAGCTTTTGTTTGTGTGGATTATATTTATCATTGTTCACCTTTTTAGAAATTAAAGCTGAAGAAGGTAAAATATTTATTCATTTAAAAAATAACAATAAACCCATGATACGTGTTAGTATAAATGACATACTGTATGAATAATAACTGTATAAAGCACAAGAAATTTAGTGAAAAGAGTGGCATCATTTTACACTTGCACATCTCTTGAAGTCTGGCTCCACAGAAGACAGCAAGATGCCCGTGCCTGCTTCTGTACTCAGGCTGTTCCATTATGTTGTTTGGGTCGTAGTTTACAGAGAAAACCCAGCCTCATGTGGATATATGGCTGGGAAGAGAAAACCCTCATGGACCTCCTGGCAGGATCTCAGGCACCCTGGCTGTTGTCAGAAAACACTGTGACAACCACCTGTTTAAACTACCCAGGGCTCATACCTGGAGCTGACCAGGGTCGGATCCTGTAAAGTGCATGGTAGCCACACCTTGGGTGGGGTGCACAGGTATGCAGGACATCCAGTTCATGGAGATAATAATCACCCCTACTTCTTCATAGGGTTGTTGACAGAGAACTATGGGAGATTACTAATATAAAGCACTTGACACAGGGCTCAGTAAATGGTGTTGAGAGGGAGGAAGGGCCACAGGTAAGCTCAGGTAAAAGCAATAATCCATTACCCAGATGAACTGACTTCTCAGTCCCTTTCCCCAGGGTTCCTCCACCCACACATCCCACTATGCCATTCCTGACACGTCTCTGGAAGCAAAGACATACCATGATAATCCCTCCAGAGAGGCGAGTGGGCATGTGGTCCTACAGAGAAGATCCAACGAAGCTATCAGACTCTAGTACTGGAGTGCTCCTGATGAGAGTAAGAGGTGGGACCCAGAGCCGGCACAAGCTGGGGAGGAGGGCCGGCCTCAGATCTGCTGATGGGCCCTCACAAGGGCAGAACAGCGGCCCTTTCTCAGGAGTGGCCGTGCAGATGGAGGGAGATCCAGTCCAGAGTCCAGAGGCCAAAGTACAGTATCTGGTGTCAGTTCCTGATCAGCAGGTTGGGACTGAGGACAGGAAACTGAAAACTGAATGGCATCAAGAAGTCAGAGCAGGACAAGAGAGAGGAGGGGACCGTGGTGGATTGGGAGAAGGAGCAAAGGATCTCAGGCCAAAGTCAGAACCTCCGGCTTGCAGGGAACAACTGGAGCATGTACACACACACACACACACACACACACACACACACACACACACGCAGGGCTGGGCAGCTAGCTTGGATCAGTAAGTCCTTACACAGAGAAGAAAACACCAGTGAGACAGGCTGGCTGCATGGCACGGCTTGCAGAATGGTCCCAATTTCAGAAAACTCTAGAGGATAGGAACTTGTATGTCCAGCAGCTAGCACATCACACATAGTGGCTGCTAACTATTGGTTGGATGAATGAACCTGTGTTCTTGTCCCTAAGCACTATCAAAATGTACCAGAATTTCCAGTGCTTCAGCACCCTGATCACATCTCCCAGACTGCCCCTTTGCTCCCAGGAGTGGTACAGAAAGGCTTCAGGTGACAATGTGTTTTGATCTGGGCCTCAGAACACTTGCTCCTCCCACAGACAGTGGAGAGAGCCTGCTCTGAATCCCAGCTCTGCGCTAGGTCGCTGGGTCATTTAGAGCTTGCAACTCTCCCTCATAGAGACTCAAATCTCCCATCTGTGGGTGGATGGAGTCATCAGAGGGGGCACCTGAGAAAATGTGCTGAGTGGCAGGCTCAGGATCCCGATGGCGAGGAACAGAGAACGTCCCACTCGGTCAGGTTCCCAGGAGGAGCTGAGGAGGCAGGTTGCCAGCCAAGGGTGAGTGCACCAGGAGACATTGGGCTGCGGCCACATGGGGTATTGTGTCTCCTCTCAGACCTCGTGACCCTTTTATAGACACCTTTATTCAGGTGAGCCTACAGGTATTCACCAGCCTGTGAGCTGATAGGTTGAAGCCTCCTGCCCGAGTTTTAGGGTAGCTGAGGTCAGTAGCAGAGGCCTGTGAGTTGGGACTGAGCTGTGAGGAATGATACGAAGGAAAGAAGCCATTTTCATCCCAGAGTCAGATTAGGAGTCCGGGGAGTCAGTAGGAAGGGAACGAATGGTCACCAAGCACCTGCGTTGTGCCAGGCCTCTGTTAGACGCTTGAACCACAGTCGTGACTTTCTGTCCATATGGTAGGTGTCAGTATCCCACGAAAACTGAGAAGGAAGTGCAATATTTTGGTCAAGACCTTGGAGCCAGTAGTGCAGGCCCCTCCCCATCACACCCCTCTGCCCTCCCTCCTTCCCTCCTCCTTCCTCTCTCCTCCTCCCCTCTGTTTCCCTGACTCCTCCCCTCCCCTCACCTGCCCTCCTCCCTGTTTGGGCCCTGTCAATCTAACCTTAATAGGTAACACGTATTGAATGCTGACTTTGTGGCAGACACTGTTCCAAGTGCTTTACGTGTATTTACTCACTTAACCCGGGATGCCACAATGGCCTCTGCTCCCTCATGGGTGTGAGTAGCTCTCTTAGAAGAGCTGTCCTCATTTCGCTCTCCCTTTGTGACCCTGGACTTCTGCCCTGGGCATTCAGAGTGGCAGGTTCCTACCGCCCTCTCCCCTCTGCCCACAAAAGCCAGCCCCTTCCATCCTCCCAAGTACTGCCTTTCTTCTTCCCACATTCTTCCTCCCCTGCCCCAGCCCTGGGGCTGCTTTCAAAGCCGGCCTGTGGGACCAGAGCCAAGCTCATCAGAAAGGCCTGGGATGGCTGAGGAGGCAGGGCCTGGTGATCTGTGGGCCTCTGGGGCTCACTGTTGTTTGCTTACCTAATGGCTGCATCTTGGAGCTCCCCACCCGCCACCCCAGCCATGGGCTTTGTGACAGTGCAGTGGCTGCCAAGGGGAGGGTGCAACCTCCGAGACTTCAGGGTCAATATTGTGCCCGTGACCCAGAACTTCTCCTTAGGTAGCCATCATCACCCCACCCCTGGGCCCTGCTTTGAACCCCCAGGGAGATGTCCTGGCTTTTCAGATGCTCATGGGGAGGGTGGAAGAGCTCTGACTCTGCGAAATAGGGACAAGAGTAGTAAGTACCCTTTAGAGTCATCAGAAGGATTGCAGGCTGGCACACAGCCTAAGCGCTGGGTCCAGTTCGCAGGAAGGGCCCAGCAAGGGGTGCGGCTATGACCAAGATGTGGCCTACCTTGGTTCTTGCATTCTCACTGGAGGGGGTGCTGAGGGCATGATTAGTCAAGGAAGAAAGTCTCCTTAACCCAATCACAGGATTCCATCATTGGATACAGTGCCCATTTGGGTATGTTGCACAAACGGTCCCCAAATTTCATTCGCCAAATAATTGAGCATCTACTCTGTCAGGCACTGTCCCAAGGGCCAGGATATGGTGGTGACAAGACGTAGATGACTTCTGTCCTCAAGGAGTTTACTGTTTGGTGGAGAAAGACAGCCAATGAGCATTTAATAAATGATCTCAGAGTGATATGTGCTGCAACAAAAAGAAAACATGGTGAGGGGTTGGGGGTGACTAGGGAGAGGCTGCTTCACTACAGTAGCTCCTCCAGAGAGCCGGCAGCCTGAGACCTGAGTGGGGAGAAGCACCTGGGCACAGACAGGACAGGGAAAGGGCACTCCAGGCCACAGGGGCAGCATGTACCAAGCCCCGAGAAACAAGAAGGCCATGGGCCTCGTGAACAAGGGAAGGATGGAGGTGGGGTGGCAGGTGAGGGCAGGGACAGATCATACCGTTTATGCCACCATCCAGAGCACAGAGTTTATCCAAAGAACATCAGGAGGTCAGTGGAAGATTCTAAGCAGGGGCCTCACCTGGTCTGACTGGTTATTAGTCTGACTTTGGGGTAGAGACTGGGTAGAAAGGGAGTAAGGTAGAGGCAGGGAGCCCCCAGGAGGCTATTCAGTGGTCCTGGAGAGAGATGACAGTGGTCACATTTCAAAGGACTGTTAAATCTGTGTTCCCCTGTCTTTGGAGTAGCAAGAGTTCAGCCTGGGTCTGTCTCCCAGAAGCTGAGAGTTGGGGGCCGGTATCTTTGAGAAGGTTAGAGTGACTCACTCAGTTACCAGGCATTCGCTCTGAAACCCATGAATCCCCTCTCCATGGAGTGCTGTGAGGGTCTTCAGTAGCAGCAGGCACGTCTGCTAATAAAATTGATAAAGATCATCTATGCAGGTCAGGTATACATAATATGCCCACCCAGAGGCAGCAGATATGCCAGGCAGGTAAGGGAAGCAGGGACCCAGCCAAGTGTGCGGCACCTGGAAAGCCCTCTCTGCACTTAAAAGCCATGCAGAGGATGCGAGAAAGCACCGAGCACATGATGGGCGTCTTTATATGCTAGGAAATCTGAAGTTCTGAGAACTGCAATTTATTTTTATCTCCTATGTTATTTCCAAGGGGAGCCTAATATTCAGCTAAAGCCACAAAAATACAGGTCCTTTTACCAGCTTTATAGACATTCTGGGAAGTGGCATCATTAAGCCCAGGTAAATGCCTCAGAAATTCTTAAACAAAACTCAGTGAGAGGAGGGGAGCCGCCAGGCCCACCCATGGGGAATGGAAGGTGTGGACAGGCTGGCCCTCAGAGCAGAAATGTCCTGGGGTGTTTTATGGTTGTTTTTGGTTTGTATATTAAGGCAATTGTCCTCATAGACGCGTAAACTGTAAATAATCCTTTACTTGTTCCCCTCTGTCTCATTTTCCTGCTGTGGTCTCTCTGGTCACCCTCTTCGGATGCCAGGTACAAGGGACTCAAGAAAAAGAGGGGGCGGGGAATGCTGACAGCATCTCTATTCTTGCTTATTCAAACACAGGATCCAAACCACACTTTTAAGAAAAGAGGCTGTGAAGGCAGGTTTCGTTTGGTGGCCCTGGAATGGGTCAAGCATCGGCCACCAGAGTGACTGTCCTTTCGTCCCATCCCACATGGGTACAGTGGGGCCTTGGCAGCTGGGCAGGCCCCCTTCTCTCCAGCCTGGGGTGCCCCTCCTTTGGCTGTGGGGGACAGGCTTTGCCATGGGCGCCTGGGGACCCAGAGGTCAGGCTCCGCCCAGCACTTTCTGCAGATAGGCAGGGAGGGTGAGGAAGGAAGGCTGACCCTCTTCAGTGCTCTTCAAGGCTACAGATAGAGGCCCCTCGGTGAGCTGTGAGTGTTCGCTGAGCTGAAAGACAAGCCCCCCATGCTCTCCACCATGCTGCATACAGACTTTGTAAAAAGCTGCTTTGTTTGAAAATCTATTTTAAAACATTATACTAGAAACAAAATGTTATTTAAAAATTCATCACCCCGTCAATCTAACCTTAATAGGTAACACGTATTGAATGCTGACTTTGTGGCAGACACTGTTCCAAGTGCTTTATGTGTATTTACTCACTTAACCCAATGAGGGAGGCAGCATTTTATGTTCCTGTTCCATTTTATGGATGAGGAAATCAAGCCCCCAGATACTAAGCAATCTGCCAAAGGCCATACAGCTAGGGCAGATTCTGTCTTTATCTCCCCTTCTTTTCTAGTGCCAGGCACCCAGTGCATGTGTATGCTAATAGGAGGTTGGCTAGTGGACTGGTTGGTTAGTTGGGTGATATATAGAGATAGATAGATGATGATGATAGATAGATAGATAGATAGATAGATATAGATAGATGATAGATAGATAGATAGATAGATAGACAGACAGACAGACAGACAGACAGACAGATAGATAGATAGATAGATAGATAGATAGATAGATAGATAGATAGATAGATAGATAGATAGATGATATAGAAAGATAGATAGATACAAACAGTGGAATATCATTCAGCCATTAAAAATAAAGGAACCCTGCTATTTGCAACAGCATGGATGGACCTGGAGAACATTATGCTACATGAAATAAACCAGATTGATTAGGAAAGACAAACACCCAGTGGTATCACCCAGATCTGGAATTGAAAAGAAAAAGTCAAATTCATAGTAGCAAAGTAGAATGCTGCTTACCAGCGGCTGAGGGGCTGAGATAAATGAGATTGGTTCAAGGATATAAACTTACAGGTATAAGAGGACCAAGCTCTGGGGATCTAATGTACAGCATGCTGACTATGATAATAAACAGCATTGTAGCACATAACTGGACGCTGCTAAGAGAGTAGGTCTTAAATGTTCCCACTGTCACAGCCGCAGCAACGAAATGGTAATGACATGAAGTTGAAGGATGTGAATAACCTCACTGTGGTACACATTTCACAGTGTATATGTGAATCAAATCATCACACTGTACCTTCAACTCACATAATGTTACATTGCAATTATATCTCAGTAAAGCTGTGGGAAAAAAAAGAAAAAGAAAAGAGTGAGCCAGTGACCTGGAGGAAGTAACTCCATGCTGACCAGGAGTCCAGAGTTCACTGTAGAGTCCAGCCATTCTGCTTTCTGTCTCATGAACGGAAAATGTTAAAAAGGGAGAGCTTGTATGGTTTTCAACATCACAAAACATAAAAGGTGAATTTTTTTAAAAAGCACCAATGATCAGTTGAAACATGCAAGTAATTCTTAAAATTAAAAATCATTGTTTGCACTTTTACTCGTGAGATCACATTTCTCTAGGGGACAAGCTGGCTGCCCTAGACTGAGACCGAGTGGCAATGGAATAATCCCAAGCTGCCCTCAGTCATGGAGCCGCCCGATATGCTTCGCTCTCCTAAATCCCTCAGATCGGATGGGCGGCATCTGTGAAGCAGAGAAACTGTGGGTCACCTTGAAATATTTAATTTCGAGGTCTCCCCACTGATGTGGTCTCAACACCTTCTCCTCCCCCTACCCCCCCTGTGCTGGGATTTACAAAGATGAGTAAAATGAGGCCCCTGCCCCAGAGGAGTGTCCCATCCATGGAGGAAGAATGACCCCCGAGAATTCCCTAAGATCTTGTGACAGAGTGTATGGCACTCAAGAGTGTGTGGTCCCTGGACCAGCAGCATAAGCTTGTTGGGAGCTCGTGGTCAGAAAGCACAACCTCAGAGCCCACCCCAGGATGGTAGAGATTGAGAAGCTCTGTGGGGTGATGTCCTAATACCTCCTAAGAGGGCCAGCTGAGTTTGAAAAATGCTCTGGGTAGAAAGAGGAGAGCATGTGACTCTGCCCGGGCAAGTCCTGAACTGCACCGGTAAAAAAGTGTCCTCTGAGCTGGATTGGAAGGGATAGAAGGAAGCAGTTTAAAAGAGAATATTCCAGGCAGGGGATAGAGTGAGCAAAACTGAGATGTTAAAGAGTGTGGCGGGGGGTGGGTGGGTGGGGGGTAGCCATTTGGGGACTGAAGAACTGCAAGTGGGAGATGCAGTTCCAGAAATCTGTCTCAGCTGTTCTCACCTGAGCGGGGATGGAGGGGGCCCCATTCCTGGACCCCCGCCTCTCCCCAGAGACCATGTGCCCACTGCAGAGCATCTCTGGCGCCATTTTCATAGTGCTGTGAACCGGACTTGTTCCATCCACCCGGGCTGGGACTCTCTGTGACATGGTACAGGCTCTGCACTGACTCTGTGCCCGCACGGTGCTGGGTGCTTTACCTGCTTTACTTCATTCATTCCTAAGGACAACTCATTTTAGAAGAGCTGAATGGCTAAGAGCATGTGCTCTGCAGCCAGACTGCCTGGCTTTAAATGCCACCTTAATTACTTACTAGGAGTATCCTTGGAAAAGTGAATCTACCTACCCATGTCTCAAAGTTTCCTCTTCTATAAAATGGAAATAATAATGGTGCATACCTCACAGGGCTGCTGTGCGGCTTAAATGCATCGCGTACAGTTCAGTGCCTTGGCTCACGGTAAGCTCTACATGAGATCGTTGTTATATTCTTACTAGCCCCACTGAACAGATGAGCAAACTGAGGCTCTATAGATTTAAAGTGACTTCTCTCTCAAAGGTCACACAGTTCATTGCACTCCACTTTTCAAGGACTTCCCATGAGCTGCGCCCTCTCTCCATTTAGCCTGATTTGAAGCCCCTTACATTCTGCCCCCAAATGTTCTCCGTTAGCATCATTCGCTTGCTCCCCACCCAGTGTCCCTCCCAATTGAGAAAACAGCCCATGTCAGATATGTGCCTCTGAGTCTGTTGCAGCCCGCACACCTTTGCTTCAGCTGTTTCCTCTTAGAGAATGCCCAGCTCCCCATCTCTGCCTATCCTGACTGCACCTTTCAAAGCTGTACTAAATAACACTTCTGCCCTGGAGACGCAGCAGTTGAACCTGGCTGGGGAGCCCCCCTCCTGTGCATTCCTTTGGCACCCCCCTCCTCAGTTGGCCCCCTCCTGAGCACCTAGAGAGGACCAGCGCCATGTTTTGCATATCATTACTTTTTCCCACCTTGCCTACTGTGCAGTTAGTGCTTAATAAATGCATGGTGGATGAATGCCTGGCCCTGGCCACATTCAGGCCAGTTAGATCCCAGCTTCCAGAATGGCTCTGAGAGATCTCTGGCCTGTGGATCTCTTGACTGGCTACTCTACCCCTTCCAGCATTCATTACTGACCGTGAATCATGAGGGGCTGTCCTCATATCTGCTTTCCCCTACTATCATCAAGTGAGTGCCCCAGGCCCTTTGCAATTACAGCCAAGGGTTTAGTCTGCAGGGCTGGTCTGGGCCTTCCCTGGCATGGGTAACCCTTCCTCTTGGAATCCTGTTCCTGGCTGGGGGCTCTCGGTGTGTCTTGATTCAGTTCAGGGTTTTTCAACCTCAGCACTACTGACATTTGGGACTGAATAATTCTTTGAGGGGCCTGCCCCAGGCATTCCAGGATATTTAGCACCTCTACTCATTAGATGCCAGTAGGAACAGGCTCCCCATCTTTGAGAGCCAAAAATATCTACAGACATGGCCAAATGTCCCCTGGGGGGCAAAATTGCTCCTGTATTAGAAACTGTTAATAAGCAGAATTTCCCCCCAAGGTGACCAGGATGAAGGAAATGGTGACTTTAAAACAGGAAGCTGCAGTGGGGGTTTGAGATTCCCAAACCTTATGCCGGGAGGTCGCGTAGACAAAGGAAGAGGGCTGGGCCTTGTGAATGAGAGTCCCTAACTCCTTCTGATCTTGGCCAGGTGGAGATGTGGTCCAGCTTTTGTCAGATCTTGAGACTCTTCAAAAGAAGCCAGAAATCCTGTTTTTTATGTGAAATCCCCTGATCCTTAAATGTTGGCAACTAATGTGAATTTTTAAAATATTGTGGGAAAAACAAAATATGTCTGTGAGCCAAAATATGTCTGTGGGCTGCTGGCTGCCACCTTTCCTGTAGACTGAGCTTCCAGCCTAGAAGCTTCCAGCAGCTCATGCCACCCCTGAGCCCACAGGTTCCCGTTTGCTCTGCAGTGGTTTGTGTCTTAGGCACCATGCACAAGCCCTAAGCTAGGCCGCTGCACCACGCAGACAGTCCCTGCCCCCATGGCCACTCCAGTCCCCTTCTTAAGCCCAATTCCAAGGAGTTGGAGGGTTCTAAATTCCTGAGGGAGAGACAATATGGGAAGTATCCCAGGAAGGCGCTCAAGAAGCCTGACCTCTCACCCAACTCTGGCATTGTTTGCTGAGTGACCTTGGGCAATCACTGCTCCTCTCTGGGCTTCCGTTTCTTTCCTGTTGAATGTTTGTACGACAAAGAAAGGGAAGGGAGGTGGAATGCATGCTCTCTGGTCCTGGGACTTGAATGAGCATTTCTGCTTGGCAGCGCAGAGCCCCACACGACTTCCCAGTGTCTGATAGGCATCCTTGTGCTCAGACTCACCTGGGCAGGGACAAGCTGGCTGCACCTCCCAGCTCAGCCATCATGCATTCCAGAGCAAGGAGTCTGGGTCATCTCTGATGGACTCCCTGCTCTGTGCAATTAGGTTATTGCTACTGGAGGTTTATCCAAAAGTGGAACCTACACTTCTATCAGCGGGAGGAGTCAGACCTTTGGCCCCTGCTGGTACAGAGGGTGAAGCAACTGCACCAGACCTATCTGCAATCCCTAGGGCAGCACCTGGCTCTGCAGCTGTGAGGAGCTTTGGTTAGGCTGACAGGAGTGCAGAGATGGAGAAACTGAGGCCCAGGAAGGGAAGAGGGTCTGCCCAAGGTCACCCAACCAACAGAACAGACACCCACATCTCCTGACTCCCTGTCCAGTGCTCCTTCCGATCTGCCACATCACAATCTCCTGGGAAGGGGGTCCTGATGAGGTGTATGACACAGACAGATGGACCCAGACCAGCACTGACTTTGCCTGTCACTGTGACCTAAGACCAGTGGTTGTAAACTCCACACCTGGAGCACCCAGGTGGGTCACTTACATATGCCAGGGAGCCAGGGGCAGGATAATAGGGAACAGCGGGGACAATAGGGGGTGGGGGCCGAGGAGCAGTTACCATATGGGAAGGAGTGGGTGTTCATTGTTACCAGTCCTGATTTTTCCAAAATAAAGCTAAATATCTGAATTCTTTGGTGTAAATGATGCTAATTGTAAAATGTGGGTAACTACTTTCACTAATGTTTTTTAATAGAGTGCTAGGAAAAGAAAACACATTCACAGGCTACATTTGGCTCGAGGGCCACCAGTTTACAACCTCTGCTTCATTCCCTTACTCTCAGTTTGCTGTGCTTTGAAATGGGTATGATAACAGTACCCCTTTCTCAGTGGGTAGTTGAGAGATTAAATGGAATCATGTGACTAGCAGGCCTAATAGCCCTGAGCCCACAGGAAACGGTAGCTACTGTTATTTGTTAAGATACAGGACACTTTTCTTAGGCAAAATGAGAAGGAACTGGTGATGGAAGGGGCTTGGTGCATTTAGCACAGGGCAGCCGGGAGCTCTGAGCTGGAACTCAGGATCTGTTCACGGATCCACAAATCTTGTGTGTGTGCTTGCCATGTGCCTGGCACTGTGGGCATATATCAAGTTTAAGGCCACATCTTGAATTTACAGAGGCGGCTGCGATTATGCCCACCCAGCAGCTCGTGGGGTTGCCCTTCATCCCGGGAATGCCTCTGGGATGCTCCGATGGGCACGTGATCTGGGAGAAACATTCCACTTTCAAAGGTCAGGTCTTTAAAAGCATAAAGAATGCAGCTCCTTCCACATTTATCCAACTACATTTTTACTTATTTGCTTTACTAAGAAACTTCTGGGGGTTGATACCTTCTTATGTGTTTGCCTCCAAAACCATTTCCAAAGATATTTAAAAGACAATTTTGGGAAAAGAAGCATTTACAACAAATTCTAATTGGTCCCATTGGGACTGGGAGGCATTGCAGATTTCTGCCCCGAGAACCCAGAGACCAGGGCCTAAGGTAACTTCCTGAGGTCCAGAGTAAAGAACGTTCTGCCTTCTTCCCTGGACTTGGCCCCCATTGGGACAGCTGGGGGCAAAGTCAGGCCTGCTCTGGCTTGGCTGGGGGCCTTTGCAGGCACAGAATCTTCTTACCTGCTTGTGTGGTAGGGATGGAGGCCTTGTGTGCTCTGCCTTCAGAGATGGGAAAGCCACTCTGGCTGATGGGCCGCATTCTGGTGGGTGGGCAGGCAGGCAAAGCTCGTAATTACAGGAAAGCAGCTGTGGGCATGTGAGGACAGGCCTCCTGGAGTCCAGGCAGGTGGCCTTCTGACAAGAGAGGGCCCCGAGTTTCGACACTGGGTGTAGAAGGCCTTCAGGATGGGGGAGGGATGGTTATATAACTGTGACGCCAGAGTCACCGAGAAAATGACCTTGCTATACACTCCACTGCCTTGCTCCTCCCCACTCGGAAGGACGTGAAGACCTAGCAGCCCTTCCTCTAAGCCTGGCAGTGGCCCTCAACCTTATCAGCATCAGGGTCACCTGGAAAGCTGTTAAAACACAGACTGTCAGGCCCCACCCCCTGAGCCTCTGACTCAGGAAGCTGGGGCAGTTGTGGGGGGTCGGGTGCAGAGAATTTGCATTTCTCACAAGTGCACAGCAATGAGGCTGATGGAGCGGGGCCAGGGGTCCTACTTGAGAACCACTGCTCTAGGTTTTAGTGAGGTCAGTCTGCCTGGGCCCCTGATTTGCTGTGTGCCCCTGGGCAAGTGTCTGAGCCTCTCTAGACTTCTGTTTTTCTCAGAAGAAGTCAGCCCTTTGTCTTTGAATAAAATAACTAAACCCCACCTCTGTGTTGAATGCCTACTACCATTTGCAGGTGGCTTAGAGATCCTCACATGAAAGGCCCAGCCCTTGGTACAGGGTTTTTACCCATGGTTCCAACTTGCTTCTAGCCCTGGTGAGAGCTGTCGCTCTAGAAGAGACGGGCACTTTAAGCCTTAAAGGGATAGGACAGGCCAGCATCTCTGGGCCTCAGCTTTCACCCTGCCTGCAAGAATCTTGAAGCAGTTCACTAGTCTGGTCTTCAGGATCATTCTGATTCCTTGGGGAGGTGGGTGGCAGAGGCTCATTTCAGTCCCAGTGATAAGGCATCTGTAGCACAGAGACTTATATCAAAGTCATGCATTTGCCAGGGGTTCTCCTTTCTCATTGTAACATCCAAGTGGCCTGTGAGCTTCCTGCACATTGGGTCCTGTGGCCTCTCCTCATAGTACCTAGGACAGGAGGGAACTCATGGCAGATGCCACATGCATACTGACTGAATGAAATGAACAAACAAATGAACAATGGTTCCTTTACTGACCTGGCCCCAAAGCCTGTCTATCAGCTGGCCGTCTGGTTTCCCATGTAGGATCTCCTTTGCTCTTCAAGAAACAGTCCTGAGGAAATAGGCAAGCATTTCTTATCTCCATTTCACAGGTGGGGAAACTGAAGCCACAGGAAGGTGGCCTGACATGCCAACTTTACTAGTGAGTAAAGGGCAGTTACAGAAAGGAAGACAGACTCCATACCACAGACCCTCACCACAGCCTCCCCCAAGTCTAATCAGTTTCATTCCCCGTGTCCCTGGATGAGCCATTCTGCAGGTAATGGCAGTGGAGATGAAGCTAGGAGAGGGATGAGCTAGGAATCCAGGGACTCCCTGGTTCTGGGGAGGGGGTAGGGCTGGGGCCCAGCCTGCAGAAAGGTGCTGAGAGTACTGGGAATACAGTTTCATTTTTTTGCAGAAATTGCCACTTCAGTTGACCTGGGTTTGAACTGTCCCACTTATATGTGGAGTTTTTTCAATAAATGTATTGGAAAATTTTTTGGAGATTTGTGACAATTTGAAAAGACATCTTCTTTTCTCCAGCTTCCTTTATTGTAAGAATACAATACATAATACATATAACATAAGAATATGTGTTTATCAACTGTTTATATTTTCATAAGGCTTCTGGTCCACTGGCTATGAGAAGTTAAGTTTTGGGGAGTTGGCAGTTACTTGTAGATTTTGAACTGCATGGGGGGTCAACACCCCTAATCCCCCATTGTTCAAGGGTCAACTGTATTTCCTGGGGGCCTGCCTCAGGCCCGCTTAGCATCACATGCTAACACACCACAGGTGCCCATAGCAGGCTAGACTACATGGTGGTACCTCCAGAGCCCAGTACTGTGCCTGGCACATGGTTGGTGCGCAGTCAATATTTGTGAATATTGAATAAATGAAGATAGACTTCATTGAAGTACCGGGTTTAAACTTACCAGCTGTGCGATTTTAGACAAATCCTTTCACCTCTCAAAACCTTGGTTTCTTCAATGGTAAAATCAGACTAATAATAATTATTATAATAAAAAACAATAATGGCATAGTAGTTAAGAAAACAGACTCTGGAGCCAGAACTGTCTGCATCTAAATCCTGGGTCCACCCTATGCTGCTGTGTGACCTCAGGCAACCTACTAAACCTCTCTGTTCCTTGGTTTCCTCCTTGATAAAGTGAAGATGATGATAGTACTTATATAGTGTTGTGGGGCTTAAAATGAGCTTTTATGTGTCAAGTGCTCCATCCACTATTACTAATAACCCTTAACAATGATGATTCTATCTCTGTGCATTGGTAAATTAAATGATAACAGTTAAGTAACAAGTACCTAGCAGAGTGGCCAGCACAGAGATGGAAGTGCTCAGAAAACAGTAACCGCTCTTCTTATCTTGGGCACCCACTGGCCATGGCCCTCTGTGTCTCTTGAATCACACACAGGAAGTGGAGGCATAGGTTCTGAAAACTGAAGTGGTGAACAGAACGGGTCCATTCCCAGGAGCTACCAACCCTCTTTGAAGGGCCCCAGCTGGAGAAGGTGAAGTACTGCTAGTGGCCACCGGGGGCATCAGAGGCCTCCTCCCTCTCTGCCCTGCGGACGGTTCCGAGTTCTGTCTGTTCACCCTGCCCATAGGCAGGCATTCTCTGTAACCCCAACATGGGAGGTCTTTCCCTAGATAACACTCCTCACTTCTGAGAGTTAGACTCCCAACCCTGCATTTACCAGCTACATCATCTTGGATAAATCCTTTGGCTTCCTAAACCTCAGTTTTCCCATCTGGAACATGGACATAGGATGGTTTGGCGAGTTGAATGAGCTAGAAAGGACAGTCCCTGGGGTGAAGGGAGTGCTCAGTGAATGACACCTTTTGCCAGAGTACCATCATGGTTATTAGCATGGACTCTGCAGCCACACTATAAGCTTGAGTCCTGCCAGCACTAGTTGTGTGCTTTTTGGGTAAGTGACTTGACTTCTCTGTGTACATTTCCTCATCTGTAAAATGGGGATGAAAATAATTGTGCCCCTACCTCCCAGGTTGTTGGGAGGATTAAATGAATGTGCACAGTTCTTAGAACAGTACCTGGCACATATAGTAAGGGCTATGTAAATGTTTGTCCCTATTATTATAACTTATAGTATTTTTTATGTTATTGTTTTTATTGAATAAGCTCCAACAGTTTTAACTTCTTGCAGAAACCTCCCTGCTTGATGTGAATTCCCCAAAAGGGGGCTTAGAGGAGGTAGGAGAGATGCAGCCTCTAGACAAGGAAGGACTTTACTGTTTTGTTGCAGTTGAGAATCTAACTTGGAGCCCAAAACTGTTCAACAGACAGGGCCCAGAGGCCAGCTGCACTCTGTGAAATGCTTCAGTGCCTGGCTCTGCCTAGGCCTGGGCTAAGCTTTGGCCTCCGGGGGCAGGTCCTTTAAAAGCCTCCAGAGGGGATCAGGACCTTTGCCAGCTTATCTGGGGCCCTGGGAACATAGTCAAAGGGTACCAGTGAGCCCATGACAGGCACACAAAAGTCTCCAGCCAGGAAAGCCTCGCCAGGGCAGATGGCAGGATAGATCTCTGGTGAAATGCACTGTCCCCCAAGGGCAAAAGTCTTAAGCAGGTTTTGGGGGAAAATCCAGCTAATCATCCTCGCTGCACCTGTGCCCCAGAGTCCTACTGGGATGGTCAAGGGAGATCAGCATGGCCCCTGCTGGTGGTCTCAGCCACAGAGTCATCCCAAGGCCTGCCAAAGGATTTCCCAAGTCACTTTGGAGTGCTCAGGAGTGGATGGAAGCATGCAGATCCCCATGCAGATAGCAGGTGATGCTTGTCTGGCTTAGAAGTAATGGGCATGTCACTCTGGCCTCCTCCAGCAATGTCTCTCAAGCCTACTATTTGAGGATTTACCCTGTGCATTGTAAAGAGCTCTACGTGTACCTCTGTCATTGAAACCTCCCACCACAACCCTGAAGTAGTGGCCAGGATCGTCTCCATTTTACAGATGAGGAACCTGCGGTTTCCAGGGATGAAAGTGTTTGTCCAAGATCCTACCCTAGTGCATGTCAGAGCCAGGATCTGAATCTGGTCCTTCTGCCCCCACAGACTGTGTTCCCGGCCCTCTGGGGTGGGCAGCCTCCATCCAAGATGGCTTCAGTGACCCCCGCCTCCTGATATTTATGCCTGCCTATAATTCCTCCCATCAAGTGAGGGCAGGACCTAGTGACTCACTTCTAAGGAGTGGAACAGGGGAAGGTGATGGATGTCATTGCCAAGATTAGGTTTCAGAGAAACAGTGGCTTCTCTATTGTGCACACCCTCTCTTGCTCCTTCTCGGAGCCCTCTGGCGGAAGCAAGCTGCCATTTTGCGAGTGGATCTATTGCCCTATGACAAGGACCTGAGGTGGTTTCTGGCCAACTGCCAATGAGGAGCTGAGGTTTTCAGTCCAACACCCCCTGAGAAATTGAATCTTGCCAGAGCCACACAAATGAGCTTAGGAGAAGATCCTCCCCAAGTATAACCTGGAGTTGACTGTGGCTCCAGCTAACACCTGGCTTACAGTCTAGGAGCTATGAGAGGCCCTGAGCCAGAGGCACCCAGCTAAACAACATCTAGATGCTTGACCCGTAGAACCCGAGAGATAATACATGTGGTTATTTTAAGCCACAGTTTGGGGATAATTTGTTACACAGCAATAGGTAACTAATACACTTGCTATGGCTACTAGGAACAACAAAAGAAACATAGCCAGACAACCAACATGAGAAGGCTAAAGAAGACTGACCCAACCGTAGTAGGCAGAGCTAGAAAAGCCCTCCTCACACCTGCTACCCAGCCCTTCAGTTTTCTTTTGCCAATGAGGGTGCTTAAAGGCCCTTTTCCACAGTCACAGACAAGGTGGGGGGGGGGGGGGACCTGGCATTGTTACTGAGGTTTCCAGACTCCTGGGAAGTGTTGCCAGGAGTTCATAGGATTGTTACACACAAAACAATGCAGATTCCTAGGAATCCAGGAATCCAGAGTTACCACCTCCTCTTAGTTGCAGGTGTTTGGTGAGAGTACAGAAGTGTTTGTTGGTTGGAAGATCTCAGTAAAACCTCTTCTACAAATACTAAAAACATAACCCAAAACAAAGAACACCTGAAAAATTCCGGGAGGCTCAGATATTGAACTTCAAGCAGATATATCAAATATAGTGGAGTCCTTTCATACAGTGTTTCTGGGTATTTTTCCTTAAGTCAAATATATCATGTCCATTTTCTCCTGTGATCAGACAGGAGTTCCCCTGAGAGTGAAGGGGCACTATGAGTGGGAACTGAACCGACTCCTTGCGTCCCTGTTCCCCGCCTCCTTTGTAATTTCTTTCATGGCCTAAGGTCAGGATCATGGGGACATTGTCTAGCCTGGGAGCTCAGACCAGTACAGCCTCCCCACCCTCTGGCTGGACTGCCCATCTCCCCTCCCCCAAATTCCCACTGTGCCTTTGTTCCTTAATGAGTCGTCCAGAGGATGGATGGGGACAGTTCCTGCCGCTTTTCCCCACCCCCAAAACCTCCCTTCCAGCTGCCTGGCAGAGGCCGGATACATCGTACCCTTGTGTTGAAGGACACAGTAAGCTAAATCCCAGGCCCAGCTATCTCCAACATCAATTCCCAGCATCCCTGAGGGATGCTGGGAAGATCTTCTGGGAGTAGGACCAGATCCCAATGCAAAAGGCACATGCAAGGCCCCTGGTTCAAAGTTATTCGGAATTTGAAGGCGATGGCCGCGGAGCATTAACCTCAGCGCAGGGCCTTCTGCACACTCAGAAGCTGGCTCTGTCTTGAAGTCTCCAGTAAATACCACCCCAGACTTGTCATTCCTGGAGAGCCTACCCAAGCTGCTCTGGGCAGAAAATAGGTTGTCACTTCTTGGCTCCTGGATGTCCTGTTGCAGAACTGAGCAGAAATGTCTCCCGGGCCCAGGGTATCTTCATAATCAGAAACATACCTCAGGGAAGAAATACTCCCACACCAAAGACAGATGGTTTTCTGGAAGGCTGCAGGCTGTTGGTCCTGCCAGTGGTTTGCCTGCTCCAGAGGTGTGAGCAGAGAGACTGAAAGGTTGGAGCTGACTGGAGGACGCCTGGACATCTGGGAACCCCTAGAAAGCGTTGGAAAGTGGGCTCCCCTGCCATGTGAATTCCTGGTCCTGAGTGTGGGGAACGCACACACATACACTCATCAAGAACTCACAGCCACACACACAGCCAGGGCAAACTTGACTGAGTAAGGAGGGCAGCGGAAAGTCCCCGGGCCTGTGGGCTTGAGAAAAGGCTTAGATTATTGAAATGTAAGTAGAAAGTATGTGCAGACTTCCGAGAGGCTGCAGAGGCAACCACTGAGGGCAGCAGGGAAATGAGCACTGGTGGCCAGTGGGCTAGATAGACAATTCTAGACGACATGCCCATTTTGTTATTCTTTCTTTCCCTTCTCCTCGCTCTCCTCTTTCTTCTTAAGTTTTAAAGAGTTGCCAACATTTCAAACTTAGATTACATATAAAGTCCATAGTCCTAGTAGCTCTAAAAAAGAAAAACTAGAACCTCTGGTAATACTATAGCCACCTTCCTGCATGACAGCAATCTACTCCCTCCTCCATGGGGGTTGGTGGCCTCTTGTTTGCCGCAGTCCCTACCACTACCTAAAGTCTCCCTGACTCCAAATCCAAAGGGCAAGTACTATGCATTCAGGCATGTGCTGCTGTTACCTTGTTAGGGAGTTAAGAGGAAAGTGCATGTCTCTATGAAAAGTGGCAAAGCAGAAGGTTGACTAAGAGTTTCAGGTACTTCAAGAAATATAGAAAAGAGCCTGTTTCTTTTTGGAAATGAAGAGGCTTTCTCTCTGTTGAAAGTGCAAAGACTGTGTAAGTCGAAAGATTAAACCTCAGTGCCCTTACGAAACAAGCTTCAGCAGTCCCACACACAGCCCACCTCATTTATGTCCCCTGTGGGTCTCTGACGTCATCTGAAACAGAGGATCCTGTCCCAGATATCTCCAGAAGGCAAGGGCATTCCCAGCTCCCCCTCCCCAGGATGACTCAGAGCCATGTTCCTTTTGTATCCCAGCAAAGGCAGAGGAATTGGGGGATTCCCAGCTTCTCATGTCACTTGGTGTGGGGTCAGTTTCCTTGCCCCAGAGTAGTATGGGTGTTTAACCCCCTGGGTAGTTTTTGTCCCTAAGTGAGCGCACCAGGATTTGGTGTCACCCACCAGCCTTCCCCTGGGCAGTCAGGGTTCCAGTTAGACAGGGATGGGGGTCTGCGGCAGCCCTGGGCCAGTTTCCCAATCATTGGGAGGGTGAGGAAGATGTGGGGGTGGGAGCTGGGAAGGCCCTGATGGATGGTGGCCAGGCCACAGTGGTTGCTAAGAGGTGGGGCTCCTTGCCTACAGACAGGAAACTGAAGCGTGAAAAGTGGTAGAAACCTGGGGTGGGGGAAGTACTTTGTTTCCCATAGCTTGTTAGAGACCGTATGCCAGTGACCTAGAAAATGCCCAAGCTCAGATCTGGGCCAGTGGGAGCCAAAGGTTACAGAGCCAGGACTGGGAAGCTTAGGGTGCCTGCTGCCTGGAAGAAGGGCTGGGGACGCCACTGGGAGTGTGTGACTCCTCACCTGGCTGTGTAGCCTTGGCTCTGATGTCTAACAATAGGGGGAAACTAGACTTGTCTCCTGAGATCATTAGTCCTTCCAAAGAGCTTCATAATCCCCAGATCAAAGGGGGCTCAGAGCTGCAACCAAACTCACTCTACAGGGAGCCCTGCCAGCCACTGGGGCACCCACTCCACAGGGCGAATGCAGATTTGCAGACCCTTCAAGGTGCCACCTCCTCCAGGAATTTGCTGGCCTGTAACTGCCCCCCCCACCACCACTCCTGAGGTCCAGGTCCTGGCCTCCCCTGGGAACCACCTCACCTGCCACTTGGCTATGGCAGAGGTTTCCATTAGCATACCTGACGATGGATGGGATGGGAATTACTGGTGCCCCATTTTGTAGATGGGGAAACTGAGGCTTGAGGAAGTGCAGTGCAGACACAGGGCCCCCCACCAGTTCACAGTCACCAGGTGGGTATGGACCGTCAGTTTTCTTCCCCCTGACACAACGAATGTGCTCGGTATTATATTCACTTAAAGAATGGTCACACAGAGGTGGCTGAAGGAAAAGTCTCAGGACTCCCACCCTTTTCCCTGCCCGCTGTTTCTGCCCTCTCCCGTCCAGTTCTTGGGACGCCAGCATTTTAGCAAGGCTGTCACAAGGGTGTCAGAAGACTGGACAGACACAGGCAAACTGGGGTACCAGCAGCCGTCCCCTGATGCACTCACTTGGGGCTTTCAAAGACCTGGGCCCAGGCCTGGCGCTTCCGACCCCTGTGACAATGACCATCTTTCTCACCCTCAGTTTCTCCCCGAGTGACCATGCTGGGGGTGCACCGAGGGGTCGGGCGCACTATGGGGCGACGCGGCGCGCCCAGGCTTCGGGGCGAGTCCAGGCGCCGCCGAGGAGGGGGCGGAGTCGGGGCGGGGCGGGCCGCCGGCCCGGAAGGAGCGGGAGGAGGAGCCGCGGGAGTTGGAGCCGTCCCCACGTGAGAGGCTCGGAGGCCGGACTCTTCGCGTGCGGCGGCCGCGGACGGCCCGCCGTCCGGCCGGACTGAGATCCCTGCTCCGGCGCGCGGCGGGCGCGGCGCTCGGCTGCGCCCCGATGCGGCGGCGGCCCCTGGGGCTGTGAGCCGGGCGCCCGCCGTCGGAGCCCCCGCGCCGCCGCGGGCAGCGCCCCCCGGGCACACGGCATGCGGGCGGCGGACTCGGGCACCTGGGAGCGCGTCCGCCAGCTCTCCGCGCAAGGCGAGCCGGCGCCTTCCTGCGGGGCGGGGGCCGGGCCGGCGCGCCCCTCGGGGCCCGCAGCCTGCGAGTCGGGTGCGGACGCGGAGAGGCCCGGCCACCGGCCCCGGACGCCCGCGGCTCGGGCGGATGGCGACTGCAGCCAGCCGGGTAGGTGCGCGTCGGGCCGGGAGGGCGGCGCGGGCGCTCGGGGGCGCTCTTGGCCGGATCGCGAAGCCGCTGGTGGCAAAGTTCTCGGCGTACGGATCCCGGAGCCCCGAGCCCCGAGTGCTGGGCGGGGAGGGTGCAAGGGGAGACGCGCAGGACGCGTGGTTAGTTCTGCAGCCTGGGGCGGAGGCTTCGGCGTCCACGGCTTTCCCGCCAAGCCCCCGAGAAAGCTGCGGAGGGAGGTCAAGGCCACACCTGCCTCCAGCGGTGCCTGGAGACCCACCTCTGCGTCGGAAAGGGGTCAGCCCCGCGCGAAGTTGAGGTGGCCCCCTTTGACCGCACCTGTAATCCACCAGGCAGCCCCAGAAAGTGCCAGGAGAGGCGAGCGGTGACTCGCGTATGTTAGGAACCGAACCATTTCTCCTGACTTGAACGGCTAATGCAGAAAGGGAAATTGCAGCGGTGGGGATGGGATACAAATGCAGTGGTCTGATTGTGTATCATTGGCTGATCCACTCCAAGCGGAGAACAGCGTTTTAGTGTTAAATGTTCCGAGTGGGTGTGCCCATTCCATTCTGTTCCGGTCTCGCTGCCCCCATCCCCACCCCCAATTAGGTCATGGGGAGGGCCCACAGGAACCCCTGGATCTTCTGGACTCCGGGGTGGGAATAAATTCAGATGGAAGACAAAGGGCTTCTGAGAAAGGTCTCTCATCATCGGTTTGAAGTTTGAATACTTTTTCCAGGAAAAATGGGGACCGGGGGGAGAGGCACAACATGCTTATTCATTATTTCTTGAACACATATTGTGTTCCAATAATTTACATGTAGTGTCTCCTTAAAATCCTCTCTCAGCTCTGGGAGTGAAGCTATGTTGTCTCCATGAAGCTAAGGACAGAAAAGGCTGGAGTTGAAGTAACTTGCCCAAAGTCCCACAGCCCTAAAGCCATTGCAGATTTTGTCTGTGAATTGACACCAGAAAGCCTCTCCCGAGCAACAAGCCCACCAGCCGGGAAACAGTAGGTTTATTTACCTAATAATTATTTCTTTCCTGTGAGCAAAAAGCCAGGACCAAGTCCCCCTAATTCCAGGCTGTCTGTAGTTGGTCTCCCCAGGAGACAGGATCCTGGGGGTCATATTTTTAGCCACAGGAGCAGGGACCACCAACCATCCAGCTCTGATTAGCTGTGCTTTTGCTGATGCCCTGGAGCAGCTGAAGTCTTGAGTCACCAAGGGTCTAGAAAGGGGACACTTGACTCCCTGAACTGTTGGCTTTGGGGTTTGGCCTGCTAGGAAAAGTCCCACCTCCTCCCCAGTTGCATGAAACAGAGTCCAAGACAGCTTGGTATAGAACAGCATAGATGCAAAAAATGAGCAAATGGGAGAGTGTGGGCAAGTTGCTTGATCTTTTTGAGACTCAGTTTACCCATATGTAAAGTGAGGATAATAATAATGTCAGCTAACATTTTCGATCCTTGAAAAGCTCGTGTCTGCAAAACACCTTGCCTAGTTCATAGTTGATACTTAATGTTAGTCATCAGCTTCACTTGTGGGGCACCTGTCAGTTCCCCCACTGACTCAGTTTCCCCTTAGCATGCGATGCTGTCTGTCCATCGCCACCCCCCTGAGCTGTGTCAAGATGGTGTTTTTCTTGCCTATAAAGTACTTCAGTGATCCAAGGCTGACTTGTGCCTGGTGGACGTGGTTATTATGTAACCATGTAGAAGATGACTGAGTGGAGATAAATCTGTTGACTTTGTGTCTTTAGCGCTCCGTTTGTGTGTTCATAATAATAATATCCTAATGACAAGGTGTAGTTGAGAAAGACCCATCTCTGAGATCTGGGGATGGTTGTTATTGTAATGGCCCTTCCGGTGGTCTTTTAGGGCAGAGAGCAGTGATCTCCTTTCCCAATTTACAGATGGCGTCCTGGCGAGGGACAGGATCAAAACAGCCTCTAAACCAGAAAGTTGTACCGTTCTCTCTACCCACCCCCCTTCACCCTTTTCCATGAGGTTGTGGGGTGACTGACCCCAGGATCTCAGCATGCTGGTCTCAGCTGAATGTAATGCTTGATTATGGGGCTGAGAGTGTCCCCTTAGCTGCCAGTCTGGGAATTGGCACGTTGAGAGGTGTGGGGAACAGGGTGCTTGCTTGGAGGGATGGAGGCTTGAACACCAACATTGCTCAAGTAGGGTGTGGTGTTGTGAGATCAGCAGAGGGCAGGCCCTATGCAGGGGACGGCTCTGACCTCCAGGGTGGGGCCTCTCCTAGCGGAAGTTACTGTTCTTTACGTGTGTACTAGGGACCAGAGCAGAAGATGAAGAAATCAGACGCCTGCTCAGCCTGCACCCCATTCAGCCCCAAATCTGACTTTGCGATACTCTGCAACTCAGTCGCCCTGTTGGTGCAGTGGGAACAGCTCCATCTAAGGGGTATCACTGCAGAGCCCCTGCAGAGAGAACCAGGTGCCCACCGAGGTTCTAATGGGCCGAGAACATGAATTATTCCTCCTTGGTTGTCTGTCCATTCAGTCACGTTTCTTGAGCACCCACTCCTGTCAGGCACCTTTGCAGCTGTCAGGGACAGAGCAGCAAACCAGGCAACAGCGGCCCCTGTTTCCATGGAGCTTCTATTCTGTGGAAGGTGATTCCAGTAGGCGGACATGCACAGGATGTGTCAGGGGATGGAGGGTAAGTGCTATGCAGAAAAATAAAGCCAGGTGAGGGGTTCGTGTGACAGGAGCAGATGCTACTGAGTGGTTAGGCAGGGTGGTCAGAGAGAGAGAGAAAGAGTGCTCGAGAATGATGCGAGGTGTATGGGTGCTGAGTTCCTAACACACGAGGGAAGTTGCCAATCAGCTAAAGGAACCAAGTCATTTTTAAAAAGTTGTTGGTAATTAGTAGCTTTGTAGACTGGGCGCTTTATCTGTCTACATCTGAAGCCTCCTCAGGCTTCCAGGCCCACTTCAGATGTCATGACCTCATTAAGCTTTTCTTGTAACCCCCAGCTTCAAAAGCCACAGGACTTCTAGAGTCTCTTCTACCCTCTACCTTATTTATCAGTCATCAGAGTTGTTCGCGGCTCCTCTTGTCCCTCCCCCGCACATAAAGCCCCTGGGGGAGGGCAGAAGGTCCTTATGTATCTGTGCACTGGCTCCCAAGGCTGTACTGTACCCTCCCAAGGGCCAGGCATGGTGCTGACTGAATAGGCCACTTGGTCTGAAGCGGTCTCCAGCGATCTAGGGCGGAGGGGCAATTGCTAATCCCATCCATACAGGAGGAAATTGGTACACAACACAGTTCAGTAATTTGCCCAAGGTCACACAGCTGGTTGGTGCTACAGCCAAGACTTGATTCCAGATTATAGACCTCTAAGCAGTGTATAAAGACCTTGAATTGGTCTTAAGAAAGTAGACCCACATTGTTTCAGGTCTGTTTTGCTTTAAATTTTTATCTTAAAAAAAAAAAGCTTGTCCTCTCCTTGACATTCCTTGTTTGAAGTGACTCCAGCATTTGCTTATCTTTGTACCTTTAGCAGTTTCTGCAGCAGGTCAGCTTTGTGTTATCCGTTCTGTAAAGGATGTCTGCTGGGGTGGAGGTGAGGTTTGAGGTTGAATCTCCACGTTGAAATTGGGGAGGCTCTTAGAAAGCCATGCACAAAGGTTGAGTGTGAGCATCCTTGACTGAATGGGACAGAAACAACTGGAGCTTGACTGTCCTGGGCAATCAGGGGTGAAAGTAAGTCACTGCTCTTGAAGAAAATCCACACTGGCTTTGCTAGGGAGATCTCCTTGGCCCACTCTTTGTGACTGCTCAGTGACAGGGACTAAACCAGGGCAGGTGGCACCCCATAGTGGGTACAGAGCACCCGCTTTGGAATCAATTCACCAGCTCTGCTACTTACTAGCTGTGTGTCCCCAGGCAAGTTATTGAACATCCTGGGCCTCAGTTTGCCCATCTGTAAAATGGGATCGTATTACCCACCTCAGAGTTGCTGGACAGGAATCCCTATGGTTAGCATCTTTAATACCTATGCATCCCAATGTACTTGTGACGTAAGAGGGAGAGGAAATTCCAATTTATCAAGAGTCCAAAAAACTTGATTGTGTGTGCATGTGTGTGTGTAAAATGTTTAATTTTTTTTTTTTTTGCAATTTGAGATATTGGGATTTGATGAGACAGGTGATTCTGCAAGACTGGAAGCTGCTTATTTGGCCTTCTAAGGCATCACAAAATTTCCATAATAGTCACTATGCACTCTTTTATGTTCTCTGTGATATTCCAGTTGAGTTAATTGGATGATTTACTGGGACCCACTAGCTGTGCTGGAGAAAGAGTCTACTCCCCTTTTAATCATCTCAGGAGTCACCGAGCACCACGGCTCAAGAAAAATAACAAACATGACCCTGGAGTGAGCCCCTCCCATCCATACCACCACCAGAAGTAGGAAATCAGGTGCACGGCATATACACAGATTTTAGCCCCAGCAGATAAGCACACCACCATATCATTAAAGCTGGCCAAAGCAGTTGCCCTGGGGATCTCCTGTTCGCTGTGAGTCACTAAGGGCTATAAATTCTCCGGAGAGGACAGCAAGCTGTGGTTACAAAGTGTGTGCATGCCTGTGTGTGTAGTTATTTTTTACAAACGTACTCTCTGTAAATGCACATCGTGTTGAGCGTCAGATGAACGCCTGGCAGGGAGGGGAAAAGTCAGGCTTGCCTCCTGCTCACCAGGACCACCTCTCTGCCCCTTGGGGCAGCTACCATGAAGGCAGGGACTTCATGCTTTCTCTCATCTGCTGTTTGGACACGTTCAGGGGAGGCCAGTTAGAAGACACCTACTGTGGCAATTCTGCAGAGTCCTCGCCAACAACTGGCATTGGCCCAACAGATGCTGTGGGAGCCCCAAATTTGGGAGAAATTCACAGCCAGAAGGGTATGACAGGTAGGTGCATCCCACCTGGTGTTCTAGCCCTGTACTAGGTGACACCCAGCTGGGGCTGAGAAGAGGAGGAGCTGGTGGGTTCGGTGGTGGCGACCCTCTGAGCATGTCCTCTGCCTCCACGCTGGGCTTCGGGGACTGCTTTGGGGAACACCCATCACCTGCAGGTCATGACGGCCTCATCTTTTGTTGCTGCCTGGATTGGGAGGCTGGCTCAGGCTCCCAACCAGTTTGGGCTGTAATTCTATCAGAGGCATGGAGTGTGCTCAGTCCCTTTTAATTGTACAGAAGCTTCAGAAAGCCCTCCCTGGGGGCCTGGAGAGAAGTGAAAACAACACCTGCCAGCTCCTGTGCGCTTTCTTCCCTCGCCGCACAGCTTAGCCTCACCAGCGCACTCCTAACTCTGAAGTGCTGTGTGCCCAGGCAGGGAGGCATCTTTCTGTTTAGGAAGGTCCTGTTAATGATGAAGAATTGTTCACTGAGGGCTGCCCAGGAGCCAAGCTTTTGTTATTCATACCTGTTGCTCTTCCCCCCCAACCCTGTTAGGCAGCTGGTAGCCGCACAGGTAACACAGCTGAGGCTCAAAGAGGTTGCACAGGTTGTAGTGAGTGGCTGTCCCATGCTGCCTGCCCCAGGACCATTGCTTCTCCCCTGTGGTTTCCTTAATCAGCTGACGATTCCCTCAGGGCCCCCGGGTCCCTGGGCAGGGGCTGTGAGGCTGGGTGTCACGGGGTTCTCTCCCTGGTGTCTTTGGCACACTGGCTTCCAGTCAGCCAGAGGTGATCAGGAGTGAGGCCTCTGGAGCCCAGAGCTGCCCACATGGCTCCAGGAGGCTGCCCACTTTTCCGCCCCAGCCAGAAACCAAAGAAGCCAGCTGGCCCATGACGGGAGGTCTAACTCTGGCCATTTGGGAACCTAGAATGCAGAGTCCTGAGAGGGAAACCTCAGCGGGGATGGTTCAGTTCCCTCCCTCTACTAAGTAAGGAAACTGAGGCCCACAGCGAGGAAGGGACCATAACGTGTGACATGTGACAACTTACAAATGCACATGGGCATCTTGCCAAAACTGGGAGTTTTCCCTCTTCACCCACTTCCCTAATTCCACCTGACCCATTAAAGGGGGTCCCAGACTTTAAGGACCACAGAGATCTAGGGTCCATGCCAGTGTGCCACTTCTCAAGCTCTACCTCTCAATGCCGACTCTGTAGGTTTCGGGAGAGGCCCGGGAATCTGTATTTTTTATCAAGTGCCCTGGGTGATTTTGATGAAAGGGTTTCATGGACCAGACTCTGAAACTTTTCTGCCCTTTGCCTTTCTGGGATTGGGTTAATTTCAGAGTAAGAAACTGGGGAGGCCATATACTCTGGTTTATCCCCGGCATCCTGATAAGATATAATCCTTAGCGTCCTTTGACACCGACACATGTCCCGACGTGGATGTTAAGTATATGAACACACTACTTAAACCTCACGTGGTTCTTTCCTAATCCAATCCCTGCTTCCCCCTGCCTGGGGAACACACCTTCTCCAAACCTGTCCAAAAGAGGCACACACACGTCTGACACACGTGCAGTCCCAGGCCTGTCCGGTGGTGGGAAGGCAGCCAGACTTTGGCCTTGCTCAGACATCCCACTCCTCGCCCCAGGCTGCCACTGGCATTCCCACACCTTTCAGTTGACTGACGTTCCTTCTTCCTTGAGCTCCTTCCTTTTGGAGCAGCCAGGCCCTGGGCTGGGTGCTGAGAAGACAGTGGAGACCACACTCTTTACCTGTGGTTCATCCAGATTCCTTAGACTTGGCACCAAACCCACCGGTGGGGCTGCCCCTCCAGCCTCCCTGCCCAGCCCAGCTGCCCACCCTCCCTGCCCAACTTGGGTCCCTTTTGTTGTTGGCCCGAATGTTGCATGTGTGGCATACATGTTGAGTTGAATGGCTCGTCTGGGCTTCCTCTTGGTGTCTCTCACCATGGCAACGTGCGGAGGAGAGCCATGGGGTGGCAGGTGGGGTTCCTATCACTTTAACTCCTGTAGGGCTTTCTCAGCTCCTTTGAGGAGGAAGTCAAGTTGCCTGGGTGGTGGGTAGGGAGGCTCTGCTGGTGGCTCTCCCCTGCATGGGGAACCAGAAAAGAGCTGAGTCCCAGAGTTAATGGACTCAAATGCAGATTCTGGGTCTACCTTGAAGACTGACCCAGTAGGTCCAGGATAGAGTTCAGGACCCTACACCTTTTGGGGGGGAGGAAGGGGAGGGTGTAAAATATACGTAACAGAAAATTTACCATTTTAACCATTTTTAGGTGTATAGTTCATGGCATTCACTCTGTGTACAACCATCACCACTATCCATTTCCAGAACCTCTTCATCATCCAAACTGAAACTGTTCCCATTAAATAATAACTCCCCATCCCCGCACTCCCAGCCCTTGGTCACCACTACTTGTCTTTCTGCCCCAGTGTATTTGCCTAATCCAAGTACCTTATATGGTATTTGCAGGACCCTACACTGCTCCGTCCATCCCTGCCCCTCTGCCGATAGTCCTGGGGCCATGAACAGAGATCCCTGTCCCTGATACTTTATCCCCGGTGTTTCCCTCACTTCCTTCTTTAAAACATGGCCATTTCCCAGGTGTGCCAGGAAGGTTTGGGGAAGAAATAAATTCGTTACATTTTTTTCTGTGATTAAGACCAGTATATTGTTAACGCCTAGGCTACTGTGATGAGTTAACGCATCATTTTGTTTGTTTGGTTTTGTTTAGTGTAGCTTTTCTTGAAGGCGTGCGGCCTGGGCTTGCATGAGTTTGTTTTCCACAGCGTTATTTGTAACGACCACTGCTTGTTCTGGTGAATCTGCCTCGGGCAGAAGGTCGGCCTGTGCTGAGAAGTGCAGGGAGACATCCCTTGTGGGTGTGCCCGTCAGGGTCTTGGAGAAGTTCCCGTGAGCCTGGGGTACCAGTGCAGGCTGGTGCCAGCGTCCTCTCTAAGCACTCAGCTTCCCCATCCTGGCTGCCTCCATCTCTCCTTTCAGATTAAGGGTGGGGACTTTGGACCGGTCAGGTCTATGACTTTGTAGTCTAAGACTTAGCCACCTGCACCCCTGATTATTCCCTGCTGCCTGTCAGCTTCAAACGTCTATGCAAGGCTGACAGTCATCGCTGATCTCAGGGCCACTTCCCTCCATCCCCACGGGCCTTTTGCCCAGGCACCCTTGGCAGCATCTTAGACTGCCCCTGGCCTTGGTGGGCTTGCTTGGGACTTGACCTTGACTTCCGCAGCACCAGCCCTCATCTTCCCAAGCACCTTCAAGGACCTTCTGGCTGCACTAGTAGCCAACCGGGGAAACTTGCACCCCTCTTAAGTTCTGGAGCAGAACATAAGAATTTCTTCTGGGCTTCCTCTACCTGCTGGGCTACAGGGGCTGTAGGTGTAGGGTAGAAACATCTGTCTTGAGTGGTGTCTTTCTCTCTTGCACCATGGGAAAGACCCAGGAGGAACCCCTTTTCATAGAAGGGGAAATGGAGGCAGACACACACAGGTGATCTCCCCAGGCCAGAACTGCCTGATAGAACTTCCTTCAGTTGGAAATGCTCCATATCTGCACTGTCCTATGTGGTAGCCACTGATTTTAAAATGTAGCTAGTATGACAGAAGAGCTGAATTTCAGATTGTATGTAATTGTAAAAGGCCACAAGTGACTAGTGGCTACCACACTGGGTAGTGCGGTGGCCCCGAGTGAGGACATGACACTACACTTGTTTCTACGGCCGGTCACAGCTCACGAAGCCTGAGATAATTTGTTTTTCCACTGGGCTCTTCTGACGCTGCCATGTTTCTTCTCCTTGTGGCCCCTGGACTGCCTGCGTCAAAATTATTCAGAGCTTGTTGTGGTTTTTAAGTTCCTGGATTCCCTGTCAGGCCTGGACAGTCAAAAAATATCCAGGGTGGGCCCAGGAATATGCATTTTAAACAAGTCACCTCCACCCCCAGATAATCCTGACCCTCTTTGAAGTTTGAGGACCGAGGCCTCCAGCACCTTCCATCTTTACTTCTGTGGGTCTTCCCAGCCTCCAGTGGCCCATCAGAGCCCTTGTGTGCCTTTGTCCCCCACCCCCAGCCCTAACCACGTGCACCAGCCCAATGGTTCTCCAAATGGGGTGCCAAGAACAGCAGCCTCAGCCTCACCTGAGAACTTGTTAGACATGTAAATTCTCAGCCTGCCCCAGACCTGCAGAATCAGAAACGGGGGTGGGCCCTGCAGCCTGGGTCTTAAGCCCCCTGACATGATGCTGGTGCAGCTTACAGCTCAAAGCCTGTCGCTAAGCAAGAAGCCCTAGGAAGGTCCTTCTACTTAAATTCTTCCCCAAATCCCCTTCTCTGTTTTCTCCTCCCTCTCCCCCTCCTTTCCCCACCGTCCCCCATCCCTGGCCTAGTCCTTCACTGGCTGCCAAGAGCTGCCAAGACTGTTTCACGCCGGGGACTTCTGGGTGTGTGGATGGGTGATCCGTCTGCCTTTCACAAGGGCCTTCAGGGATCCTGGCCTCACCCAAGGGGTGGCCGTAATGGGGGGCTAGAGGGGAGGCAAGCAGAGCAACAGCCAGCAGCGCCCTCACTTCCGTCCTCCTCCGCAGGTCCCAGGTGGTGGCCACCTGCTCACCCTGTGCCAGCATCTCAGAAGAGCAGGAGGCCAGATCAGCCCATTACCCTGGGGCCCCGAGGCGCCCGCTTAGGGATGGAACCTCTGCTGCCTCCGCTGGCATCTGTCAGCCCTGAGGAAGTTGGCACAAAGCTGTGCTCAGCAGACAGCGCTTGTCTGTTTCATGTGTGTGCAGAAAGCAGGGAGTGTGGAGGCCTGAACGTGGGGCCTGGCCATGCTACTCCCCCGCTGTGGAACCTTCCTTGTGCAGGTCACTCACCGCTGAACCTCAGTTTCCCTGTTCCGTAGAATGAGAACCATAGTGTCAGCTCGGCCTAGCTCACAGATTTGTGACTGTTTTACCTGCGGCCCCAGATCTGGAAGTGCTTTGCCCACTTCAGGCCCCTTACAGACATGGTTGGTACCCTCCAGCGATCCTGTTGCCGCTAGGATGCTGGTGAGGACACGCCTGGGCCTCAGTGATCAGGTCGTTCTGATTTGCCCGGGATGTTCTAGTTTCAGCACTGGAAGTCCTACATCCTGGAAAGCCCCTCCCTCCCAGGCAAACCAGGATGGTTGGTCACCCTGTCTGGACCCCAGCGGCTTTCGGACACTCACTCAGCTGGGCCACATTCGGCTACTTCCGCTGTACAGAAAGTGATCCCCCCAACCCTGCCCCTCCCAGCAGCAAAGGGGTCACCTGTCCGGCCCCTGACCTCTCTCCCTTCCCTGATCCACTGGACCTCGGCCCTGTTCTGTCTCCCAGTTCATTCATGTCCCTGGGCATTGACTGGTGGTCGGACCGACCCACAACTCAGATTCCAGCTGAGCACATCTTCATTAAGTCACATCTGGCCATTTGTTCACTTAATCTCACCTTAAATACTCATCAGGCCCTGCCTGGGTGCCTGGCGCTGACAAGCTGGGCCAACACAGCCCCACTGCCGTGGTACTTACCTTCCAGAGGAGGGATTTTTCTGTCTAGAACCCTTCACTTGAGCCAGAGGGATGCCCTGCCTCCACCTCATCCTGGATACACCAACACTCCTGGTTGAACCACCTGGCAAGTCTTGAGTATCTGCTCTGGCCTGGGTTTGGTGCCGGGAACCACGAACAATTGACAGTCCTTCTGACTCCTGTTGAGGGGCTCAGGGTCTCTGTCCCAGGCATCGGCCGACTCATCCCCACCCTTTGCCTCCTCCTTCTTACTTCTGTTATTTCTCCACCCCACAGAAAGTTCGTTTTCCACCCTGTCCTGGGCCCCAGCCCTTCTGCAGAGCCCTCCTTGCTCATTCCGGCCCCTCTGAGCTTAGTCCTGGCATTGCCACGGGCACATGGTACTGCCACTGAGACCAGGTACTGCACGAGCATTTCTGGAGGGTTACTCTGGGCAGTCCTCCCTAACTGTGACCCTGAGGGGACAGGGACCACAGGGCACTGGCACATCTGTGTCCATCTGTTCCACCTGGAGCACAGAGCTTCAGGATATGCTCCACGTGGGAGGACATGTATGTGAATTTCTGAGCTGGAAGGACCTTGGGAGAAATCTAATCTGGCTGAATCTGTTGGCACACCTTGGGATGAGCCTCACCTGGCAGGTGGGGCAGCACCTGGGAACACCTGCAGCCACTCCAGTCATTGTTGGGGTTTTGAGGGATCAGTAAATATATCGTCTTCCTCTTCCATTCTGGAATGTGGAACCTACCAAAAGATAGAGGCAGGAACAGGACCAGTGGAGAATGTGGCTTGGGTGTGGCTTCCTGGGCTCACTCACCTCACTCCTCTGCACTAGACTCTGTTCTCAGGCCTTGGTCTGAAGGTGTAAGGTACTGAGTCTGTTTGTTGTTACACCTGCCCTCACCCTTGTGTTACCTGGTCACTGTATCTCTATAAACAAATGGGCAGTTTGCATTTGTCTCCAGAATCGGGCATGGTAGAGCCCCTGGAGTTCTTCATTTGTTCTGCACATAATTCTGGTACATTTGTGGAACTGGTCTTCTGCAGACATTTCAGGTCCTAACCCAAGCACCTTAGGACTGGCGGTTGTACTTGGCCCCACTTGTACTTCTCCTGTTTGCATTAAAGAAAATAATCCGTTGCATCAACAAGTCTTTTCCCTGCTTCTTTGTTGTCACACCTAAGCCAAAACCCTGGTTACCTGAGCACTGCAGCCAGCTGGGACTGGTTAGAGGAAGTTCGATGGCGTGTTGGGGCAGCTGCAAGGGTGTTTGAAATGACCAGGAGCTCCAGTCCCCTCTCTACATGCCAGGCCCTTGGGTAGGTACCAGGGACTTCCCCAAAGGCCATGTGCCCTGTGTGACCAAAGCTCCCAGGTGAGTGGGCTTCTGTCTGTAGCTGACCCTAATGACCTCTGGGACTGAGCCCCACCCTCTTGCTGTCCCCGAGCCAGCTCTGTCTTCCTGCTTCCTGGGCTGGCTTGCTAGTCCTGTCTGCTGGGTCCTTTTCAGAGACTTGCCATTTGCCAGGCGCACAAACCAGCGTTCTGAGTAGTTGTGTGCTTAGAGGGACCCTTGCCCTTCCTCCATCTCCCATGTCGCCTTAGACACTCCCTGTAAGGTCTGACGTCATTTATATGCACTCAAGTGAAAGTCATGCAGGGGAGCCTAAGCCAAGGACTCCTGCTTTGCAGGGTTTCCTGCATTAAACAGCCCACATAAACCAAGTGCATTGATCACCCCATTTTACAGATGGAGTAACCGAGGCATGGGGACGTTAAGAAGTGTGCCTCAGGCCATAGAGCCAGGAAGTAGAGGAGGTCAGGTTCAGCCCCAGAGTCCAGCCAGAGTCTGGCTGGGAGCCCACAGTAGCCACTCTCGTGTCCATGCTCAACTCGGCCTGGCAAACCCTGAAGTGGGGGCTAGCAGAGAGAGAGACCTTGTTCCCCTAGGGGCCAGGCATGCTCCTTCCGTCCAGGCCCCAGCTCCCGTGGGCAGCTCCTTGAGCTGGGCTGCAGTCTTGTGGAATAGGAGATGCAGGGCAGCTCGGCAAACTCCAGCCAGAGGCTCAGGTGCGGCTGAGCTCCGCACAGGCCTCCCCGACAGCAGCTTCTCTTCCGCAGCTGTGGTTGTTGCTGCTCTTGACCTCAGTGTTAGAGACAGCAGGTCGTAGGAGGGTTCAGGGACTTTCCTGCTCACCCTGGGAGGTGAAGAGGCATGATCACCATCCCTTGGGGTGCCATCCGATGCTCAGAGAGGTCCATGCTCAGTGCTCAGTGACTGTTCGTTAGGGAGAAAACTATTTGTACTTCTCACTTTCCTACCACCTGCCCAGACACTCATAGAGTTACAGTGCTATATGAGTCACAAATGATAGAAATACCACTGGAACTGACTCATGGGAAGGGGAAATCAGTAGTTCCCCATAACTGAAATGATCAGAAATAGGTCTGTCTAGCTTCAGGCATAGCTGTATCCAGGAGCTCAAATGATGTCATCTTCCAACTTGCATCTGTTTTGGGCTGTATCCTTTCTGGTGGCAAAAGTGACCCTTGGCAAGTCTAAGCAACACTTACCTTTCGAGGATTCCAGTGTAGAAAGTGCTTCCTTCCCGGTGGTTCCAGCGGGGAATCCCAGGACTGCCTCTCACTGGGTTAACTTCATGTGATGGCTCTGAGCCAATCACTTGGTTTGCTAGCATGGAATGCATTGATTGGCCAGCGTAGGTTGTGTGTCCTTCCCTGGAGTAAATTGGGGGTAGGGGTTGTGAGTCCTCAGCCAACCCCAAGTTCACAGGCTGAGGGTGGTATATTAGCCAGAGGAAAGTAGGGGAGTATGTTTATCCCTAGGAATGGAAGCTGGGGGGCAGAGCAGGGGCTGTCCCCTACAGAATGTGAGATAATTCCTTCAGCAAGTGTGTATTTGTGTCCCTTGCTGGGTGTTGTGAGGCTCAAAGGGGAAGACCTGAGATGCCGACCCTGTCAGTTAATGCATTGCTGGTTTTCTTGAGCACCTACTATGGCCCAGGCCCTGTTCTAGCCCCCGTGGAGAAACAGCTTTCTCCCCTATGAATTGTGCGTTCTTTCTCTCCTTTCCCTTTCGTCTCTGTCTTCCAGGACCACTTAGACAGTTGCCCCATCTCATGCTCCTGTGCAGCCCTGGTCATAAGCAGTCACCTTCTGTCCCTTCTCTCCCTCCCATCCCCGTGGTGGCTGCTTTTATCATACCTGTCCCAGGTGGGCTTTCAGAAGGAACCCTGGATCTGTTGGCTTCCTGAGTTTGGTGGGTTTGATTTGAGCACCCCCTCCCGGGGCCTGCCCCTTGAGGGCAGGCATAAATGCATGCTGTGATGTCCCATGGCCAGCCGCCTGCCACAGCCCCAGAACTGCTGAGCACACCGAGGTCAGTGGCAGCGGCTGGTGCTTCGGGCCTCCAGGTGGCATCTGGCTCCTCTCAGCCTCTCCTTTGGGAGTCAGGTCTTCCAGGCTGCGTCTGGAGCTTGGCCGCCTCCCTGGAAGCACTGATGGATCCCCCTTAGAGATGACCTGAATCCATACACAGCAGGCAGATGCTGCCTTCTCACAGCGGGGCAGGGAGTGGGCAGCCCAGGAAGGTAAGAATTTAGCAAAAGGGCATGGCTGGCTCGCCTCTGTGCCTGGCATTGTTTAGGGCATAGATAACTGGCTGCCGATTTCATTTGGGATCAGCCTGGTGGAGGAGAGTGAGTGCCCACACTGAGACAAGCACCTGGGCCCAGGACTCTGAATGTGGGGACATTGGAGACCATGTACCAAGTACTTAGGGTCATACTGCCTGGTGCACATTGTTCCAAACTACTTAACCTCTTTGAGACTCAATTTCTTCGTCTGTAAACTGGGGATGCTATCTCTACCTAGTAGGGGTTTTGTAGAAATTAAATGAGATGGCGTATGCACTGCACTTAGCATGGTCATTGGCACATAGTAGATGGTCAGTAAATGTCATTTGTATTCGTTTTATACCAGAATGGGTGCTGGAGTGATGTGAGACTCACTGGAGAGATGGCCGGGTGGGACAAGTCCAGGGTCAATGATGAATAGGAGATAAAGTCCCTAGGACAGGGTGAGGTCTTGTTGGGGGGGAGATTGTTGGAGACAGCGTCTGTTCAGGCTTTGTTTTCCCACTCAGAGGCCGGTGTCTGGCAGCAGCTTGTCAGAGACTTGGGAAGTGTGGCAGGCCCACAGCCAGGGCTGGGGGCCGTTGGGGAAGCTGCTTTATCTTGCTAAGCCTCAGCTTCCTTACCTTATAACCGGAATGATGGCACTCACCCTGCAGGCCTCGTGTACAGTGGATACAAGTAGAGCTGCTATTTCATTAATAAGCCCTCTCACATGGGTTGTGAATAATAAAGTGATGTTAAGCATGGGGTCGGCGTTGGCAGTAGGCCGGGGGCCTTTCCAGGGTGGGGCGTGTATACGTGAGGGTGTGTGCCCACTGGGAGCTCTTTCGCCTGTTGGAATAGTGAGGGTCTTCGCCATGACTGGGCTAGAATGCTAGCCTTGTTCTCCATGGTCAGGATACGGTCAGGGTCCAGGCACTGGGCTGAGCAGTGAGAATAGGAGGTCCGTGCTGAGGAGCACAGGCCATGTGTGAACCCCGGCATCAGAGGGAGAGTGATCGGCTTTGGGGAGAACTCAGGACTTGATCTGCTTCCCGGGGTTCCGACGGCTGATCCTGCAGTATTCCCAGCCAGAGTTCTCTGGTGTTTCAGGTGTCCTTATTCACCTGGAGCTTGGCCGTCTCTCTCCATCTCCGTGAAGCAGATTCTTATTCAGAGGAGCTCAAGTCAAAGGAGGGCTTGTTGTAAAGACACAGCAGGCAACCTCAGAAGTCCAAGGCCAGCTACGTGGGGTCTGGACACCAACGTGGGAGGCTGGGGCAGTGCCCTCTCTCCATCCTGCCTCCTTCCTATTACCACCCAAGGACTCCCCCTCACTGCCTCCCTCTGCCTTAGTCCTCTACCAGCAGGCCCCTGGCCCCACTCTTGCATGCCTTTCAGTCTCCTAAATGCCTGGGAGACAGAGAATCTGATTGTGGTTTCTGCCTAACCAATAGTTTGGCAGACCCTGGCTCAGGTGACCCTCCTTGGCAGGACCAGGTATACTGAGCTGCTTCTTTCCAAGGGAAAGTCATTAACTTAGGGAATTTGGGGCACAGAAGGCAAGTTGACACATAGTGTCCAGTACAGGTGCTCTTCGTGAGCTTGAATGCCTTCAGGGATTGGAAACTCACTTCGTCTCCAGGCAGCCCCTGTGATGTTGTGTTCATTTTAAGCATTCACTCACCTTTGTATTGATCAATCTCATTGTAGCATCCAGCCTTTGGTCCTTGTCCTACCATTTGAGGATCTTACACACTGAATCTATTTCCTTGACACAATAACCCCTCTGACGTGAGAACAGCTTCTGTGACTCATGGACCCGTACTCCTTCCTGGACCGGCTTCATTTCTGCACACGTCTTACCCCTCCAGCCAGGCAGACTGCTCCAGCGGCGGTGACGGGACGCTGGCCTGATCCTCCCAACTTGACCGGCTTCCCGCTCTCGTTTCCAGCTGGGAGCCCTTTCTGAGGATGGATGAGAGCGGCTGGAGCCAGAATCTGCTCTCGCACATCCAAGGGGAGAATGTTCCCCAGATGGAGCACTGTGTTCCCGCTCTCTTGAGGTTTGTTTAAGGGGATTCAGCGGGAGCCCGAAGACACCAGACGGCCCCCACTGGGAGCAGCAGGGAGGGAGGGAGCTAGAACTCGTGGAAGGCTGCTAGGGTTGCCGTTGCCCTTTGCGCTGCCCACCCTGCACCACCCACCCCGCGCTGACAGCTCGTAGGTCCCAAAGGAACCCAATGGCAAGTTCGCATACTCCTTTAGGGGGCCATAAGCAGCATCCATGGCCAAATAAACAGTGCTTGCCTCTTGGCGAGAGGGTCCTCTGAACATGTGCGCACAGCCAAGAGATGACAAGAAGAGGTGGGGGAAGGTGGAGAGGAAAACAATACATTAAATGCCGACCCATCGAAAAAGGAGATTGAATTTCTCTGCCTGGAAATGCTCAGCTTGAGTCAGCTACCTGCCTTCCAGGACATGTCAGTGTGGGATGGGGGTCTGGGTTTTTTCATCCTTTTCCTCAAAAATGAGCTTTTTGCAGGTGTGCATGCAGCGGAAATGCTAATTTGGAAGGAGATTTACAGCTTTCTCCAGAGATCCGGAGCAGGAGCGATTTCCTGGGCAGTGGGGTTATCCTGGGCTAATTTTCTTAGTCACTGAAAAGATCTTGGCTGAAAACTCTCTGGCCCTGCCATGGTCTTTGCTCAGTTCCATGCTGTCCACTTACCTGGAGAAGGACCAGAGGGCTGCTGTCCCCTTGTCCCCAACCTCCTGAGTTTGGGCTTCACTGTCCAGGGCTCATGGCTGAAGAATAACCAGAGCTCAAACTGAGGTTTTTGGATTCCCGGAATGTCTGCAGCTTTGTGCCATCCACTGTGGGAGCGGTGACCTCACTGGCCTCCCTAGTGATCAGCCTGCAGTTCCAGAGGCACATGGCAGCAAGCCCAGGGGACACAGGGCACTTGCTCGTTACAAGTCGAGTTAGAAGTAAGTTAGGACACTTATTTCTTCGATTGGCTTGTTTTCTGCTGCTTTGTCCAACCGTAGAAGCAGCTTTGAAACATCCACAGACTGTAATGTGTGCGTGTTCCATTTTACATCCCCCATTTGCCAGTCCTGTGCACCCACATTACACATAGCTACTCTCTTTCCCCTTCAAGCAGCCACACACGATCCATAGAATTGCAGGGGAGTCAGAAAAGGGGTCCCAACCGAAGGCCCGGGCGTTCCAGATTTGAAGTTTGCGGAGTAGGGAGAAGAAAGAGGAAAGATCTAGAAGTTCAGCTCAGGAGAGTAGGGAAGGCAGGAGCCTGACTTAAGAGAATAAAATAGGCAGACCATCAAAAGCCTTTGGCCTGCTCCTAACAGTTCACATCCGATGTCTCTGTTCTCAATTCCATTCATTCTTTTTGTCAAGCCGGACACTTTAACTCTGCAGCAGCCAGGCCTAGAACCTGCTGGGCTTTAGTTGGGGGTCAAGAGCAGAGGGTGGAAGAGAGAAGCTTCCAGGAAAAGCATGTGTGGTCTTGAAAGCATCTCTGACTGGGAGAGCATGGTCCTGGGGGTCTTTGGCCTGATCTCAGGCATCCTTTGCCTTCAGCTTGTGCCCTGAGCTGGCTTCAGCTTAACAGGCACTTCTGGGGTGTAGACCATGGGTCAGAGCTGTGCTGGGTGCTGGGGCACACATGGCTTCTGCCAGGAGGTGCTCCAGAAAGACCTGCAAGAATGCTGTTCTGTACAAGAGATTCCCATGTCTGTGTTGGCAGGGACTTTTGTATTCATCCGGGGAAGACGGCCTGGGAGCTGGTCACCACTGGTGAAAATTCAGTGTGACTTGTTTGTCCTGCTTGTTTTTGAGACCGAGGTGCTGGGACACTGGGTGTGAGCTCTGCATGCGTGTGTGAGCGTGTGAGCGAGTGTGTCAGCGGGGGTGGAGGAGAGAGCCACGGGGTTTTTTCAATTTACATTTTTCGAATAGTTTTCTTCTCTGCTCTCCCAAGAGGCCGCATGCGGAGCGCAATAAGCATTTGACCTTTGCAAAAGGTCGGTGGAGTGGGCCAGACAGGCGAAACGCTTGGTGGCAAGTCGGCGGCAGCTCAGAGCAGGAATTCAAGTTACATCTCTTCCTTTTTCAGTCCATAAACTGGAGGAAAGGAGAAGGGGGTGGGCGGCAAAACAGAGGGGCTCCCCAGGCCTCCACATGAGCATTGTGTGGGCTGCTTCCTCAGCAATCAGCGAGACCTCTCAGCCAAGAATGTCCTGCCTCGGGGCTCAGGTCAGGATTTTCCAGGTGAAACTCCTGGGGATCCAGGGACAAGGCTGCCAGGCGGGGGCTGAACTTAGAACCAGAAGGCAGTGGCTCCTAGAAGGGGGAGGCGGAGGGAAAAGAACCGGGACATAGGGCGCATTTGGCATGTGCCAAGCCCTGTCTCTTATGTATAGTGACTACACGTGTATAGTCACCCATTTAATTGTCCCACAACCCTATAAAGTAGGTACTGCTGTTGCCCCATTTTACAGATGAGGAAGCTGAGGCACAGGGAGTTAGAAAGTGGCTGGGATTCAGCCCCGACTGCTCAGCCCCTGTGATGTTTCTAGTCGTTTAGACCATGCTGCCTTCTCCGTTAAAGGGATCAGCGAGTGCAGTACTTGTCAAAACTCAGAAAGTCAGACGCACAGGTTCTGTGTTCAGAGTGGGTGCTCCCGCAGGGGAGGGAGTTCTGACAGGCCTGCCAGAAACTCAGGGATTTGAGTAGGCTATCACCCTACTGCTCCTTCCCCACAAAGATACCCCACGTTTTTCTGTACCTTGATTAAACGTTTGGTTCATAGACCACAGTGCTGACTCCCCAAGTGAAATAAGGGTGTTTTTCCAATCGGTTTTGTTCATTTTCAGTCCTGAAGGTCATAGCCTACTGAGGGGAGGAACAGGTCATGGGGGGCCCCATTGGTCTCCTTTGACATCTCAGAATCTGTGACATAAAGGCCTCCAGAGACAGGACAGACCACTCTGGAATGGTGGGGACCTGCAGCCCTTTGAGCAGATCAGAGGCCTGGGAGGACAGGGATGGATGGAACCGCCTGAAGAGTCTCGGTTGTACCCAGGAGTCTGCACAGGTCCGGTGGGAGGCGGTCAGGGGAGGAATAAGTGGGGGACCGGGCCCAGGCCTCATGCCCCCGACTCCCCAGGTGAGCTGGCTGAGAGGGGATCTATTCCTTGGGTCTTGGGTTGACTCCCCTTGAAGAGGACACTAAAACCCACCACTGTAGTGTTCCCAGGGCACTGGGATGATAAACATACTAGAAGTGAGAGCACTTTGAAGAAAAAGTTAGAAGGGCTATATTCAGCTTAGCAGTATCTGCCCTGAGCCCAGCGTTCTGCATGTGAAAGTGCCATCCTGTGCCAGGCCAGCCTCGCCAGCTTGTGTGTGCCCGGTGCTTCCTTTGAGTGGGGTTTGTCGGGATCTGGCATCATGGCCCTGTGGCATCCTGCAGAGTAACACTGGAGAGGGCTTGCACAGGGAGAGCCGCGACCGTGGCAGGAGAGCCAAGCAATGGGGGACCGTGGCCCATGGCGTCCCAGGTACAGGCCTTTGGTCTTTGTGCCTCGGCTTGCTCATCCGCAAAACCGGCGTCACGCCACCCTCTGAGGCAGCTGGGGTTTGCACAGGACGTGCGTCCAGCACACAGAACTTCCCACTCCCTGGAATGCTGAGCGCAGCTCCAGATCTTCCAGCTGCAGGTTGTGAAGCCCAGTCACCCTGGAGTCCCGTGAGCCAGTTCCCAGTGGCCTGGGCCTGCTCTTTCTCAGCCCAAGGTAATTTTTCAATTAACTCGATTGGCTGGAAGCTGGGGTGCCCTTGGGGTGTGGGAAACCGTCCCAGGCCGGCAGGGCCCTCCCCTCCCCACTGCCCCTGCACTCACTCGGGGCTAGCTTCCAGAGGGAGGATCCAATTTCACGTCAGGACACCAGGATGTGATCCCACTGCCCCTCTGAAAAATCCCAGATGGCGCCTTCTGGAAGCCCCAGTGGGCTCCACGCTGGCGGCCAGCCTGCATCTTCCCCGCCCCCCACCCAGCAGCCTCCCCTACCCGGGCTCCAGCGGTGAGAGCCTCGCCTCCAATGGTGCTCATAACTTACTTTATTGCTAAACAATTTAGAAAGGCGGCCCTTGCCAGTTTTCATAAGTGAAATATTTAAAGTATGCAAAGCGTATTTTATTTCTTCCTGGAGCAGCTGCTCAGTTGGGCTGGAAAATAACCAGAAGTGAGTTATATGGATTGGTGAGCTGTCCTACACCCTTGCTGGTTCCATGGCCTTGAGCACCTCCCAGCAAGTGACAGACCGGGAAGGCACGCCACCCTCTTCCTTTCCCGCCCTCTCCATGGGGTCAGGCATCCTTTAAGATGGCATCAGAGGTGCCTGCCTGTTTGCTGAGAGCTTGTGCCGTGCCGGGCCCCTTGGAGCTTTTTATCTATTAGTTGTAGAACGTCACAGCAGCCCTGGAAGATGGATGCTATTATTATTTCCGATCCCCTCATGAGAACAGTGACCTGCTGGAATCAAGCAGCTACTAAAGGACTGAGCCAGCGATTTGATCCAGACAGCCGGTTCCAGAACCACGGCTCCCTTCTCACTGTCACCATTTTACAGATGAGGAAGTTGAGGGACGTCGAGGTCATGGCATAGCAGGAAACACATTCTTAGTCCATCTTCTGAAGACACATTTGAGACAGTAAGTCCTCCAGGTTTGCCATTTGTTTAAGACACAGTCTGGACTTGGTTTAAATTCTCCAGAAAGCCCAGATCTGTTTATGATACGGATCTGAATATGTGAGAATTTCCAACTCGCCACCCTCACGCGATGACATTTTAGGAGAGCCATCGGCTGGGCCCTGGTCGCCCACTTCTTTTCTCTGCATAATTGTTTACATCTGCGGGAGCCTTCAGCATGCTTTACACATTTAAATGCCCTTAACCCCCTGCGTTGGTGTCTGAGACTGGCTGAGCAGAATGTTCCAGCCAAAGCATGTTTCCAGTTTGGCTGCCAGGTCATAGTAGCCAAGGACCTAGCAGTCAAGGTAGTGGGTTCCAGACACCTTCCTCTGGGCCTCAGTTTAGCCATCTATAAAATGGGGATAGAAATGTGTTTCTTCCCACAGTCTCCTTAGGAAGGTAACTCTCCCACCAGGAGCCGGACACAGAGAACCTGCTCCGTGGGATGGGCAGGTTCTGTCCACTCTGTGCCTTCTGGTAACAGGTGGAGAAGGAAATTGAGATGCAGGTGTATTACTGCTGGCTCAGACTCACGTGGGAAAGAAGAGGAGGCCCGGACTTTTCCCTGCAGTGGCCTGGCCTCCATCAACTTGGTTCCTCCTGGTGTGTGATGAGCTTTGCACTCACTTGCATGACAGGCTGTGTCCCAAGTTGATAGGTGTAACCATGCCTGGCCTTCTTTATTTTTCCTGTTTGCGTTTTTGTAATTTTCTTTCCTGGAGGGTGGTGAAGAGGAAGGAAGGATGAGAGGTGAGAGTCACCTGCCACCACGTGGCAGAGAGGGAAGTAGCCAACGCCACCCAGTGGTTGCTGTCCTTTCCTGAATACATTCCTTTAGGAGCCAGGCCTTGGGAAGGGGAGAAGTTTGTGGTAAGATATAAGGATGGGAGACCTGGACATGTTTACCAATACTTAAGGAAAGGCCCAATTCTAGCTTTGTCAGGCTCTTGGTCCTGGCATTTAGTTTAAGAGATATACACAGCATGGTATTTAGGGCTGGGAGCTTAGTCCAGTGGGTTAAGAACGTGATTGATCTTTGCAATCAGACCTCTGAGCTGGGATTCGGCTATGGCATCTGAACCAACTCCGTGGCCTTGAACAAGCAGTCCACCTATCCTGGCCTCTGTCTTGCATGTGCAAAGTAGAGAGAACACTAGTACTGCTCCCACAGGCCCGGCAAGAGAACTCGGTGGGCGTGGGCTGAACACCAGGTACACAGTGAGTACCCACGCTGGAGCTGGAACCCTCAGGCGAAGGAAGGTGGCTGTGGGATCAGTGCTCACAGACCGCTCCAGGTGGGAGGAGAGGAGAAAGGCTGAATGGGGCAGGAAAAGTCTGGAAATAGCCTTCAGACAGAACCTTGAAAGTTTGTGTCTTCTAGGGTTTCAAGCCAGGCGAACTGGTCACTGCAAACAGAAGCTAGAGTTGCAGTACCCACAGAGGTAGGTACTCACTGGTTTTGTGGAGGTAAATTCCCATTGTCCACATTGTTTGTCCAGTTTCTGAAGGAGAGTGGCTGGCAGCGTGGAGTGCTTAGCACACAGCAGATGGCTTTTAAGTTTGTGGGCATACTAGGTGCCCAGAAAACAGTCCCTGACAGAAGCAGTGTATCAGGATTGTTTTTCAGTTGCAAGGGATAGAAAATGCAACTCAAACTGGCTTAACAACCTATTGGCTCCAGTCTCAGGGTACAGCCTGGTTTCAGGTGTGGTGTGATCCAGGACACAGGTATCGTCTGAATCCAGACTTTGTCTCGTTGGCATTCCCCTCTCAGCAGCAAGATGGCTACCAGCATTTCTGAGCTCCATCCCCATGGCCATTGTTAAAGAGCATTCCTGGGCTGGACACTGACTCTGATGGGACTGACTTGGGTCATGTGCGCCCCTCTTAAATCAGTCACAGTAGCCAGAGGGATTCAATGCTCTAATTGGCCAGAATGGGTTACATTTGGAGGGGGTTCATAAATGTCAACAGAATCATCTGTTGCTCCGTCCGGGAGGTATGATGAGGAATTTTGATAAAGGAGGATGAACCAG
This sequence comes from Smutsia gigantea, assembly GCA_032199065.1. NCBI lineage: Eukaryota > Metazoa > Chordata > Mammalia > Pholidota > Manidae > Smutsia > Smutsia gigantea. The sequence continues at coordinate 563,267 of JAVSCE010004566.1, forward strand.
CATCCCAGAGGAAGTGGTGGCTTTGAGGCTCAGCTTGACAAGTGTGCTGAGATTCCTCCTTGTATAGAAAGAGTGTCCTGGAACAGCGACCATCCGACACAGTGAACTGGCCTCAGCTCACCACTTCTCATCCCCGCCAGAAAATGAGTTCAGTGGGAGCCAGAAGATGCAGTATCTAGGCCCTAAGGAGAGGCTGGTCCTTTCATCTCCCATCCCTCCTGTCTAGCAAGCAGAGAGGAGCAGGTTCCTTGAGACCACAAGGAGAGCTGGACACTGGGCTTGGGGATGGAGCAGTTGCTCCTGCTGCCCATCAGGGACTCAGCCACCTGGGTGACGGGAGAGTGTCTGCCTCTCCCAGCCCCAGCCAGATGGCATCAGATGTTCACATTCCTCCCGGAGCTGGAGTCACCTGCTGAGTTGTTGCAGACCCTGGAGCACTGTGGAGCTCCTGCTAGCTGTCAGTGCAGCATCAAGCCATGCACTCCAAGGCAGCTAGACAGCGTCCTTTCTGGGCTCGCTATGCAGTGGACACAGGAGGCTAGAACCTCAAGCGGCAAACTGGCATATGGTAGAGATCAGGCCAGGCCACCCGCAGGGACCACATTCTGCAGAGCTGATCCTCCGGTTTCACTCTGCCTTAGATGTAGAGAGCTCTGTGCTAGATCTTTGCAACCTTGACTTCCCCAGGGCGTCTCTGCTTTTGAGCCTGTGACTGCCATGCTTCCAGGGAAAGGACTTTGTCTGCATTGTTGCCTGGCACACAATCATTGCTGAGTTGGTGCTTGGTGAGGGTGATGAAAGGCTGCAGACCCCTGTCCCTAAAGTGAATCAGATTTCTGGGACCTGGAGTTGTTGGGCACAGCTCTCCAGCAAGAACTGTGGGCCCCTAGGGAGCATGATTGTGGAAGAGGATTTGCTTGGCAGTCAGGGGCCCAAGGAGAGTCTGGTTAAAAAGGATGCTTATGGGCCAGCAGCTGTAGTGGGACAGGGTGTGCAGGAAAGATAGCTTAAGCAGTACATGAGGGAAGAAAAAAATCACTGTGAAATAGGAAGAAGACAAAGGCTTTATCACCTGGGTACCTGCAATGCCCACCCCTCAGCACACCTTGTAGGAAGAAATACCAGGCAGCTCTCTTAGGCTTAGGAGAAGCCTTGGGAATAATATTGTTGAGAAGTAACTGGGCATCATTTGAGAATCTTCTAGAATTTGGCGAGTGCCATACTGTACCCCCATTAGCCCCAAGCTTTATATATCATATGACAGAGGCCCAGAGAACACTGAAATCTCTAGCAAACCGTAGTCCCAGCTCTTGCCTGCCTGCTGCTGGGCCTGTTCTGCCCTGGTGGGTCTGTATCCACATGCAGGGGAGCTGGGGGCGGGACAGGAGAGTCTGCATGGTGAACGGGGAGGAGGTGGTCCACAAAGGCCGAGTCCAGCTCCTTATGCAGGGACCAGGTAAGAGGGGAGCCTGGGCTGGGCCTGAGGGAGCCAACTGAGCAGAAAGAAATGATGCCAAGCTCACCTCACCATCCCAGAGGCCCAGGGTGGCCGACAGAGGCATGCCCAAGCTCTTTGCAAGAGCTGGACATGCCGGTTCCCAGATTTCCCTCTCCACAGGCAGACCGCTAAGTAAAAGACCAACCTGGCTGAAGTTCCCTGTGGATGTCCAGGCATTTCCAGAGCTTTGAGACCCTTCAAGGCTGGGGCTGGAACCCAGGGCCGCCCTGCTGCCACTGCCCTGAGCTGTCCTAATCCAGGACTCCCAGCCCCACTCGGATGTTGGGTCAGCTTAGCCAAGAGACTGGGATTCGTGACCTTGGGCCTTCCAGGCTGGGAAAGGACACAGACTCTCCAGGGGGGTGTTGAGGGTTCCCTTCACAACCATGGGCCCTGGGAGGGGCATAAGGCTTTTGCCTGCCTTGAGGGCAGCTTGCAGCCTGGCTGCTGTTCCTGCAGGAGAAAGGGTATAATATAACTCGGGGGTTACAGGCAAAGGAAGGCTATGCAGCCCCACCTCATGTTCTTTCCGTGCCTTGGGTTTTTCTGTAAAATAGGTGTGTCCCCTAGAATGATTGTGAGGATTGAGAATTAATGCATGTGAATACTTAGAATTATGAGTGGCTCAAAAAACATTACTGTTGTCACCATGATGATGCAACAAATTCAAGAACAAATTTTTAGAACAGGTGTCATCCCAGTGTCCTGAGACCACCCCCCCACCTGACCCAGATTTAGCCCACACCCAGTATAATAACAATAAGAAAAGCAGTCCCGACAGTAGCAGGGACTGAGCGCTCACAGCCTGACACTGAACCGTTCTGTGGTGGGCGGCTTCAGAGCGTGCAGGCCTGGGCTTGATCCCATGTCCTCCGGTGTCGCCAGGCCTCAAGCGGGGCTGCCACAGCCCTGCACAGGGTGCAGTGAGGCCCACAGCCCAGAGTGCAGTGCCCAGCTCAGAGCATGGCAGCACCGTCAGCCAGCATCTCGGTGGAAGGGAACCACGGTGCACATAAGCATTACGTCATCTGGAAGTGACCTCCGTTTAGCCCGGGGTGCTGTGGGACTCCTGGCACTGGACTCCTTTCCTACACGGTGTGTAGCTCCAGTGAATACCTGGCATTTCCTATTCACACAGGCATTGTGGGGAGTGGAGGCCATCCATCCACAGAGCTTTCCCGACTGGTGAGACTTGGACCTGGAGCCACTTCCACTGGAGGGCCTGGGGCTGGTGGGCTCTGCACCTGCATGCCGGAGGAGGGGCTGTTAAAATGAGTTTTTAGTGGAAAATCTGAAATATGTTATATATGCTATGTTTAGGTTTCTTTTCTTGGGCATAATTTATATAGAGTGAAATGCACAGGTCTGAAGGGTACAGTGAGTTTTGACAGATGTATGCTTGGGTGTTATGGTATCCACCTGTAATGGCCCTCCTGGGACAGTCACTCCCAGCCTGGACTCGCCGACTTCACATGCCTGGCCTCCACTCACAGTCCTCTGCCCTCTGCCACCTTCACAAATGGGAGGGAGCTCAGCCTTCTCTGCCATTTAACCCATGCCTCCTGGGTTCAGAGGCCCATGGATCACACTGTGCAGCTGTTGAGGCCAGGGCCTCCTCTCAGAATATCAGGGAGGTTTGCACTCCATTACAATAATGCTCATGGTGAGCTACATGTTACCCTCATTTACAGCTTATGAATGTTTCCACTTAGATGATTGCTTTGTTTAATGTTTACCGCAGTCCTGGGAGACTGTTTCCGATAAGCTCAGAGGTCACTCATCCAAAGGTCAAATAGCTAGGAAATGGGGGAGCCAGGACTGAGCTCACGCTGGCCGACCCCAGGCCTACCTGTCCCACCTCTGCCCCGGCACTGTGCTCGGCACCATTCCTGCAGGCCTGCCGAGAGCTCGGCAGTGGGCTGTTCACCGGGTGTCAGATGTGAGCGGAACAGAGCCCCTGCCCTCGTGAACAGAGCCCCTGCCCTCGTGGAACAGAGAGGCTGACTCTGTGGCCACATCCTTCTCCTGGAGCTAATGGGGATTGTGCCCCTGGAGGAGGGCCAGGAGGGCTGTTAATGGAGTGGCTGGCACACTGTGGCCCAGGCCCACGGCTGGAAACAAGAGCAAGCTCATACTCTGCTAGGGGCCCACTTACCCCACTGCCGTCCACTCTCATCCGCCAAGGCAAGCGTACTTAGTCCTGGGCTCCCTCTCTGTCACCCAGAGACCTTGTTGCCCTCTCGTCCTGCAAGACGGCAGTGTGGGAGGTAAGCCTTTGGGGGGGTGGCTGGAGCCAGATGGCCCCGTTCAAACCCTGGCTCTGCTCCTCCACTTCCCCATCTGTGAAACAGGGTGATGATAACAGAACTTACTTTGTGGGGTTATTCTGAGGATTAAACTAGTTAAGCCATGGAAGATACTTAGAATGGAGCCTGGAGAACATAGTATGTGCTCAAGAAGTGTTAGTAGAGGAGAAATTGTTGTGATACACAGTAAATACAGTATTAGTGATATTTAGATCTTGAGAAGGCCGGGCGTACAAATATAAACTCACAGGGAGACCGTAGGGGTCTTCTGCCTCCCTGTAGCCTTGTTCACGCAATTCTCAGGTGGTGCCCCTACAGCCATGGAAAATAACTTGCCTCCTTTTCTACCTTTCCTGTGCCTGTTGCTGTGAGCTCTCAAAATTAAGCCTGGAAAAGGTTTGTCACAAATTGTAGCTTTTCCCAGAGCTCCTGGCTCTGCTCCTGTCCTCTGTTGATCCCTCCACAGTCCCCTCCTCCTCCTCCTCCTCGCTGGATTCCACAGCTGAGCCAGCCACAGGCACATCTGAGAAGCCCTTAGCAGCCGTCTGAACTGAGACTCATCCTATAGCATAGACTGCAGTGATTTGGTTCTGGTGAACTGGTAAATCAGCAGAGAAACCAAAGGTGCTCCTATGCCCGGCAGCCCTGCCCTGGTGCTGCTCCAGGTCTTGATTCAGGTGCAGGGCTGAGCTGTGCTATCCAGGCCCCAGAGACTGTTCTCCCCGCTTGGCAGTTTTGCCCTGTGCATGTTGCCTCCTTCGTACAAGGTGGCTGCTGTAGCTCCCGCTACAAGTCCACTTTCCAAGCAAGAAGGTAAAGAAGAGGCAAAGCCCTTTTCCCTTAAAGAGAAGTCCTCAGGGACTTTCTCCTGTATCTCACCTGCCAGAACTGGGTCACAGGGACAACCATAGCTGCAAGGGAGGCTGAGAAGTGGCATTTTTAAAACACCAGACATTCAGCTGCTCTTGCAAACAAAAGGAAATGCGTTAGAGAAGGTCAGGGTCTGCCCTTGCTCTCTTTGCCACCCTTGAGTGAGTTTGCCACACTCTGTTGCTCTTGGGAAGAGGCACCTGGGGACTGCCATTGCATGACCCGCCTGCTGGTAAGGGCACCTTCCCCACCCGGCCACCAGAGCAACACCATTAGTAACTGGCAGCTTCCCCAGGGGCTGCAGAGCTACCGTCTCCCAGGCAACGCTTACTTCCAGCTTCTACTGCAGAGAGCTAGCTGAGTCTGTGGCTTTTTTGGCACTGGGCCCTTTCACCACCACCTGCCCTCCTGCCCCAAGGTCCAAGGGCACTGTGGTTACCCAGCATCGACAGAAAGGTACATGCTTGATCTTCTCTTTTTCTGCCCTTGGGCAAGGGCCAGGCTGGTTTCTCCAGAAGTGGTGGCTCCTTCCTCAGCAGCTTTTCCGCCTTTGGCAAAAGGCTTCCTCCTGTCTGTGTCTGTGGGCCTGTGTTGCACCAGGTGCTTAATAAATGCCACTTCTTTCTCCAGCTCGTGCTCTCACCACCAGCTCTGGCTAGGTAAACCCTGTGCAATGCCGGGCATGCTGTGCATGTGCTCTTTGCAGTACCATAGCCACTAGCTATGCATGCGCATCTGAAATACGGCTTGTGTACCTGAGGGACGGAGCCCTTCCTTTTAGGTATGCGTGCTTAAATAGCCACACGTGCCTAGGGGCTACCCTACTGAGCAGTGCAGTTAGAGATTCAAGCAGGGACCCTGTTCCCACCAGCAGGGAGAGATGCATAATCAGTAGCGTTCCTCTAGATTCATAGAGTGGGTCCCTTTAAGGGGAAGATACTATGAAGGCATAGAGAGGGGCAGTGACTTGCCCAAGGACACACAGCAAGGTAGCAGTCTCTCTGAAGCAGAAACTCAAGTCTTCCAACTCCAGCTTCTTCATTGTTTTGGAGAAATGTGGTCACTCCCCTCTGCCCAGAGGAGAAGAAGAGGTGTGGGTGTGATGTGACACACACACATACAACCACAGTGCTCACTGTACCATGTACACTCAAGTGCATTGCACGTGTGCCTCATTTATTACCATCACCCCCCATTTTACAAGGCAGGCAACTGAGGTCCAGAGAGGGGAAGTGCCTACCCACGATCCCTGAACCCTTAAATGGGCTTCGGTCTTAGGAAGCTCTCTCTGACTGAAGGCCCAGGGTTGTCACGCACCTTTGGCCCTAGAAGGGCCCCAGGGTGTGCAAGATCTGGGTTTGCACACCCACCCAACACACACAGGTGCAGTTAGTAAGCTTAGACAAGCCTCTCTCTTTCCATGGAGTTGTTTTTCCAGCTTGGTCTCCTAAGACTTGGCTCCTACAGGTGCTGCACCTGCTGTCCCGCCCTCCTGCTGGTTCAAGGCCTGACTCAAGGGGCAGAGCCTAGCTGTCAGGTACACCTGTTTAAAAGGTGCGCTCAGGAAAAATCCGCCTTTGCCACTGTTAGCCCGGAAGGGCCCCCCAGCCCCACCTTGTTCTCTGCTCGCAACTAAGCGCAGGGGTTTAGGGAAGGCTGTGTCTTCTCCAAGTAAAAGCCCAGAAGAGTACCTTTGCCACCTCCTTCCTCTGAGGTGCTCTGGTGAAGCCCTTCTCAGGACTGTCCCCCTTCATTGTTTCCGAATCCCCATGGGGTAGGAGGAGGGGTGCTGGATAAAAGAGCACACACGTCCAGTTAAATTTGAATTTCAAATAAGCATCAAATAGATTTTTAGTATAAGTATGTCCCATGTAATATTTAGGACATACTTACACTAAAAATTATTTGTTATTAATCTGAAATTCAGATTTAACTGTGCATCTGGGGGTTCTGTTTGTTTTGCTTTGTTTTGTTTTGTTTTGCTAAATCTGACAACCCTAAGTGACTGGCATTATCCCCCAGTAGTGAATGTGACACCTGAGACCCAGAGAAATGGTGAGTCTTTCTCAAGGTCACTACAAAGCCCTGGCCAGGACGGGATTTGAAGCCAGGTCTCATGGAATCCTTTGCTGTCTCCATACACACAGTAGGCAACCTCCGTGGCTTCCTCAGGGCAGTTTAAGGAAGCCCAGAAGTCACACCCCTTAAAAAAAACAAAAACAAAAACACACCTGTCCTTTACATGGATGGTAATGTAAATATAATGGGGATATGTTAGCAGTCACTGACACCTTATTATGAAATAAGCTTTTTGTGACAGTTGAGTGAGAACCAGCCCTGGTAGACCAGGCAGTTGGGAAGAATAGATGAAGGAGAGTGTCTGTGTTCATTCTAGCTACTAACAAAAATACCAGAGACTGGGTGGTTTATAAACAACAAAAATTTGTTTCCTCCTGGTTCAGAAATGGTTGTCTTTTCTTGCTGTGTCCTCACATGAGGGAAGAACCAAGGGAGCTCTCTAGGGTCTCTTTTATGAGGGTTCCATCCTCATTACTGCCTCACCTCCAAATACCATCACGCTGGGGATTAGCTTTTAACATATGTTTTGTGGGGACACATACATTCAGTCTATGGCAGGGAGTAAAAATGAAAATTTCAGAGTCTGGAGTTCTGCTCAAGACAGCAAGCCAGGGTTGGGGGCACAGAGGGGTGGTCAGGATTAAGACCTTTTATAATCTGACCCTGGTGTACCTCTCCAGGCTTCCTCCTGCTCTTCCTCGCCTCCTACCCATCCACTGGTCTCCCAGGGACCTCTGGCTTCCCAGCCTCCTTGCCTCTGCTCATATGTCCTGCTCGCGGGCCGCCAACCTTCCAAGCCTCTTTCAAATGTGCTTATGCCCTCCCAAAGCAGATGCAGCTCCTCCTTTGTATTGTGCTTACTGGTGTGTGGTGCTTGTCACTCACTGGAGACGTCTTGAGGCCAAGGGTGTCCTTCTCCTTTCTGGATTCTCTGCACCAGGCCTCTCACGTAGGCAACCTGCACTTGTTTGCCTGCAAGGAGGGTAGGGGCAGGGCCCCAAAAGGAAACCTCCTACTTTGCAGTTTTGCTAAAGGACGTGGACAGTTCCCAGCCTGTGCCTGAATCAGTCGATGTCAGAGCAGCCAGGGACCTGCCTGTGACATTCACAGGGGGTCCCCACTGCCTGGGGTGGCATCTGGCATGGAGTAGGTGCCCATAAACTTGTCAAGTGAATAGGTGGGTAGAGAGAGTCACTGGACTGTCACGAGTCATCACACATGGTTCCAGGCACTTGAGAGCCCGCAGTGAATGAGATGGAGCAGTGTGACCAGGCCTGCTTTCAGGGAGCTGCACCCGTTGGGTACGTGGATGGTGAACAAGGCCCCCACGCTAGTAAGGGGCTGTGTTCATGTTGTTCAAAGTGCTGTTAAATGGGGCAGCAGGTGGGAGCCACTTTAGGTCTCTTGGGGTGACAGTGGGGCTGAAGCCACTGACAGGAAGGAGCCTGTGAGGAAGGCAAGGACGCTTTTCTGGCGCCCTGTGGCAGGAGGAGTCTAGCACCTTCCAGAGCTGAAAGAACCGGGTGGACGGAGGGACTTGGCAGAGGCCGCTGCCTGGCAGGTGTATTTGCCCATGGGGATGGGCAGCCAGGGGGGCATTTCCAGGGCAGGAATGAGGCAATGCCTTGCATGTCAAAGGAGCCCTCTGGCTTCTGTGGGGGGATTGGGAGACCTCTCCTCAAACAGGCAGAGGAGGGGTAAGAAAGCAACAGCCAAAGTCAGAGCAACCTTTTCCCAAGGCCTCTGGTGGTGCAGAGCCCCTCTGTCCTCGGGGCCTTAACTCGGCTCCCCCTGGGCTCACCCTGTGTCCCTGGGCCTGGCTTTACCTTGCTCGGCCTTGAGGCCCAGGATCTGGAGGAGGGCAGGTTGTAGGGACTTAGAGAAGGCCAGGCACAGACAGGGTAAGGGGCCCAGGGGAGTGGCAGCCGCTGCCTTCCCGGCACTGAGCATTTCCTGTACACGTGGAGTGCACCCTGGGTGAGGACGTCTACCTCCTGTGTTTCATTGGAGCCTTTCAACCCGATGAGGGTTTAGACCCATTTTACAGATGGGGCATCTGAAGCTCGGAGGGGAAGGGACTTGCTCACAACCACATGCCCGGTCAGTGAGGGAGCCAAACTGGAGACCTGGTGACTCAAAAGCTGGGCCACAGCCGTGAGCCTCACAGGCAAGGGCTGCACGCCCAGGTGGTGTGAGGCAGGGTGTACCAGGCCTCTTGGAGGAGGTGGTATTGGGTGGAGGCGTGTGTCCCTGATGGGGAAGCTGCTGCAGGAAGAACAGGGGCCAGGCGCTCTGTGCGGTGGGTACTGTGGGGGCAAAGGCCCTGAAGCTGGAGAGAGCTTGATGTGGTGCAAAGGGAGGGACCAGAGAGCGGGAGGATGGGGAAGAGGGAGGGAGCCCTGTGTCAGTTTAGTGATGTAGGCAGAGACCAGATCCTCCGAGGCTGGCTTCAGTGAATCATTTAAAATCTCCTTTATTCACTAAGGTGAATAAAGGCCAGCATTCTGGCTACAAGCATGCACTCTCAGAAGGGTTATCCTCACAGAGGCACACACAGTCTGAGGCGGCCCCTGCCACACAGGGCCCATAGCCCAGTGTCTTGTTGCTCAGGTGCCCAGACCTGGGTTTGGGGTGTCAGCCTGCAGGACTGAGCTGGCCTATAGGCTCCTGTGGGGGGGTGTACACCTTCTGGATACCTTCCCAAGGCCCCCAGGGCCTGAGGGGGTGCCACATTCTCCTTGGCCTCATCCCTGCACCCTCCTTTAGGCAGGGTTAGGTTTGATTGCCACGGAGGCCTCTACCCATGGTGTCACCATGGTTAGTGCCCACCAGACCCTGGTTTCCTGCACGTTCAAGGGTGAGTGCCAAAGTTCACGTTCTGCACAGTGCTGGGTTCCTGAAGGCTCTGTGTTCCCTGAGAAATGTTAAGTGTGCGTTTTTAGGGCTGTTTCCTGCGTGTCAGACTGGGGGCTCAGGCTTTGAGTTGGCCAGGTATGGGTTCAAACCCCAGCTCTGCTACCTACTGCCTTATGACCTCATGGAGTTACTTAATCTTTCTGAGCCTCAGCTTCCTAATCTGTGAAGTGGGGTGATGATGACAGTAGCTGCCTCAGGAGGCTTGGGTCGGATTACATGAGATCACGCATACAAAGCTCCACGCAGCCTGCCGCCGGCTCGCGGCTGTAATGCTGACTCCTGTCGGCTCTTCGTTCTCATTCTTGCTCCTGCCCTTTGGAGGGAAGAAGACTGTCACCTGCTGGAATGGACGCTCTGGGTGCAGTGACTTGCCCCAGTAGAGCCCTAGAGAATGGAGCGGGGGTGGTCCCACTCAGCACACTCTGCAGACCTCTGGGGGGGGGCCAGGGGCCAGGGCTGGTGCTCTTGGAATAATGTAGTGGCTTTGGGGATTTTCTTCCCAACAAATACGTAGGAAAAGCCCCGAATGCCGAGCAAACAGGAAAAGCCAAGCACCTTCAAACTCCCTGGAAACACTGAGCGAGCGTGAGCGAGCACCCCTTCCTCTAACCGTGTGCCTTCTCCCCTAGTGCTCCTGCGGGAAGAAGTGTCCCGGCTCCAAGAGGAAGTCCACCTCCTCCGGCAGATGAAGGAGATGCTGACAAAGGACCTGGAGGAGTCACAGGGCGGCAAGTCCCCCGAGGTCCTCTCGGCCACGGAGCTCAGGGTCCAGCTGGGCCAGAAAGAGCAGGAACTAGCCAGAGCCAGAGAAGCCTTGCAGGGTGAGTGACGTGCAGATGGCGGCTCTCCCCCTGCCCTGGCCTGGCTCAGGCTGGGACCGCAGGGGATGCCGCAGGGGGAATGGCATGGACACGGGGCCCCCAGTGTCCAGACCCCCAAATGAGGCTGCCCTGTTCCTTCTTGGGTGGAGTTCTGCCACTCGCAGGGTCCTTCCCTCCTCCCATGTGGCCACATGTTCTCCATCACTGGCAGTCATCATGGAGTGGCCTCCTCTGAGGCCTGAATGGCCAGTGGCTATTTTTGCTGAACAAGGATGCTGACCCAGCAGCCGGGTCACCCCTTTCCCAGCACTCTTGGAGTCGTTGAGCACCTCCCCTCATGGGGCAGCATGGACATGCTGGAGTCTCTCTGTCCACCCCACACACTTCACTCCTGGTCTGTGTGGGCGGTGGGGGAGGTGGGCCTCCTCCCACACTGGCTGGTCTGGAGGAGCGTCCCTCTGAGGAGGCAGGGGGCATGGCTGGGAGAGAATGTGGAGGAGGTGCCCAGGGGGTGTCTTGCCAAGAGGGACCACCCATACCCAGTGTGTGGCCGGTGTGTCTGCAGCCAGAAACTGCTTTAAGAAATGAGGGATCCCGTGGGCCCATGTGGTCAGCCTGTTTTCCTTAGAGCTGACCAGGGACACGGGCAGCTTACGTACCCATCTCTCCTAGGAGCCACCTGTCCACATTCTGAGGTGTGGGAGCAGGGGTGGGTAGCTCTCAGAAGGTTATATGGGAAAGGTTGGAATCCACCCTCTAACAGTGCTGGGGGAACTCTGGCATGAAACATTGGCATGAGAATAGCCTTTGGGGTCTGCCTTGATTCCCATGAGCCCCCTGTAGTGTCTTTGATTCTCTTGGGGGGAGAAAAGGTAGTAAAACTTGGCAACCTGCTTTCCACTTAACCATTTACTAGATAAATACTCTTTGAAAACTCCATTTTTGAAGCCAAAACAGGTTTATTACTTAGGTTGATTTGGGGCTGCTGTAGCAAAGAAACTCCAAAACAGAGCGGCTTAAAGAATTTGTTTCATTCTGTGACTGTCATGAGGAGCGTTTCAGGCTGGTGGGCATCTTTTCCCCTCAGGCTGGGAGAGGCCCTAGGCAAGAGGGAAACCAAGGATCAGAGATTCCCTTGACAAAAACCTGGTCCTGTGGCCATGTCTGCCTGCAGGGAGTGCTGGGAAATGTGGTTTCCAGTGTGGTGTCCATGTCCAGATGCCAGGCTAACTGGGAGGGAAGCAGGAAAGAGGAGAGTGGATTTTGCTGGACAGTTAGTTGGCACTGCCATAACAGAGATGCCCAGAGCTGGGATGTGAACAGCAGAACATCCACACAGTCTGTCCTGCACCCACTAACAGTCCAAGAAGCCTGGGAAGTGGTCTTGGGGTGAGCCCTTACCCAGATGTTACAGACCCTTTATGAGTTCTTTCAGCAACATGTGTCACTCTTAAAGGCAGGTAGACCCTTGCCTGTTGGAGCCACTCAGACAGTGTTCTGGGTGGTCTGGTCAGGCCCTAGTGGGCAGGTGGTGTGTGTTATGGCCCAGTGGTGCTGCATGATTGGGAAGTCCTGGTGCCAGGCACACACGCTTCTCTATGCAACCGTCCAGCAGTCTAGGCACATCTGTGCAAACTGCCCTCCCCTTCCAGCTGGCCAGGGACCTCGTACATCCTTCCCTCTTCTTAGGCTGCAGACCCAAGTCTTAGGAATCTCCCTGAGGCAGGGCTGCTGGGCCCAGCCATGCGAGCCAATGTCCTTTGGTTTCACTAAGCTTTATGATCCTGTGGAGAGACTCAGACTGCCTCAGGAAGCAGCCAAATGCCACCTACCACCGTTGCCAGTGTTTCGTCCAGGGATGCAGAAACCTGCCTTTCAGGTCCTTGGCCAGGGAAAGAATTCTCACCCGTGTTTGTCCTTCTGGATCTGTGAAGAGGAGAAAAACCTCTCTCAGCTGTTTCTGAGCCCAAAGGAACAGTCAGGGGAGTAAGCGGAGGCTCATGTACCCCACCTATCCCCAGCTTCTGGGACTCACAGCCGACCCTCTCGAGCCTCAGCTTCCTGATCGGAGTGATGGGACGGTAAATGGTGAACTAATGAGGCAGTGTTTATGACGATGATGTTACCGGGGCTCCTGCTCCATGAGAGGTGGCTGTTACCCTGATGTGCGCCCCTCTCCTTTCAGCCCACAGGGCACAGAGCCACGCAGGTTCTAACTCCTAACTCCGTGCTGCAGGATTTCTTACCCTCATCAAAGGTCTTCACAGGGACCCAGAGATCTGCCTGATGGAGCAGCTTCTTTGTAGAAACACTAATCTCGTCAACAGGGACTTGTCAGTCTTCAGTGAAGGAAAGCCTTATCAAGCACCTACTGTGTGCCAGCACTGTCCTGAGCACTTGCTGTGCCATTCACCCAGTGCTGCTAGAAGGTCTTAACCCACTTTCACAGATGGAGACACCAGAATGAGGTCCAGGGCTGTTACGTGACTTAGCCAAGGTTCCAGAGCTAAGCAGCAGCAGTCAGAAACTTTTTTCACTGAACCAACACACCCCCAGGTGATGAAGTCGGCCTCGACAAGAGAGACAGGAAGACATTGTAGCTCAGCAATGGGGACAGCAGACTACTCTGGACCAGATCTGGGCTTGAATCCCAGCTCTACAAATTACTAGCTGTGTGACCTTGGGAATATCCCTTAACCTCTCTAAACCATAGATCTTGTAATTGGGGCTAATAATAGTAGCTATTATTAGAGGGTAGTCATGAGGATTAAATAAGATATCAAATGCTTGGCCCAGAGCCCAGTACCATTAGTGCAAACACTTAGTGGTTATCAAACAAGAGGGGGCTTAGGCCTCCTCAGATCTGCCTGGAGATGTTGGTCTCCTGATTCCCTTTAGGGGTGGTCCAGACCTTCACCTCCTGAGCGCATCCAAGCTCCAGGTTAGTGGTGTTCCCAAAAAGTAGTGAAGTAGGCCCCTTCAGCCACCTGAGCGTCCTGCCTGGCATTCTACAAAGTCATAAATAAGATGCTTCCTCCCTAGCTGCAGCACGTGGTGAGCAAATTGCAGACAGATGTGGGCAGAAGGAGGCTGGGGCCTGAAAAGGGATTTATATGCCTAATGAGGAGAATGAGAATAAATTCACAAGCCAGGGAAGCAGCAGATGTTGGGCAACAGTTGTTAATAATCAAGTGTCCCTGCGATGGGAAAATACAAAGCCCCCTAAAAATTTCTACTCTGGCAGGTCCCTGCCCACCTGCCCTGGTCTTTGGTTTGGGACTGGGTAAGACTGGAATTATCCAGCACGTGAGAGGATTAGGAACTCAAGCAAACACCCAAAATATCAGTCCCTGGTTCCAACTTCAAAGCAATGAAAAGAATCAAGTTTGGGGAGAAAAGGGATTTAGAAGGTTCCTTTGTTTCTTAGGGATGAGCCCGAGAATGTTTGGTTTAGGATTTTAGCCTCACTGTGAGCATAAAGGCAGAAACTGAATGATTGTTCAAGAAAGAATGGTGTTATCATGTGTGTAAACATACCCCAGCCTGCATGTGAGCTTACATGCAGTGAGCTTGGAGCCCGAGGGACCCCTTTGGGGTGTCCGTTGATTTCCCCAGTTTTTTGATTTCTCTAAGAATCAGGGCATTACAGAAGTTACAGAAGTGGTGATCATGAAAATTTGCTTCTTCCCTTTTTTAATCACTTAACTGCATGTCGGGCATATTGAGCATTTTCCCACAACAATAAATACTCTTTGAAAACATAGTTTTTAATGACTACATAATGTGCTACCAAATGGAGGCACCATAATTTATTTAGCCACTTCCCTATTATTGGGCATTTAAGTTGCTTCCACTTTTTTCTTTTCATTTTTGCCATTTTATAACACTGCACTTACAGTCTGTGTTTATAATTCTATTCATTTTCTTAGGACAGCATTTCTCAAACTTGCTGGTTCCTGGAACACTTTACTCTCATAGGAAATCAAGGACCGCAAAGAGCTTTTGTTTATATAGTTTAGCTCTATTTACTGTATTTTAGGAATTAAAACTGAAAACATCTAAATCATCTACATTTTATTTTTAAATAACAGTGATAAACCCATTACATGTTAACATAAATAAACTTATTTTTTTAATGAGAAATAACTATATTTTCCCAAACAAAAAATATTTGAGTGATAAGAGCAGCATTGTTTTACATTTTTGCAAAAACTTTTTAATGTCACATTTCATAGGAGACTGCTGAATTCTCATATCTGCTCCTTTAGTCAGGCCACTATGATGTGTTGTTTTGGTTGAAAATCTGGCATCACACAGATAATGTAAATGGAGGAGTATATTAGTGGCCTTATAATAATTGTGGATATATTTTTTTGATGCTATATTAAAACTCACTAAGTGGTACTTTATTAGAGTTTTGCTACAGTATAAAATCTGAAACTTTATCCTATGAAGGTTTTGCGCTCTCTTATGATAGACAAAGCCATTGGTCTAATTTGCACTTTAAACAGAATTGTACCCTCACATGATTTTTTGACATCTAATATTGATCACTTGGAAAATAGTGATACACATCTTCCAAATGTTGAGGTACTTCATTATTCAGTATCAAAAAGTCACATTTATTAATGTTACCACCAATCTCATCAGAAAAGTTTTAATATTGAGAAATTGTTAAAGTCATAGTGACAGGACAAATTTGTCAAAAATTCCAATTTTTGCTTGAAAGCCCAAGTTTTATCATTGGCAACACATATGATCAGTTGTTTTCCTAGAAGGCTCACTTAGTTCATTTGTGAACTTCATTCAGTAATTCGCCAGATACTGTAGTTAGTATATTAGTCACTTGTCCTTTCAAGTACAAATAGTGTTTTATGAAAGTGTGGCTAGTTTAGCTTGCAACTCAAATAGTCACTGAAATGTTTTTCTTCAAGATAGCCATTGTTCTTTGGTATGCAGCAAAAGAGCTTTAAATGTACTTCCATTTGATTAAAAGATGTACTCCAGGATCAAGCTTTAGTAAAATTAATCATTTTTACTGCTTCATCAAGGACATTCTTAAGTAAAACTTTACCCCCCCCTTTTTTCAACAAGTGCATAGTTTTAATTTAAATGTAATGACCACTAGTATAGTATATTGCCACTGCCATGATTTCTGCTCAGATGTCAGCATTTTACCCAGTATTGCTTTTGCACCAACAGTACAAATACTAAAAAAGGCAAAAAGGCAAACAGCATCCTAGTATTATTATGAAAAACAGTTTTCCTCATGGACCCCCTGATGATATTGGTGGTGGTAGTGGGGACAGCTAGCATTTTTGAGCTCTTTCTGTACGCCACACACTGCAGAGCCTCAGCTCATGTAAAACTAACAACAAGCCCACAGGGTAGGCTGTGATTGTGCTGGGATTACCCAGCATTACCTGGTTAAAGCTGGCTTTGGACTTTGGTAGGGAGGCTCTAGAGCCCTTAGGTGATACTGGCAATGATGGAGGGGTATCACTTCAGGGGATGCAGCTTAAGCAAAGGCAAGAAACTAGTCTACATATGGGATGGGAAGGGAAATCCTACGTCAAGGCTTTGCAATGTGGAGATGGTGGGAGAGAATCATGGTGAACCTCAAGGGCCATGGAGGTTCAAGGACCTAGAAGTTCAAGGACTGTGTAGGGTTTGACAGGAGGAAACCCTGTGAGAAGTGGGGTATTTTAGGATGTCTAATTTCCCTTACCCACCCTCTCTTAGCCTTTGCAGCCTCAACTGTCTCCTTCTAGCCTGTGGTTATATACTTAGAGTTCCTGAATGTGCCTAGGATCATCTCTTGTCTCTTCCCTTGGGGTCTTTGCATTTGCTCTTCCTTCTCTCCACCTGCCTCCTGATGGTCACTCTTCCTCCAAGTCCTGGTTCAGCCTCTGCTTCTCCAGAACCTTCCTGGATCTTCTCTGCCTGATCAGGTCCTATGGCTGGCAGGCTCATGCCCTCCTGCCTGCCCCTAAATGTCTACATCTTAATCCCTAGAGCCTGTGAATATGTTATTTTACATGGCAAAGGGGGATTAAAGTTGCTGGTCAGGTGTCCTTGAGATGGGGGGATATCCTGGTTTTTTCACTGAGTACAATGTGATCACCAAGGTCCTTCAGACTGGAAGGAAGGGCAGAAGAGTGAGACTCAGAGAAGGCAATATGACGACAGTAGGACAGAGGTCAGGGATTCATTATGGGGACTCAAACCACTAGTGTCAGCTTTGAAGATGGAGGAAGGGTCCACAAGCCAAGGAATGGGTGGCCTCTAGAAACTGGAAATGGCAAGGAAATGGATTCTCCCTTGGAGCTTCCAGAAGGAATATGGCTCTTCCTGCACCTTGAATTTAGCCCAGGTGACCCACTGTGGGTTTCTGACCTCCAGAGCTGTAAGATAATAAATTTATATTATTTAAAGCTGCTAAATTGTGGTCATTTGTTACAGCAGGAATGGGAAACTAATAAGAGCCTCTTGTCCCTGTACCTTGCAGCCCTAGATGCTGACCCCTCTCAGGACTTAGCTCAAAGTGAGGGACATCTGGTTCCTGTCATGCTTGCCACTTGCCACAACACCCAGCTCAGAGCTGGCCTCATTAGCTGAACAAAGCAGATGATCATTGAGCGTGGGGGAGAGGATACGATGCCTGGGTTTCCTCTCTTTAGCAGAAGGAATAAGGCTTGTTGGGGCCTTTTTCCTGGCTCAGAATGAGTTACCTGCCCCTAGACCAAGCTCTTGGAAATACTGAGCCTTATTATTTAGTTTGCTCATTCAATAAATGTTCTGTGAAAACTTCCCCACAGTAGGACCCGTGCCTGTGGCTCAGAATTCACCATGTCAGACTTGGGCCCTACCCAGCACCCAGTGACGTGCCTGGAACCCATAGCAGACATCATGTAATATTTTTTTAAATAGCCAACCAGTCCTGTAGATAAGAACCTATGCCTCAGCTACTCCTGCTTCAAAAAGTTCGGGGGAACAGAGAATGTTATAGGCCTGCAGACCATGGTAATAGGTGACACAAAGCTGCCAAATAGAATGATGTGTCATCGATGCTGAAATGGTCCTGCCCACCTGCTTCCTTACACACATCCTCGTCTCCACAGTGCTCTGTGGGTTGGGATAGTGGCGTCGTGGTCCCTGTTTCCCTTCCTACATCCACTCTCCATTCTTTGCCTCATTCCTTCCGTCAAAGACTTGTTCATCTCCTGGGCAGCTTATTGCCCTGGACTGAATTTGTTTGCTTCTCTTCAGTAAGTCATATGCAAGAAGCTACCACTGTTTTTTAGGCCCCAGATCGAGCCTGACAGCCCTTGGGGTCACTGCAGGGGGCCCACCCACAGCCATCCCCTCTGCCCCACAGCCATGATGTGAAAGATTCTTAGCTGGGAAATCTTATAATTCAGTGGAAGTTTCCAGAAAGTTTTAACTCTTAAGGCAGAATGTCTTCCTCATGTATTACCAACTGCTTTTAAATATTGTTAATAGATTCCCCTTGAAGACTTCTTAGACTCCAAATTTGATCCAGTTGAAAGTAATTTATGGTCAGGTAGAAGATGCACCCAGGATCTCTGCTGTTCTCTTGCAGCTGTGGGCTGGGCCGTGTGTCTCCAGCAGGTTAGCTGCTTCACATGCAGCTAGATTCCTACAAAGGGCGTGAGCCCTAATGCACAAGTACTTTTGGTTTTTTTAATAATACCTGTTATCTCTTACAGTAGTTTGAAATCAGAAAAGTTGCAAAGGCCCCTCTATCGCCCTTCCCCATGGTCAGCATCTTAGATTATCATGCTTCTTCACTGCACACCTGCTCTGCAGCCACCTCTGGCATCATGTTTGCAGATGTCTCGGGGACCAGAGCAAGTCACATGACCAAACCCACCGTTGTCCTGTGGGGGGAGATGCCACAGAGGTGTGGATTCAGGGGAGGTGGGGCTTGTTGGATCTGTGGATTACTATGGATCCACCACAGGGAGCATCTTAGGTAGCATTTTTCCCCGAATCTGCCCTAGAGTCTGGGCTTCTGGTGACTGACAATCAACATACTGCAGCAACTTGATCTCTTGAGACTCCTTGGCTTTTCATAGGGCTCTGTTCCTGAATGACTTCTGTCTCACCAGGGGTTATGGTCTGAGTCCTTCACTCTGTAAGTTGGAAAGGCAACCAGTTCAGTCCCATCCCCAGGCCTGCCTTTGTTCCCTTCCCTGCTTTCCCTGGGCCAGAACCCCCTCCACCACCTCCCAGACAAGGGACGTTCCAGACTCTCCTTCAATGCTTTGGGTCCACATCTCAGTAGATTCCACTATGTATTAATATTCTGAGTATAAGAATCTTCCACATATCCTGAGAAACACCAAAAGCCTGGTTTGTTTGAAAATACCTGCCCTCTCGGACGCACCCCACACATATCTGGTACTTGTTTTGCAAGCGTGTCCCAGAGGCTAACCTCTCTTTCCCATTCTGAAATTAAAAAAAAAAACTAGATGCACCCATTTTGCAGATGGGATGACTGAGATGAGAGGACATAGTTGACCGCTGTTAAGTAACGATCATTTCATCCAGTTAATGAGCACTTGGAATGTGCCAGGCACTCACTTCATTGCTTTGCCCGCATGAGCTCATTGATCCTTCCAACAACTCTTGTTAAATGGGTAGACTTTATTAGTCTCAGTTTCCCCACCTACAAAATGGGGGTGAGAGAGGTTGGGAATTTCTCCAAGGTCTCATGGCTAGTAGGTTTTACAGCCAAGACTTGATGTCCAGTGGGCCTGGTTTCCAAAAACCTATAGCAGATACTTCCTTGATTCTTACGGTCTTAGGGGTAGTCATGAGAGCAAGGGAGTGGAATAGGGGAAAGAGAGAAGAGAAAGAGGAGCAGACCCGGACTTGGAAGCACTTAGTTCTTAGGTGTCACTCAGAGGCCCCTTGAGAGGCCCACTTTTTGAAAGCTTGAGTTACACCACTTTACAGAAGTTTTACAAAAGACCTACACTGGTACCTCTTTTCGCCAACTAAAAGAAGCCTGAAAAGGAATTGTGCTTTTTTCCAAAAAAAAGGAAAAAGCGAAAACAGCACCCAGCGTTTATGTAACAGCAGCCACTACAGAAGCAGCGTGCACCCCGAGCAGAGAGAGGGCCCCGCCAAGCCCCTTCCCCGGGAACCACCATCAGGATCGGAGCATCAGGCCGCCAGAGCTGTGAACCGCGTCTGTGAGCCTCTGCACTTTATCTCAGGTTTTTTTGGGCATCTGTTAACAAGATGTGTCCAAAGGTAACAGAAAGGCCTAAGAGAGGTTGGGCAAGGAGGGGTCAGAGACTGACACAGCTGAAGGGAGGACAAACTCCGCGTGAGAAAAGCCAGGCTCTCAAGCTGCCTTTCAGAAGGCATTGTCTGAGGCCCCATTCAGTTCTCTCTGGAGCCGTGGCCTCTGTCACAGGGCGGGTCCTCACGCCCACCTCACCTGATGGGGTTGGAACATGGTCCTGAACCCGTGACAGGAAAATGAAAGCCACGTGGCCTCTGTCCTGGGAGAAGAGCTTTGGCATGAGCCGGGGAGGGTCCTCTTCAGAGTTGGCCTCTCAGGTGGTGCGTGACGCCCTTGCTCAGCTGGGGACAGCATTGACCCCAGGGGGCAGTGGACACAGGGTCAGGTCTCACAGGGCCTAGACCTTGACTCACCTCGGACCTGGTTGGCTCCTCAGGAGATGCGGTCCTGGCCTCAGACAGGGACCTGGCGGTGAGCTTCCTTCCTGGGAGAGTCACCCCCACTGATAGTTGGTCAGAAAAGGAGAAATCAGGGCTTTGTGGGCCTTGAAGGAAACACAGGTGACAGGTGGGGAACAGGGGCAACCCAGTTAACTCAGATTTAGCAAGCCTCACCAAGGACCTGGAGCCAGCCCCCGTGCTGAGCCCTCCACACACCTCATCTTCACGTCATCCTCAGAACAAACCTGTGACAGAGGTGGAATTACTTGGCCTGATTTTACAGTTGGGGAAACTGCGGCTCCAAGAGGGCTGTGCCACACGCAGGTCTCAAATTTTGAATCTGATGTCCCATGCCCGACAGGCCCTACCACTGTGCCTGTGTTAGTTTTTGGTCAGTAGAGATCCCATCAGTGTGAATAAAACCTTACCTGGAACCCCCCATGTATTCATTCAACAAACACTTGTTGAGGTCCTACTATTTGCTAGGCATTGTTCTGGGTGCTTGGGGGATATCTATGAGCAAAATAGACAACAGGTCCAATCCAGTTCTCGTAGAACATACATTCTAGAAATTACTACTGCTGTGGAGCCAATGCCGCAAAATCTTAATGGCATAAACCAACCACCATTTTTCTTGCACTCATGACTTTGTGTCGGGCTCGGCAGGGCTCGGTTGGGCAGTTGCTCAGTTCCACGGGGTGTCCATCCCTGGGGCCCCACGGCGGTATTCCACTGGAGGGTCCAAGACGGCTTCACTCATATGTCTGCTGCCTGGAGGGCTGCCTGGGCCCAGCTGGGTGACACCCAGAGCACCCGTGGTGGCCATTCCAGCATGGTGGTCAGACCTCCTACATGGAGGCCTGGGGCTCCCCCAGAGAGGGTTCCAAGAAAAGGGGCCAGCTTCCAGGCTTCTTGTGGCATGGCCTCAGGTGTCACTTAGCATCATTTCCACCACATTCTGCTGGGGACAGGCCAGCCAGGACAGAGAGACTACACACTGTTACAAGCATGTGCATGGGAGATTTATTGTATCCATCTTTGCAAAATACCATCTGCCACCAGAAGGGAGGGAGAAGCCAACAGTAAACAATGAACACAGTGAAAACTGAATCTGTGTTAGAAGATTGTACGTGTTAGAAGATTGTAAATACTGTGGGAACCTAGACATTTTACAATGGGATAAGATTGGGCCCGTTCCACTCCTGGGTGTTTAGTCACCTACGTAATCGATATCCATATGAAGATTTGTACGCAAATGGTCATAGCAGCTTTATTTGGAATAGCCCAAAACTGGAAGCAGCCCAAATGTCCATCAGCCAATGAATGGATAAACAAACTGGTACATCTTAAAATGGGATCTTATTCACCAGTAAAGCAACAAACAAGGGATATTTGGAACAAGATGGTGGATCTCAAAATAATCATGCCGAGTCCAGAAAGAAAAAAACATATCATGGATGGTCCCATTTACGTGACACTCTAGGAAATGCAAACGAATGCTCGGGGCCTGAAGATCAGTGGTTCCCTGGGGGTGGGAGGAGGGCAGGAGCACCGCGCACAAAGGGAGGGGGAGAGTTTCAGGGTGATGGGGTGTTCATGGTCTGGATGGGTTGGCGATGCTTTTCCAGTGTGGCCATACGACAGCTCATACTAGATGGTACACGTTAGATATGTGCAGTTTCTCATATGCCACTTATAACAGAGCTGCATTTAAAGGAGGGTAAGCTGAGTCAGGAGTCCCAGGGTAGGGGCATTTTGGAGTGGGGAGATTTCAGTACCCCACAGGCCCCATCCCTCGGGCAGCCTCCAGCTGTGCTGTCTCGCTCTGCACCCTGGCCTCTGCAGATCACAGAGGGGAGCCAGCACCAGGTGGCCAGGGTCTGGGCAGGCTGGCAAGAGCCCTGTCCTGTTGGAGGCCCCACACCCAGGGCTCCTGGGCTCACTTTGCAGAGCAGGCAGAGACCAGAGAGGTTTGGAGTGTGTGTGCTGTGGCCTGGGCTTCCAGCCCAGCTCTTTAAATAGCTCTGACCACATGGAGTGGCCAGTGGCTGAGACGGAAGCTGCTAACAGCCAGGCAAGCTAGATGGGCCTTTGTGCTGGAGCCTGACATGGGGGTACCAAACAAGGAGAGGCATTTTTTGGCACTAGGCTGAAAACTCAAAACAATTTAGAAAGGAGCATTCTAACTCAGCTCAGGGCCAGGTACTATGGTGGAGAAAAAAATCAAGGTTAAAAGCCAATGGCTCCATTATTTTTTTTGAAATGATATTTATATTTAGTATTATATATATAATGAATATAATCCCTCTATATTATTGACCATTTTTATGGGCCAGGAATGCATGGGCTATAAATTCCATGAGTTATCTCAGCTAATCCTCCCCATTCTTCAGATGAGAAGTCCAAGAGCAGAGAAGTACCATACCGAAAGACAGAATTTACACACACAGAAAGAGGTGCTGACCCTAGGAACTGTGTGATGGAGCATGTGCACTACACAGGCCCGTGGGGTGTCTGCTGCTGTTTGTTTAAGTGGTTAACAGGTTTTTGTAAATGTCGAATCACTTGTGATACAGATCTCAGGGACAGGCTGTGCTGTGCGGTGAATCAGAGGCAATGCCCAATGGGGCACGTCCAAGTGGGCAGTCAGGAGCCTGGGGCTCTTTCCATCAGT